>CM062197.1:14047500-14752500 GCA_031216445.1 Lateolabrax maculatus | reverse complement strand
ATACATGAAGAGTGTGTGACCGTTAAGCCAGACAGCTGAGAGGCGTTGTCAGGGAGCGCTCACCTTCTCACAGTAGCGTAGCTGGTACTGCAGGATGGTGTAGTGTGGCTGAGCTACGACTGACCAGTGCAGAGTCAGACTGCTTTCTGTGGAGTCACTCTTCCGAATCACAGACACCAGCGATGGCACTGCACAGATGGCAGAAGAATTATAAATACCACAGCAAATTCTGACTATTTATATCTTTCTACTGCATACCTCCACCTCTTACCGTCATGGCTTGTGGTGATGTTGACACTTTCACTGGCAGGGTCCTTGCCGCTGAGCTGAGACACCCCATTCAGCGCCTGGATAGTGAAGGCGTATGTGGTGTGAGGCAGCAGCCCCCACACCTCCAACCTACGACCCAGCAGGCCGTGCTGCCCCGGACGGTAGCTGACGCTGTCGCCGCAGGAGAGGCACGGCCCCTTGGGTGACCTGCACACAGAGCACCTGACAGCGTAGCTCAGGTCTGTTCTGCCGCCGTCGTCCAGAGGCTCGTTCCACTCCAGACTGAGCGTGGTGTCGTTGATCTGGGTGACGACGCTGCGTGGGGCCGAGGGAGGTCCTACAGCGACAAAAAAAAAGAAAAGAAGAAAAGAAGCCAGATTTTAACATTTCCTATATTGTAAACACTGGAAATCAGCAGAAGAATTGTCCTTCAAGTAAAAGCAAATCATCATTCTTAAAGGAATAGTTCAACATTTTGGGAAATGCGCTTTCTTGCCGAGTGTTAGATGAGAAGATTGATTCTACTCTCATGTCCATACACTAAATATGAAGCTACAGCGAGCAGCCAGTTAGTTTAGCTTAGCATTAAGACTAGAAACAGCCTGGCTCTGTCCAAAGTAACAATTTGTGGTTTTAAGGGGGTTTATGTGCAGGACTATTTCTTGGTCAGGTGCAGTTTACTGCTACCAGCCAAGAAAAAGTCTGAACACAGTATCCCCCTGTAAAACTACAAATTGATGTTTTTATACTTAGTTTTTTGCATGGATTAAACAAAGAAAGAGGCCAATCTCCCGAATTGTCAAACTACTCTTTTAAATATTGAACAGCAGCATTACTGTCAGGCCCAGGTGTTGCAATTTTCTAGACTTGTTCAAATGATTCAGCAGTCATATTAGCAACATTACATATGATATTTTCCTCATTTTTTTTGTGACTAATACCTTTAGAAAGCACCAGTAGCCACCCTCCAAACATTGTCACATTATTCGGTCAAAAATGTCATCATATTTTAATATGTAGGTATCGCTTAGCCCTGCTGCAATCAAAGCATATTACATTTCTCTATCAAATCAAATGATAATCTCTGCTGTATCATTTTACTGCTTTACCTTTCCATGACCCACACAGACCATTTATTTATGTTCTTCCATATAAACTGAAGACATTTTATTCAGTCTGCACATGTACAGTAGTCACGAAGCAGAACATTTCTCCTGCAGTGGCTTTGCATCACAGCAGGAGCATATGTGTTGCAGAATTTAACTGGTGCAATTACATTTGTCTAAAACTGGATGATAATGATCACCGTCTGAAAATTGTAAGAAGATAGCTATTGCCTGAAGCCAAGCATAACTAAGCAGCAATACCACTCAGCCACTGTGAATGAGTTTCTGCTCCTGCCAAGGAGACAGAGCTTTGTCACCGAGCCTGCAGCTAACTTAAGTGCTAATAGTGTTCTCATTGGAAACCCAAGTGGGGCAACATCAGAGACAATCCGGGTACAAATGAATTCTGAATTCAACATCTGAAAATGGGGATTTTTAGAGGCGATACATTTTATGACTTAACAATCAGAATCCACTTTATTAAAATCACCAAGGCTGTCACAGTAATGTAAAACACTTATTTTAAGGGCAAGGCTGGTTTGCAATTTTGCACTCAAATTAAAAATATAAGTGATGTGCAGAATTGCACAGGCAATCCAGTACAATAACAGAACATATAATAGGAATGGCCTAATTAAGTGATTAATAATTAAGATAAAGCTTTTGTAATTAAAGTTATCAGTGATAATAAAATTCGAGGATATAAATTCTAGTTGGCATTGATATCACACCTGTGGAGAGCAGGAGTTGTCAACAGCCTGACGCTGTTTCACATTGTTTCACATCCTCTTTATGGTCACTCCAAAAGAGTGCTCCTAATTAAGAAGTCCCTCCCATTCACACAACCAATATGTGGCTGAATTGAAATTCCTGAATCGGCATGGAGGTGTCACTTGAGACCATCAATGCCTACTCCACTTTGGAGTGAATGCCCTACCCCCCCGACAACCTGTCACAAAAGACATGCATCTCAAAGCCCAGCAGTGGCACAAAGGACACAAAGCAGAATAGAGGAGTTTGGCTAAATGACACCAGAGGAAAAGAGAAATAGCACCAGAGATGGTGAAAACAAAGTGACGAACTGCAGGGGAAGGTAAAGAGTGAAAACAAGCGAGTAGATACTTGTGTTGCTTAGCACCTCCATATTTGCATGTGGATTCGTGCATAAGTACGGTTTTCTACATACTTACTCGTGCATGGGGTGTCGGGAGCATCAGATTCTGCACGCAAGTATCCAGATCGACACGCACACACTGACGCCCCCTTGACGGTGGCGTGGCTGAAGCCTGGACAGCCTGTGCACTGTCCCTCTGTGCCCGGCTTGAACTGACCCATAGGACAGGCTGAGGAGGACAGGAAGGGAAAACAAATGAAGGCAAATTAGTGCGAGTTCTGATTCTGGACATGCCTTGTGAATACTAAACAACATAGCACAAAATCTTTACACCCACTGTGTCCCAGACAAACATGGGTCAAACTGAATTTGCAAATACATTTCAGTTTTTTTTTTTTCCAGGGTGCTGTGGTGCCAGATGGTTGCAGTTTGACAGACAGAATTGTGTAATGAGGGCTATAAACCGAAGACAATCACAGTAATGAATCTGATAGTAATAGTCACTTAAGAGAATGAACCTGTCATTGACATGCTGCTTATGACTGAATTAACTGACCACATCTGAATAACAAGACCAAACATGTGGGAGTCCTTACAAAGAACTGCCTTTGCATATTAATCCAAATATTTTAAGTCTCCTCACTATAACCAGAAACATTACTGTGGCACTCAAAATGTAAAGAAACAGTGGATTGAGCCTGAGCTAGTGCTGAAAGGATTAGTTGATTTATCAATCAGTTGACTTGCCAATAGATTAATTAAGGAAAGGCCAAACGTTCTCTGGTTCCAGCTTCTTAAATGTGAGGATTTACTGCTTTTTTCCTCGCTTGTCCTACATGTGGAGTGTGTAAAGAGTTGCCACCCTGTAACGCCACATACAGTTACCAAAACCTGCAGTGTTTACAGTATGTGTTCAGTGTGGCGGGTGAAATGCAGCTCCAGCTGCTGAGTAAGAGAAATAAAACAATAAACTTTCACACCAAGTGGAGCATTGTTATAGTGAAAACCTGCTTGTTTCGCAGGGTCAACACACTCTGGTCGATCCTTTCCCACTGACATTTTGCATGTGGGAATTTCCCACATGTGAAAATGTATTGTTGTGTGCTGCTGCATATCTCACCTGTTCAAAGTTGTTAAAATATATTCTTTATAAATCAAATGCAGGTGACTGGCATATGACAGGATTATAAAAATTATTTCCCTCAAGATAACAGAAATGACAATTGTTTCAAATACCAATACTGATATTAATAATATCTGCAGTTTGCAGAGAACTGCTAACATTTTGTCTTCTTCATATCTATTTGGGAAAATTCCAGGTGTCCTGTTGTACCCTTTAGTATTATATAACATCTGTAAAGCTATACTGGCACATGGGGAAATACACCCCTCCCATGTAGCAGTATTGAAAGCCTGCTAGAGCTTTACATCAAAGACTTGTAAAGGTCAAAGGTTGTAATCAAGCACATCTTTAACATTAAATCAACTTAACAGCATTCATAAGTTTTACGTTATAGGGTTGTGTTTGACTCAGAAAATACAGTATATGTATTGTCTATGGGAGATAATGGCATTACAGAAAAATTAATTAAATTTTAAACCTAGACGTCAATTTCATTTTCTGAGATGACCGGCCTACGAAGCAAATTAACTGTTCAATCTTGTAAAGGCAATTTCCCTTTATGGTCTGGTGAATGTTTTTTCCTCACAGCTCTCTTCAGTGACAGAACGTTGGAAATGCCAACCCCACTTCACCAGAAGCAAAATGTCGGAAATGATTTTTTGTTATGAAAAATCATTATACCTCCCACAGAGATGAAACTGAATCTTACTTTCAAATACAGACAGATGCAACCAGGCATTTTCTTGAGAAAATTTAGCATAACTTCTTGTGTTTCTTTGTTTTTTTTTTACGGCTCAACATTGATCCGTGTTGGTGTTATGCAGTGTATATGTGTTTGTGTGAGAGAGAGTGTGCACGTGGGGGGTGTTCATGCACGAGGCTTGTTAATTGGACTCATTAGACAGAGCTGCTGCACAGCTCCTGGGAGAATAATCCTGCTTCTTCCTTCTATTTTTTTTTGTCTGCTTTGCTTTGATGTTCTCAAAGTGATATGATCTTTACCTCGAGCATTAACCCCCCCACCCCGCCACCCCTCGCTCCCTTCACCTCTCTCAGTCCTCCCGTGCTCCTTCTATCTTGGCTGAACCATGAGTTGTCGCAGCAGTAAGCTTTTGACCCTGCTCTTCCTGTCTGAGATAAGTGCTGCTCCACCTGACCTCTCTCTGTCCCCTCTGTGTCACAGCCGTTCCCCTGCCTCATTAACTTCCTCGACCACTCGCTTCCTCTCCAATGCTTCGACCCTCAGTGCACCCCACCCTCATTTTACCATTGTTTTCTTGTTTAGTCTGCTCGGCTCTGCTGCCTGTGTGGGTGTAGTCTATATACATTCATGTATATGGGACCGAACCTTCTTACCTGTGCATACTGTGTGTCCTTCAGCGGGTTCAAATCCTGGTAGGCAGGCGCAGGAGGTTGTCGGCTGGCCCACCCACTGGCCATCTTCCCCGCAGAAGAGCTTAGGCGGCCTGGGTCGGGGGCCCTGCTGGGCGGCGTGGTCCACACACACACCCTGCGCCTCTTGCACCAGTGTACGGGGAACAGTCTCGGGGAAAGAGGAAAGAGCACTGACTAGGGGAGGACACTTCTTGAAGAACACCCTGATGGACAGCAGGGCCATGCAGGCACCCTGAGCCTGAAAAGCCAAGTAGAAGCCTCTCTTAGATAGAGGGCCGAGTCTTAAGGTCTTCACATTAAATTTCCGCTCCCTGTCCTTCCTCAGTAGAAAGTCTGCAGCCACTGTGTCCACCTAGGACAGGAACAAAGAGAAGAGATCTTATGTAACTGCCAGATTCCAATACTCAGTCTTAAAAAGGACCAGACTGGCGGTTTTGCATGTTTTTGCCATTTTAGCCCATTATCTAGACATCACATATGCTTTACATTATTGAACATTTTCCAAAGCATACCACTGTGATTTTAGATTGATTTAGTACCTTCCTGGCAACCATTGTTTCCCATTTGTTACAGTACGCTTTGAACCGCAACTCGCAGGGAATTGAAACGTGTTTGGGAGAACAGTAATTCATCACAGTGAACATTTCATCACTTTTATTTTTCTGTCAAAGTTAAATTATTAAGTGGTAATGAAGCCGAGAAGCCGGCGCTATTTTGAAACCTCTCTTTTGCGGTGTGTTCAAGGACACTACAACATCTGAGGTTTGACAATGAGATGCCGAAAAGCACTGCACTCATAAGATATGTGTTTGGAAAATGAAACCCAGAAGATAAACAGAGAGCAAACACGCAGGTTGTGAAACAGATTGAATGCACCAGCGAGGAGAGTTTTCAAAAAAAAGTCTTTGCTCCCATGAGACGATAACATAACTAAAAAAATAAATAAAAGTGATCAAATGTCGACTGTAATAAACACATAACTAAAGCAACCTTTTTGTCTCTGCAAACTGATTTTGATGCTGCAAAGAAATGAATGGAAGCGAACCGCATTTTAGATGTCAATCTAAAAACTGTGGCAATTTAGGTATGCTTTCGAAAACTGTCAGCAGTCATTTATAGTACTATACAAATACACACGTATATTCACACAAAAAATGCAAAACAACCAGTGAAGTTCTTTTATGAAATGTGGTCAAGGGAACAAAGGGAAAGACAATAGCTAATGGAGCCATCATACAATTTTTATATTGATAAAGGTCACACTTTTCAATGATTAGGAAATTATGCACTGCTGTTCTTTTTTTCAGAATGCATCAAAGGTAAATTAGAGATTTAATATTCCTCTTCCATAAAGTTATCATGGTGGGACTTGCAAGAGACAGATTCTTTTAAAAGAACAGTAAAATTTGATGCACAGAGGCTAAAATGTCTGTACTTTTAGTAAAAAAATACTGGATTCTACACTTCTCATAATCCAGTTCATGACTTATTTTCATTGGGCCCTCCTTGCCTGGTAAACAATGTCTTTTAAACTTCACATCCCCAGTTTGTAACATTGGCTTTCTGTTAAAAATGTTCAAAGTTTCAAGCTTGATATGGATAGTTAATTAGAGCTGCAACAATAAGTCAACTAATCAATTAGTCAATCAACTGAAAATTTATCAGAAACTATTTTCATTGATTTGATTTTCATTCATTTTTTCAGTAATTTTCAAGCAAAAATGCCATTTCATGGCTCCAGCATCTCAAATGTGAGGATTTGCTGATTTCCTTTGTCATATATAACAGTGAATTGAATACCTTTAGCTTAAACTGTTGATCAGACACTATTTTTTAAGATTTTATAGACTAAACGCTTTAAAACAAAATAATCGTTGGTTGTAGCCCTGTAATTAATTATGTTCTCAGATGTTTAAAAAAAAAAGTGCCTCCAGAGCCAAGTAATAGTGTAAACTGATCTTACGTACCTTGGTGTATGGGTTCTCCATCCAGGGTGGGTAAGTGGACGTGGCCTCGTTGGAGTCTGCCTGGTAGTAGTAGAGGTTAAAGGTCTCCTTACAGCTGCGGTGGTGGGTGTTCCTGGACGAACACTCCATCATGGTAAATCGCAGTTCCACGTAAACCTGAGACGCCGCTTGTCGCTGGATGAAGCCGCTGCGCAGCCAATGGCTGGATGAGCTGTTAGTCTGACAGATCTGATAGATCCTCACACTGTTGTTCTCCTCATCTAAACCGCTTACTTCCTCCCACTGAGAGCAAAGCGGAGAACAAAGGGTTGTCAGGTTGCAAGTTAAAATGACATCTGACCCAGAAAACTTGTGAACATTTTTGTGAGCCTTTAGTATATTTAATTCTCCTGTAAAGACTTTTACTAGGATCTTTAAATAATTGGTCACATTAAAAAGTCCTATTCATCATAAATTTTGGTGCAATTCTTGGTTTGCCCTCTGCTGTGCTGCACCTGTCACAGACCCATGGGACAGATCTGGCCTGCAGTGGATTTTGATCCAACCCAAATTTGAATCTGGGTTGTTAAATCATTCTTCCTGCTGAGCTGCAGCCCAGCTAGTGGGAATACAAGTCTCACTTGTCAAACAGAGCACACTACTGCACACAGCATCCGAGACAGACACAGCTTTCACCCTTCAAACACACTTAAACAGACTAAAATACAAGAATACAGAGGGGATATCACAAATATGTATGAAGTGAAAACCCTTCACAGAAATCTACATTTGTTGGGGAGCCAGATGCAACAGAAAAATACTTTAATGTTTGACTTCTAAGTCAACAGCAAACATGTTCACCATCACTATGTTCCCAAGAGTGGGAAACAAGCAAGAAATTAACATACTCAGGGCAGAATTTAGCAGATTTGCTGAACTTGAGGCTCAGAAATTCAGTTATGTAAATATGTAAATCTTTAAAAATCCATTTGCAGATGATGTGTTGAGTGAGGCAGAATGCTGGTCTGAATGAATTACAGTGCAGCAGAGCACTGAGAGGCAGGTTTGAATTTCTTGAGGGAAGAATTTCCCATTTAATCCCAAATAAATACTATGGACTTTGGCAGCATATATTTCTGTGAACAAAATGTTTCCTGTGATGAAGATGCACAAAATATCCCACAGGGCTCATCTGGATTTCACAAAAATCATAAAGATATTGTTAAAATGTGCTTTGAAAGTGAGAGAGAATTTATATCTGAAATAGTAGGAAGTTACCAAGAATATCTACTATGAGTTTATCATACACCGTTAATGATGAACATAAATAGCCATATATGAAGTTTTTTATATCTGTACTTTTTGATGCTGACCGCTCATGGCACATCCCCACTGCTGCCTGTCATTATTGACTCAATCACTGTTTTATATGTTTTAGTGTTAAGTTAGTGTTACAAAACACAATCCAGCCAATATTTTTGACAATGTGAAGCTTTTGATAAACTGCTTCAGATGATAATAGCTGTGCAAACTATTTGGAGACTGTTGGTCTGCTTTGCTTTATATCTGAATCAAAAACAGACACATTTGTTGAGTATTTCTGTCCAGTTTCAGGAAGCTCCTTGCCAAGACATCAGTAAGTTGAGCAGTTTTGGTCACTGACGCTGCTGGCAAAAATACCCTAGCAACCCCTCAGTTGATCAAATTACAAATATGTCTTTTTCTGGCTTCAGTATTCAAAATTGTGGGCAGCCAGTGACTTCAACTCCAAGGTTGATGGGATGTATCAAGGCATCTGCTTTCAATATACTTTGAATCCCACATTCACTCTGGTGTTTCTTTTATTCTGTCAGTTACCTGCCATATAAGGAACTCTTTTATAGCCACAGTAACAAAGGAACAGCTGGAAGCCAAAAATCCCCAGTCACCACAAGGTCCGTGTTAGTAATACAGATAACATAGTGAAGCTGGGGTTAAGTACCTCGGGTTTGGCATTTGAGAAGATGGTCCATTTCAGATCAGAAGTCTCTGTCTTAGTGTTCATCAGGACCTCTGTGAAAAAGATACAAAAACATAATATCACTCACAGCAGGAAATATAAAAATGGCACGTATGAGTTTCATTTACATTCAGAGAAACACATAAATGAATGTAAAATCACAGAGTGAACATATTTCAAGTCTGCCAAGTATCAGCTATGGCTTACACTGAGATTAGGGTAGAAGATGGGGTTTCACCAGTCAATTACATCTACAGAAACATTCCCACTACCCTAAAATTGTCTTTCCCTCTCGTTTGTTTTTATTCCCCCCGTGTCCCTTGTGTTGCTAGCGACTAACCATGCCTGTGGTCACAAGGAACTTGGTGAAAAGAGTCTGTCTTTGTAGGGACATGCAGTTGGAACAAGAGAATCAACCAGACTTATATGGATACACGCAGACACACATATATCAAGATTTAAGCCCCTTCTAGTCACAATCTGTGATTACAATAGAATTGATTTTTTGTAATCTTTTGAAGGGCAGGCTGCCAGCTCACAAACAATCTGAGCTGTTCTGCTATGATTCAGTCTCCCAATAAAACCGAGGACCTGAACTGATTGTAACTTGATGTAGAGTTAGGTTAGGGTAAAGGGGCTTCACGTGAGGACATATTTTTTCCCCCAGCTGTCTTAGAATGAAATGAATGAATGAATTGTGACTAATAATTATACTGATGGGATGAGGTTTCTGTCACAGACAGGTTTTTAGAGCCCTACATGTTCCCCCGCAGAAGCTCATCTCAAGAGTGAGGCAGTTTGGTTTTACCAATAAACAGGATTTAATGCGGCTCTCCTGTGTGCCATGATCAAGGGGAGCACCTGCATGAAAATGGAGGCTGGAGGAATGGGAGTATCAGTGTGAGTTTATCATTGGGGTTATTAAGATGTTTTGTTGAAATAGGCTCAACAGTAAAGTCTGGCATCCTATAACCCTACTAATACACACTCTTTTACCAGTTTTCTTTTGTTTTTTAGTATTTAGTATTTAGTGTATTTTGCCCATTACAAGTTAATGCCTTTAGTAATAATGGTTCATTTCACAATTTGAAAGATAATTGTTATGTAATTCTTACTTATAAAATAAAACTGATTTGACAATGCTTTACTCTGAATCCTGGATGAGTCCAAAGTGTTGCTTTTCTCAACTTTAAGATGTGTCGTTTCCACTTCACACTTGCTTCATGTTATGTTTTACAAAACATCTGCTCTGAATATATGCCTGTCAAAATGAAGTGTCTCATTTTATTCACAGACTCAGTGATTCCATCTGTATTCATCCAAATGTGAAGATTGGACTCCCTATAGGTCATAGTAATACTTCTTTTATTGGTTTAATAATGGCTTTTGTTTTTGACAATTGCTAATTATCATTTACAGTTATCTTCTTTGAAATGTGCATTACACCAAATGTAGTCTAAAACACCTCAACTAGAAATTATTGAAATGATTAGTCCAAATAATTGATTTGTTGACTGACAAAATAAATCAGCAACAATTTTGATGAAGAATCTTGATTCATCAAGAAAAATGTCAAACACTGTACTTTTTGTCAACATTAAATTGTCAACATTGAATTTTATGATTCACTCTGTTATATATTGTTGTAAATTGACTATCTTTGGGTTTTGAACAGTTGGCTGGTGAAAATCCCAAAATTGAAGCCATCATCATTAGTTGTAGCCCTAAAGTAAACACAATACCTTTAACGACTACAAGTGCATGAACTATGCCACCAAAATCCTGAAAATTCAAATTTACAGTGTAATCCTAATATCAGTGTCAACGTGTCCATTATCTGTTCAATAAAGTAACTGCTAATGACAGTGGTCAGTTCCTGTGCAACACAATATACAGGAGAAAAGGGTGCTTGGAAAAAGCTTTTACACAGAATATTATTGAGAAATGAAGGCTGTCAGGGACTCCTTGAGATGAATGAATACATTTTGCACAACATTGTTCAGCTGTTCAGCACCAACACTTGTAGTATTTTACAAAAATAACTGCAACGCCTACAGTTACTAATCTCTGCAATCCTGTGTAAAGTGAGAGGCAATCACATTTACCACTTACCATCCCACATCCCAATGAAATACACATGAAGGCACAAAAAAAAAAGAGATAAGGCATCTGATTTGTGCTTCCTACTGAGACAAATGTTACATCTTTAGCCGTCCACAGACAGGCTCTATTGTTTAACACTAATGAACATTAAACTGTCAGTTACAGATCAGATACTGCGGACAAGTGACTATTCAGTGTCTTTAGTCCTTCCATGGATTCACTTAAAACTGAATTTAAAAGGGATATTTGGATATTTTAAGAATATAAATAATTATCCTTCATGTCACATTCTACTTGGAAATATTAACAGGAGGAATTAACAGGATAATACAGTCATACCACAATTGGTTGGAAGTCAAGATTTCTATTAAAATACAAAGAAATGCATTGATTACATTGCTTTGATAACTGTATTATATAAATATATCTTCCTCTGCCCCACTGCTATTCCTGCATTAGATTAACATATGAAAATTCTAATAGAAAAATTATCAACAGCAAAAAAACAAGTGTTTTAAGTGGAAAACATCTGGTGTCATCAATAAATATTTGACTCTTTATATCCGTAATAATTTCAATGATCACTCAGTCTGCTCCTGCTAATTTAGTACAATTTCCTCAGTGAACAACCCGCACATACACAAACACAGAAAATCATCCCCTTCTCACTCCCACTCACACTGCCGTACAGCCAAATGACTGAAATCTTATTGCATTCCACCTCCGTGTCATTTTCTCGTTCTCATCGTCTAGGTGACCTCATGTCTCATGGATCACCACGAATTATCGGGGTTGCACATGCAGCAGGCTCTATCACACGGAGAAGAAGCGACTTTAATCAGTGACTTCTCCCTCTGTATTACCTGTTTCTCTTTTTTACAATGTACTCTCTCTATGCAAACTAGCTGTAAAGAAACACAAGCGTACATGCTTCTCACCCTCTTCCACTTCAAAACCCGGCAGCTTTATAACAACAATCTGAGGCAATAAAGAGGAAGAAAGGAAAGTCTGCAGAGAGCAGAGAAAATAAATAGGAGAGAGGTGGATGAGGAGGATAATTGGATGACAAAGTTCAGGTCGGTGCTTTCACTGCATTTAGTCTACCTCGAGTTCACTCCAGCATAATGTAAAAAAACACCTTCATAACACTCAGGGCTCCTGTTTGGAGTCTGCCCCGTCTCCACCTTTCATATGCACCTTTCATATGCACACCTGCCTCTGTTTCATATGGTGATTTTTTCTGGGGGGGGGAGGAGTGGAAAAGATACCCCTGCCCCCCACCAGGCATGGTAATCACTGTTTATCGCTGCTCTATCATTAAGGTTTATGAGACAGGATGCATGAGCGTGAGTGTTTCTAAGAGATGGTGAGTGTTTCTATTATGTGCAAGCACGGCCTTGCCTTTCACTGCAGTAGATTCAGACTTAAGCCCTGTCAGAGGAAGCTGGCGTTTCCCCTTACATTCTTACAGCAACAGCGGCCACCCACCGCCGGAGAACTGCCCTGAGTGCTAGAAAAATGTAGGAACAATGAAAATTCGTCATCTGGCCATATTTAACATCCAAAACAAACAATTGTACAGTAATTACAGTACAATCGTTCACATTAGGAGACACTACAGAAGTCTAAACTGATACAGGCGCTGGCAAGAAGACTGGGACTGAGCCTTGGAATGACAATTATGGAAAAATGTTGTTAAATGTTGTCAAACTTGAAAAATACACATTAGTCTTTTTTTTCCTGTATTAGCGATGGCATGGTTATTTTAATCTTCAAACCACGTCATAAAAAACAGAAGAGAGAGGTATTAAGTTTTTTCATATGAAAAGGCAGACAACAAAAGAGGGTGTTGTACACGGTTTTCTTTGAAATGTAAAACCTGACCCTGTGTTTTTCACAAAGGGGGGGGCATACGGCAAATATTAGTCCCTCATTTTCTAAACAGCTGTCTTCGGGCTTTAGAAAAATGACCTCAAATTTCGAGAGCAGGACCCATTTGCTCTGTACCCCGTTGACAATTCTTCACTTTTGTGGTCATTTATTTCCTGCGTGCCCTTTTCCTCCCTATTTTCCACTTTCTCTTTGGCTCTGGAGTGTGATAAGAAAATTATAGGCCTATGAACATTTGCCCTGCTTCAGCTACAATTAGACCTCATTTTAATTAAAAGAAACAGACTGACAATTACCCTCATACACCTAGAGAAATGGAAACAGGGGGAAGAACAGGCATAATGAAAAGGAATGTATGAAGGGGAAGAAATGCTAGAAGGTTTGGGGTTTACAGATGACAAATGTATAAAAACTAGATAGGCTTATCAGTGTGTTTACCAATATTACAGCTGCGTTCATCAAGCAAAGGAATCACATCTGCTTGCATAGTATTTGTTTGGTGGTTTGGGACTTCCACGCTCTATGTGAGGTTTTTTTTTCCACGTTTCTTGGAGTAGTGATTTCATGTCTTGATAGGAGAGTTATTGTCCTCAAGGTATAACTCAAAACCTCATGTGTTTCAGGGGATACTGCTAGCACATGTTTGACATTTTGCAAAGCCAATACCCTGAAATCAGACATGCTTATGGGATGTTCTGGTGCCTCGGGCAATTTGATACCTCCACGTTTCACATTCAAATTAAAAGGAATCTTACCAAGAGTTGGAGGGGAATATCAATGCCACTCTCATGTCTGTACGGTTAGCTTAGCTTAGCACAAAGACGGGAAACCGGAGGGAAAAAAAAACAGCTATCCTGGGTCCGTCAAAATGTAATAGAAAAAAAAATTGCTTACAAGCAGCTCTGAAGCTTCCTACAAACATGAGAGTGGCATTCTCTAACTTGGCAAGAAAGTGAATAAGTGTAGCATTTTTTCTTCAAATGCTTAACTATTCCTTTCATTTTCTCTCCATAATAACATTAACAGTTGTTTCCAAGTGAGGCCAATATTCATACATAGCTATCTATAGGTACAATGTATTAGGTCGTCTGAATAAACATTAGTTTTATGGATTGTAACTGCTACTATAAAAGTTAGTAAAGTTTATTTTGTTGGAGCATTCTTCTTCTGGAGTATTTCTTCGCAGAAGATTATCACATTCATTATATGGTAGGAGTGACTATTGTTGGTTAAAATACTCATTTTAGACGTCTTTGGCACTTTAGTTATCTACCATTGTGCACACAAAGAATGCAAATGTTAAAAAAGGTGATTTTTCTTCACGTGTCAGATTTCCAGCGTTGTCTTGTGAGTGGAGGTTAGGGTGTGTTTGTGTGAGCCATGTTTGTCTGTCTTTGACAGAGTTTTGTCTAGTGAGATTAGACCTCAGCTTCCCGTGGTTCCTGTCCCCTTCCTGTCTCCTGGTCTGGTGGGGGCCGGCCGCCAACACGCACATCATTCACATGCACAGCAACCGACAAGCCGGTTCAACTCCTCATCTACTGTAGAACAAAAGCCCCCCGTGGCACGTGTGGATGAGCTCAGCTACTTTAAGTGTGTGTCATGGAGAAGTGAGATGAAAGGAGCGAAAGGTGAGATGAAGAAAAGGTGTTAATGTTTGACACTTTTCTTTCTTGTCTGTCAGCTCGCATATCAATACATGTTGTGGTTGGTCTCTGTCCCAGGACAGGATGTGGCCTAGTTAGGGAGGAAGCTTCATATTGGACAGAAACCAAAGATGCTACCAGAGAGAATAAACACTGCTCTGGATGAAACTGACTGAGCCAAAGCACTGAGAATAAAGCACAGGTCTTTGACACCTGACCTCTGGATGTTTTAGTTCCAGTTTACACGGCCATCATCATTCACTGGACAGAATCATTACATTAATCATTTCCAGTGTGTTTTCCCCGATCAATCTCAGAGTTCTCACTGGAGACCTTGTATGAAAGGTCAGATGACACTAAAACTATTTGGAATTTCGAGTTGTTGATCAGCTGAACATATGTTTTTAATCCCTGGGAAAAATCACATTTTAAACCTTTTTAATTCTTGCTCAGTGATAAATACAAATCCTTCTGTATATCATAACAGAAGACAGGATTTAACAAAAGCATCCCTCTGGTGTTGGAATACAAAACAAAGTTGAGGTTGAAGCACTCAAAAGGTGCATCTATGATTCAGTGTCATTCCCTTTTAATTAACTGCGATAAAGTGGAAGGAAATACTGTTGTATTATTCAAGTCAATACAAGTTCAAAGTGAATATTTCCTTTACCAAAGTGGTATAAAAAGTTTGGAGCCTCGTATAAAATGAGAGGTTAAGGTTAAGAGATGTGAGACATTGACTTGGTTCCCTGCCTTTTTATATCACCGCCTACAAGTAATGAGTTTTGACCTGTGGTGTTAACTACTGAACAGCACTTGCACATCTTAGATCAAACAGCTTTTTTTCCCCTTAGACAAACACAATTCACATAGCTGGGAGGCCAAAGACATTCCTAGAGAGACTACAGTGGAGGAAAAATGAACATTATTTACAGAGAGGTGACATCTCCGACTATTTGGCAGTAGATTAGGGTGTTATTATTAGATAGGTTTGCTGTGTACTACAGGAACTGACTAATATCAGCTGGTTAAATTGTTTATCATTTGGAAATTGAAGTTCCAAGTAAACACATTTAAGTATTTCAAGCTTTAAACACATAATTCCCTGCACAATGCCTTATACAGCATGATTGATTAAATTATCCTGCTTTACAGCAAATTTCAAATACTTTGGTATATTGATCTGTCACTGAGTGAATTCACCTCCCGCTACTTCCAATTATGGGCAGGACTTTCTGAAGCCCTCTTCAAAAATAACCCAACTCTGTGAAAAATGGAGAGGGTTCTCAAGAGCATTGTTGCAGGCTATACCAACTCCCTGGTGGCTTCCAGATACAGATTCCTTTAAGAGGAGGAATGAATAATAAAATCATATTTTAGGAGGGTATACTGCATTTTCAAAACCTTTGTATTTCCACAAGCCATGGAGCCATCCTTTTTCTTGGTAAAAAAAGAGACAGCATGATAAGATGATGCCCAAATTAGAAAGAAGCCAAACCAGTGGTGTGTAATCTAGTATAAAAGGAAAGTATTAGGTGACAGCATCTCCTAAGTGAATGAAGGTGGATGCAGTACCATCATAAACAAATAGTAAAAGGCAGGGCTGCCAACTCTCACACACTGACCGGGAGACTCACGCACCTGACACTTTGCACAAGCTCTCACACAGTAGAAAACTCATTTTTAACTGATAATGTTGCGGTGACACGGCATGATCATCGGTGGGCCATCAAAAAAAGCAAGAGAACGTGCTGCTCACGAGTTCCAAGGCTGGGCTCACTGGCCAGTGGCTGGTCGGTGCCCTTCTCCTGTTCGGAATTACCCCGTTCTGTTTCACGATCACTCTCCTCCATGTTTGTTTGTGTTGCATTTTATGCAAATTTATAAATTTTTCCTGCATCCATGCTGTGCGGGAGAACGCAAAAGAACTGAGATATAAAGAATTAATCTGAATCAACTAAATGCCCAAAATGTAAAAATAAATAAACAAACAAACAGATATGATATCTCCCCACCGAGAGTCAACATTTTATTGCATTTCTGTATCTAGTTGTATTTCCTACACTAAATGTCTGCTGCTCTTCCTTGAAATGTGGGTCACATGTACTGATTTAAGTAGCCAGACACATCTTTATTTATCATTATGTATGTACATAATAATTCTGCTGGAGTCTGACTGAATTAAGGGAAATATAAAAACACATGCAGCATACGCATGCATGGGGAGACGAGGGACACCTTGTTTTTGTGAGCAAGTCACATCTTTAAAACTCATGCTGTAACCTCTTCTGAGCTTAAAAATGTGCATTATTTTTTTTCACAGACCTTGAGTCTACAAGATTGAAAGGCAAGGGGCCTCCGTAAACAGCTGTGTGCTGCACATCACATTTTAGCACTTTATGTGATGACAGTCTTTACAGGCATGCTTTTGGTAAAAGGTTCTACTTTGTTAGATGCTGTCAAAGGCTTCACTGTTCAACTGCAGAGTAGAAAAGAAAATGAGCCACACTCATCGACTTAGAAAAGACATTTACATTGGGAAATTATACTCTGTTCATCGATTCCACGTTTTCCAACAGACAAATGTCACACCTTTTCAAAAAATAAAGATCATCCAATCATCTTGGAAGGAAAATGACACATAACTAAGATAGAAAGCTGTCGATACATCTGTGTTTTTTTTGCCACAGCACCAAGATCGTCATGGACCAAATTCAGGTCTGACAGCTTTATACCGATACTTCCCCGCTCTATACCTGGGAGCTATCACACATCATCCCTGTGTGGTCAAAATCGCCCTCTACAAACCAACTAGCCTCAAGTTGCTATCTCCTTTATAGAAGGCTTGAAGGCAGCTTATCGTCTGTGAGGCCAGAGAGCTGAGCTGAGCTATGTGTCATCACAGCTTGTTTTCAAAACCTTTCTCAATCCTTGAAGAGGAAATTCATCCTCCTGTCTTCTCCTGCACTGGGAGGCCTGAAGTCAGGGTCAGTCATAGACTGGAACCCCTGCAGGGCGGACACACAGGAGAAATCTGGGATGATCTTCCAAACCAGCAGGACAAATAAAAAAAATAAAAAACATGTTTGCTGTGTCTTCCAATTATTAGGCCAGATAGTTTTCCGGCTAGATAACTATAGATTAATTATTTGTCTGGTGTTAATTCATCATGAATAGATGTTGTAATGTGTAAAAACACAGACAGCTCCATCGACTGCTCTGATGCATCTAACGAACTCTCCATGAGCCCCAAAAATGTCTACTGCTGTACTTAAAACAGAGTTTTTATCAAAGCCTTTACTAAAGCAGAATCTACAATTCTTTTTTTTTTTTTTTTTTGGGGGGGGGGGGGTCTTGACGAACACACACACACACACACAGCTTTCAGTGACTAATCTGCTGTGGGAGGTGGACAGCTTGAAGCTAACAGTGCAGACTACAGCTAAATAAACCATCTAAGGATTGACACATCTAAGTAGAGATACAAAAAAAAAACAGACTCTGCGTGAATTTTCTCTTTTATTCTGACACATCACGCCTTTTCATATTCGAATAACAACGGACACGTTGTGAGCTAATTCTCTTCATCAGTCTATGCATTGCTCCTACAAGCCTGCGACTGGGTGTTTGTGTGGCAGTGACCGATATATCTAGAATAAAGATGGACTCATTTTTGGATGTGAAGCCATTTGTTCAAGTACAAAGAGCATAATTTTCCTTCTTCAGCCAGCCATACAGCATTATGTTTTCAGCGAGGGGTGGATTCAGTTTACAAACTGTTTGCATTTCAAAACTACACTTTTGTCCAATCTCAGAAAAATAGGCTGGGTTCAATAACACAATGACTCTTCTTTAATGATTGGATGGGGTTGAGCAGAGATAGCAATCAGTTATCATTGGATAAATTATTGATATGTATGAATATGAGGGAAGGCAAAAACCGAAAGTACATTTTGTGTGCAGCACTCCTTAAAAACAAGATACCAAGCTGCCAGAAAAAGGTGTTTAATGCTTTTTTAACTGAACTGACCCGCTCTTTTTCGGAGCATGACTCCCTCTTAAAGCTCTTAGCTGTGTGCAAGCTGTAGGAGGGCAGCTAGTGCACAGGAATGTCTCTGTTATGCCGTACATAGCAGAGCTCACTTGGTTCAGTGCAGTATATGAAAGCAGGCCCTGGGAGACGTATGAAGCCGTGTGCAAGCACGAAGGTGGAGGCAAATATGCACGTGTTCTCTAGGTTCTTGTCGAACCAAGTGAATTGCATTTTGACTTAAAACGGGCATATCAAACACAAGATGTAGGTCAACCTATGACGCAGGGAGGAAAATATCCCGGACTCAAATCGAATCAAGTGCACTGATGGTGCATGCTTCAAGCTGAGAATTTTTTTGCATCAAGGTTGCTTTTCTTAATCAATTCTTGCACATCCAGCCCCAGACGTCTCCACCAGCCTCATGTTGCTTTTTCCCCCTTCAAGATTTCATTCTATTTTTGAATGTAACAACAAAAACATCACAAGGCGTAAGACAACAATGGCATGTAGAAACGCTTCACAAAAGATTTTTTTCCAACACAATGCTCAATATGCCTCAAATAACAGCTGTGATTAGTATGCAAGATAAGTGAAAAAGATGGACCTGAGATAAATAGCTTCTCAGTTGTTGTCTTCTAATTAAATTATAATCACATATGCATCCCATCACATATCTCTCACATATCTGGCCCCGGGTTTGTATGATTACAGAATGCAAATAGGCAATATACCTACTTTGCTCATTATGCAGTGTGCAGACGTGCACACACTTGCACCCTCCTTGCCCTCTCCGCACTTGCTCTATTTCGTTGACTCATGCCGGTCTCCCCATCTCTCCTTGAGTCACTTCAAAGAGAACCCCCATCCCTCTAAAAGTGCCATTCTCCTTGGTGCTTATGGCTGATAGGCTGTGGCCTCATTCCCTCTCTGCTGCAGCCTGTCCCCATTGTGTCCCACTCTCAGAGAGTAGCGTGTGGGTGGAGGACAGACTGGCTCTCCAATGTGAATGCCTGACATGGATGTATGGGCTGGGGGTGTATCCTCTCACCGAGCTAAACTATCATCCACCTGCAATTCCCTGCTGCCATATGCATCCTTCTCGGCGAGAGGGGAAAAAGGGAGAGGGAGAGAGACATGGACTGAGAGTACTTGTGGCACTCGGATGCCTGTTTAACTCTTGAGGAAGCTAATCATCGGATTGAGGTACTGAGGCTGATGGGCTACAGGCTTTCAGAGAGGGGGGAGGTTGCTTTAAATGCAAATCCCTTTCTTATAAAAATCGGTTCCGTTTAAAAGGATTTCTGGGAAACGATCCACATTTCCACGGCAGGGGAGACAGTCAGCAAGAGAAAACAGCATAGCACCAGTCAAACATCAAGGAGACAGAGGACGTGGAAAGAGTAGCAAAAGAAAAGGCTACATGACTGTGAAAGAAGGGATTGAGGCTCAAGTAAGGCCTCTTAGATAAAAACATCCTTTTATGCATTTAAGACACAGTGAGTTTTAGTTTAGATTGAGGAGCATTATGCTCTTCATCATGTTGGTTAGACCACGGATGAGTCAGGAGGTGAAATAATAAACAGAAGACAGACAAAATGCAAAAATGTCCCCCTTTTTGAGCGTTCATTTCAATCTTGCATTTTGCCAAAAAGCGCTCCAGCAGCAGATCACACAAATATGAGCCTTGAATGTTTAGTTTAAGAAGCCTGCTCTTTAGCTGACAGGATATAAACAACTGGTGATTGCTGTATTTGTTACTTATGATAAAGATCTGCATTGGCTTCCCTCGCCGCTTCCACCCAACCCCTACTGATCAACAAAAAAAACGCTCAGTGAGCCTGTGCTTGTGGGAAAATTTGGGCATCTTTGTAAGCCCACTCACAGTGGAGCAGGACGATAATCCCTTTTTACATCAAATATGTATGAAGATATTTGTTTTAAAGTTTACAATATGTTTTAAATCATGTAACTAATGGAAATGTGAATTTATTACTCAGTTATCTCATTACTTCTACTTGGCCCCTGGCGCATCCACTTCTGCAGTTTGAGCTCATTGCTCGGAATATAGGCTGCACGTGTGTCATATTGAGCGGCAAACAAAAGATGTTAATGTCAACGCTTTTGTATAGGGTTGCTTTGGCTTGGAAGACTGTGATATGGAACAAACCACTGCTGTGTGTTAAGTTTGGCAGAGACAAGATGACACTTCACCCCTCTTTCCATCAGCAAAAGCTAAAAAGTGCTCTCGATGTGTTTCACCCCAACAACATGACAGGCTCTGCTAAACAAATTACACTGGCAGCTGCACTCTCTTGTTGCACATGATGTAAAAAAATGATTTGTAAAACGAAGGAGGTAACAGCTGCAGTAACATACCATACTGCAGAAGTTATACCACCCCATTAAATAGAAAGATGAATTTACAGCACAGTCAAGACTAAAAGCACTAAGTACTGGCCTCCCAGTCAAAAATAAACAATTTTGCTAAAGAGATGCTGCCTATACATGACAGCAATGTTGAGCAGAGACACCAGCTTCAGAATCTCAGCTATTTCTCCGCCACAACTGATTTAAAAACTTGACTGTCAATAGTAAAGTAGTCCACCTGGGTGGAAAGTTGTCCTTTAAGTCTAGAGGATTGTCAACAAGTTTACATTCCCTCTGACACGGGTTTTAAAATAATTTAAGTTCTGGACCTGAACAGTTGGAAAAGACTTCAGTGCTTTTGTCGCTGGCTGCATCTTGCCATTGGTAAGAGAGAGAAGTTGTATGTGCAAGGAATAACAAGGGGCAGGGAGACAAACAAAATGAGTACTTTATGTGCGTGGGAGGATAAGGAAAATGTATAGCTTACATTTATAAAGTCAAATATGTTTTAAAGTCGTAGCAGGGCTACATTAGTGAGAATTATTAATACTGGATGAAAAAAAGCCTATGCCGTTTTAGTTTAAGGCCTTGGTAATACTTTTCTGTACATGATAAATTTTTTATATGAAAGGCGAGGCAGAGAAAGAGTGTTAGTTTTTTCTGTGTGTGTGTGTGTGTGTGAGATAATGTGTGTGCATCCTTGTTACTAATCTCGCTATTAATTTCCAGCCAAAGTAATTATCTGATCAAGAGGTCCGTGTTTTAATCTTCATGGAGACAGAAGGAAGAGAGATGCATGCGCTGAACGGGCAAGTGGTGTGTGTAAGTGAGTCATTTATCCTTTAGTTGGAAAAGGAGGAGAGATTTGGCAGCTGTGAGCTTCATCTACCCTCCCATCAGTTCATTACTGAAATCCCTACTAGGTGGAGAACAAGGGGGAGGATGATCCAGAGTGTGCTGGCAGAGGAGCGGGCCATTACCCAAGACACAGAAACCAGACATCTTGTTCACACTTGGCAAGACACAGATGTTCTGGAGTCAGTCGACGACAAGTCGCTACGAACCCTCTGCTACCGTCTACATGTCTGTCCCACACATTGCGCCTGTGCTGCACCTGTTTGGAACCAGCATCTTGTAAACATCAGCAAAAGGGGAAACGGAGCCAAGTCGACTGAGACTATTCTTGATTTTCTAAAAAAGGGACATGTTTGATGATTCTGCCACCAAAAACCTGCTGGGCGTCGCTTCCCACACATAGATCTGAGGTTAAGCATCTCTCGTGTTCCAGAGAAAAAGACTGGAGAACAAAAACTCAGAGTTAAGTCAGAGGTTTGGGTCCCAGCTGCAGAACCTCCAGCCCCAGCTGGAGAAGAAGCTTCAGTTTCTCTAATGGCCTGATCCCTGGCTCCAAGAAAACTCTGGCTAAATGTTTAGTGTCTGGGAAAATCCCACACATCTATCTTGAAATACAAAGTCAACAACGTTTTTCCCGCAAGAATTCAGACTCTCAATAGCTGCGGTAATTTAACATGTTATTCATGTGTTTGTACAGTCTATAGTACAAGTCCACCCCTCCAAGAAAGGGCATTTGGTAGCAGCGGATATGGCATCCAGCCTCGACGCAGAAACAGTTGACAGATTCATGTTCCTGCCACAGAATATGTGAAGTCATGCATGTTCATGGTCTTCCTGTTTACAGCAACCATTGATTGGGACTAACATACATGGGGAAAAGTTTCATTGTTAAAGTGCTCATTGTTTTTATGGTAAATGTATTTTCTTAGTTACAAAACACTCACCTCATGTGGCAGCACACGCTGGGAATTTGCCAGAAAATGGTTGTTGTGTCAATGTTTTGTTTAATGTTAATGTGTGTATGTGTGTGTGTGTGTGTGTGTGTGTGTGTGTGTGGGGGGGGGGGGGGGGGGGGGGGGGTGGGTGGGGGTGGGGGGGGAGGGAATTACATCCAGGAAACATGCTAGTTATGCCACAATGAGGCAACGTCACCATAAACAGCTGCCTATAAGCCTAAATCATTACCAACTAGGAAAAGCATGGTGGAGAATAAAGAGCACTCTGCAACAGCATGCAGCCTACACAGCAATAAGGTACTTTTAAAAACCCTGCGGTTCAACAGCTCTTAAAGAAACCCAGTTGTGATCCTTTGATCTGCAGTATAACACAGGCCTGTTATTTCCAAAGACCATTTTCTATCAAAGGTTTTACCGAAAGTTGTCTCAGTAGCATTCTTAACAAACTCAAATCAGTCTTCAGTTCACTCCACAGCGCTAAAGCTTCCCTCCTAATGTCACAAAAAGACAGAGACCTGGCAGGAGATTAAAAACAAATCAACACCCAGCCTTGTAGTTGATTCTCATTTGTCAATGTGGCTTACTGAGGCCGAGTCTTTCACCCCTGCTTAAGTTAATTATCCAGACACTGGCCCTGTTGTTATGCTGATGATGCCGAGCTATACTCGCCTGTAAAACCAGACTACTTGAAACCATCATTTTATTTAACAGTGAGACAGCTAATTTCAAGACTGTTTTATTTGTCCCTGCAGGATAATTTGCCCGTTGATGTCAAGTCTGCTGCCAGAAACTAATACAGATGATCTAGGTTATAAATTTGATACAAAGAGTTAGATGTTTTTTTTTTTCCTCAAAGCTCAATGTAAAAGCTAAAATGCCTTGTGTAGATCAACCCTGAGAAACCACACCAGCCCTGTATTAGCTTCAGTGCACCTAATGTTTTATTGATCGTCCGGTGAGCTGGTTAAGGTTCCCTAGGGTGCAGCCTGGGAACCTTTTGATGAGTTGAAAGTGAAATCTAATAGTGACCAGGTCTTAGAAAATGGTGTTCCTGAAGATACCAGGGAGGCGAACAGCAACACTGTGGAAGAAACTCTTTCAAAAACAACCCACTGTCAGAAGAAGAAGGGGGGGTTGATCATGTCATGAACACTTCCATGGTGACACTATTTGGTTTAATGCTACGCCTGTAACATACAGTTCTTCTAATTAATGAGGTCGCAGCCATATCCTGCCATGATATGCCTCTGATTATTCCCCTGAGATTTAGGTCAAGCTCTTAAGTGATCTTTGCTTTTTAAATGATCCTGTGGGCTCACTGCACTTCCTTTCGGTAAGGCACATGATGTAACACTAATTGGACATCTCACTTAGCCGTACGACCACAGAAAAACAAGTCTAGGCGGCATTTAAAAAAAAAAAAAAAAAAAAAAAAAAGGAAAACTCCACACTCACCTTCCTCTGCAGAAACCAGAATAGCCCAGCGCAGGAAGATGCACCCCAGCAGCACCACGCTCCAGTATGTCAGCTCCATAGTGGCGCTACCAAACGGTGGGAAACCAACAGACTTCTGTTTAGCCTCGAATTGAAAATCAATCGGCGCTGGCGGCCCGGCTGTGCACTCACTGACCGCAGACCAGTCCGCATTTAAAGCCGACTTGAGTTCAGAGAGCCTCACGCTGTGGTGGAAAGGCTGCGGTGGGGGGAAAAAAAATACACTTCGGCCAAGTGTATATATATATATATATATATATAAAAAAAAATAAAATAAAAGCAGGGACGCGGCTCCCTCAAAACGGGGAGCGGGTGTCACGACGGGACGGGGGAAACTTCTCCGAGAAATGGTCCAACTTTGTGCTGCGGCCAGTCAGAGCCTCGCTCCCCGCTCCAACACCTCGGTCGTCCGTCCGCACAGGTGGCGCATGGCGGTAAAAAAAAAAAAAAAAAAAAACTTGTTGTGTCCTGGGCTCTGACGAGCTCTTTGTGCTCCACACGACTTCTCCCAAAAATCCTCACCCAACACCAACACCTTCTCCTCCTCCTCCTCCTCCTCCTCGGCTCGACGACTGGATCCGCAACCAGGGCACCTCACTGCGTGTGTGTGTGTGTGTGTGTGTGTGTGTCAGCGGCGGAGTCGGTCCTCGTTAGTCGGTGTCAGACACCTACCGCCACATCTCCCCGTCATGTCTGAGGAGGGGGGGAAACAAAGTGTGTGCTCTGTTTGTTCCCCCTTTTTTTGGTTTTGTTTTTGTTTTTCTCCTTTTGGCTCCTTAAAGCGCCCGACTGTTCGGCTGCGGGGAGGAGAGAGGAAAAAAAAAAAAAGACAAAAAATAAATATCTACCAAAGGTGGTGGAGATGTTGCGCGACACGTCTACTAGCCTGGCCTGGGTTAACAGACGGAACTGGACCGGAACTGAGGGGGAGAGATGTCGGGTCGGGTCTCCGGATAAGTCGGCAGACGCTGCGCGGTGGTAAAAGTTGCGCCCCGGAGTGTGTGGCAGGGCTGTGACTGACTACAGGGGAACTGGTCGCCGAGGACTTCAGCACCGCACCAGACCCGGAGGAGTCCAATGGCACCGGCAGGCTCCGCCCACCGTCACCCCCCCCCCCACCGCGTTTCCATAACAGCGGAGTCAAGAGCGCGCGACCGGGTGTAGCGTTTCCGGGGGGCGCCTTCAAAATAAAAATCCACACTAACAGACATTTTGGGGGAGGGAAAAAGATAGATAGATAGATAGGTAGATAGATAGATAGATAGATAGATAGATTACTTTATTCATCCCTGAAGGGAAATTAAGTCGTCATTGCAGCGGGTATATTTGAATACAATAAAATACAATACAACAATAAAATACAATACAATAGAATAAAATAGAATAAAATTAAATGTTCCAGTATATGGAGCGGAGTGTTGTACAGAACAAAGAAAAGGGAATGGCCTAAATTAAGGGTTAAAGAAACTTTTTGGACTTTGTTTGCCTGACCTTTTTCGGTTTTGTGGGCTATACACACTCACGTTATGTCTACAGCCCCGAGAGACGTGCTACTACAAGCCACAGTTTGTAACGATGAGATGATATTGATCCCAGCCGCGATGTGCTAAGATAAGATAATATTATGGATTCCACACAGGGGAAATTAAAGTGCCAAAGCAGCAAAAAGTTAAAAAAAACGCATGTAAAGTATAGTTAAGGGAATTGACCAAATAAAACTAGTACTTTATACAGTATGCTTATCTACTACATAGGCCACAACAAATAGCAAAGAAAAATCAAAATTGAGGTATATACACCATCCATACTGTATATACACTTTATGTAGACACCAAACATACAATGCCTACATATGCCACAACACAGTCTGAAACGGTACGTGCTGCCATGATAATATATTTTTCAGTCCGTGTGCTTGTTCATGCAGACTAGTGGGTTAAGGAAGGCAGCACAAGCACCATAGCGACACATCTGCTTCTGAAATGGTTCATACATGGACTGAATAGCACTGTAGGAAAATGGTGTCTCAACATTTAGTGGCATTCTCCCGCATCTGCACCGACCGACTAGTAAACGTTGACTTAGTCAGCCCTCTCTGTTCTCCTGACTCTTTTAAATTCAGGTGGTGTCTAGCCCAAATTGAGCTCTCTTGTTTCTTTCCACATGAAGCACTGTTCAGATTAAAACACAGTGGGCCAAGGAAATATGTATGCTTTTATTTTGACAACATGTTCGCACGACTTCCGGTATTATTTAGACCATTTCTGATTGTCTTGACTCCAAAACAACAATTAAGTCTTTCCAATCTACAAGTACTGGCATGCTGTTTCAATAAACTGTTTTTTAGTTGAAATCCTGCAGGTAAATTGTGGTACAATCAGCCCAGACCTTCAGAGTTGGGTTCAGTGTCCCGATGTTCGCCCGATTCTAGCCCCAATTTGGCAAGACCCAAGCAAAGTTGGCAAGGAAGGTTATCCTGTGTACCCGTTCCTTGTGTTGACCAAACTCATGTACATCTTTAATAAGCTACGTTTAATATAACATGTTCAGAACCACAGAGCAGCACCACTGAGGGATACATACGTTCAAGGGCACCTCAGCACGCCTGATAACTTCTGGCGCCGGTCGATTTGAACACATACAGTATAAGGTCTCCAGTTGAGGTCAAAGATGCTGAAGTCTGTGAAATGCAGATAAACCAACTAAGTACATCGCCTGACTGTGATGCAACCCAGCTGCCATATTGCCTTTGGCACATACGAATCTGTTTTCCTGCAGTCTGATAGAAAAATATAGTTTTTGCATAGTTAGGATGGCAAGCATTAGAAATTAGCCATTGAGCATTTGTGCCACCTCACTGGTCATTTTTAAACTGTGTGTTATGACATCTCTCTCTTAACGTATTTTTCTGCAACTAACCATCCGAACACAGCATATTTTAATGAAAACCGTAACATTACTGATTCATTACATCAGCAGTACAGCCTATTTTCTTATTTAGTTGATGGGTGTTTTCCTCAAGGGGAACCAAATTGAATCACTTTTTGAAGATCTGGAAGAGACAGCGGCATAAATAAGAGAAAATGCAAATTTTAAGTCTAAATGACAAAATGTAAATAAGACATTAGCAATTCAAGCTCACTAACAAGGCCAGACCAATGTTTAATTTTGGCAAGGCGAGGCCAGTGTTTCTTTATCTCTGGGTTCAACTTTTGTTGAGTTTTTTTCTTCCGTCTGTATAGCCGAATAATTGGGTAAAACACTGAGTTACATTCAATTTATCCATCCTATTGATATCACCACAGGCTAACATACAATGCTGTGTCTCCCAAAATTACAGAAGAAGGAATCTGAAAATGTACAAACATCAGACATATGGTGAGATCTATATGGCACAAGGGAATGAGTATTATTCTTATATTGCTGCTTTACTCAACATAAGTGCCTGTTTATCTTAGTATTCAGTGTGGGAGTTGAATTTAAGAATGATCAAATTATAAAAACTGTGCCGTTAAGATTTTTCCTTGATTTTTGTTTTGTTTATAATCTGCGCTGCTTTGGTTTTTCTTTTGTATTTGTATGGCCACAAATTAAAAAAAAAAAAAAGTTAAGTCCATAAGAAAGTTCTGCAGTTTGTCTTGACTCAGTAACAATGTAACAATGCCTGTTGTTCACTTCTGCAGCAACGGTCTTTTCTTTTTCTTTCTGTTCCTTTGTTCATATGTTAGTGTGTTATATTAGGGGATAGAAACTCAGAACAGCATGCATGAGGGCGATGCTTAGGGGTATTCAACCCTCCAAAGCTGTCACATTTACTGTATGCAGTGCATGAAATTCTTCTTCATAAGCTTTAATCAGGCTCTAACTTCCAGCACTGGCAAGCTGCAGTGGGAGCTTCAACAGGAAATAATTGTGAAACTGAGAAATGTCCTTGGGAGGTTCCATTTTTCTTCTTCACACTAAGTCTATAATTTGAAGAACCCCTTGAGCGTAAGACAGAAGAGCTTTGGGATCAGAGTGACCTACCAATGGGAGAAAACAAGGCTATTTGTCAGCTGCTTGTGCACACTATGCTGCTTTTTGCAGAGGATGTGTTATCAGACACCTGAATGTCATCTCAGTTTTACTGACTGTTCCACATTGTTGGAAGCCCACTCATGATGCCCAGCGAATAAATCCCAATGACTTTGCTGATCCCCTGACATTTCATTTAGTGCAGGTCAAAAGTCCCCCAAGTGAAATATCCCATCATCTACCTGATGGACTGACACAAAAAACAGACATTCAGACATCGAACAGGCATTCATGGCTCCTAGATGATCAATCCTGCTGACTTTACCGATCCCCTGACTTGTCCTCTAGCGCCACCATGAGGTTGACATTTGTGGTTTTACATGAAATGTCTTAACAACTATTGGATGGACTTTAGTATGGCATTTTGTACACGCGTTCATGTCCCACTCACTATGAATTGTTATCACTTTGGTGATCCCATAACTTGTTCTCTAGCGCCACCATCAGGTCAACATTTTAGTTTTTCCAATACTCTGGTTTATGACCAAATACTTAGAAAACAAATGACATTCCGATCAGTCTTGGTTGTACTTTGTGTTTAAAGTTAATTAGCAAATTTTAGCAAGCTAAAATAAGATGGTAAACATGGTAAACATTATACCTGCTAAACATCCGACCATCAGCACGATGACATTAGCATTTATCTCAACACACTGCTATACTAAAGTCCAGCCACACAGCTGCCAGCATGGCTGCATACTTTTAGTCTCGTTTCCCTTAAGCATACACATATTGTGAGCGTTTTTCTGGATTCAGTATTTCGCTTATGAACACGCTTATTTACATGTGGACAGGATGAGCCAGGGATTGAACCACTAGTGCAATTAATGGCATACGCCCCTCTACCTGAGATATAGCCATCCCTAGTTGCATTAGAGTTTGTCCACGTACTCTCTCTATATTGCATAAAAACATGGCTCTTTAAATGTAGCAACACAACGGAATTTTTTGCATCCTTTTAGGCTGCGACTTTGTCATAAAAACTTATAATGGCACAATGACACAAAGCATGCTAAAATGCATTCGACAGTACACACTAGTGCTCTCTTTTCCGTGCTTCTTGCAGAACAAGTCAGAGAAGTCCTTTCTTGACTCATTACAGAATCACTATATCGGCATTTTTATTTCTGTTTTGTCACTTTCAAGCAGAGACAGAACAGAAACACCTCCTCCAATGTCCTCCAAAGTCTGAATATATGTTTGCATTACAGTATCTCTTCTTTTCCAGCAGCACCTATCTGGTACAGTACAGTTTACTCATCCTTGAATATGTATTTGATATTTTGTGTATTTTTTCAGTTCCAGTATTAGCCAAAGCATTTTAAAATTCTACCTCTGGCATTTTCCTATATGCCATCATCCTATTTTTGGGATCATATGTCATCATTGCTATTACAAAATGAAAGTGTGCATTTGGCCCAAGTGACATTATAAGCCTTCGTGGGTTAAATTCTGCCCCAGATGCAGCTTATAAAGTGACACCAGAAGGCTATATTTTAAAATCGCTGTCATCCTCTCGGTTGGTAAAACCTCACTGTGCGAAACCATAATCTTCGTCATTTGTCATTTTCGATTAATTTCAAGGTTGTTAAATGTTAACCGCAGAAGGTAATATTCCTTTGAAGCCAACAAGCCCCATGTTTTAATTAGCGAAGTGGGCATTGAGTTTATTTTCAACAGAAGTAAATATGCCAAAACACTAACAAGCCATTTCCTTTCTCACATAATTTCAATGCAGAAATATTGTCTGGGGCAGGTTTGAATACATTGTTTTGTTTTTTTCTAGTTTATTATAATAAGCCTTTAAGAGTGAGGAAAAAAAGGCCAAGAACCCATTAGGTTTAATCCAACATTAGTCTGAGAGCTGTGGCTCAAAACCACAGGAGTCAGTATTATCTTGGTCTATAAACCTAAGAAGGCAGCTCTTTTCAAACAGCATAAAGAAGCATCTCAACGGCAAACCCCTGCACCACACCCTGCCGCACACCAATCTGAGGATGAATCATCTGATCTTCGTGCAGTCGGTGTGATACTGGGATGAAGAGCAGTGAAGCAGCCTAAGTGACATCATCCGGATTTACTAACACAGCACAAGATATAAACAAAAGAGTTGAACTCGAGTTGTCCTACACAAACAGTTAGATGGGTTGCAGCTGGGACCACCTTATGGGTGGAGGAGAGAAAAGAGGGGACAAGGAATCCGTGGTAGAGTAGAAGACGCAGCAGGCTGAAATGAATAATAAAATATGAACATGGAAAGGATCTGTGTTTGATCCTCTACTCCAGGCTGTAGCTGTCATGTTGTAATGAAGATAACAAATGATGCTGACAACCTCCTGTGTGTAGCCAAAGTGTTTGGTAGACTTATTAAAATGGCTTGGTGAAGTCTAGACTATGACTAACAGTTCCCGTCGCAGTTTCTGAAACTCCTAAACACGAACATGCCCGCTGTGTAATCATTCAGGATCTAAGAAGATTACTTTGACTATCAGATTAAATCTGTGCAGAAGAATACAGGCACACCCATCCGAATAGCTCATGCAATGAAAAGGTATACAGAAATGTTGTAAATGTAATTAAGACGTTTGTGGACCTTTTCACTGCATGCTTTCCGGTGTACCACCACTTAAATGCTAATATTTTTCTCAGCACTTAATGTGATCATCTGGGGCGAGTACGGCAAGTCAGGACTAAAAAATCAAGGCTAAGGGATGATGCCTGAAACACGTCAGCTGGCGTGCCTTCAGGTTCCGTTGGTGATATTGGCTTTGAGCTGTGTGTTGTTGCCTTTGTTGTAGTGAAATGTTTTACGGGTATACGAGCAGTTTTTGCTTTGAATGTTTTAAAATAATTCTCAGTTGAGTCTTCTTTCCAACACTCACAAGACACACATGCCAGCTGTTCTTTCATCCAAATCCAGCCCTGTCACTGCAGCTCTGGTTCCCAGCAGCAGGCAGAGAGAGGCATTACTCCATTATCAGCCTATTGTGAAACAGGCTGAATTGCCAATGACACAGACATGGGAGCGACTTGCAACACATAATGACTATCACCTTGATCCCACTAGGAGTTGTGAGATCGAGCTGTTTGACGATTATCCTGCTAATTTATTTCTAATTTCATCGTGTTTGGAGTGAAATTTGATTTTAATCACTGGCTTAATTTTATTATTCCATTTGGAAGCATTCATTTCTAATTCCTCCTTAGTTTAAAATGACTGCCTTGGCAGTAAAACAGGCCGCTTGCAATGGATTGTGTGTACATCTGTGAGGTACAGGGTTTCAAGATTTTCAAAACATGAATCACTTAAATGATTAAAGAGAGAGTTTATCCAGTGAGTCAGTTAGTTAATTAGGTGGAAACTTCAAGTCCTAATTTTGAAGTAACCACATTACTTGCAAATCTTTCAATAACCCATCTGTCAGGCATCTGTCTAGCACTAGGATCCAACTGTGCATTCTTCCACCAGCTTGTGGGTAGATGCACTACATGCCCTGTATGTAGTAGCCACCTGTTAATGGCTGATAGGAGGATAACAGAAACATGTGGATGAGAGCAACCAGACGGCTGTATGGCCTTAGATACATACCAGTTTGCAGGTTTAAATCCTGTTTAAGACCTTTGATGGATATTATCCTCCCTCTCTGTCAAATTCTTTCTATCACTTTCAGTTGGTATAATACAGCAGAGACCCAGGCGGTGGTCAGCCAGGTGATTGATGTTTCAGGGGTGAAATACCTCAGCCTCCCTCAATCTGAAATAGTTGAGAACATTGATAAATAGATGGATTTTAATATACACATTTCCCATTTTCCCCTTAAACAGGTTTAAGGGTGGGGAAATTATCTAATTCCACTGTCTGAGCTTGTTCAGGCTCTTCATTGAAGCTATGATGTGGACAGAGGGTGAAATTTTCAAAAACCAAGACTTCATGTTTCTTATGTCTGCACCAGATAAATGCATAAATGTATACACATTAGCCCAATATTCTGCCTGACATATTTGGTATCTTAGGAAAATATGGGATTTACATAATGAGCTGTGGGTTTGAACAATCTTTGGCTGCAAAGCATGAGTTTGTAAAGACTGACGTCAGTGATGTTTAACAGGTTTTAACAGCTGGATTTTTTCTCTATGGCCTTTCTAGTGTAAACATTTTAAAGGAGCAATATGTAATTCCATGACTCTATACATTTAAGGTACATTCAGAAACTGAAAGGTTAAAAATGAATCCTTCATTTGTGTGCTCCTTAACCAATCACTCTTAATAATTCAGGGCTGTTTTACCCTTTGTTGATATACAATATTGATATGAGAAAACCATGACCATACAGCATCAGAAAACATGGTCAAATTAGACTTAGGTGTGTGGGCACTAAACAACACATCAAATCTTATGTTTGTTTTTTTGGTGGTTGGATTCATCTGTTTTTATTTAAGTGCGTTAAATTGTTATCTTGTTTTTTGGACAGATGATACAATATGCTACACGCTAGAGGCAACCACAGGAATATATGATCATGGCAGCCACATACACAGTGTGAATATCTGTCTGCACACACACACACACACACACACACTATAGCATTACATGCAATCAAAGGAAAGGGTCCTCATTGTGTGCTTTTCTAAAGCGAAAATGGTTCCCCTGATGAGAGAGGGGGAGGCGGGGAGTGACCGGCAAATAAGAGCCACAGCAAGTATGTGCAAATGCAGCTGAGAGACGCTTGTATAAGCAGCTGAAAATGGGGAATGAGTGCCCTCCCCTGGTTGTACTGTTGTTTCCTCGCAGCTTCATCCGTGGAACTGTGAGGCATCAAGTCATCAACACAGACAAACAAAAAACAAGGCTGCTGAGTCCATTTTCAGAAAGCATTTTTAAATTCATTTTATTATTTTATAGCTAATTTACAACAAGCGCTTCACTGAACTGGAACATTTTATTTTGCTTGATATTGTCATTGTTAAATATATTTTTCTGCATCAGTCGACTTTGTTGTAACTTTGTAATCAGTCTTTTCTGTAAAAATTCATATATTTTATAAGGAATATCACACTATGATACGGATGGCTGAGAGAGATATTAAGAAATACATTGAACCCTCAAATAAAGAAATTGAAAACATATTATTCCATTAATGGATGTGTTGTCGTGTTGTTGTTTCTCTCAATGTGTAGATGTAAATGGAGGTGTGGATGTGCTGATATCTGTGTGTGTGTGTGTGTGTGTGTGTGTGTGTGTGTGTTGCAGATGTTTTTTGTGTTTGAGCAGTTAAACTGGGCTGTGGCTCTGATGGATTCTATACTTGCATCAATTCAGCAGTGTGCACGGCTAAATCTAAAGCCACGCAGCACTCCAACATCTCTATTATATTTACAACATTTCTGGCCGAGACCCAAAAGCTCTCTCAGTGTGAAAAAAAAAAAAAAAATACAAAAATATACAGACTTGAGATGGAACCAGTGACAGTTCTAAATAAATAGTAAATCATAAACAAAAACAAAAATTGATACTTGTCATTCACAAGCTTCAGCTATTCCACCTTGAGCCGAGAGAAGCAAGTGAGCAAAAATAAACAAACAATAAATATGAATGGTCACTTCCATCAACACTTCCACCTTCACTCTTATAATTCAGGACAAATTATAAGTAAATACAAACACATGCTCATAAAACCTTGGAGTCCTTTTGCTCACTGTCTTTTTCTCTCCGATACCTGTAGCATATAATGCCGTCAGTGCAAACTTTATAAATACTGTTTTCATCTTAGACACACGTAAAACCATCGTCATTGCATAACATCATAGCAGTATTGCACTACATCTTCATGTGCGTGTCTCACTCTCTCGCTCTGGCACACACACATACGCACACCACCCATTTATGTATTATACATTATAACCACCAGTGGATGTTATAAAGGATAGATATTCTCATATAGTATCATTTATAGTTCATACATAACACACGCTTTCTTGTCACGCACACACACAAGCAGCAAACACACATATGCACACGCACACAGTCACGCAGACACACACAGCTGCATTGTGCATGTGTTTCAATTCGTTTTCAACGTACACAAGAAACATGTCAAATATGTCAGTTCAAAGCTCTAGTGTGAGGTCTGCTTTACAATGACTTGAACGGTTCAGTTATTTCTGTGTAGCTTTTTGCTGCGTTTTACAACAATAAAATGGGAACGTGAGTAAATTCAACAACCAAACTGCAATATTACCCAAAGAAATCAATGGAATATTGTTTGGAGATGTTGATTTTTACAGACTTAGTCCCGTTAGAAATTGTCATAAAAAAGATATATATATATATTTATATTCATATTTATATTTATATTTATATATATAGGCCATTTATTTGTTAAACATGACTTAGCTTTAATTTGTGTGGACACAAGAGGGAGAAAGAAGCAGAGAAAAAGTGGAAGAGAGAGAATAAAAGACCTATTCCTCCCACACAGAGGAGTTTCCACGCATGGATGTGCACATATACGCACACACACAGAGACCCACGCGCACATACACACACACACACACACACACACACACACACAAACACACACAGACACACACACTCCATGGCTCGTACTGCGGCCACTGGAAACAGTGTGTACGTCTGCGGCTGAGGGATTATTTTGGAAGAGTGATCGATGAGTTGGCTGTGGTGCGATGAAGCTAACAGCTCTGCTGTTTGTGCCTAGAGAGATAACATTCATCCTGGATTCTGACTAGCAGGTCAGAACAGCCAGTCCCCCTGTAGAGGAGTGTGCTAGGTTACAGCTGAGGTTACAACTCTACGTGTGTGTGTGTGTGTGTGTGTGTGTGTGTGTGTGTGTGTGTGTGTGTGTGCCGGTGGATGGGTGTGAGAGTGTGTGGGTGCGTGAGTGTGTGTGCATAAGAGAGCAGAGGCTAAACTGTATGTCAGAGCATCTACTGCGCTCAGGACTGGCCTCTCATGACCGTGTCTCTCTTCTCTTCTTCCTTCATGAGACATGCTAAAAAAACTCCTCCACAATAAGGAGGTGGAGAAGGAGAACACACCCTACTTGCTCGCCTTTCTTTTAATTCTTTTTTTCTTTTTTTAGTCAGATTTTTCCATTGTTTTCCATTGTCTTTGAGGATGCATGCACAAATTCAGCATATGAGTTTTTATCATTATAATTATTTGAACTGCCTTTAAATAATGCCTCGCAATATTCAACATGGGTGATTGAGCAAATGTCAGTCTTGGTCACTGAGGTGTAATTCTGAGTTCACACTCAGAACCAAGAAGAGATTCACAAGAAAAAAGGACTCTTTGCTGAGAAAAGACTCCTCATCAAGAGGGACTCAGCAGGATCTGGGCGCCCCGTTCTCAGTCTTCCCCCTTTCCTGTCCTGAAACAAGGCAGAGCTGACAGTAGGAGGAGGGGAGAATGCCAGGAGGTGATATAAAAAGAGGGGCCAGTGTCTTTTTGGGCACCTCCATCTCTGACATTGGCGCATGGAGGCGTTCATTGGGGGACTTGAGAGGGGTGGGGAGGGTGAGGTGGTCTTAATACTACCTCAGGGTCCATCCCTGCTGGGTCACCCTCTACTCTCTTTCAAGCCCTGTTCAGACCTAATGTTCATTTCCAGATCCAGACTTTGTTGAGATCCAAATGACATGGACTGCGGTTCACACCTGGCATCAGAATGCATCTGAAATCTCTCAAGTAATCACTCGTGATTGGATTTCGCTTCCCATTTGCTTTTATCTGTTGGGAAACTGCAACTGCATCGAAACAGAAAAATCACACATTACACTCTAAGTTGTTTGGCAGCGCTAAATGAACTGTGTTTAGGACATTTGCGTTCACAGTTTTGGATGCAGTCACAGCTGTATTTAGAGCTGTCCACTTGTGGCCAAGATGCATTTTAATGCTAAGTGTGAACAGGGCCTCAATACTCTGCCTCATTAAAGTGGAATACTGATTAAGTCTTTTCTCTCAGTCTCTTTCAGCCTAATTACACATCACTGTGTTCACATCTGTCTCAGAGTCTCTTTTTTGGTATCGTTCTTTGCCTCGCTGTGTCACTTCCTGTGTTTGTCTCTGTGTTTGTCTTAGTATGCATTGGTCTCTCTGTGTCATTCTCAGTGATTGCCTAAGCACTGACTTTGCTGGAGGACAGACAGGCAGGCGAGGCTGGCTTGGCTGTGAGGGTGGAGGGTGGTGTCGGTTGGTGGCTGTGAGGAGGGGGGTGTTGGGCGGGTGCAGCATCACAGCCTCTCCCGAGTGGGGATCCAGATGTAAGGCCCTGATTGCTCCTCGATCACTGTCTTTACTTTGTGATAGACCTCTTCAAAGCTGTCCCCTTCCACGACAGCTGCAGCAGGACACAGGGTGTATGAGGGATGGATAAAAAACAACGAGGAACGGAGAAGAAAATGGCACAGACAGTGACAAGCAAAGAGAGAAAAAAGAAAAATTTAATCGTTAGGGGGGAAAGAAAGAGAACGACAGAGGGATGGAGGATGTTAATCAGAGGAGTTTGATAATGAGAAGACAAGACAGGATAATGTAAGAAATAATCAATTATGAATACAATTTTAAGATCTGCGTACATTGTCAATATTGTGTGAAATCACATTGTTAACAAGAGGCACATTTCCATTATGTATGTATTTCTACAAAGTCTCCCACATATTTATTCAGCCTCACACATAGACTTTCAGTGGTTGATAAAATGTCACATACAACAGCTGTTACTGATGTGTTATGAATTGTAGACAGCCCTGGATTTGCAAGGAAACCTAACATTCATATTCTACCGACTGCTGTGATATGCCCTAAATGTGTCTTTAAAATGTTAAAATGCCCCGAGTCCTCCCAGAAGGCGTTCATTTTCTCAGGAACATGGAAAAGTGAAGTTCATCTTTGTGGAGGTGGCCTGTTTTCTCATTAGCATTTGTTGGCATTAAGCAATAAGAAAAGAGGAAAAAGTGATAAAAGTGAAATGCACGCATTATCACCCCCTGAAGTGCGCACATGAGCGCACTGGAAAATATGGACAACCAGTCATTTCTAAAATCTTGTAATCATAAAATGTAGGGTTTTTATGATCACCACTCCACATGAAATAGATAACGAGAAAGCGTACAGTGCAGTGTAAAAACAGGTGTATTAACTGGCGTTGACCATCTGGTCCTGCCCTAATCCAAACCCAAATCCACTAGTAAGCTGACAGGGTGTATAGACAGTACAGGATACCAGTTTGCTACTTACCTGAGAAACACTCTAAGAAGTCTTGTTCTAGTTTGAGGGCTCGGTCCATTCCTTTCCTGGCCTGCTCCTCTGTCAGGCGAGTGTTAATCTCTCTGTTCATCATACACAAAAAAAAATCATTAAAAACACATATTTTCATGATGTACAGCATATTCAGTGTCTATTAACCAAACATTTCACAATGTTTGAAAGAACTTCTGCAGTACATACAGGACATTCTCCAGTGACTTGGGCCGGACAAAGATGGCGATGGGATGTAGCTGAGCTGCTTGTAGTCTGCGCACAGCATTGGCCGATACATCCAGGATGCAGTGTTTCCCCTGCTACTTGTGCACACATGCAGGAAAAGAAATGATAAGGATTAATAAATAAACTTTTAAATTGACAGTGAATTTGGCAACAAGCCATGACAAGTTGCAGTTTTATTGCTTAAACTTGGAGTATTGCTGTTATCAAACATTTTGAACACACAATTTAAATTGAAAGTATCTTTGTTCACTGATAAAGTCATCATATTTAAATATAATTCTTGCACCCGATCTTGTCATTCTTGTACAAATAATTAGTTAGTAATTAGGAGAAGTAATTAAAAAAGATTATAGAAGGGATTTGTAATCCACATTTTTAAGAATTTTGATAATTGCCACTTATTCTTATTTCCTGGTACAACATGCTGCTGCGCACCTGCTCAGCCACCTCGCGAACACTCTGGACACTGGTGCCATACAGGTGACTGTTGTACTGGCCCGCCTCAATGAACCGGTGGCTCTGGATGTCCTTCTCCATCTGTTCCCGTGACGACACAAAGTGATAGTCCCGCCCATCCACCTCGTACTCCCTCTTGGGCCGTGTGGTGTCTGTCAGGCAAAGAACAAAACGATAAAAGCAGCACATACACTCACACTACTTTGACTCTCAAAATTAAAGCAATTACTTCTCCGGGATGGATACATTATGCAGACATCACCTTAAAATGGCTGCAGGTGGCAGCAGTGACATGAAATAAAAACCAGAGAACGGATCCGTCTCTGTGACTGACAACATAATTACTTACGTGGGACACAAGATCCAAACTTATCAGGAAACTCAGACAACAGGTCATCATTTATCCTGTCTTTCACAGGACCCAGAATGATGATGGGCCTCGCATAATGAACTTAGCATGAAGAGAAAGAGAGAAGGAAGAGAGCATTCAAAAAATGGGAAATAAAAACAAAAGCCTTGGAAATGGATTTCAAACATTATTCTTTATGACCTTACCTTCCACTTGGGTGACTGTCTCATAACTGTGTGTGGTTTTATCTCTCCCTGGTGACAGGACATAGAACCATTCAGACACATTTCTTTTTACCATTATAAATGACATTTAGGTTCATGGTTCTGCGTGGGTGTGTCTGTATTTGTGTGTGCTGAATGTGATGTCTTTTCAAATGCTGCAGCTAATACATCAGATGTCATTATTGACAAGAACAGTAAACATGTGACTCTGTAGGAGGTGAGGAGTGCTTTTGACTACCGTCCGGGAAGAAATGTGAATGAAGAGTGTGTGTTTGTATTTGGCGGTCTGTGTAATGTCCACGAGTTGATGGAGATGACAGCAATGCCAAAGAGTAGGTTAAAGGTAGGGATGGGACTGCTCTTTGTTATTGCCAGCTAACACATTTGTGGCAGGCGCTGTCACTCGCCCCTTCAATTGAGCTACTAAGCTTGTCATGGATACACGAGGGAGGATCCTATAGAGGGTGTCTGGTTAATATTTACATATACAAACATCTGTGTTAGGTGTACGTAAATACAACAGTAAAATATTGTTTGTGCATATATTAGCAAATCGTGTTCCTGTGTTGCTGCTCATTACTTCAGTGTTAAGTGTAATCAGCTAAAGTCTGTAACATGTGTACTTGGTGGCTTGCAGTGTCAATAGACAGTGCATTTATGCTTCATACTAATAACCTTGAGTGCCCAAGCTGTCTCGACCGTGGTCCTGCAACAGAAATGAAAGGGAATTTACACACTGGGAGGCAGTTTGAGAGAATCAGCCTCATTCAAAAAGCTCTGGTGAATGAACTCACCCTCTCTTTGGTGTTAACACGAGACCACTCTTTTCTTTCCACCCTGTAGAGACGAGGAGGAAGAACAAAAAACATTTTTTTATTTTGAAAGGGAGATCAATCTAAATGTGCAACAACTACTTAACTTCTCCATAAAGGACATTTAGTTTAAGCAAGGAGTTTTACTAACTGTTGAAAGTCTGTTGAAAATGAAAGATCAATAATCCCTCCCACAGTCACTCACAGTGTGTCTGACCTGTGCTTGCTGGGGATAAAGCCGACCTCCTCGGCCTCATTCTGTGGGCTGACCTTACGGGCCTGCCACCACTCCTCATCCCCACAGTCCAACACATGCAGCACATCCCCAAACTTGAAGCCCAGTGCCTGACTGAGGAAGCCACAGTCTGCAGTCTTGTCATAGTCAAAAAGAGCCCTGAGTGATGAAAGAATTCAGATCAGTCGCTTAATAAAAAACTCTTTTAAATTCCATTTAACACCAATATTACAAACAGTTGACTTACATTTTGCTCAAGTAGCTCCATAATTACAAAATCATTTTTCATGCTGTTTGAAAACATCACATAGGCCTACTGTATATTTAGTGGCTGCTTTTAACACTGCTACTTTAAGTGTAAGTTTCTTTTATAGAGAGAAATATGAAAAAAAAAACATTTTGTAACAGTTGTAACTTTGAATAGCATAGCATAGTGTAATCACATTTATGTGTAAATTATCAGACAGACAAGATGAATGTGACATGTCCAGATTTTACTATACAGTGCAGTAGTCTACAAACAATTTAGGTGACCAAATGGAGAGAAAACCTAAAGAAAATGTTTACGTTTTACATAAAGATGAAAGAAAACCTTTGTGTTTTACATAAGCTAAGAAAACATACGGGGAAAAGTAGTATAATCGCAATATTGTTTCCGGCCACCAGTGGCAGCACTGAGCGCTGGGCTTCTGCGCAGGAATCCAGTCACTGAACGAGGAAGACATTTGGCGCCATCTTGGATTTTATACCTGTTTTAAAAGCCTTACTGATTGCTTCTGTTTTTTTTTGGCATAAGTCGTGTTTTTGTTTCTTTACACGTCCCTGACACCGGCGTGAATGCTGCTGAACTGTCGCCGAGACGTTCACCTGCCCCGTAGTTGCCTCTATTTCCAGCTTTCATCTGATAAGAAACTTTTTGCACAGCACGGAATTTGGGTAATGGAGCCATTCAGGACCATGACAGTTAACGTTGGGCCCCGCGTATCTCGACCTGTCTTGTCCGGGCGGGAACTCACTGGAGCCGGAGAGGGGAAAACAGTTTTGGGAAAGTGACTTAAACTAGCCTCACTTATCAGGAGCGAAGGCAGCGGGGACGACAACGTTAACGCCGGGGCGGATACTGTATATTAAGTTGACAACAAACAACACTGTCAACAAAAAAAAAACCAAACAAAAAAAGAAGCTCGGCCCAGAGAAGAAGCAAGACGAACATGGCTGCATCTCCATGGAAACGGCGGGAGTGTTGGAGGGAAACTACATTAGCAAGATTGCAAAAGTATATTTCTTCACATGCACAGACGCCATGGGAGCTGTTGTTGCTGTCAGTGCAATTTAACGGATTTTTTTTAAATTTTTAAATCCATATTAAGTCACCCGGGACATCCAGAACATATCGATACCCAGAGCAGACTATTCTCCGCGTCCTCCTGTCACCGCCGAAGAAGTTCTTCTAAAGGTGAGAGCCATTTTCTCTCTCTACCCTGCGCAGTGTGATTTGGTTTTGTGATTGGATGTTTGCTCGCTGTGGCAGGCCTTTCTGTTTTGAACTGGTTGAACTGGAGTGTGATGGTAATTACGAACATAATGTTCTGTTATGCATTCATCTCCTTATGAACATATAATTTCACAAACTTCAGTTGACACAGTCACAGCATCTGGTGTTCTGTTGCTTGCTTGTTGGTTGGTATCATCAGTAGGCCACAGAGTATATATATATATCTCATATCTCACTGTATGTGGGATGCTCCTCTGCAACAATTTGGCATTTTGGCCTCCCATTTACTTATGGTGTTATTGAAGTTTAATTTGGCACATGATGATGTTTTACAGGAAATCCACATGGGGTGCAGATTACTGTTACTTATTATGCACAGTTCACATTAACACATTTAGTGTAAATCATAGTTTGGGCAGTGAATGTCATGTTCATGCTTTCCTCAGTCTTTGTTGGAATGTGTAACCTACCAGTTTAGTTCTGATATAGACTTCCCATTTAATGCAGATCTATGTTATTTATTTCTTTACAGTTTGTACCTTTTTGGTGTGGACATTGTGTTAACCCAGGCCTGTCTTTGGGTTTGAGCTGTGCTTGCTCTAACTTGAATTTGTCAAGAAAGACCTGCCAGAGAGGTTGATGGTGTCTGGTGTGTAGCCATACAGACCTCAAAAGTAACCAGACACTTTTTCAGCAGCCTGTGATTCATGAGTACATTTTCTATTAACTTTCTCTGTGAACATTTCAGAAAATCCCTTTTATTAAAAATTTTAAGACACAAGCCGGCATAAGATAAGACATGAATCTTGACCCTATTAAAACATAAAAACAAAAAAGGCCAACATTTATAAAACTGTACTTATTGGCTTTTAAGAGAGAATGAACTGTTCACCTCGTTACACATTTTGAATTAATTGGATTCGGATTCTACTTACACAGCTGGTTTCAGACAGTATTTACAATCACATACTGTGCATTTTCCTGTTTCCTGTATTGTACGTGGTGTGTTTGTTATTTCTTGTACATAGTGCCCAGTGGTATGGTCATGCTATCTCTCTGTTCTGGCTTCCACTAACACGACTTCAGAGCCTCTCTGACTCTCTGACTGGTAATTTAGGACTGTCTGCAGTGCAGTACTGCTCCAGTAATTCAGGAACATAGTTACTTAACAACAAAGCTGAAATCAGCGCGCTCCTCTACAGAAGCATATACCATTGTGTTTGCGACTTTGTAGCGAAAGGTTACTCTACTTGTACAATTAATGAATATTTTCTCATAATCAAATTCCCTGTCAGGCATTAAGTCCTCTGGTCCTACAACAGCTGCTAATGTCAGGTTGGAGGTAGCTTTAATAAAGCATAGCACAGACATTTTCTTTGGCCAAATATGCTCAACAGTGTGCAACTTTAGATGTGTCTGCAACAAGATTATCAACATTACCTAACAACTGAATTTCCTCATTGAATTGCATAAATCAAAGTTGCATTAAATTAAACTAAGCCTACATATTTAAATTGTTTTGAAATAGGCAAACTGTAAACGTAGAAATGTAATCACAATTGCTGTTGCCCAAAAGCTGTGGACCTCTGCAATATGGAAGTTGCATTAACCTAAAAACCTTCTCTTGGAGCCACTGTTATATATCTGTGTCATAGTGTACCACTGGTACTATTTCTACTTTATGTGTGAGACCTGATGTAGAAGCCTCTCTTTGGGTTGCTCCTTAGCGTCGTGGTCCCAGAGCCCATGCTGCTGTTCATCAGCTGTTCCCTCAAGTCATGGATCTTAGCCTCAAAACGGCTGTACTCTGAAACAGAGAAATGCAAACACATAAAGACCTTTTAGCCTACACTTACTTATTCACTTATAATTGATAAGGATGCACCAATCCAACCTTTTCTCTCCCAAATCCAATTCCAATACCTCAATTTAGAGTAGTTAGAGTAAAGTATCAGTGCTCTCTTTTTCCCAGATTTAAAATCTGTACCTCACTGTATAGAACTAATGAGGGAATGAATGATTGAATGATTTTATATAGGTTAAATAAGGCCAGGGGTTGCAGTGTCAAGTCAGCAGCCTTGCATAAATGTAACTGATAGTAGATTTGTGTTGGTTTCTAATATAAATCACTAACTAATCACTTGCTTCTTTGCCCATAGCCAAAATATCCACCTTATTTTATTGAAATTATGTTTTTGAAATATTCTAATAACAAACGGACACACACAGACAAACAGGAATCTAAAAATTAACACCATGACACTATTCAAATTACATTTTCTAAGAAAAGTGCATTTGCAGCTGCTTTAAAATTGTTTTGTAAGACACCTTATTTGACTGATGAAAAATATATAATATCAGAAATGGGAAATCTTTGCTGAAGGCTTGTTATGTATGACAGCTGTGGCTTTACCATCGGGTCTGTACTGAGCGATAATGGTCACTGTCTGGCCAGCGTTCTTCAACGCTGCAGCTGCCTGTTCGTGTGTGGCCATACGCAGGTCCACGCCGTTCACCTGAAGCGCGCGCACACACACACACACACACACACACACACACACACCAGGACTGTTAACAAGTACAACTGAAAAATCCCTTAGTGCCACCGTAGAATGCAGTGTGTGCGACAATTTTATGAAGATAAAATTGTCTTTACACTGAGGATCTGATCGCCCTTGTGCAGCTCTCCGCTGAGGTCAGCTGGCCCCCCTGCCAAGATGAAAGAGATAAAGATTCCCTCTCCATCCTCTCCTCCAACAATGTTGAATCCCAGACCTGTGGAGCCTCGGTGAATCAAAACTCTGCGAGGCTCCCTGAAAAAAAGATGGAGGAGAGAGGAAAGTAGACATGTTACCAATAATACTAAGCACAAAAAACATTAACACTAACACAATGATATTGCTTATCCTACTAATACTACTGCTAATATAAATACTGATAATAATAAATCTGTATACAGTACATGAGAAATGTTTAGCTCAAGGATCATTGCTCACCTGGGGATGTCATCATCTCCCATCATGCCATGCAGAACGGGAGAAAACCGACTAGGTGAGGTGGGAGTGAGGGCTTGTGGGTAATCTGACCCAAGATAATTGGGGTGGCTGAGTTCAGTATCCATATGGGAATATGCTGTAAAAATACACACAAAACCAAAAGAGGTATAATAGACAGTACCAGGCAGGTATTGCACTCTACACAGATATATAATATCTTAATGCAGCTCAGACTTGGGCCGTTGGCTTTCCCACTGAAAAACGCACGTGTTATTTTTGATATGTTTCGTTCTCTGTTATTTTCTGTAATCCTCTCTTGAAGGCCTATTGCAAACAGAGTATTACCATGCTCAAATTTTTCTGTTACAAGAGTAGACATTCATCAAGAGGCAGATTCAGGTCAAGGAAAACATTTGTATTTTGTGATGGGAAGAAAACCCTGAACCTGTACACCTCAACTTTTAATTTTCACAGAACTCCCACAGTCATCTCTATCTCTAGATTTAGAAAGAACAAGTTATTCCCTGAACTCTATTTTTGACTACTGCTCGCAGTCTGAAGAAACATTTTTTAATTTTTGTGGGTGCACATTCTTGGCAATCCATCTACTCAAAGGCAGGACATTTGGTGACATTTTCTGGTCTGAATTTAGTTATCCATATTTAGCAACCCAGTGTATCAATCAACACACAGTGCAGATTTTCACACAGAGAGGGGCTTACTGCTGGTGAGGTCTGGGGGGTTGTAGGAGTTGGTCAGGAACAGGTTGTTGGGCTTGGCCACCCTGAGGTACACCACCTCGGCTGTGTTCTTCAGAGCCCCCACCGCATCCTCATGCATCACATCTTCCAAACACACGTTGTTCACCTGATTGTTCACGACAAGCAGGGAAACACAGTCAGGATCACCAACTGCAAACTACAACGCTCAATGTGAAAAGGAGCTGCTAGGTATTGTGACTCATCAAAACAGAGATGACACTGGACCCCCATCCCACACTGACACATGTATATTTACATTTATGGTGTATGATAGTAGCTCTTCACCAGATACATACAATGATGATAAAGGTAAAACTGAAATTTATTTTGGTCTGTAAATAATTAGGGACTTTGAGGGCAAGACTAACATTAAAATGTCAATTTTTAATACGAGAACAATAAGCTTCAATGGATTTGTTATAGGACAGACCTCAATTTAAATCATACACAAGGTCAAATTAATTGCTAAATGTATTAGAAATTCTTTCCTTACTCTAAAAATTATTAGAGAAATTGCTAGGCATTAATAAGATTAGATAAATACCTAAACTACAGTTTCACAGTCCAAATCCTCATTCAACACTATTTATTACTGTAGGAAAAATTAAATATTGAACTAAAAATAAAGCTAAGGGCCCCCTTTAGGTTGGGAGCCCTTAAAGGTAATATGCAAATTTACACCCTTAACTATCGCTCTATGTTAAGGTTACAAAAAAGAGCATTATTACATATGATTTAACCAGCCATTGATGGTACATTTATTTTTTAAGACTGATTCACATTGAGCAGAAGCATGTTACTGTATCCCATTTAGAGGTAAAGCATTTGCTCAGACACCATTTAGTAGAAACCAAGCACCATTTTGAGGTTGCTGGTGTTGAGCTTACCATCAGCTGCTATGTTACAGTCCCTGTTCTCCAGCAGATGGCAGTAATGCTGCTTGAGACTCCTCGTGGTAATACCATAGTTTAACATTTATCCCTTCTTACACATCTATTAACATATTAATAAAAGTAATTTAAAGCCTTGGAAATTAAAACTATAATTTATCTTGGCTCTTGATACATCAATGCTGCTTTTACACAAATGTGTGAGTGTGCATTTGTGTGAATGTGTGTCTGTGTGCTTAAAAGGGTAGCGTCCATCACTATCAGTGATGTGTATTTGTGAGGGCATATATCTCTGCATGCTAGTAGTTATTACATATGAGTGACCAACCGCTAAGATCTTGTCTCCGATTTGCAGACGCCCATCTTTATGAGCCGCTCCGCCTTCAATGATCTTGGTGACATAGATACTGTTATCTCCTGGTATGTGCTGGTTTCCCACCCCTCCAGCAATGCTGAAGCCTAATCCTGAGAAAAGGAAGCGATGAGAGAGGCAGAGAGTGAGCAAAGGAGGTATGGGTTAACACAGAGCAGATTTCCTAAATCCAGGGGGCACAGCTTAGCTGCGTATAAAGCGTCCTTAAGCCCACACAAAAGCGTTGATGCTGTACACCAGTCCACATTTCCACATACCTTTAGGCCCTTTGATGAGTTTGATTTCAGTGACTTTCTCTGCTGCCGGTTTTCTGCGGAGCACATAGAGGCGGACGATAGCACCTGCCTCCTTAAGAGCCTCCACTGCTTGGCTGTGTGTCACCTCCCTCACATCAACATCATTCACAAATAGGATGCAGTCGTTCACACTAAGAAATTGAGAGAGAGACAGTGGGAGGGAAAGGGTTAGGGTTAGAAAGATTAAAAAGATTTTGATGAAATAGCTATTTTCAGACGTACGCATTCTTCCTCCAAGGGCCTAAAAGTCCAGTCATCACTATTCCATTCATGTGTTTAAAATGGATTTTACGGGCATGAAAATGATTGTGTGTAAAATTTTGTAAGACTTAAATAATGCTTGAGGCCTGCAAGAGGTTTAACAACTGAAGCTTAGCGAAAGCTCGATCAAGAAGACAATCTTCATGCTTACCCTATTTATATTTCCTCTCTCTTCCTTTTCCTGCTTCTAACTTAATCACCTGACCAAGGGGGTTCACTAAACCAATCAGATTTTTCCATGACCTCTGAGCCAATCATCTAGGTGCTGTCAAACTTAAAAATGTTCCTTCCTCTGCTGCTGTCTGCTGTCATTTTAGTCTCAGTTCGATGCGAATGGCAAACGTCCATGTGACCTATTGCAGTTTCTTGTTGTTTGCAGCTAAGCTGATGTCCATTTATGTCCATGGTCCTCTCCTGGAGGATCCCGACTGCAGTACTGATATTCTGCTGGAGACCTCATCCACCTCCTCAGGTGTTAGGCGCAGGAGTGCTCGCATAGCCCTGTGTGGTAGCTCTGCCAGACGAGTCAGATTTTCTACTGTCCTAGTTAAAAAATCACAGGCTCACTCCAAGCTCCAAGATACCGACGCAGGCCTTCAGTCCCTTGAAAATGCCTCTGCTTCATCATCAGCGACCCTCGCGGCCAGCCAGGTCTCCATGTTGCAGCCTGTCTCCTTGTTCAATCAGCCCTCCACATCCATTCTCTGGCCTCTGTCGTCCCAAACCCTCCACTAGGTAGACCATACATCCCTCTAGCAGTAAAAATATCTGCTTGTCTTAGTTCTGAAATCCTCCATGGTCAAGACATTACTCTAGAGAGCCTCATCCTACCATCCCCGGGTACAACGAAAAAACATCACCAACGCAGGAAACGTCATTGCGCTCACTAAGCATGCAGGTACCCGGTTAAGCAGAGACCAATCCATTAACAATTTTCTAGTAGCTTTCACTATCTACCATTACGTTAACTGCTAGAGAAGGCAATAACTCGATTCCTGTTTGGCATTCATCTGATTCTTAAATATGGAAGAAACATTCTTCTTCTGAGGCTGCAGAAGTAACCAATGCATATTTGACATAGTTTCCAAGGTGCAAAGCTGGATCCCACTAAATTAAGTCAGGGTTCCTGTCTGTTCTCATCTGCTGGACGATTTCGTCCTGATAGATGCCCCCACATGATCACCATCCATGGGTTTTGGTGGGCACTATCAGCTATCACTGGCCTACCAGTTTGATATGTCGTCTGTACTGTAAAAGATTTACCAGATCAAACTGATCCCTGTGTCTGGGGTCTATTACATTTATTTAAAACAATAAATATTTGTGTGTGCCTCAGAAATACATCTGTAAACCTTATTTTTTATATGTGGGTTTTCTTTACATTTATATAAAACTATTTTGTGTGCATTGAAAAATATTTATGTGGAGCGATTTTATATATAAATCCTGAAAAACATTTGTGAATCCCTCTGTGCGTTCATTAATATTGAAACTGATTTGACGATGATGGCGTCACGATGGAGTCTAGTCGACTACTCACATTTTTCAACTTTTCCTATTATTATTGTTAATTTAATTACTTTTGACCCTATCTTTCATTTGAGTCTTTCCTGATTGAAATTAAGCTTAGCAAAAGTTCAATCAAGGAACTATCTTCATGCTTAATCTATTTATTTACATTCCCTCCCTCTCTCTCTTTCTTTTCCCACATCCAACTCAATCAGCTGACTGACACTTTCAGTTAAACCAACCAGATTTTGCCCTGACCTCTGTGAGCCAACCATGATGTTGCTGTCAAACTTTAAAACGGTTTCTTTCTGTGCTGCTGTCAGCTGTTATTTTAGAGTCAGATCGACGCAGCCCTCCTCCACCTCATTCACCTCCAGTTTTCATCTCAATAAGCATCAATGGGTCCTTCCACTGAGCTCACCAGTTCTGCCAAGTCCTGCTCCACATCAGAATTCACCCATTGCTCCACTCCTTCACCTCCACTAGAGTCTGGACTCCACAGAGGGAATATTCCTGTACAGCTCATGGCTTGACTACCCCCTTAAAATGATGACATCTCAATAAGGTTTAATCGCAAAAGACTCCTCACATATTTCTTCAACTTTTCCTATTGTCCACACTATGCCAAATAAATTAATTTAATTACTCTTAAGCCTCTCTTTCAATTAAGTCTCTCCTGATTGAACTGAGATACATCACTAAAGCCAACTCCAAAGGGAACCAATGGCTGCTGAAGATATACGAAGGATTTGAGGAATGTGGGAGCTGCACATTGTTTTGAGGCAATAATATATATGTTTTGCATGTAGAGATGAGAATATTTTTATTGTACTGTAATGCATTTTATAATATATATATATATATAAAAAGTGCAAGTCTTTGCCACCATAGAGCATCCTTTTGCTCTGTTCTCATAGGTATTTACACACAACTTTTATTAAGCTATAAAGAACAATTTATGTACATACTGTATAACATGTTCCAAATCAGCACCAATAAACCACACTTCCGTAAACTTCACAGTGTTCTTCATTTTGATTTTTAAGAATTTTCAAATAAATCACAGGGGTCATTGAGCCACTCAATGTGGAAGAATTACCCTGGCAGATTGTTTTTGTGTTACAATCTTCAAATAGAGACTATAAACCATTTGAAAGCAACACAGATTGCAGGTTTTGTAAGGTTTTCAAGGAATTAAATTTTTTTGACAGTAAAAGTAGTGAGATTCATAGTATTTAGATACTACTTACTTAGATTAGAGATATGTTGCTCATAGCAGACAGTAAGGGCAAGAAAAAAAAAACTTCATTCAGGAAAATATAAGTGTTCTCTCCAGGCCTGCTCTAAACTCTGAAGTCATTCCAGATTAAAGTTTATAGGTCAGCTGTGAAGAGGAGGATGCCTCTGTACATGGCTTATTTATTGCAGTGTAATCGGGGAAAACAGCACATAAAGTGCAGTTTGTCATTCAGAAAGGCAAACTCTGCACTGTAGCCTCTTGTAGAAGTGGAAAGATAAACATGATATTACATATTCTTGTGATGAGTTCCTTTTAGATTTGATCCTCCTGAGCTTTAATTTAAAGTGTCATTTACCACAGTTTATTTGGTATGAACACAATATTTTCATCTACAAATGTTTTTCTGTTAGCTTCTACATATTTACTGCTTTAAAGATTAAATACTTACAGTAAGAGTTTATTTAATGACGCTAAACTTGACAAACAAAACCTTTTTTACTTTTTCCTTACCATTCCATATCACATGCTTAAAACAGGACCTATTTTAACATATAGTAGTAGTAGTAGGCTTTAGTTCTGTGGTACAACACTTTGGACTTTAAATGAAGTGGTGAGGTTTTACTTATTTACTAAATGTGCAGGAAGGTGGAGAGAAGAGGCATGGTAAATCGGGATTGTTGGATTTTTTATTTCTAGAATGTGGGAACATGAATGCACATATGCAGACTGGCTTTGTGTGTACTGTAGTGTGTGTGTGTGTGTGTGTGTGTGTGTGTGTTTACCTCAGCCGTCCATCCTGAGCCGCTGCTCCTCCAGGTATGATTTTGGTGATGAAGATGCTGGGGTCGTCGCCCACATGAGGGTTGTCTGTTCCTCCTGCTATGCTGAAGCCAAGGCCTGAGTTACCCTACAGTAGCAAATACAAACAAAAATGCATAGTTGGAACTATAGTATCTCCATGTCTTGATCAAGGTTTGACTAAAGCCATACCACCAATAATAAATATGGTAGAAATACAGAGGAACATGTACTGTACATATGTTTAAAATCAAGTTTAAAAGATTATTTTTTCAGACTCACTCTCTCCAGTGTGATCTCCTCATACTCGATTTCCCCTTCTGTCCCATTCACCTGTCAGAAAGGGATGCTAGTTTATTTAGAGGAAATTTGATTTTAAGGAATCATTTAAACAATTGTACAAATTTAATGTTACACAAATGACGTATAAGCAAAAAATACGAGTCTCAATCAATCTTTAAGTCTGCTAATGTTGATTAAGCATTTGCCCTCTTTTCTTGATAATCATATGTTGCTGTTCATCAACTGCCTCGGAAGTCCTGTATGGGGGATTTCCCTTCATTTCCTCTACACAGCATCATCATCACCAAAATCTAATTATAGCTTCCTTTAACCGGAAGTTCTGTCCACTAAATTTTATCCAAAGTGGTTTTGCGCCTATTTGACATACTGTATGTGTGGACCGTGCAGTGTGGTATAACAACACTATTCTTTCAGTCTAATTTGCCTTTTGGGTGAACAACTTAGCTGCACATCAGTTTTACCTCTGCAATTAAGCAAGTCCCAGAGGAAGAGGGAATTTAAAGAACTTCAGACTTTACTGTTTTGGTGCTGACCTAGAAAACAACTTTTCTTAGTGCTGTAGTGGTGCAAAAATACTGGTCTGTGATGGGAGGCTTTTCAATGAGAAGCCTCATTCTCTAATCCTTCACAATTCATGACAATAAGTTGAAGGTATTACACTGCTTTCATTTCAGAAATGGAATTATTAAAGAACTTTGAATCTAATTAAGTAATGTTTTTGTCCTGTCAAATGTATATCAAACAAAGAAACCTCATTTTAATTAAAAAGGAGCAAAATTAATTATGTTATCATTCAGATTAAAACAATGAGCAGTGACCTACCTGGATGCTGGGGAAAGGAATGGAATTACTGATAATACAAACTGAATATGAAGGCAGTTAAGTTAGTCGTGGTTGAGCGTAACATAATACAATAAAGGGAAGATTAAACATAATCCTTACATATGGGGAGCCATCGAGTGTGTCAGTGTTCACCACCACTGGAGGAGTATTTCCCTGGAGGCAGACAGAAAAGACACATTATTAAGAAATTATGGCAGAAACTCAAAAATGAGGCAGCTCCTGGATGAGCTCTCAGTATATCCCTGAAACCTACAGTCACAGCCAAGACTGATGGCCGTTTTTAACTCTCAGCTGTGATAACACTGTTCTCATTCTGCTATGGTTGTCACTCTGCTAAAGGATAGGGAGCGCAGCCATTTGTTATTATCCACCCATGATGGATACAGAAATAATTCATGCTAGCCCCCATGGTTTATCCAAACTCTTGGTCTCGAATTACAGTATAGCTTGTATTACTGATGCTGGTAATGCCTATCTAATGAATACTGTGGACATCTGCCTCCTGCCCACCAGTCGTTTCAAAACAAACCTCTCAGTGATTCATGACAGCACATGGTGGCAATCTCCCAGCACACTCAGACGATGAAGTAACTTGGTAACAAGGCAGGGACAGACAGCACAGTCCAGTGGTTATCATCAAGGAGCGTAACATCAGCTTGCTTGATGGTCAGTAATTCTTATCAAAATTGTGTCTAGAACCATTATACATCCATTGTGGTTTGTGCAAAGTGTAAAGCAGCAAGTAAGTTATTCACCGGGAACAGAGGGATACAGAAAAGACAAGAAAAGACAGCAAGTCAATAAGAGGACAGGATTTTTGGCATTCTTATGGTTTGGGTTTACCCACTGGGACTTTTTCATTCTTTCATGCTTTTTTCAAGGATTTACCCTCAATGTCAAGGTATCTGATGTTGGAAGATGTAAATATAACATTATGTACTGTACTCTGTACTCCCTATCTAAACTATCTGTATTTATTTCTGTCATTGTTCTGTACCACACTAATTAGCATGGGGGAGACCCTGCGCATCTAGAGTCCTTACAGAACAGCAAGCAGCAGCATAAAATCAGCCTGCTGACCTTCACAGACCTGACAGCTCTGACACACACAAATAGCAACACGGCCAAACTGAACACACTTACTGAGCTTTTAAGAAAAACAATTTCACATTCTTACCCAGTGATCTTTATGTGATGCAATGAAATGTTATTTTTTCACTCACTCCGTTACTCTCTCTAAGAGATTCAAGTTGTCATGGGAACTCAAAGTAGAAATAGTCACTTTCTAATTCAGTCACAGGTGTTGATTCAACTGTACGGTCATTTTAGAGGCTGCAGTTTGTGGTGCTGTTGAATCATATTGCATTATGCTGACAGGTGTTTCCATTATTTTGTCCACAACATTTATATCAACGAGGGTAGGCTCAAAAGAAACACCTCTCTATTGGTGTTTATATTTATTTCTGCTATAACATGTCAAAGCCTGTTCTTTACACAACACCACCCTCCTACGCCCCCTTTTCTCATTATTAATCAAGTCGAATGATGCTAATTATAACCATGCCATTGTAAAGAGAAAATAGTTATCCACATGAGGTGAAGACATAAAGCTATCCCCCAGTCCTCCACAAAATGCCAGAGCTCAGCTTTAACTGCACACTGTTCGATTATAACGGTGCCTGTGCAGAGCTTCACCATGTAGCTGTGTCCAACGGGCCGTGCTGCTGAACATTACGTCAAATTCATCCTTATCTAGAGACAGAAATAATGAGTATAGCCAGCAGAAATGTAAGCCCAGTGAAGGCAGTTTCCCTGCAGGGATTTTGACAGAGCCCTCTCTCTCTCTCTCTCTCTCTCTCTCTCTCTCTCTCTCTCTCTCTCTCTCTCTCTGCTGTGTCAAGTCGTTCGGCGTCGAGGTTGTTAGGATTTACAGTGTTTGGCTGCTCCTGCCCACCTCTATTTTAACACCACCTATTCAGCCAACCCGTCCTTTGCCATGTCTCTACAGGCAGCATCACCATCCATCCACACCCAGACCTTTTCCTTTTAATAGATTTATATGCAGCAAGCTAAGTGCCAGAATATGCATATTCAAAGACAGATCAAACAACAGAAACAGATGTATTTTGATTTTTCCAGTTGCAATGATGCCCAGATTTTACAGTGTTTTGTGTTTATGTTGCGTGAAGCAGTGTGTTTAAATTAATTTCCTCTCTCCATTAAGAGTTGAATAAATAGAGTTAGTATTTGCAATTTAACACTGAGAACCATTCAGCATCTGTTAAAGCTGTAGCTGCATACTGTACATGCTCCCTCCTGAATATGTGAATCACAAGACAATCTCTGCTGCTCTGTACACGTGTACCTACATACTGTGCATGCACATTCTTCTGACGCCCATGAGCCATTCTGTGCACGCTCACGCCAATCGTCACTTTCAATCTGATGGACGTTTTTAGTCCAAGGAGGTAAAATAATGCCAATTACAGTGACATCCGCCTGTTTTGCTAAGCCTAGGAATATTTAAAACAGTAACTGCTGTCTCTGCCTTTTCTGTTGGGATTAAATGTGCAAAGAATACCTCAATATCATCAGAGGGGATAATGTAAGCTGGCACTGGATACAAACCAAAGGTTGCATTAGAGATGCTTTAACGCTGCATGTCCTGCACACCTTGCAGCAGCAGGAGAGCTTTTAACACATAAAAGCCATCCAGTCAATAAGTGAGATAATGACCTCTACTGAAATACGCAATGTCAAACTATGAACTGGTATGTGCTTGATAAAAGGACAACAATTAAGCAGGCGAGCGTTTTGGGTATTGCACAGTTTCAGTGTGTATCTAAACTGCTGCTCTTCTGTTTAAGAGAGAAAGAAGTACAGACAGATAAGAGTATCAAATACTCCAGACTGACCCTTACCTTAGGGCTGTGCAAGGCTGTTAAAGTAATGGAAATAAAGAGACAAGACTTGTGTAAAGTGTTTGGTAATGTGTAGCTGTGATTTTTGCGAGTCAGGTTGAATGGCTGGTGATTTAGCTGCCTCTGTGCTTGTGTGTGGGTTTTCTTGCAGGATGTGCCAGCAGTTAATTTGGACGCCACATTATGCACATTGCTCACTTATTGGCTCCCACGTATATATATCTGTGGAGTGTAGGAAAAGGTGGTGACATATGTGTATGTGTGTGGGTTATGGGGGTGTGGAGTTGGTCACCTACAGCTCCTTGTTTGTTGGAATATTAACTTAAAGAAATTACACCTTCACACTATTATAGGAGGACTCACAAACATCCATTCTTGCACACACACAGCCTGAGCAGGAGCCATAGCCTTGACCTGAGTTTTCTATCTGTGCAGATAAACAAAACAAAGCCTTGGAACCATAATAATATCATAATCAAAGATACTCCACCATCACAGTAAAAAAAGAGTAAACATGTTTAAAACATGCCTACCATCTTATGATGTCGATGTTTCTTGGCTTTCCGTACATTGTTGAGGAACCGGCAGCCCATCTTTTTGGCGTACCACACGGACATGAACATTCTGCTTCAGTGCCAAAATATAAATCGCGGTTGATACTGGGAGCAAATGATGCTTACCTCCCAAAATGACATACACACCCACCAAGTGTGTTTCTAGAAGAGTTATAGTACGCTGTAGAAGTGTCTGCTTTCAACAATACCACAAAAGCATTATTGCAAAGTGAGCCATTAGGTCTAGGCCCAGCCATAACAGTTGATCAGAAACCACAGAGCGTCCAGATTGCCTGAATTAAAAGATATCTATTTTAACTTAACACGTGCCCTTTCAGCTTTACTTTCCACTCCATTTAAATAAAACACTATACCAAAGATAGCATGCTTTAGACACAGGATACACCTTTGTACAATATTAAATCCAGAAAACAAAAAGAGCACAGCCTAATTAGTGTCTTCCTCTTGCTGAATCGGTGCTGGAGACTTCATTTGATGAAGCCCAAAAGCATCCTCCGAACCAAGGCTCGAGTTATAAAAATGACTCATCGCTGATAAGGCTCGTTATTATCTAAGACACAGTCGTCCTGTCTTCAGAAATCACCCATCCAGAGTAAAAATGAACATTTACAAACAGATCCTTCTATTCTTCGTCATCTGTGGCAGTGGACTGCGATAGCGGTGCCTTCCTGCTACTGGTCTGTGCTCAGCGAGAATGCAGTTCATATTTTCTGCTGCTACTGTACTACACCCCTCCCATCCACACTGCTCAGGGAAAGAGGAGCGAGCAGGAAAGTTTGATGGCAATTACTTAGCTGTCTCTCTGTATAATGTCCATGCTGGTGATGTGAGAGGGGGAGGAATTATACTTTGGCTGAACGTAGAAGGACAAGCAGCTCAGACTAGCCTAGGGAGCACTTGAAACTGAGGGGGCTGGGGGGCCCAGTTTACAGTCAGAACAGTGAAACCTAAACACGCTAGTGGCAGTGAGGGTGGTCAGATGTTGCTTGACATCAGATCCTTTTAGTTTGTCACCTGTGATTTCATTCTATTTTTTTCTGTTTTCAGTTTTCTAAGGTTCTTGTTGATATTGTGTACATTTCTACAAATCCAGCAGCTTTCACAAATAATACAAAGACTTTCAAATCCAAATCTTTGTAAATATTTTACAGCAATTTGTCTAAAATGCAAATTACTGCATTTTTGCAGAAAAAATGTTTGGGGGCAATATTAATCTAAAACCTCCACGAGGACTCTCATTAACATCCTACTCAGCCTTATAGCCCTTCTGTTGCTAATTTCGCACCATGGACAGAAAAACACTTGATGACAGTGAATGTAAAGAATAGGACGGGATGTTTGGAAAATAAATTACATGTACGCTTGACATATATATTTTTCTCCTCAAATGATGAAATGATAGATGTAGCCTTACGGAGGCACAAAACTACTTATCAGGATAAGAAAAAGAGAAAAATTCCCAATTCAAATCCTCATCTTTTTTTTTTTCTTTTTACAGCTCGCCCAAGCTTTCCCTTTTTGAAAGACAGATGGATCGACAGGCGTGTAATATAGATATGCACACACTCACATACAAAGGCACACACACTTAACGGACTTATGTAAGGACATGCTGAAGGACAAGCTGTCAGCTGACGTTCTCATTTTGTTAAATAAAATTCCTCCCGTCTATCTATCTAATTTTCTCACCCTTCCAATTGCAAGGCCATCTCTATCATGTCTTACTCCACCATTCAGTATGAACAGCTCTCTCCTCCTCTTTTTGCATGCATATTTTTTTTCCTTCTATCTCTCTCTCCTCTCCTTCCCAGAGGACCTGAGCTGCTGCTGCACTGTAATTACACCGAAGCTGCAGGGACATATTTAAACATTTATTAAAGAAAAGTAAGGAGGACGGAGAAAATGAAGATAGAAACCAGATACCAACCAGACAGGAGTGCAGGGTAGAAAGGGGATGGTATAATGGTGGGCTCTTGGGAAAACACTATGGAAAACAGTAATTGAAACCTTACATTAAAAACAATTTACTTTTTTGCTACATGTAAGTGTCAAACACATCTTAGAGGGGTGGACTGTTTTGTCTGAAGAGGAAAGTGTTATCTATGGGAACAGTTCTGCGGTTAGAGAAGAGAGCAAGTGATAGGCATCCTTTTTCATTAGAAGAGACAGAGTGTAACATAAACTGGGCGGTGGGGGTCTTCAGTAAGCACTCAGTAAGTGCCTGCTGCTTGTCAATCCTGGCTCGTCAGGTTAGGGATAAATGGCAAATGTGTTGTGTAATGTTTTCAGCTCAATAACTCTAATCCATTAAGATAATGTACCTTATACATTGTAAAAAATGTTTCCATAAGAAAATTTTTGAGATAGATCTCTGTCAGTGAATAAAGTCACAGACATAAATTGGTTTTGCTATTTTCCCTGCTTCGTCAGAGTCACACACATGGGATGTTTGAAGGTATCTCAAATGCTGAACTCAGCCAAGCTTAGCTCAATAACTAGATGCCTATGGGATTAACTGCAAAGGTAGGGAAATACCCTTTCTGCAACACTGAAGCTTTTAAGACTTGCTCATTAGATTAGCCTTAGTTTTTGGAAACAAGCCCTTTAACAAGCCTTTTCTTTACTCTATTATTTTAAGATGAGAAAATAATGGATTTGCCTCCTTGTATGGAAATCTTTATTTGGATCTAATGTTTGCTGTTTGATAGAACATGAACGTTCAGTACGAACAGCACCCAGCACTTATAAAAAAAGGAGGACATGGTACAGCGGGCTTATATAGAGTCATATAGAGTAGAATAGGTAGGAACATTCATTAATATGTATAAGCACAGATCAATATCAAAAGTCCTGTGCAGTGTGAAAAAAAAAGTCTAATTACATTATGCCCCAAGTTTAAAAAAAATAGATGTCATTTGAAGCTAAAGCACCTCTTCCCTAAATCATGCACATAACCCGAAGACCTCCTCTTACTTTGCCAAACCATTGCAGTGCTTCCAGAGACAATCCTACCCATAAATCAATGAGGCCAGGAGTGGTACTGGCAAACCCCACACCATTAAAGCAATAAAGAGACAGACTGACGACACCAACTACACATCAATGACAACCACACGGGCACTACACCGACTGCAAAGACATCCACACACATAGGCATTACTGCAATGCATCTTGGAGTCAGTACATACCTTGACCTAACAAGTGTGGAATGCATGAATGCAGATTGAAGTACTTCTGTATATGTGTGTGAGGAAACGTATGCAAACACATTTTTCTTACTGATGACTTTATGCTGAAGGGTGCAGAATGTCCCATATGTTAAACAGTTTAATTATTGGCTGGCACTATTAGACAGGGTGTGTTCAAGGTCAGGGCAAGCAGACAAAGACAGAAATGATATATAGTTACAAGAGTAACTACTTGTTCAACAGAGACTGAGAGACTGAGCCATATTTTATAACCCTTCCAAGGATCCATCTTTTCCCTTTAAAAATAATCCTATTCAAGTACTCTTATAACTAGCTTTTGTGTTCATATTTTCATTCATACTTATAGATAATTACAAATTGTTGTTTTTCCTAAGGTAGGAAGAAATAACTAATGGCACTTCAGTATGACTTCCTCTGCCATTATAATATTTTTTTGCCTTGCAAGACAGACAAAATCTTTTGAGCAATTTGTGCCGCAAGAGGCTAATGCAACCTGTCTGATCATAAAAATGTTTTATTGAGAGAGGAGCACAGCCATCTCTTCAAGGTTATGAAAGTCACTCTGCACAGTCTAACACTGACACCTACAGGTTTCAGTCTGTGCTGCAAAAAGATTATCTATCTGTCTATCGATGCTCATGCTATATGACACCTTCAATATACCACTGAAGCTTAAACATTAGGAATAGTTTCATCTTTACTCTTGTCTCACAGCATCATGGGTAGTTTTTCCTTGATTTACATATTTCAGGATAGGTTTTTGTGTAGTCTAAAATCCAGCCTGAGAAACTGATTCCAGAGAAATATGCTACAAAACCATTTACACTTATTTGCACCGAAACAGGAGCCACAATGCATATTTTTTGATACGTGCAAGAATGCGATAATACATTTGTTGCATTAAAGAAATATGAATATAACACAGGAAATCAACATTATAGTGTGATGAAAGCACAACATTTCAAAACTTTTCAGTTCCAGTCATATGATTTCAGGCCCAAAAATGCAAGAGGAACAAATTGGTCGGACAAAGGAGATTTGAATGACAATGAGTATGAACACACTGATATCTTCTGAAAACAGATGACCTCATACTCGTGCAGTACAGATAAAATGGCATTGATCTGGCAGATATCTTTCTGCAGTCAGACAGCTAAACTTTGAGTGACACCCGATCCAGCAAAGAGAGGAAATGAATCTGACTGATGATGAAGACGGATGATGATACTGGTAACTTTCAGGGCGACGGAGCGACACGGATCGCTGTGCTCTTACCAGTGTGGAAACAGCGGAGGTGTACATTGGAGTGTGTCCTGTAGACATCAACACAGGCTGCAAAACAACAGAAGGGAGAGTGTAATTGTGCAGGGCATGCGGATGGGTACAGGGGAAGAATAGTGGGTACCACGTTTTTTTCCCTTTATATATCCAACACTCAAAATCATATACTCTACACTTCTGGGTTCGCAGCAGAGGTCCACCAACACCAGGTTACCAGAACTGATACAAGGACCAAGATTGTCAAATTTCAATATTAATACCGAAGTATATTACTAATAAAATCTATAATAAGCTTATACTATATGCTTTGATGCTTGATATGGTAGTTCAACAGCAGATAATGTAATTATACCATAATGTTTAATACATGATATGCATGCCATATACAAAAACATTGGGAATTTTCAGCAGTGTACCATATAGAAAGCATATTAATACAGTGTTGCTTAAAATCTGTTTAAAAGGGGTCATCCTAGGGCAAACACACAAACACTGACTGCATATACGTCCATTTTAGAACAACATATATCACCACTTAAGCTGTTTCAGAACAATTATACAAATGATGACTCGTTTGTATTGATTAATCTGATAGTATTATGCACTGACTGTTACATTGTGACCCACAGATTTGAAAAATGGCCGATAATAGAAAAATAAAAAATGAATACACAACATAACATGTGCTTGATGATAGAAAGCCTCTTTCCCCCCACTGCTCATTGATAGCTTATTGAAAATTGGTTAACCAATAACGAACAGTTGGATCATTATGTCTGTTAAAGCAGAATGGATTTTACCCTCCACAGCTGAAGCTGCTACTCTAAACAATACATCCTGTGCCTATGAATTTTACAAATAGCAGCAGTGCAGCATTTTCACATGTCAGGAGACACTTTCCCTCCCACTGGAAAAGTTTTATAATGCAGCAAAGCACGTCATTAAAGTATGAATGTTGGGACAGCTGTATTTGCTGATCCAAGTAGGACTACCGGGGAGGTGGATTCATGCTGATCATGATGTTTACAGATACTATCTGTGTACCTCTCTTTCCTAATATAACTATGGACTCCTATTAATGGCTCCATTGGAGACAATTTGGACTTTAGTGCCTTGCTCAATGGCAGTAGCAAAGAGTAGAGCATTTAACTAAAACTTTTTTTTTTAACCACACTACCCCCATCAAGATGTTCCTAGCAGGTGAATAGGTTCAATCAGGCAACCTTGTGTTTCCAAGTAAACATCCTTAACCTTTGTGCTGCCAGCAACCAGACGCAAGCAGGGAGAGGGGTGCAGGAGGGAGGTTGTGTGGGGAAAAGGAAGAAGCATACAACTAATTAGGGATGTGAAAGTAAAACATGGGAAAATGTGATTGATGCGGGCCAGGGTACCACGGTAGTTACACACCATATCACACAGTAATAAACAGGGTCACAAAACCAAGTAACAAGTGCAAGGCGTAACATAAAGTGCAGATAAACCAGCCATCACCATCATCCTCAACATCATCATCAACTGTATACTCATTATCAAAATCATAATCATTGTTAATGACTCTTAATCAAAATCATCAACAAATGGCAAAAAAACAACCCCTCATTATCGTCATCATCATTACCAATATCCTCATATTTAGGAATCTATTACACAGATGTAATTATAACTCATCAGGAATAAAATGTTATCTCTTGCATGTTCCTCATGACATATTAGAATACACAGTATGATCATGATCACAGACATGAGACTGATTGGGTAAAAAACAAAATGGCTCCAGTAGTATTTTCCACAACATCCATCAGTTACTTTTATATAAAGGTATATATTTATAACTATTCAAGGATGCAGACCACTGACATAAAATGATGCAAACAATTCACTGTGAACTAAGTGAGCCCAGACCTTTATACTTCATAGTGAATTCAGTTCTCCCTGAAGAGAAACACAAGACTTCATAAATAATGGCAGTATTCCAGAAATAGAAATAGGGCCAATCCTGGTTCCCAAACCACTGTGAACAACATGAACATGCTTCCTTTCATGTCATTGGAAAATAAATGATCCCTAAATATGGGATTTTGTTGCAGTGTAAGTGTCCTAATGACAATGTTATTCCCCACCACTTCATGTGGTAACTGTTTGTAAGACAGTTTGGCTTCACTATTATCTGTGAACACAATGAGCATCAGAATTTCAGTTTTGCAAATGGAGGCAATCTCTGTCTGTTAGGGGGGGGATGGGACTTCATTAATTAGGTTTATAATATATATATATATATATATATATATATATATATATACACACACACACACACACACACACACACACACACACATTTAAAGTGTTACAGCCTCCAAAATGCATTCACACTTTGTTGGCACAAACAGGAAAATCCTCCCAAAAAGGTTTAACATCAATCAAACAGAATGTGGATATTACTGGAGCATATTCTTTAATTAGTTTGACTAATTATTAAAAATAGTTGAGCAAAGGACTAATTTATTTCGAGGCACATGGTGTCAGGCAGACATATTCAGCCCACACAACACAGTACATAAATACACCAATTCTTTGTCTGTATGGTTTCAGTTCTAAGTATGGTGATACGTAAATCTTTTATACGAATTCTTTCATTTTATTTTATAATGTAACCTATTGCTGATAGGTGGGTAAAACAACACAGACTTGATAAATCTCCTAGGCCCATGAGAAGCATGCTCAAAAAACACATGAATAATACCTAGCTAATCAAGGGTACAAAGTTATGTTATTCAAACACCATTGGCTGATGATGAGCAGTCAAAAAGACGGGTTGCAAAGTCTTCAGCTTGGCTGCCTTGTAGGAAGATTGTGCTCCTTCCTTTATTACAGATTGCTTGTACGAAAGCCCCCATCCAGCAAAAAGCACTTTGTCCCCTGATTTCATTGAAATGCACTAGGAGTCAAGATAGTGATGGTCAAGACTCTTAAGGACAACACAGACGTGTAGTACAGCCAGTAAACTGATTTGGCTGTGCAAAGACGTGACATTAACATCCTGCGGGGAACTTGCATCCTGTACATACTGAGAAATCTTCTACCTTTGCCGCCTAATGAAGGCACTTGACTGAAGTGTTTGCCTCCTACTAACAAATTTTGATGCAGAAGTGCAGACTACCCACGCTTTTATTACCAACGCTGCAGGTCAGTGTAAATATCATATCCTGTTTAAATAAAATTACCAGTTTAAGATATTTTCCCAGACAACAAATCCATGAAAAGACCAAAACCGTCCAACAATGTCGTTCAGTATTTTACAAGTTTCTGCCTCTCAGCCACAAGCCAGTTTTTTCCCAGTGAAGATGCAAATCTTTAAAAACTGATCATATATACATAGATTCATTTTTCAAAAAAGTCACAGTAATTTCCTAAAACAGCTGAGCACTGTAGCCTTTAGGAAACATTACTCAAACAGGAGTAAATGCATTTGTTGGGGACTATTTTCAGTTGTGGATTAATACACATTGTTTTGCTAGTGAGTATTTATGGCAGTAGGACAGTTTTAGGATTAGTAGGATTCACAGTGACTCAAAATGAACTACAGTGCCCATGTTCATGATAATGAACATCATTTATTCTTCCTCGATGAAGAGATTTTTAAGGGGGGGAGTTTTTCTATCTGAATAGAGGGTGTAATAGACGGTCTGTGGCAGAGAGGAATAAGGTATATCAGACGTGGCTGCTTGGTTAATATTTGTTTGTAGGATATGATACATTCATTGTTGGCTCTGGCCTTTTCATGGGATTGTCAATATGGAAAATAAATAATATCACCAGCTTTATCTTTTAATGGCATTTATCTGGAGACATAATACAGACTTATCTTCTTACTTACAATGTAATTATAACTTGGCATAAAAAGATATTTCCTGTATGTTACCTCACAGATATACTGGCAGTCAGAATTTCTGATACCACAAGCCTGTGGGAAATGACTGAATGAGTCATGTAATGGATCTGAAACACTGGAGGGCACACATCACATTTAAAAATTTCTCTTAAACAGATTTAAATTACCTCATAATGGTGGCTTTTTAGGGAAAGGAGCAAGTCTCCCTCCACCATCACCAGAATAAATGGTGCACCCATCAACTGTGAATAATTACTGATCCCTTGGCATGTGCTGGACTCCACTGGGACAAAGGGAATTAATCAAACCAGCAAGAAAGGGAAGAAAAGGATAGACTGTCTACTCTGTAAAAACAAACAATTTTATGTTTATATACTGTTTTATTAGTACTTTATTATAATGTCTGTTTAAAAAAACTGAATGGTTGTTTGAATTAAAATACAAAATATGTAATTTTTTGAGCATTTAACCCCTAACACACCCCACAAATCTGGTTTAACAGAGACTGACGTGCCACCTTTCTGTTGTCAACCTCCACCAGCTACAGTGGCTGCTGGATTCTCACTTTGATTTGACAAAGCCCTCTCACCCTCTGAGTACCCGCAAGGAGAATTCCCTATTGCCGCGACAGCTCATGCTGAACAGGCTGTGTATGTTTTAAATAGCAGTGGTACAGCACAATAACTCAGCTTCTCTTCTCTGCTTATTAAAGTCAAGCATTTTAATGGACATATTTGCTGCTCAGGGACATCAGTGCACTCCCATGATGGAAATAGAGAACCACTACCCCCCCTCAAAGCAAATAAATACAGGAACTCTTAAGTCTTAATAGCCAGTGAGGCTGTTAAATAACATGTGTGGGCATGTGGGATGGATCGTTATTAAGTGTGCATTATAGCTTACACCTGCTTGCATTTGTAGCTACAGCATATATTCGTTAATGCACTCCAGGCAACGTGACTCCGCTCATATTCCTACTGATGTCAGCTGTATCTTTTTGACTCTGGGACCAGCAGTTTGTGCGTTGTCTGTGTCTCCTTCTTTGTCGTGGAGCTCATAGAGGTTTGTTTCTCTGCATTAGATTTTGCATTTGTAAAACATGTGTCTTAAATAAAAACTGTAAAGAAGCAATTTGGTGTCTGTACTGGGAGCTGCTGCGAGTGTATCTTACATTAGCATTCACAAAGTTCTGGATTACTCTTTTCACTTTGAAATGTAAGTGTACCTTTCCAGTGTCAAAGTATTTGTTCAGTAAATGGAAGATTATAAATCTGATTGTATTACAATATTAATAATAGTAATTTATTTCTAAACAAAAGCATACTACATGCATCAATCAGTTCTTATTTGGTTGTTACCATATTGTCTCTCTTCAGAACCAGTAATGAGAGATTTTATTTTGATGTGTAAATCGGGATCATTACTGCTATTTCCCATTATAAACTATGAAGATAATTTGATCCCTGTCCACATACTGAAATCGTTCAGGTGATCAGATTACTCAGTCTTGAATGCCTGTTGTGTCCACTTCTCTTTTTGATTTAATGCTTTTAAGCCCTGATATCAAATTGCCCAATATGCAGTTTGTGTAAGGTTTATCCTTTACACTTAAAGGTGCCACGTGCCAGATTTCCTCATAAATACATTATATTCCCATCAAAGTATTTATGTTGAAGAATTAGACTTTCAAAACAGACCACACATTGTTTTAAGTGCAAAGTTATAATAGATAATGTGGTGTAATGAGCCACTTGTGTTTGAGCTAAATGAGAAACTCTTAATATAAATGTAACAAGCTCAGAGAATGCTATGTCTCTGAGTGGTGCAAATTAGAGTGAGGGAAACCACATTACAATGACTGTAAATCTGTCTGGTGATTGAATTTGGGATTTCAGACCTAATATTTGTATTAACACCAAACTTGTAATGCATTGTAAATAATTAGGGATATAATTTTTTTGGGTCTTATTTTGCTTTAATTCCAAATTATATCACCCGTACTTATCCAATCAATACAATTATCCACTCCTTCAGTAGCTACATTTAGTATATTTTTAGAAGTGTTTTTGATATGATGCAAACATGTGAAATATTTATGATGAACCAAATTAGACTGCAGAGTGGCTAACAATTTATTTAAATATGAGGTCAAACTTTTTGTCACAGATGTCACACTGACTATACATCAATGTGGTAAAAATATACAGTAATTGTGACCTACAAGCTTAGGAACGATAATGTATGATGCGCTCTGCAGTATGTAACAGTATGTTCACCTATGAAGAAAGAGCTTATTCTGACATAGGTAACAGGCCCATTCCTAAGTGCGGACAGCTGAGCGGAGTGTGTGCTGTTGTAATAGTGTTACGCATTGATCAACAACGTACATAAATGTGTGTGTCCTACCTTGACAGGAGAGATATGTGTGTGCGGTGTGTAGCCATGTATGGCCTCCATGGCAGCAAGGTTTTTGTCACTCATATGAAGCATCTCAGCACTTTTTCCTGGAGCCAGATGTGCTGGACTGTGCTCCAAGGGGGGCGTCTCTTCATCCTGGTACCTGTACTTCTGCAGAAACACACACAGATCCAGACAAGGTTGTTAGTCCCAACAGGTCCCATGTATAAGCATTAGGGTTGCAGAGGGTTGGTACATTTCCAGAAATCTTACAAGTGAAGTTAAGATCTGGAAATTTTAGAAATGTTTGCACAATTTCAACATAAAAACCGTACCTTTTTAATAGTGAACTTATTTTGGAAATGCGTATAAAAGAGTAATACTAGGTCTTATGGTATGTTTTGGTTAAAAGTATGTCCTTTTAATTTAATTGTTACCATGCGCTGCTTTCAGCGGCGCACTCTTGTTCACTTAAAACCCAAAGTTTTCACACAACCCACATTGTCACTTGAATTTTCAAGGTACTTTTCCACATTAATTAACTTGCTAGTTAACTACCTCACCACATGGCACATTGTACATACATACATTTGATGTATTTGACAAATTAATGGATTTCTCTTCAAAGAACATTCTGTTCATGAACAAAGAACTTCATCTTCAGAGGGTTAATCAAACTGCTTATATATTTATTTGTACATGGCATTGCATTAGTGCTTTTTACTAGCTGTTTTTTTTCTTTTTTGAAGGGGGGTCATAGGGTATGTTTTGTTTGATAGTTACAGTACAATGTTAAATGAGTCAACTCATTTAATTACAGTTCAATTCAACTAAATTGTTGATTCTTTCATTTCTATTAGAAGGGTTTACAATAATATCTGCTAATGATATGGTAAAAAGGTTTGTTTCTATCTCTATATGACGTAGTAAATACAGCCTGAGCAAATAACCCCTATTCCCAATCTCCATTATATTCCCATTCATTCCCATGGAATGTTTCCATCTTGAATATTCCCAGAATTTCACAAACCCTAATAAGTTGCAGCTGTTTGTTGAGTGTATTTTATCAAAAAAAAAACTTAAAAGGTTGATAATGTTTAAATCACAAACAGAATCCACTGTCAGCCTGTTATTGTAACCTTTCACTGATGTCTCATCTCCTTTAAACATAACGGTGTAGATGACAAACTCTTTTCACCAAGGACACAGAGCATTATTTCCATTATGGAGGCATGTCCAAATGTGGACATCTATGTGCATGTCTCGTAAATCACATACCACATGTGACGCCTACAAGTGTAAAGTGAAGGCATCATAGGAGGCTTTGAAATTTGCTCCATTGTGCTTTGAGCAAAGCGTCCCCCACAACCACATGGAGCAACCAGAGCAATGACTCATAGTGGCTCTATATTAGCAGATCATGCGGCTTCTTCCTAGTAACCTTACTCCCCTACCGATATCCCACACCTGGGCAGCCTGCCAGCAGCCCACTGTGTTGGCCACACATGGTAGGTTTCATTTTAGGCGTGATGACACAAAATCTGCACACAGCTTTTTCCATCACAAGCATATCAGAAGGTGGGCAGCATCACAGTGGAGATCTGCCACACTGTCCTGTGGTTTAGTCCCTGTGTTTTTTCTACAAATCCGTACTCCCCTAAAGCCCCCCCAGGCCCACAATATGCTCTGCTGCACTGCAGATGTGAAGCAGCCCTTTCTGAAAACTGAGAAATTTTGAGGGATCATCTGAATTTTGGCTGATGGCCTGATGGCCAGCTCTGCCACTCTCCCCTCTCTTTTTTGGAGGCAGACGGAGAGGGAGGTGCATCACCGAGCCCTGTCTCAGACAGGCTGCCTAGCAACCAGAGCAGAGCAGAGATTGCAGTGCCACAGTTGGGGCTGCCAGCATCGGTCCTGGATCACATTACACTGAGACAGCAAGAAAGAGAGGGAGTGAAATAGAGATGAAGATAAAGGAGAAAGTAAGGGGGATGGGTAAAAATGAAAAAAGTGAGGCCGTCAATAAAGGGAAGCAGAAAACAGCAGCATGGGGGTGGACCAGAGAGAAAATGAACAGTTGTTGATAGCACGGTTCCATAATTGCAGGTTGATAAGCAGGAAACGATAGATTTTTCTTTATGAAGCACTGCAAAGGCGGGCATTGCTACATTAATGTAAACATAGATTCAATATTATGAAACTGTATACCACCAATTACCTATATACAGTGTAATACAGAACAGAACAACTGCTGGTTAATTGACTTATCTCACTCCACTCTATATTATTAAAACTCTAAAAAGTAAGATTTGTATAAAATGACAGAAGACATTAACTTAAAACTCGGAGAGATCCGTAAATTACATGAATCACAGTTCAAAGTAGCCCTCAGCACTTTGCTCTCCACTGCCTCCCCCTTTCCTGCATGACCAACATTCATGCTGCCATGTTGCCTTCTGTCCCACTGGTGGGGGATGTGACAGTGAATGCTTAAGATATGTTTGAAAGTGTTCTTCTGGAAACGGATTAGGTGCATTTCCACTGACCAGGGAATTGTATGATTGTTGCTCAGTGCAGCACGATAGGACAAAACATACATTTCTCAAATACAATGAGTCCAAAATTAATTTTATTTGCATTAATCCTGTATTGACTAAAAAGCTGCTTTTTGGAACACAGTTTGGTATGAGGAGCTGAATTATGACAAGTGCAAATACTAGAGACTCGTAAAGTTACAGGAGCAGCAACATCATTGAGAGGCAAATTATGGTGTGTGTGTATATGTATATATATATATACACACACACACTCTAATCTGTCTCAGTTATGTCTTATGAAACCCTGAAAGTATTACATTATTGCAATTAAAGGCCCCAATAGTGAATGATCTGTGCCTAGTTGGTATATTGAGATAAGTTGACACTATTTTGAATAGACACTGAAAGGGTATGCATGGTTTAGTAACTGTTTAGTCATTTTTTCTTTAATCATTATTCTAATACATAACATGCACTCCCATGTCTGCTATTGGACAGAGTTGGAGTAATACATGCAAAACAAACATAATATATTATCTGTTTTAATAAACATAACTGGACATCATGTCAATAAAATGTGGTTTCCTGGGGCCCTTTTCTCACAAGCAGGGGGTCTATAACAGCTTGCAACAATTAAAATCTGCTTCTAACGGTAAAAACAGCCGACTAAATTATCACAGCAACAAAATACTTCTGGGTTTCTCCGGCTTTATTGTATCAGTATATCATTGTGGAAGGATTCCAGTACATCTTTAAGGAATTACTCTGTTGTAAAGGTCAATATAAGGAGCGTCTCCACAGTTTGCAGTTGCAGTTGTTGGCCCACATGTACTAAAATAAGAACTGCACACTGAGTGGCTGAAAAAGCTGCTCCTTTTATGATTAAATGAGTTAACTGAGAGTAATGTAGAGCAAAAGTTAAATGCTATCTATCATCATCTCAGTTTGTAATTCAAGGACCAAGCTTTAGCTTTTAAATTATGGTGCATTAGGTAATGGAATGAAAGTTAACTTCACCTCTGAGGCATATAATTTCCAAGAAATTTAGACTACAAATGCATTTGACTTGAAAGGTGTTACAGAAATCTCTTCGTGTGTAAATTAAAGGTGGCAAATCCCCACTGCATCTTCACAGGATTTAAGCTTTTGGAAGTTCATCTATTTGCATTTTCTTTAATGATTATCCATTTTTTTTCTGTATATGGATTAATTTCAACAGTTGCTGCTCTGATGAACTCAAAGGGATTTTATTCTGGTTTGCTGAATCTGTGTGACGCTGTCAGAATTAACTATATGCTGGAATTTAGTTGTGTGCAGTACAATGTGAAATGACAAAGACAAGCCACATTTCTTATGTACAATTTCTGAAACCAAGCAGCTTATTTAAATAATCATCCAGAATACACAAACTAATTAATTGTCTAAAAAATTAATAAAAAATAAAAATTAAATTGCAGTTTTTTTTACAAATATTGGATCTGGCTCTTCTATTAGAGTTTACTTATTTGACTGACTTGTCTCACAACTCTAATATTTGTATACTATACTATACTATACTATACTATACTATACTGCTACCAATTTTGTAACTCCTTAATAACATGCTCACTAGTCATTACTTTGCTGCAGTGTAGACATAACAACAAAATTAAGACATATTTGAAAATGTATATCACCTGTATTCACCTGTGTTAACATTTTCTATATCTTTAGTTCGTTCATCAGCTATTGACCTCCCTACAAATATTGTATGTTGGCCAGAACACCTGCTGAATGTTAGTAGAGCGAACCCTCACACCCAACCACTGGCACCTTTAAACCAGCCACACTTAAGTTGAATACTTATCTGATGGACTTTCCTACTACAACCCATCAAAATACAGTCATTGTTGGCTTCTCAGTTGATTTTCACTCTCAAGTGTCTTTTCAAGTGCCAAACCCCAAACACAGCTTTCATCTCATTTGCATTATCACAACTGCTGTTGCCAGCCAACACCTACCAGTACAACTGTTTTTTCATGTATATGTACGCCTCAGAAGACAGAAAATTCACTCATCTTCTGCCAATGCTAACTTCAGACTATTCTCCAAGGTGTTTCAACACAACACTTTTACAAGTGTTAGTGTCCTGTAACTATGTCTGCTCCAACAACAACAGCAGACTTTACATTTACCATGGGGCTTAAAGCTGCACCAGGAAGGATTTTAATGTACTGTAAGAATCCATCCATCTTAAATCAAAAAGTGGGGCTGCAACAAAGAAGAGCTTCTTATCCCCCCATGGAGATGCTCTAGATTCACCCTCTTTGCAAAAAAAAACAAATTTAAGTCTTCTGTTAAGTGTGGTCATTCAAATCTCTTTTTAATGCTGAAAATTAACAGCAAATACAAAGCTTTTACTCATTTATGATTTATAATGTCTTTATTAATTTATTATAAATCAAGCTCCAAAAGCAGCAGCACAAGACTATCCCCATTTGTGTCAAAAAGGTGTACAATAACTTTGGGTAGGTGGTTGTTGTTGTGTGCCTCCTAGGCTGCAAAGGGAAGGTGTTTCATATTTAGCATCACCTCGGCTGCATCAGAGCATGCATCTCCCACAGGGAGATAACCTAGGTGCCCATTCTGCCCGGAAGCATTATTTAGATTGTCCAACTAAAACTTTGATCTAACATGTAAAAATACTTTAAATGGTGCATGTTTCGAAGCTCATTACTGGCTCAACCAACTTAAGACTTTCTCTTAACATAAAAATAAAATCCCTAAAGTGCTTTTTGGCTTTCTTCACTACCCCAAGGCTGTTATCGCTACAGTGAAACAGGAAAAGTCATAAAAAATAAATAAACTCCCTGGATACATGCTCAGCAACTCAACATTTAGTGTTCCTTACATTTCAGTCTTAAATATCCGCTTGTTAATTTATGTTAATCTAACCCAAAATAATGAGATTCTGAATCTCATGTCTGTGGGATGAGTCATCAATGATAAGACCCACACAGATGTATCATCCTCAAATTTAATAATCAGATTAGAGTCATAGATACAGTAAATGGTGCCATAGTGGGTGCTTGGCTGCTATGCTTTTGCTGAGGGTAGTCTTGTCTTGTCCGTCTGGAGCCTGTTTTCACAGGAACTTGATGTTTATTTGTAAGACAGTAAAGGGATGATATTTATGTGATATGTAACAAAAACTGCAGACCACGTGGACTTAACCAGGCTCAGTTTTTTCATGAAACTAATTGAAATCATGACAAAATACTTAACCTAACCTTGCAAAATAATGTACCTTGACTTAAACCCTGTAAAACTGACCCAGAACACCACAATATTTGACACTTTTTTGAGGATACAATATGAGCATTGTTTTTTCTTTTCATGGCATTGTGAACTGCCATTACAATTTAGCAGAAAACAACAACAAAAACAGTTAAAATACAAATAATTTTCCAATCTAACATGCAGATATACAATAATAAACAAATTAATTCAAATGTTATATTATTTTGCAGTTTACAGATCAGGTGCAACCTATTCCCCTCAATTCTCTCTTGTCCACACTCACACAAAGCTCAGTAGTCTTAATCATTTCATCCCCTCCCCCTCTGTTCACAGAAGCATTCACACACCGTTTTTATGCTGAGTACATACATTTTTATGTATGTTGCACTTGTTGTGGGGATAGTGTTCACCCTCCCCCAGCCCTGTGTAGTGTCCAATCATATAAACATGCAAGCCATGTTCATGCAGAGTCCATGTTAAGACACAGCACTGAGATACTGGTTGATGGTTTCACTAAAGACATAATAGCAGCAGTTAGTATTTTTTTTTTATCCTTTGATCATCAGCATTGCTTGCAAAAACAAGTTAAAACAGCTCTATGGTGCAGAGCACTAAGTATGCTGTTAGCAAGCAGCACCTTGAAAAGATGCTTCTGTTCCTTATTGGTTATCCATGCAATAAAAAGAGAAATCAGAAGCATTATTGAGAAATGTGTCTAAATACAGATAATCTAGCCTACTCTTCATATCAAAATTCAACACAGCAACTACATACACACATAAACCCACAACCTACCAACATAATTGGGTCATTTCATTTATTTTTCAAACGCAAATAAATATTTTCAGTAGGAAATACTGGTCATGTTTTTTATGGTTCTTTCAGATTTGGGGAGGAATGCTGTCTTAATGTGTGTTCAGACCGAAAGCTATCTTACTGTTGCAGCTAGTTGGCGACATATATGCACCACCTGGGCGTGGGGGCGCTTTTTTGTGAGTTTGTGTCCAGCTCAGACTGATCTCAGAACTCACCAGAACTTTCTCTTTCCTTCTGTTATTTTCCTCCAGTCTCTCTCCTTTTTTCCTCCTGTCTCTGTGCGTTTTATGAAGCACATTCCTGAGGCGGATACATTGAAACATTTCGCCACAGTTCGAGAATTTGTGTCTATTCAGGCCCACTCGTTTATTTCTGTTCACTGTACATGCAGTCACCCCGCGTCTAAAATTCCCCTCGAGTTCTGAGTCTGAACTTTAGAGTTTATTTATGTTTTGTATTCTATGAGTGTTGATGCCATGGCTCGTAAGTAACTTTGATTCTGTCTGTGCCCTACACTGAGACTGAATCTGGTTTCAAGGGTTGATGATGCATATCTGTGCCAGGAGCTAGGTGGGTTTTTTTTTAATATACTCTGCAATTTTCTGTTCACTGTCTGACAATCAAAATAAATGAAAAGTGTCAGAGATGTAAACTACCAGTGAAAGTGGCCTCTATTGAATATTCAAACTACCTGTAATAGGGGCCTCCACTGGTTATTCAATCAGCCCACCACCATTTCTGCACCTTTGACGTGTTCATATCAAGGTTTTTTGTGGCAAACCACGTAACTAGGCAACCCATCTTGCAATAATATGCAAATTCAATTCTGGTGGTTTTGACATTTGTAAAGGATCATGCTGGCAAGTTTGAAAATTTGAGTTCTTTCAAATAAGCCACCAAATTGATTGTAGAACTGTTCTGCACTGTCATCCAATCAGTAAGACACTGTTTACTTTTATAACTAACATCTACTTGATTACTATGATTACTGTCTGTATGGTTTTTATAGATAAACACAGTAAGGGCCGATTCTGTACAGTGATAGTTTTTATACACCTACAACCTGCACATCCATTACTTACACAACACCAGCTGCAGTGTTTGATAACAGATAAGCAGGGAAGAGCGAGTTAGCGAGGTAGAGGCAACCCCGAATGGTTCAATCCTAGACCTGAACAGAGCATTAGTAAATATCTGCTACCACGCATTGTTGTTTCTGCATCTCTCCGAGCTTTCTGTCTGAGCTGAGTCTCACTGCTCTTTATAAAAGAAGATGACACAAACAGCAGGATAAAATAGGTCAAATCCATAAGAGGAAATGTGTGTTTGCAAGGCTATAAACACAGTTACATTAAGGATGTGAAATGTACACAGACACATTGCAGTGCAGCAAAGCAGACCACCTCTGCTTTGATATCACCTGCTGATATTTTCTACATCATTACTCTTGATCATTTGATTGGTTGGCTGGTAATGAGTGACAGCAGGTAGTTTTCGTGTCTATTTTCCGGTAAGGATGTCTGAGAATCGATTCTCAGGGTGAGGTGATCATCGATCTTGATATTGAGATGAAGGCACACTGATCCCCGAGTCGTAAATCATTCATTACATTAATACTTAGTTTCCATTTAATCTCTATCCTTTGGCTGGTTTACATTGTATGTCCTTCAATATAAGCACTGCACTGAATCGTAGCTTAAAGACAAACTTCAACAAAGCAGTGTGTCTTGATTAAATGTTGCGAGGACATCAATAAGCATTAAGCATATAAGAGCACATTAAAACACTGCTGAAAGCTTCCAACCACATAAAGCCCTTTTAATTAAGATCCTGAATTTAAGATTACTGAGAGACTCCGAGCTGGGCTTTGTTTAAGAACAAAGGTTATGCAAACAAATAACCTTGGCAGATCACTGTGGGAAATAACCTGTAATGTGGCAGTGATTGTTACATAGATGTTAAGCAAACATATGACAGTCCTGGAGAGTTTAGGAAACAAAAACCAGAGGTAAAGCTGGAAATGAATAGAAAAGTAGGGACATGATCTAGTGGAACAGTAAAAGCACATCCCTGCAATATACTGTATATCCCAAAAGATCTGGCCAAATAAAATCCCACCGTTAACAACCCACCATGAGACTGCAACAGACTGGGCACAAGCTGTTTGAGGGCTACTGAACCTGCTGGAAATATGTATGTGCAGAGCAGGTATTTGGGCCGTTCAAGGGATACACTATGACACTAGATCTATTCAACAAAGTAGGAGCTAATTTTGAATCTGTGACATGAAAGAAGGATGCAAATACGGCAATCGTTAAAGAATACACATTTTACACTCACAAAAGATCTAATATCTGCTTGTAATATGTGCTTGAGATGAGCTGAACCCCATTATTATAAGCCAGATCTGTTGTAACCAGCATTACATACTGCAAACCAAGCACAATCCATTTTAATTGAGTAATTAATCCCATTTTGGAATCTGCTTTTATTACAGAAGAGATGTTTGTTGTGGAGTTACATTTCACTGATTGGTCATGAGGACTGTAGAGGCAACTTGAGTCTGTGGGAGGAGGATTTTAATATGTTTTCCAAAAGGAAGGTGTGGTGTCTCAGATGAAGAAGCTGAGGAAGATATGGGCCAAGAGGGAGTGAGGTTGGGGACACATGGGATTATCTGTGCTAGTAATGCTGAACATTGAGCACAGCAGGATGTCCCTTTCAGGAACCCAGTAAGCAAACACCCACATTAATTTTACCGGCGGGGTCCGACAAATATAGAAATTATTTTTGTCTACCAGACAGTATGTAAAAATAGTCATGATTAATGAAATAAAAAAAATATATCCACCTATTTCATATCTAATAATATAATCAAATGCAGGAAGGGAATCGGATTTTAGCAACATAACAGGAAAACAAACCAAAATGTCGGCGCTGAATCAACAAACAAATTATCTGGAGCTCTGTACACATGTACACATCACTTTGGCAACTGTAGGGACAATGCCTGGCCAGAGCGGACCAGTGTTGTCGGATTTGGCTTCTAAAAGCTGACAGAAGAGTGCCATGTGGAGGGAAACTCTGTGCTGGCTGCCATACCGGAAGCACCTGAAGCTGGGAGGGAGGCGCATCGGGATGTGACCGACAATCACTGAATGAATGAACGACCAGGATGGCATCCCCTCATAAAGACGAAGATCGAAACCATACCGCAAACACTTATTTTTTTTTATTTTTGCTGATAATAAGCAACTGAGAACAACCGCCTGGTTCTGATTCATCAGTAGGCTGGAGAAAACAGCAGGGGCACTGTTCATGTTACCTGATTTCAAGCTGGCATTAAGCCTCTCTTGCAGTGCACAGTTCCTCTGATGATGAATGATATTTAAGTGGCCCTGAGCAATAAAGTGCATTTCCCAAGGTCAAAAGAATGCCATGCAGCGTGCTTTGCTGGGAACCAATCAGCATGGTGAACCATATGGTTAGCCCTAACGTGACCTGCCCTACAGATAAGGAGAACAACATCAGACAGTAACTGATGTCTCCGTAATTAAATATCAGTACACCTTCATTGTAAAGAACAGCTATCGCCAAACACAACCATGCCTGCCAAGGATGCCGTCGCCTGTTCCGTGTAAATGGAAATCGGCCATCTACGAGCATGGAAAAGAAAAAAAAAAAAAAAAAACCGACCACGCGGTGATATAAAGGTAATATGCTGTGAATAAGCTGGTACCTGAAAGCATATGGAGAAGAGAGGAAGCCGTAGGTGAGTGTGATCACTCTACTAATTATCCTACTATAGTGGCAGTGTGAGAAAAAGCGCGGTCCAAATGAGCTGCAACCGGCACAAACAGAAACGCGGAACGTTTCCCAGAGGCCTCTATCACATTATCTTTGTTCTTCTTTTGGTCACACATCTGCGCAAACTAAAAAAAAGTCCACGCTGTATATTTCGATCAGAGTCGCCGGTCACAAGCATCGGGCTGCTTGCACCCCCCCCAGGCTTACCTTGCACCCGAACATGAGAGACAGGGTCCGGTTGCTGCAGATGACCTTACACTGGCACATGACCGGCGAGAGACACTTTAAATTCCTGACAGGCAGAGACATCAGTCCAGAGCCTCACACCGGACAGACCAGCACAGACCACAGCGCGTCCGTCCGTCCGCCACTCACTCACAGCCCGCGATCCAGTTGGAGGAGAGCCGCGGAGGCTGATGGGAGTGGGGTGGGGGGGGGTAGGGGGTCGGTGATGTGATGCCCGGTTGAAATGTGTCCGTGTGGAGTAGCGCTCGGGTCCAGCAGACGCGTTTTTTTTGTTTGTTATACAACTTCAGATCATTCATGTTTGTCACGTTTAGAGCGTCGGTCTGTCGCTATACATTGCCATGTTTAACACCGGCAGCATCATTCATTCATTCTCTCTCTCTCTCTCTCTCTCTCTCTCTCTCTCTCTCTCTCTTTGATTGACCGTAAAGTATGTACTCAAGGCGCAGCTGGAATCAAAAGGGGAAGCAGCGAATATACTGAATATAGAGAACCGGTATATCTATTTTGCCCAGTGGCAGCATGAAGATAATCTTGGTAGTAGTGTTAAAGATAAAACACACACACACACATAAAACACACACACACACACACACACACACACACACACACACACACACACATAAAAGACACACACACAGGCACACATGCTCATCTCAAGGCAGTGGAAGCTGGGAAATGGCCACATCAGACAGCCATCAGACAGCCTGCCTCACCACCACCTTACAGTGTGATTACTGCGCCCCCTGTTGGATATTTAGAAAAGTGTTGGAGGAGCTGTCCAAGGTGCTGAAATGTTTAGACTCACTGGACAGCGCTTGATGGCTTCAGACATGTCCTCGTGGACCTGCCTGCTGAATGACTGTCATTCATCAACACGCTCACACAGGGCTATTGCCAGCGTTTGTCTCTGTCATCCTTCAGCATTTTATAAATGAGCCCAAATACCACGACTATCAGGATTATTTTGCAACAAACAAATTATTTATTTGTTTTTGATTTGTTCACTTATCTCCCCGATCATTACGTACAACATTAATGTGACCCTGACCTTCTATACAGCCAAGTCAGTTAAATGCAGGACCACTTATCATGTAGGAACTGTTAGAAGAATTTCAATTAAGATAAAGTATTTAAATGATAACTGAACAAATTTGATGTAAGTACACAGTTAAATTCCAGTGCTTAGCTTTGTTTTTTAATCAGTTCAATTGATTTAAGTGTTCAGTGGAAAGTTGCTTTTTCATATAGCTGATATAGCTCTCGATTGTGGGTTCAAAACTATTATGAGTGTTAACATAACTGATGAGTGTGGCTTTACTGCACATAAGCAACTTAAATGCTTTTCCTATAATATGTCCACTCTGATAAATACAACAAATAATTTACATATTGATTAGATACACAACTAAAGTTAATACAAATTTAATTGATTTATTTCCAATATTTTAGTTATAAAATAGTAGTATTTTAAAAGTAATGTACTAAAGATAACCAGCAACATCAATAACGGGTAACTTTTATTTCCTACCAACAATCATTATGTCTTAAGAGGCTTTACATTTTCCACAATATGAATATCTCATTTAGTTTTAACTTGTGGTTTGTTCCTCCCTCCTCCTGTGTGTAATGTTGTGTTGACATGGTGAGCCCACAGGGTGGAGCGAGAGAACCAGGTAGGCTAGATTTAAATATTGTGCATTCATCTCAGGACCGACTGCGGCGCAGGGCTCAACGCTCCCGGGTGACGTCAGCGTTAAATCGAACACACAGACCGCTCCAAATACACCAGTGTGCTGCTGGTAGTTATTTTTTTCTTTCTGTTTTTTTTAAAAAACCTTATCACCCTCCCAGAGAGTAGGGGATATCCTGGGAAATCTGCAATGTGCTAAAGACATCAGCAGGATTATCACAAGCCTACAGAGGGAGGTCATGAATTTAAACACAGTGTGAAGTAGACTAGTGTCACTGTCTGAGGAAAAATATAATTTACAGTTAACTCAAAGACAGAGAAAGCAGTGTATAAATTAACAGATCAATACAATCAATACAAAACCTTTAAGAAAGCCCCCTGTACGGTAATGTTACTTAATCTTTGCAGCTATATAGCCCTGAGTCTTGATCACATAATATTTGAGTGTGTGTGTGTGTTTCAGTGTGTGGGCATAGCCTTATTCACAACCTTCTTTTAGTACTCTAGATGTATGACGTTCATCTTTACAAATGGTCTAACTTTATACTTTGACTCTTGCCTCTGATGACATAAGAATGCTGAAAAGACTTTTCAAACCTACAACAGTTTCCATGGATATTGCTTTCTAAAAAAAAACCTCTGTCCTTGATTGCAACAGTGAATGTATTTTACAAGGGACTTTGGCATTGACTACACTGAACAAGATTGCAGCGATGAGTAACAGATGTGCAATAGGCCACCTCTTCAAAATCATAAAAGGGTGGTTCCACACGTTTCCCTCTACTCCTCTTTGAATTAGTTTCTCTGTGTGTTCCCCTTACTGCTCTCTGAAAGTACCTGTCTGAGCTCTTCATACAAGTTCCTTAGGCGTGATCTAACACATTTATAGTACAAATAGGACCAATGTCTTCTCTTCTTAAAACAAGAATGGCTCTATTAAATAAGGGTCTAAATTAGAGGATATGAAGAAATCAAGAAGGGTAAAGGTTTGTGAAAGTCTGTAAATATTCAATCACCATCTAAATTTGAAGATAAGGTGTTTCATAAAAAATAATGGTACAGTTTAAACTTTTTCATCTTCTTTTGCTACAGTCATTACTGTGTTTGTCTGATTCATCAGTTGTAGTCATTGGATAGAATTCCTTAGCTATGGTTGTGCTTTGACTTAAAATAACTGTTGACAGAGAAAATGCACAGAACCTTTTCACTTCTTGAACAGCAGGAGGAAAGCCATGTTAGCCCTGGCATGACTATACAGTACATGCCTTTCACAGATATGTCATTGAAAGGCTTTTTTTGAAAATATAACTAGCCTGTATATTGTACCATATATAACAAATGTTTTTCTGGATGTAAAATGTACACATCTTTATACATTTAAGTAGATTCCTTTTGATCCAAGCAGCATTTTTAAGGAAGTAATACATAAAGATGGACATGACTACAACACTATTTATAATCATTATAGTTATAGTATCATTTATATGCTGATCATATACTGTAAATGGCTTCCCCCTTCCACTACAGCATTATGTAAGCGTGGGAGTCACATGGAAACGTGAACTGTGGTGTTCCAGTGTTGAGTATAGCATTAACATCGTAATGCTGCATTGTGAGAGAGAGAGAGAGAGGGAGAGGGAGAGGGAGAGGGAGAGGGAGATTGAGAGTGAGAGAGAGAGAGAGAGAGAGAGAGAGAGAGAGAGAGAGAGAGAGAGAGAGAGAGAGCCCCAAAAGAGCCGGAGTGTTTCCATGACAACATCTGCAGGGGGTGGCAGATACCTAACAAATAGTCCACTTGCCAGCAGCATTCTGGTCACCATATCTATAAGATGACTGCTTCTGTCACGGGTGATTGTGTACATAATGCTACTACATGTGACAGCAATGAGACACATGCCAGTGGTTTCTCAAATACACAGAGAATATAAAAAAGCACGGTGACTCTAAGAGCAAGCTGCTGGTGCTGGTGTTATTCACCACTGGCTGTTGTAGCAGCTCACTGAGCCTGTTATTGCCAGAAATTGTGCTAATCCTAATACACTGTGGGTTGAGCCAGATGTGCCATAATTAACATTTTCTCATCTTTTCTGCTAGCCTTCTTAGCCATTTTTGAATCTTGTTTGACATTGACGTTTGACTATATGACAACTGAAATATATGATTTAGGGCCAGGGAATGAATGTACTGTATGTCAATGATTTTAAATGAGCTCAGTTCATTTTTAAATGGCATAGGGATCAATACCTGCTGCTCCACTAAAAAGTAGGGAAATACACTGTGTCTGAAATGAACGATTTATTATTATGCAGTGGTCATTTTTCTGATTTTTAAGTTGGAACTAACTTTATCAAAATGCAATGATGCATGCTCTATCGTGCACATGCTAGATTGGACTGTACATAGTCTTTATTAATATGTGAATTACAACATAGTTTAGCAGGCTTCAGTTGGAGAATTGACAACTCTGCAGAAGTAGGAGTAACAATAATATTACCCCCAAACAATACCGTGCCTTGAGGGATCAAAAGTAAACGCATCATCAACAGGGACCGGCATGTTGCATTGCAATGAAGCATTGAGCAAATTTTAATGAAAAAACAAAATTGAATGTAGTTTTTTTCTTAATGATTTGTTTTAACCTTAATAGTGCATTTTTAACTGCGTATTTAACAATATTTTTCTACCACCTCGAATGTCTTTTAAGAATGACTAGAGATGTATCCCAATCCTGAGAGCAATATTAAAGGGACAAGCAGAACAGTTTCAGACTATGTCATTTGAAGAAAGTATTTTTTGCTCTCTGGACTCTTTCAAAACAACTGATGTACAAATAAGACTGTGATGTAAAAATGATGTGTTCGACCCTAGAATTTATTTTGAGTCCAGCACATTCAAGCTTCCCTTAAAGTGGTCTTCCTTATTTCTTTGTTTGTGTGTCTCTTAGCTACATTGAAGTAAGCCAACACTGTATTTCTAGGCAAACCTACAGAGAATGAAATTTTACAGTGATAATATTCATTGGCACTTACTACTACTGTCACATGAAGAATCTATCTGAGTATCTATATGAATCTAAACAGTGGTGTTACCTATCTTAATTGGATGGGAAAAAAACTCCTACACAGGCCTTCTATAACCCCCAGCACTCAGTGGATTTGAAGCTGAAATAGTCTAACTAAAGTGCAAACACAACTGGGAATCTCCTGAGGCTCTGAGACTGCCTCAGCTCTACCGACTAGGAAAACACCCAAGGTGAGAATTATAGTATTCACACCTACACAGAACTTGCTATTGATAGTCAAGCTGATATTTCTCTTGGCTTGAATATCTGATTGCACCTGTTCGTGCTAGAAAATATTGTCATGTCAAACAAGACATGTTCGGCTAAAATAACGTACAAGAAGTAAAATAGAGAGGACTGTTAGCAACAAGTAATGGAGTCATCACCAACAGTGATGACTTGGAGCAATGCATAATGCATGAAGTATGGTGTGCATATTACACCTTCAACACACTTCAAAAGCCCCCCCCCCAAAAAAATAAATCGATTAGCCCAGCACTGCACTTGTTTTTCTTCTTTTGGTAGCCTCAGACATGCTTAGAGACAGTTATTAAATGGTTAAATTGAGCTCTTGGGGATAATTATCTGCACCTCCCTCAAATGGGGTGAGAACATCTACACCATAATCATGAAAGCCTAACGGATGATCTTCTTCCTGTGACAAGCGAAGAATGTCTCACAGCAACTACTGGTCCAATCCTATACAGCCATCATCACATCACTTCCTCTATCACAGTCTGGTTCTGCTGTGTCTCCTCCCACACTAAAGACAGCCGTGTGCTGCCCACAGTACTGAGACGATCCTCTGCCAGCTGTCCTCCATCTGAGACTTATACATGTGTGATGTGAAAAAATGCTGAAGGAAGAACTCTACGGAATGTCGACTCCATCTCCAACCTGTACCAAAATCTGCCTATTGTTAACCAGAACCACCCACAACCTAAAAAGCTTTCTCTCAGCTAACGCAACCGGCATGTGCCTCTCCATCATTTCTAACCTCGGAACATGCTACCACAATGGCTGGCTCTGCTGTATATGCCATAATGTATATAATGTATGGTATAATAACACGAGACTTGACTTCAAGTCTAACTAGTTACGTTGCTAAACACATTCCTTTCTTTACTAATGAAAAACATAATGTCAAATAGAACAGTATGATTAGAGGTGGGACAGATTTTCATACAAATAGAGTTTACAGTACAGTAGTAGCAAGGCTCACTTCTACCATGCACTGAAATGTTCTGATAGCAGTAGATGGTGGTCAGACTACAGTTTGGCTGCTATTAGTTAAATGTTCTTTGGCTCGGGGCATCACTATAGCTCAGGTTTTAATTAGAAATGAAATTTGCAATGTGGGATTGTGTACGTTTTCTAGCATGACCGTAGCTTTGACTCTTTGGCAGTACAGTTACTAATCATTACATAATATATGTCTATGGGTGCTAGCCCCCCTTCTTAAGGTTTTAATATGCAACCATGATGCTTCTTCCATTAGGGCAATACTTATGAACCAGGTAGCATAAGGTGCCAGTTAAATGCACTGCTTGTCACAGAGGTGCCATACATTTACAACACTAACACTACAGATCAGTGGTCTAAATCGGTATGATAAGAGTGACTTCAATGACTTTAGTCCATGTTGTTTCTCTCCACTCGTTTTAATTCTGATGGACTTGCATTGAAGCTCATACTGGTCTGCACCTCGCTGTGTGAGCTTTCTCAAAATTAGAAATTGCCTCACATTTTTTAACAGAGTAAAAGTATATTTTTTTTGGAGCCACCTCAGATGAAATGCAACAAAGAGGCTCAGACCACCGCTGATAAGTTTGGCTCTGCATGGAGGAAGCACAGCAGGGTACCAGTTTGGTTAACCACGGCACCGCTTCTAGCCAAGATGATAAAAACAGGTAAAGCTGACTGGCAGTATTAATGCAGTCAGCTCAACTGATTAAATGCTTAATAACATAACACTGTTTAAATATGGCCAACAATATAATATTATATATCTGGCTAGCAAAGCTGATAACAGTAACCAGTACACAGCAATAATATGAGGTTGTTCATTATTGGGCTTGTTCACATTGAAAATCTCACCTGCTTACTAGTGCATGTGGGCTGTTTGAATGGCACTAAACTATAGTTTAGGACAAAATTAACATTTTTTTCAAGTAACACTAGTAAGCTGCAGGGCTACCAGTAACTGAGGAGCATGTAGTAATTAACAGCTTACCATAATTACCCAGTGTGTTAACCAGAATAGTTATTATAGGTTGTTATCACAATTGCAGAAAAGTGGATGAGCCGCACAATAAAAGGTGTTGCTTATTTTAAAACTGGTACCTAACTGTAACTATTTTGCTTTTGAATTTGTGTTCCAACAGATTACTACACCTTCAAACTACATGTTGATCCGTGACCCTACATGAGATCTCCATCAGATCTAATGATTACTGTGCCATGTCAAAGTTATGACTCCCGTGGTCAGTTGTTAGGATTGTATTCAAGCCAAGTGCAAAGTTACCTCTGCAGAAGCATGATTCATGACAAAACAGACAATTCATACTATTGGATGATCAGGTACAGCAGTAAGAGATATGATAGGACTCTGCCCTCCCATTGCCATCGCTTTTAAATTATTGCTGATGTGGTAGACCAATCAGCCAATTACATATCCCATCAAATTTATTATAAAGCTGTTCATGAAAATACAATTGCAAATAGTAGCCAAGTAGTAATGTTCATGGTTCAAGCTAATATTTTTGCTTTCTGATTTTGACTAGTCTAGCAAGAATATTGCAGGACCATGTTGCCTCAGAAGCTGTATTAATAGGACTCTGTGTGTGTGTGCGCGCGCAGGGTTTCCCCTGAAAAGTTGTTAGCCTGGTGGCAAGTATCTTTGTCGTGGGGCCAGCAGCCTGCTGCGGGCCAGCGATATACTGATGGCAGCATTAAGGTAGGCTGTGCTTCGTCAACCTGAGGCTGGGCTAACGTTGTTGACTCGGTGGAGCTGCGAATGTTGGCAGTCTGTTCCTTTCCATCACATCCAGTATTTGGCTTTGTCTGTCTGTGTGACTGACTGTTGCTAGGCAACATTAGCTTGTGATAATTGGAAGTGTCAAGCGTTGAACGTCACTCTACGCACATTGAGGGTAAGGAACACTCGTCTCACACATGCTGTTTTCCTATACTGCGTTCATGTTTTAAGCAACAGATGTAAGCTTTCCAACCAGTATATCTATGTTTCGAGGGCATGCTGACCCACTGTAACTGTAGTTACAAAACATCTTAAAAATATACTCAAAGGATTAGCTTAGTCTATAATACACTGGCAGGAAGCCTGTGTGTGTGTGTGTGTGTGTGTGCCGTGTAGGAATTGCAGCCCTTTCTATACATAGTCCACCCAAATTTATGGGATTAAATGAGATCAGACAAATTTAACTAAACTCATAATATGTGGTTGAAATTTCTTTGCAGTCAATGGCTTGTTGAAGTTTATGACCGACACACATCAGCAGACACTTAGTATCTTCCCTGGTGATGCTCTGACAGTCCTGGTTTTCAGCCATCTTCACTTCCTGCTTGTAGGTTATTTTGCCTTTAGTCTGTTCCATGGCAAATTAATGACATGCTCAGTTGATCTTGAGGTCAGGTGACTACAAAATCTCCTTTGTTGCTTTGTCTGTATGTTGAGGATGATTGTCCTGCTGATAAAGCATTGTTCAATGAGTTCTGCAGCATTCATACGGATCTGAGCGCTCAGAATGTTTCTGTATACTTCCACATTCATCCTCCTGCTGCCGTCTGCAATGAAATTATCAATGAACTCAAGTGAGATGACTCCACTGGCAGCCATACATACCCAAGCCATGACATCACCTCCACTGTGTTTGACAGATGAGGTGGTGTGCCTTGCATTATGCGCGTCTATTTTTTCACACTTTCATCTTTCCATCACTGTGGCACAGGTCAATCCTTGTCTCATCTCTCCAAAACACTTTGATCCAGAACTCGGCAGGTTTCCTGGGGTGCCTGATGCAAACTGTAACCTGGCCTTTCTGAGGTTTGCATCTTGTGGTGAGTCCGCTGAGGATATACTGGTGTAGTCTTGTCTTGATGGTTGTCTCTGACACATGTGCATCTACGTCCTGGAGTGTCTTCTTGACCTGTTAGACAGCTGTAAAGGGGTCTGTCTTCTGTCATGCACTGTAATGGCCTCCCCTTGGCCATCAAATTGGTCACAATTGCTGAAGTAAAAAGTGCATTATTGCTTCTCAAAGTTAACCTGTGGAGTTTTAGACATCTAGTAGTGCTCTAGAGCTGTTTTTCTGTGAGTGAGTCCCCATTTTGTTTATCTTACCAATGGTGCCACACTATTCCACTGATCTACAGGTGGCAGTAATGCGCCCAAAATATGCTGCAATGTGCCAACAAAGACAGGGAAGAAGAAGAGTGCTAGCTACTTAACATGGATGTAAACAATGCTGGTTTTAAAATACTTAAAAAATCAGCTTTGCAAATATTTTATGAGGAAGGAAATGCACAAGGTTGTGCACAATGGATAACACTGAATGTAAACATGACATAGGGCACCTTTTACTGTCGATTTTGACATACTAAATGTTTTGGCTGTTTTATTCAGGTTTGTCAGCCTCATGTTGACCTGCTTTACTGGCACTGACACATCTTTGGTCTTCATGTTGAGACCAGAGCCTAAATGCAAATCTCTTGACTAGAATACAGTTTTTGTTACATTAAGTCCACTAAAATTGGGGGACATTTGCTACATGTTCATCTGATTAGGATGCAAATACCCTCAAATTAAAGCAGAGTCAAGTCAATGTCAATGTCATAAATTATTGACTGCACTGTATACTGTACTATATATCAATCATGAAGTCAATAAAAAATGATTCTTCATAATTACAGTATAAATCTGTTGCATAATGAACTGCAATTAGACCTGTAGAAACTGACAGCTTATATTTGTGTTCACATTTGTAATAACAACTCTAATATGGATAATAACCAGTGCATAGCTCTGTACCACACACACACACACACACACACACACACACACACAGTGGTATCTGGCTATGGAACTGCATTAAGTGGCATCTTGGTGCCATAACACTCAGTCCAGTACAAGCTCATCATATCTACTCAGCTAATTAAGGCTGGAGGAGCTCTGGACTTCTCTTGCCTCCTCAGTGTTTTCATTTTCACAAACACTAACTCACACAACTGCATATATATTCTCTATTCAACAAAATGGGATTAGTACTATTGTGGATGTGTAATGAAAACCCCTTCTCTCACCTCTAACCTTAATCTCTGTCCTCAACCCCTTGTGGGTTGATCCTTAAGCCTTTAACCCTAAAAAATGAAATGACCTCTTTCAAAGTGACGACTGTCATTTTTCTGTCAACCAGAGGATTTTTCTAGTCTTACAACACTGGGCTTGTGTCCTAGAGTCCTCAGAAGGATAGATGTGCTCAAAAATATGAATTCTATTCAAATATACAGAGGCAAAACCTATCCAAACAGAATAAAACCATTGCATACATGAATCTATAATGCTGTAATCAACAAGTCTGCTAGAGTTTTACTCCTGCGTGCCTAAACATGCTCACTGGCACATACACACCCACATGTGGCAGGCCACGTTCATACGTAATACCCAAAGTGCATGAATAAACCTACTCAGAGCATACGTAGAAGCAGAACGAAAAATTCCTCTTACACATATTTCTGATTAATCTATGACATTAGAGGAGATTGCCAGCATGTTCGATGCAATATGCACGGATATAGATGCAAACCTCCCCTAAGCCTGCCAGAACGACTAGCAGACTTTAAGCTAACATGCAAAACAGAGGCAGCAACAGAGAGATGGAAGGAGAAGAACGACACGAACAGAGAGGTGAATTTACCTACCACACACGGGCAGAGAGAAGGGAGCTTAGTGCGGCCCTTCATGAGCGAGAGACAGAGGAAAAACAGCCTCCCAGACACCCGCAGTAGAGGAGGAGAGGGATGGGGAGAAAGAGAGAGAGAGATGGGAGGCTGGGGAAGGGTAAGGGGAAATAAAAAAGAGGGAGGGGGAGAGAGGGAAGGGGAAGGGGGGGTGTCGTAGCAGACGAGGAGAGAGAGTTTTCCTGGAAGCCAGAGTTATTGGTGTTGGATATATCTTGATGTTAAAGGCAAGGGTCTGAACAGAGAGGACTGGCAGCCTGCTCTAGCCGTGACTCATAAAATATGTTTGTCACTGCTGGTGAGTGAGGGAGGGGAGAGAAGGAGATGTAGAGACGGAGTAAACCTTACATATTATTTTATTTTTCTTCTCTCTTTATGAAACCGCATGCTTCCATCCACGCTGTTCTTTGCTCCCTCTCCCTCTTTGACGCACCATCACACACACATACTTTACAAAATATACATATCAAGGAAAGTCTAAATATGATGATGATGATTTAAAATGAGGAAAATTTTGACACAGATATCTCTGTTATGCAACCGTTATATAATTACATATTTCTCCCTTTGCGGTTAGTGTTTTAACTGTAGCCTATATTTTCATTTCTGAGGTGCAAATTTCCATCATTGCCATCATATCTGTTTGTACATTGTCCTACAGATTCTACTGCTTACACTTGAAGACTGTGAATGTAAAATATCAGCCATAATTATCAAGGATGTTCCGTAATGACCCTGTTGATGTGCAGTATCCGGAAACCTCTGTGTCTATCCGACACTGAAACGATTAATTGGGCGATTAGTTGTTACCCATTCTAATAATCAATGAATTGCTTGTCATCAATTAAGCAAAAAATTCCAAACATTCACTGGTTCCAGCTCCACAAATGTGACGTTTTACTTCTTTTCTCAGTTTTAGGTTCTAAATTGAATACCTTGGTTGCACAAAACAGGTCATTTGACAATGTTATGTGCTCTGGGAAATTTTACAGGGAATTTATTCACTATTTTGTGATTTTTATAGACTAAACGTTTATTAACATTTATCATTAAATCATAATAATTGGTTACAGTCCTAGTTATAATTTTAAGTTAGGCCCAGGAGATCTGTCACTGGAGATCAAGCCAACTATCAGAAGACTCCCATGTCTGTGCGTGCATTAAGTGTTAATTGAAAAAGCCCCAGTAGTTTATTGACTTGTTGTGCAAAACAGGTGGAAATTATTTCTGATCCACTGTTACACAAGTATTTTAGCAGTTGTAACTCTTTTCCCATTTCGATTTTTAATGTCCAAATTCTGATTTGCTGTGCCTTGATATTCTATAATACAGTACACTTTTAAATGGCATTCACTGAGAAAAAGTACCTTAGAATAGATTAATAGTAAATGGAAGTTTGGCATACATTATTGTGACATCTGCAGAAACATCTGTCAGAATTTGAAGAGGTCAGTCAGTGGTTTTTGTTAACTTGTGTGTAAATGTGTAAATTGGTTTAGACTGCTGGCTCTGTCTAATTTTAAAGACTTTATCTCAAGTTAAAGCGATTTTGTCTTACCATCAACCTCTAACACTGTCCTATAAACTACTTGGAGCAGTGTGCTACCTTTTTGTATATAGTTCACACATTCTCTGAAGGTTACGATGAATTAGTCATACAGTCTTTTTAAAGTTCATATCTCATGTCATCTTTTTCTATTTGTAATTCATATAATGCACCCTCAAAACATGACCGATAGTTGCCAGTACTATTGGCTTGATTTCTATTATAGAGGATCTTTCTTCTATTACGCTTTTGAAATCAGACCTCTTAGACTGCCTTTGGTGCAAATAGTATCTCAATATAGCCTACTTTACTGTACTTTCTCTCATTACCAGTTCACATCAGCCTAACACAGTCATATCAATGAGAAGATTAAAGCAACAGGTGTTACAATAGGTATTCACATGTTGAAATGGCAGAGAAAAGTTCTTTCTGCAAAAATGTCAGTCATATACATGATGATACCCAAAACACTATTTCGGGAGATGCACATTTTCTTCATGTTCACTGATTGTGTTAAGATGTACATACATGTATGTATTTATGGAATTTCATTTTTAGTTAATGTTTAGTTCATTAATGATTTCACATCAAAGGCTAAATACTTGTCTAGAAACCACTTTGAAAAAACGTTTTCTAGATTTTTTGCACTAAAAATCCAATCGTCATTCACAAACGTTTCTGACTAAAGGCATTAAATAAGATAGAAATCCTGTGCGAAGTATGAATGAATTGTTACAAACCTGTGGTAATAGATTATATCATCACAAAGTCTCATAAATCCCTGTCTACAGTTAGAGCAAGGATTTGAGACCAGGCATTTATTATATATTTTATGGTAACTCTTAAGCCAAAGGAGTTGGGTTGAATCACTCCTCTGTGGTGCATGCTCCTGCAGCGAAATAAAATAATTCCTGACTGGACTGTGAAAATCGATTTGCCCATGAAAGTTTGATGCCAAATGTCAAAAACTAACTTCAGGTGTTAAAGTGGCAACAGACAAACAATTCAACCTTTCCCCGTTACACCCCCCTTGTGTTTCGAAGTGGTATTATTGTTTGCGCAGCTGTCGCAAAAAGACAACTGGATCACTTCAAATATTCAACCTGTGTGCTTATTAACTCTGATCATAACAGAATATAGTATTACTGTCAACGTCTGGTCGGTTGGTCAATCGGTTGGTCTGTATGCTCTTGTCTGACCATTGGTGTCACTGGTGTGACATTCATAAGGAGAAGAGCGCTTCTTAATCCATTATTTTCGGGGGTGGGAGCGACATACAGTATTTCCCATACATTGATTTATTTGTGGTGGACCGCCACAATTCACCGTCACTCTCCGCCACTTGCTCTCTCTCATTTGCTCAACCACACACTCGCTAAGCACTGCTGTATTCCTTAAAGGAGCTTTTGCTACTCTTAAGCTGGGGGGGGGAGTAGAGGAGAAGTGGCAGAGCGTACAGGTCCAGGTGGAACCCGCAAGCGCACCTGAACCTTCTCAGGCCCCCGTTCCCTTCTTCTACATGGCTGTATTAAGGGGGAAGCAGAGTTGAGCTTGGGAATAAACAGAGTAAATGCGCCATGACCCCATTGGGCTGTTTTACAGTGGACTGCTGTCGGGTGATGGATGGGTTATGACACCTGCGGAGGTTAGGCCCAAAGCCCTCTGGACCTCAGCGGCACACTGAGCTGTGGCTTCTGCATCAGCTTCACTGTCTGTGACTAAAGACAACTGGAGCACATCGTGACATTTCCATCTGGAATGAAGCCTGTGCTGTTAGAACAGTGTCAAACGCTGTGTAACCCGCAGATCCAGCCGCATAAGACCCAACATTAATTTTCTATTCTCCGCATTCATGAGCATTCTCTGCTGCCGCCTACACAGAGGTCATCCTCCTACCTGCACACTGTGGGCTTCACATTATCAACACCCTTCAATGGCAGGGCTCTCTCTCTCTCTCTATCTCTCCCTATCTCCCTTTTCCTCTGCTCTCTCCCTCCCTTCCTCCTTTCATCTCTATTCTCTCCATGATGATACCCCTGCCATGTTGTCATGGCAACAATCGGGCCCTGATTGCTTGGTTGCTAGGCAACTGACATCACCTATAAGAGGAACATGAAGATACAAAGCCAGAGACAAACAAATCACACAAAATATGTGCGTTTGTACATTACTGTGGCGAGTGCGTGTTTGAACACTCACGGTGTCATTAGCTCGTGTCGTGTTTTTCATTCAAATGTTCCCCCTTTTTTTTTCAGGGCTAAAGCCACACATGTAGGCAGCAAGAGGCACCATCATCAGAGTTATAAAGCATATAATTCAAATATGTCTCGTACTCTTCTGCTCTTTGCCAAACAGGAGGTTAAAAACATCTGAATCCATAACCTGAATTTCAGATGAGAACATTACAAAGGTCTGTGTCAAGGGTTTACTCATGAATAACTGACACAGGATCCAGCAGTTTCCTATTAATTATGAGGAAAAACACAAGGCCTCAACCTCAGTGAAAGCAGACCACGTATGTACTCTGGGGCTCAGGCTAACGTTGAATGTAGCATCTGAGAATCCAGCTGCTTGTATGGATACAGGCAGCTCAGATTTGACAATATCCCTCAGCCAGATTGTCATGGACTCCTGTGCTGTAGTTTACCAATGTGCCACAAGGTGTCATTGTGTGCTATATTCAAAAAATTGATCACAGCGCTGTAAGAAAATCTGATCTGAGTGATATTCATATCGATGATATCAGCACTACCATCCTTGTCATTCTTGTTTCTGTCATTTTTCTTCTGCTGTCCTGTTTTCTGCACTCCTGCACATTCCAGTCAAATACTGCACATACACAAGCACTACACATTGACAAACACCTTCTAATTATATAACATATGCTAGTTGACTCTTTCAACTAAAATGCCTATAGTGGGGACATACAGTTTTATTACAGAGACCATGGTGTGAAATTGACCCTCCTTGACCTTGGCGCTCTCTCTAATAAGGCCCAGTGGACCTCTACCATTGAATCTACCCACATCGTTAAATATACACCATCATCATCATCACCATTGATTTGGTTATTACTCAGTGTTATTTACAGAAGTACTACAACAATTTGTAGTGTTTCTTGTCCAGTCGGCGCATATAACAGTGTCAGAGCACAGTAGCACAGCCGTCAGTCCTCCTTCTGGTCCACCATAGCAGGCTCATGTTTCAGCATTAGCTTTCTCGCTCAATGTGAGACGACAAAGTCTCCAGCCCAAACAACCCATGATGGATTTAATCTGTCACCTGTCATATGGACAATTTCAGGACGGACAGCGATACTGACAGCCAAAACACTGAAAATTAAGCGGCAGAGCCCGCAAGCAGGATCTGCTGGTAGACAGCAAGTGGGCTGTTTTTTTTTTTTTAAATAAATTAGGGGACCAAAACAAAAGATTAGAGGATTTTCTTCGAGTTGTGTTTTTATCGGATAAGCTATAGGCACTTTGGCTGTTACAATGTACACTTATCACATTAAACTTCCTTTGTTAAATCAACAAGCAGTGACATCAAAGATAATGGTTTTAAAGCTGTGCACAATGAAAGCCTACTTGTCCAAAAGGGGCAATCAGGCTCAAATAAGAAATTAGCCTTTTCATTTCATAGATTGAAAGATAGGCTACGTAAAAGCAATAAAGCTACTGACTGAGCCTGTGACCTCTGTACATTGTGGTATATTGAAATATCCATCAATAATATCTAAACATTCAAAGTACAAATCAAAAGAATTGAAATTGCATTGCTCATCCTCTCTGTGGATGAGACTGTAGTGGGAAGCAAAAGAAAGTGAGAAAAGAATGGAGCACAGATTGTGTTGTGTGCACTTGACCAAAAGAAGCTCTTAACAGCCTACTTCCTGGCCAAGGCTCATGGTGGGGGTGGTGGGCATTATAAAGTAGTTGCGAGACTAGAGGTTAGCATTGGCAACACATTATCATAGAGAGGGACTGATGAGCTAAGATGAGCTCAAATATGACGTGAGTCCTCGCCTGCGTCGACTCTGCAAGCTCAAGCAGGTGAAACAGGGCGATTGATGCAAATATATGTTGGAAAAAAAAGTCAAGATCACTTTGATAGAATTTCTGCAACACCATTCACAATTGCAGCTGCTTGAATTTAGCACCTGCATTAAAAAGTAGCACCATACAGCAAGCCTCTACCTCCTGTTTAATTAAACCTGACAAGTTTTCTAAGACATGAACTCGCACTCGAGCAAGGCTGCAGTTACTATTCACAGAAGCCACTTGTACTGGAGCAGGATGCTCTGCCGTTTGTGTGAGTTCTGTCTGATCATGTAGGTGTGTGGCTTTCTTTCGGGAAAGCGGTTGGATGTGTGGGTGAGTGGTGCAATATGCACTTAAAGACGAAACAAAAGCGTAGCTGACCACAGAGATGTGCAGTATTTCTTCATGAGCACAAAAGCAAGCTGTCATTTGAGCAGAAGCTATGACGACAGATCAGGAAGGAGAAGAAACCTCTAACTGTATAGAATTGCAGCTCTGCCATCCCCTCAATTCTGCTGTGTTTATTTATTGGACAATAGAGAACCTCAGTGCTGTGCAGTCATGGCATCAGGCTTGCACCGGGGCAAGCCCTGCTTCGCTCACTGTGCCCTGGGAGCAACTTGGCAGGATCAGTGTCTCTGTGGCTGCATACAAAGGCCTCATGGAAGCTCGTGCCCTTGAGCGGAGATCATATTAGCTCTCCACTGGATCACTAATCCTAACACACGGCACACTGTAGTGTATGTCACACACTCATACAGACACACATCACACTGTATGGAGAATGGACACTTGTTAAGATGAGCAGAATTGCGGGCGAGCTGAATGAATACTGAGGAGGCTCTGTTTGATTTGTGAGTGGAGGGTTTAGCTTAACTCCATTTTGGAGACTCTTAGGACTAGAGCAAGATGCAGCCGCCATAAGCTTCTCATCCTCGTATGCACACACAATCACACATAAATATTCATATGTATTGAACCATAAAAACAGCTGGCAGCACAAAATAATTACAAATGTGAGCGCTAAAACCCATTTCAGGAAGGAAGACGTTCCTGTTGGAGCATGAAGCTATACATGAAACCAATAATGTGCACACGGAGCTGCTGACTTTGACTACATCTTGTCAAATGTATAATTTATTTGAAGAAGCACTAACTAGGGAAGCCTTGAAAGTGCTGAAGAGGAGGGCAGAAGGTAGAGAGCAAGAAAGACAAGAGTAAGCAGAAGGGGGAAAGGAGGTAAAATGAGATAAAGGGAAGAGGAGGCTGGAAGAGAGGACTGAGTGAGGGATTATGGAGGTGAAGGAGGCAGAGAGGACAAAAAAATGTGGAATTGGAAATGTGAGAGCAGAGAAGTGGAACGAGGGTGACAACAGGGAGAGGAGTGATAATCAAAGGAGTGTAAGACAAGAAAAGCAGGAGGAAGGCAGTGAGTGTTAGCAGAAATATACTGGGTGTCCTCCTTTCCACATAGATTTTATTGACATTTTATTCAAATCATTTTCTGTCAGACATACTGATAGAGATAAGATAAGTTGCTTTTAAAGCTTAAACCCCTTTCGCTGTGTACACCATCTTTGTTCTCGCCTCTCAAACATCAAACCGTCCCTCTCTGACTCAGTGCCATACAGGGAGGGAGAGTTAAAGGTATTGTCAGGCTTGCAACCAAATATAAATCCTGTGACGTCTCCTCAAGCTGATGTGCCCCAATATTCCAGTTCAAAATGTTATGTAATGACACTTCTGTGTGATGCATTACTATCATATGTTTATATAATTTATTATTTATTTCTTCTGAGATTTTAGTGTAGGAAGGAGAAGAACATTACATAAGCTGTCAAAAGCCCAATTCAACACTAACATATGAATCTGTTACCTGGTAGGAATTGAAACTTTGAATGTTCCTGGGTCATCTCTTTTATAAATTACATGAAATTATAAGATGTTCATGGTGGTGTTCAGAGCAGCTTCTACTCTACACCAGCCTTGATAACTTAACATGACCTCATCAGTAATTGTTGGAGTGTTTTCGGAGTTAGTTTCTCCTAAAAGCTGATTTCAAAGAATTTATGTCATTACAACATACAGACAAAACATTATGTCCCACAATTGTGTCTGGCAGATAGACTATTCAAACTGTATCCAAGTCAAAGGTTGGAACTTGTCAGAGGTAGACAGATGTGTAAAGATAATACTAGCCTTATAAAAGCAATAACTCCTCATCTGTTGCTATGATAAGAGGTCCATTTACATTTCACTGGAAATTCTAGGTTTAGGTGAACTTCCCACTGAAAAGTGAGCACTAACAGTGGCTCACTGGGAATGCCACTGAAGTCTTAAAGACGGCTGGGAGCTTGTATTGTATTGTAAAGTATTGCTCGAGGTGCTATTCTACAAACTAAAAGCAGTATTGAGCACAGTGGTACGTTAGTTAAACTTGCTGTGCTTTATTCAATGTGATCAAATGTTTGTCGCTCACTGGCTTAATGTGACTTCACCCACACAGCAAAAACTTTGTGCACAGACCTGCACGGGGAAGCAACATTGTTCACATAACCTGTTCTACAGCATGTGGGTGTCAGGGAACAGCTCACCCAGGGAGCTGCTCACCCATCATCTGCTACATGATGGCAAGCCACACTCCTCACCTGCAATGCAGCCAGCCTCCATTAAAGTTTAATAGCACATTTAAAGGAATACACCAAATTTGGGCAAATCCGACCCATGAGCAAGTAACATTTTCACAGTGGAAGGACAAGTGAATCTCGTTGGGTTGGATACCAAAGGTTTAGCTGATTTTGTCTGGTGAAATGGTCATCGTAGTGTGTTTAAAGTTACATGCAGGCACTGCTTTGCCAATAGTGTATTCCTTCCTAGTGTATGCACTTTTTTGCACTAACTTTCCCTTTTTATAAACTGACCATCTGTCTCACAATCGCTTGGCAAGAGTCCGGTTTTCTCCGCCAGCTTTACAGTAAGTCTTTTCACACTTTGATAGCGACACAGGATTCTGGAACAAGTTTGGTGAAATATCCACTGTTACCAACTGTGGTCTTTCACTTACAGCATTTAGCAAACTCAGTGAGTCACACTAAGATGCATGAGGGACTGATGTTCCAGATTTACAGAGAGATACCTCGACATTTACATTTTTTATTAATTTTTTTCTCACCAAGAATTTGTCACACTGCATAATGTTAGATAACAAAAATAGGCTTGTTGAACCAACAGGCACTTGTCAGCTTGGAAGTTAACTCATGAGAGGAAAATTCGAATCAAGTTTTTGCTTAAATTTTTTCTCTATATAATAAACAAAAACATATTTAATGTTCTTTAATGTTAACCTCCACAATGTAAAATTCTGTCTCCCTGCTCATCTGACTGCACCTACCTATCTATGTTTAACTGACCAATAATCTCTGTTGCCAAGGAAACTGAGAGGTTGATAAGCAAATGAATGTAATGTGCCACAGTTAAGCACAAATTTATGTAATATGTCTGAAAGGGCCAGCTGCACTCACTTCAGTTCTACACACACTGAGTCCAAGTTACATTTTCAAATGATGCCCTCCTCCACACAGCTGTAAGAGTCGCTGTGTGTGTGTGTGTGTGTGTGTGTGTGTGTGTGTGTGTCCCACTTATTGTCATCACTTCCTGTCAGAAACTGCATTTAGGTGCAGCTGTTACAGTATGCTGTTCACCTGTTTTTGAATCTGTCCACCAGGATTTGATTTTTGAGGGTTTAAAACAGATTGTAGCTGCCTGATCAAACAGGCTCTGACCCCAGAGTGTGTCTGGAGTCAGACTACATTGAAGATATATCATTTCTCATTTAATAAGCCAATTTCATGACTAGGACTGCCTCCACGGAGCTGACGCTGAGCACATGTGTATGATATAACACATCGCTCATATCCTGTGTGTGAAATGTCTGCAGATGCATAGTGGGTAGCTGTAACGTGTGTCTACGGTCGAGGTTAAGATAAAGCAGCTGAAAATATGAGGAGATTAGCATGCAGGATGCCCTTCCATGGTCTCTCCCTGACATATTCTGCAGCTCCGGCATGACACAAAGCCCGGCACAAGCAACCCAAGCGCCGGTTCTCTCCCGTTTTTACTACATCCACGCAGGTCAGCCGGCCCCCGTTTATACACTCACAAAGCATGACACAGAGTGGGATATGCAGAGAGAGTGGGACAGACGGTCATCCAGAGAGGGAAATATCAAAGAATATTCTGTCTACACACCACTCAGGTAGCCCATCTCACACCTAGGTTTTTCTGAAATGCCTCAAAAAGATCACCAAGATAGAAACATGTTTGTGTCTTACAGTAGAAGAAATAGCATGTATACTTTTCTAATTGAGAGATGACAGAAAGATGAGCGCTTCCTTCTGCTCTGTGTCCAGATACAGTTGTGGCCGCTCTCACTCTTTCTCTCTCTCACACTCTCTCGCTCACACACACACACAGAGCTAAAGTAAGGAACAACAGATAGGCTTACCTTTGTAGTCACAATGCATAGGCAGTCCATGGTACTTGGAACAAAATATTGGGGTGTATCTCAACCCCCCCAACCCCCCACGACAGAGGGCTGAGACCCCACACCCCTCTCCCCAGCCTGCCCCACTCCTGCGCTCTCACTCTCGTCCTGCCTTTCCCCCCTTTTCTCTCCTTCCGTGAATCTGTTCTTTGACTAACTGAACCAGCGAGGGAAAGAGAGGATGGAGGGAGGGGGAAACATGAAAAGGGAGGGGGAGGGCCACAGGGAAATAGAGAGAGTGAGCAAAGAAAGAAAGAGAGAGGAGAGGAGAGGAGAGGAGAGAGGGTGGTCTTGGAATTTAATATGAGAGAGAGAGAGAGCGCAGAAAAGGGAAGGTGAGAGTATATCCGTTTTTTTCCGAGGCGAGAGAGAAGCGGCGGAAAAGAAAGAGAAAAGATGGGGTGAATATGAAAACAGATGGATGGAGGAAGGGGAGGATGGAGATGGAAAGCAGAGGTGGCGGGGATTAAAAAAGGGGGGGGGGGGTTCACACTGGAAAGAAATGGAAAAAGAGAAACAGAATAAGACAGCGAAACAGCAGAGGATGGAGAGGAAGAACTGAGGGAGGGGACAGTGAAGGAGAGAGAGAAGGAGAGGGAGAGTGGGTGAGTGCGTGAGTGTAGTGTGTGTGTGAGTGTGAGTGTGTGTGTGTGTGTGTGTGTGTGTGTGTGTGAAGACAGAAGGAATTAGACCAGAAGAAAATGTGTTGAGGAGGAGAGTGTGAATTACATATGCATCACAGAAAAAGAAAAACACGAAGCACCGCGAGAGCGACTTTTAAGAAGACCAAATCACACAGAAATAAATGAAATGGGAGTTTGCTTTAACCGGATGAAGACCGAAACTGCATGAAGGGTTTTCTGCTTGTTGTAGCACTCTGCAGCTGTTGCCTTAGCAATGGTGCAGTTGTTGCCATGGCAATAGGGAGGCTTGTTGTTGTCATATGGTCACTGTTGTAGCGCTGAGGGCTGAGTAAGGAGCTCTGCATTGGCTTTACACACCTGTGCATCAAAATCTGTGTGTTTACAGAAGGCGTGTGTCCAGTCATTTTACATTTAAGTAAAATGGGGCAGACAACCATGAAGGACAGTCATATTTAAATATGTTATCAACAGAAATTAGATAGTGGATCCTTTGAACATTAGCTATCACTACATATCATGATTCAACATCTGAAACTCCCAGGAACCATTTCTGAGAAATGAGTATGTGATTTTTAGTACGCTTTATCATCATGTTAACTATTTGGTTTAGTTTAAATAAAATGGAGTAAAAATGTAGGCACTCGTCTCAGTTGTACACTCTGCCTTTAAGACTGCGGACCGTACCACTCAGGGTTGTGTAAGGGGGAATGTGTGCTTCAGTGTCTTTGCATCATCAGTTCTATAATTGTACAAATCCACCCCTCACCCCACTTTCCAGCTCCCCACAATGCCAGAGCAATGGTGCAGCAATAAAGCAATTCTAAATGATGAACACACATTTATCCCCCGGGTTGAAGAGTAGAGGCTTTGATCGAAATGTACAGTGCAATACAACAAACACAGACACTTAACATCCACAGATGGTCACATCCTACAGATGGCCACTGTTATAAATACACTCGCAGTCATGCTTTCACAAATGTCAAGCTCTGTGATTCAATGCAAAAATGGGCTACCTTAATTACTCCACTTCTACACAATTACATCAATTTACACTCTTTTTCTGGCATCTGATCATCATCTTTTGACTCATAACTGATTAACTACAAACTTAACTTAGTTAGTTTAATGTGACAGTAGTTTAATGAGATATCCAGCAGAGATTCCAGCAGAAGTAGTTTAAGCAATATTTCACTGTCATCATATAACAGTTACTATACTGTAACTCTGCCTAGCCCTTGATGCCTTATACCAACTCTATTATACACAGAAGAGTAAAGGACTGCAAGGTTGTTGTTGTTTTTTCTTTTGATTGATCTTTTAACAGAGTACTTTTGTCTGTTTTCAATTATGAATAGAGAGATAAAAAATAATGTAATAGCAGGAAATCCATTATCCATTAATTTCATTCCACTTTTCCACTGAGTGTACTGTGAGTATCTAAAGACATATTTATTACAGAATAAGTTATATTAAATTGTTATTGCTTTATTTAGTGTAGACCACAATACATTTTATTACAGTAGCAATCATGAGCCTTGAATTAGTGGTTTAATGTTCCTTCAAGTGGTGGTGTTGCCAGTGTATCACACTAGACACTAGAACACTAAATATGTATTTTTGAGTATGTTTTTCTAAATTTTTGTTTGCAGCTAATGATTATTTTCATTCCAATAAGGAGAAATGTCCATCACAAGTTTAGCTAGACTGTTGAATCTACCGATGTCAGCTTATTTCAGATGGTGTCGGTGTAATTGTCGGCCGATAAATATCAAGAAATGGCAGACTAGATTTGAGGTACTTTAGAAACAGTGTTACCATTACATAGTTTGTCCACCAGAGAGCAGTAACAAGTTGATTGATTTTTTTTAACTATAAAATGTCTCACTTCAAAAATAAATCAAAGGGATCTGTATGAAGATTGTTGTTTCTGTTACAAAAACATTACTATCAGCAGATATATCGTTATCAGATTTTAAAGTCCCGAAATATAGATATAAATATCAAAAATCCAGTATCAGTTGGGCTAAAATCATATTCTCAGAGTCCAAGGTGTTGTCTTCCAACAGCTTATTTTGTCTGAACAACATAAGGAATTAATTTTATTATTATATGAGAGAGAAAAAAATATGCAAATCCTAGCATTGGAGAAACTGAAATAAAAAAGTTACTTCAAATGATTAATTTACTACCAGGTTCATTTTTTCAAGTCTTCTTTGTCTTATAATAATACTCACATGCCCATATGTACATTGGAACAGTCTTGCTTGCTGAAATCTTTCTTCCTGTTTATACTAGCCTCTCCCTTCCTTACATAAAAATGTATTTGTATTCCACAGAGTATATCAGGTAAGTATGAGGCTTCAGCAGTCTGAGCGAATCCAATCAAGTGGAAATCTTTCAAATTTGAAGTCGTTTTAGTACAAAATTCCCTCTTTGTGTTTCCTCAGACATTGTTTTGTTGCTGAGCCTCAGTGGGGGGAAAGTAACAGAGAGGGAATTTTGTACTAAAAAAAAAAAAAGAGGAATATATTCACTTTTTTGTCTAACTTAGACTGCCGAAGCTCATCCGGACAGATCAAGGACTTTGTCCCTCATCACATATTTTGAAAGCACATTAGGGAGGGATCTCTTCATGGCCAGTATGGACAGTAGGAATTATTACAGAAAGCAACAGTTTTTCAAATTTACAAATGACAATGAATATTGTTTTAAGACAGACTTCTGACCCTATCCTTTAAAATTGTTATTAATTAATTTTTTCATCAACCATAGACCACTTCATCCCACTGTACAAAATTGACACCAAAATATCCCAGATACGGGCACTGCCATCTATCGCTGGTGACGTCAGTAATGATCGGGTGGTGGAGCCTCAGTACCGAGGTCCTGCCCGTTCAACCGCCCGACTCGATCACCTCCGTTATCACAACTGTCAATCATGACGTCAAACGCCTTTTTTATAGCCTCAAATAACTAATTAAAACCAAACTTATCAGAAAAATGAACACTTGAACATACAGTACATCAGTGTGATAAGAACAATCTAAACCTAAAAGACATGTACTTTGATTTTTCTTTTTTTTTGTTCGGCCCATCCGCTAACAACGAGGGGGCGAGGTTTACTGCAGTCAGCCATCAGGGGGCGATTGAGTTGTTTTGGCTTCATTTTGGGGAGCAGTCATGTCATCCAACTTTATATCTAGTTTATGGTATCAATTATAATCGATCAATCAATTAATCAATGACAAATCAATTGACAAAATAAGCAAACTCTTATTTAATCAGGGCAGTATAACATTATTGTGTATTGTTTGCTCCTGTGCTCTGTTGTCCTACAATAGTCTTGACTAAGTGCCAGCAGAAATGGGTTTACAGAATCAGCTGTAAATGTCACATATAATTAAGTATATCCACTTATCATCTGTGATGATGTGTGATTTTTGTTTTTCATTTAGCTGTTCATTTGTACAGCGGCACTTCATGTGCCCTCAGCATTCATAACTAACTTATTTTGACAGCTCTGACAGCTTCCTCTCACTGGAAATATCTCACATACACAAACAAAGCATAATATAAAACATCTGTGAGCAAAAGTGTCCATATATAAAGGGAATGTATGTGTATTTCAGAAATGAATTCAAGAACATTTTATGCCTGTGTAAATATTTTAGTGGCAAACTGGGAGCAAGTCATGTTTATGTTAATGATTTAGTAATTAATGTAAGTATGTGTGCCAGCATGTGTGAGGTAATCTGGTGACTATGACAGGTGTTTATGTACATTTTAAAGTTGAAGTGATAAATAAGAGTTTTATGCATGCGAAAGGGATGGGCCATATACTGTACGTAGCACGTTTTCTCTCAGAAGATGATCCTAATATGGCTGACCTGTATACAAGATTATATAATTCAGCTCTCGAGTGAGCAAGGAGCTCTGCACTCACATTTCCTTTGCCAAAGCTTGAGTATTCTCACATTCTCAAAGTTATGATTCTTCTGATGAACAGTATGAGCTTTTCACTGTCACAAAATTGAGTTACAGGAAAACAGCATAATACTGATGCTAATTATGTAAATGGTGGAAAAAGTCTTAAACACTCAAACCTTCCACCCACATAGGCACACACTTACGAATACACAAGCTGTTAAAAATATATCATGCTAGAAGTAGCAAAGAGAAAAACCTCTCCCCCTGGACAAGCTTGAATAATGAGAGCTTTTTCATTGATGCACATTCACAAACCTCCATTATGATAATTCTTTCTAAGATTTGAAGAGCACTCACCCATAAATATGTTCTCTCCATCCTCCTGTGCTGCTTTGCTTAAAGACTATAGTCTTTTGGCTCTATGGTATGCCTCTGACCAGAAAGTAGGCCAAGGACAAACGCTGGTCATCTAAACAGGCTAAACACAAGCGGAACATCCAGATCATGGGGCTGCTGACTGAAAAGTGGCCAGATGTATCTTTAGCAGGGGCCAATGGCACAATTTTCATCAGAACTGCCTTATTCAAACTAACGTATATTATTCATGGCATTTGCTATAAAACTTTGTATTGTTTTAGTGTTCTTTTTTGTTAAGTGTTTCAGGCTTATGCAATGAATAGTTTTTAGTAGGATTCAAATATTAAAAATATCACTGATCGTGTTGGCTTCTACCTAGGAGAATCTCCCATTCCCTGGTCCAAAAATATTCAGACGGCATAATACCGAGAGACATTTCTGAATTGTCAAGGCCAATAGACACCTACAGGTGTCTGCACGCTTACTCGAGGAAGTGTCACTTTTTTAGTGTTGTTTTGGGGCGTCATTGTGAGGAAGACTTTGGCGGCTGCTATAGCTGGGCCTGCCAGCTCTCAGTTTTGCAGCATAGATGTCACAGCAGCTTCCCTGAAGTAAACTATCCTTAGTGCAGGTGATGAGTGCGATGCACCATGTGTGAGATCCTCAGGAAACAAGATGCAGTTTGGATTCTGGAGTTTTTGTGTGTCCCAAGGCAAGGTGTTCACTGATTTGGCTGATATATGCAAGATTTGTTTCTGAGCGATATGAGGGGAGTATCTCACCAGATTGTTTTGGCATGGTCTGTGTACGTGCGTGGAAGCAGGCAACAGGCTGTGGAGTTCGCTAGATGCTCAAAGCAATGAGGCTGTACACCTGCTCAGCTTTGACAGAAGTGAGAATGGGAGCCCACACTAAGTATATAATCATGCACTCACAGGAACCATACAGCTGTGCATTTCTATCTACCTTTCCCCAAAAGATGTGGATGCTGCTACCTATACACTTTACTCGCAGGCCTTTAAAAACCTAGTGTTCCCTTTTTTATTTGTCTGCTGCTGCTGCTGTCTACATTTTGAAAAAGGCAAAATAATGTGTGGAGGAGGAGTGGTAATGGTAGTAATCGGCTGATTAATCGGTCGACCACTGTAAGGGATTCCGGTCCTACCCCACTACCGATGATCCGGGGTCGTAAAAAATTGATCAGGTTTGTCATTTGGGATGGTTGTGGGACAGTAAACAAGTGTAATTGTTGTTTGCACATTACATCACTTACACATATTTTCTTCATCAGTGGTGCTCATATACATGATCATGCCAGTACAAAGTTGGCCAGCAGTATAGTAACATTAACAGCCAACAAGCTGAACTATTCTCAGGTGTGCAAAGCCAGCAGGTTGTTTTTTTTTTTTTTTTTTAAACAAAGTTTAGTTTTCTGATTATCTGTGGGCATTTTTTTTTATTTAAAATAAGTGCCTGCAGACAGTGCAATCCTACTTAAGCAAACAAAGACAATGCAGATAACAACATTAATGTTAAATACATTTTCATTTAGGTTAAATTTTGTGTTTTATTTCTTCTTCTTATTAAATTGTTGTATTTTATCAGATGCAAAAAAACAACAACAACATGATATTGGCATTATCTATTGGTGATCAACCGCCTTGCTATCTAAATCAAGGCATCAGCCATTGAAAAACCTGCATCGGTCGACCACTAGATGGTGGTTGAGTATTCACTCTCTCGCTCACACCTCAGCTTTGGAGCTTATGGTTAAAGCCATCGAAGCCTCTGTAATATATTACAAATACTCATTACTAATTGTGCAATAAGTAAGTTCAAGTTTGGAAAAACGAGAGAGTTTAGCACTCAAAAACTCAGCTAATCTTGTTCATCAGAACTGTTTGGGTGTGGTCATCAGCAAACGCCTCAACTGTCATCACATTTTGAATGTGAATTTTATTTTGAATTTTTCAAATATTGCTAAATCCTGATGGTTGCATAGAGATGCAGGATGTCACCATTCCAACAGAGCCCAATCCGACGATTAATGCCATTGGTCTTTGCAGTCTATTGAGGGTACAATATAACTGCCTATTTGCCACTGATGGTGGCGGAGAATTTATTGGTCTCCAGCTCGGAGAGCCTCCTACATGTACCAGCATGACTCACACATTAGGGATGAGTCAGTTGACAATAATGCAATTACTTTTGGTACTAATAAAAGACAAAGAGCTGTTAACATTGCTTAACATTATTCAGGGCATTCATACTTCTCACAAAGTGACAGCGACATGTGTGTCCCCCCAGTCTTTCAATCGTTTGTTCAGCAGGCTTCGTGAAAAGCCACGTCATTGTGATGTTGACGAATTGGTTAGATCCGGACTAAGTCATTCAAAAGAATAAGTCTTCATCATTATGGCTAGCCTAGCACTGCTTCTGCTGCCAGGTGGGGATGAGTGGCAGCCTGAGCCTCATCTCCTCTTTGTTGCTTTTCCTCAGCTGTGGATCCACTGCCTTGACAACACGTGATACAGTGGAAAATAGTCCATCACGTCCTCTTGTGCAAATAAACTGGAAAGTTGTCTGACCGTCCAAAATGCTGTTAATAAGTCAGACTGTGCTGTGATACCACCAGCCGGAGAGAAAATTAAACTCAAACCCTCCCTGCAGTCCTTGATACGTCAGTAGAAGTAAACCGGGTGTCTACAGAGAGCACTGGCAAAGTGTTGTGGGTGTTATACACATGCCAGCACCATGACTAATCCATGCTGAAAATTTAATGAAATACGGTGGCCCTGAGAGCTCAACCCACTGCACCTTTGCAAAACCAGTGAATAAAGAAATCACCTTCGCTTTGGAAACAACACATACGCAGCACTTTCCCCCCAAAATTGTGACAAAGCCCAACCAAATTGGTGAAGATGTTTTTTTAATTTGGCTGTGTTTTGTCCATGTTCTTGTGTTTTCTGAAGTTGCAGTGCATTGAGCTCTCAGGGCCACCATACTAAAAGGATCATTTAACTTTCAGGCTCCTTGCTGATTATTTTCTAGATGTCAAATACAAACAGAAAACCGACTAAACAATTATACATTTCTTCACCATTTACGGCTGAATAGACAGCTGAGACATTTTAAGTACCTCACTACTGCACACTGTATGATTAGCCACCTCACTTCCACTTGTCAGTGCATGCAGTCTGCTTTGCTGACAGCCTGGTGAAATGGCATTTGGCACACTGATAAAGCAACGCCAGACGCACAGTAAACAAGGTACTTCCCTGACTAACACTACCCTGGCTCGCTTGCTCGCAGTAACCTATCCTTGCTGATTATTCCCACCAACCCTTCAGCTGGCTAATTAATAAGCAGCTGGGGAATTCCAAGGCTGCTAATACATTCACCTGTCCACTGCAGCATGCAATGATACAGCTCACATTCATCCTCCTGGCATATCAGTCTTAGTAACAGAGCTGGTGGTAGAAGTTGAGATGTTTTTCCAATTCTAAAACCTTTAATGTTTGCCTTTTAATCTATAAAATACAAAACATTTGACAATAGAATTATAGATTATCTAACCTTGTGTATGTATGTATGCATTTAAGTTGGAGTGGAAAGGTGCGGTGCTGGCAAGCTTTAATTATGCTCACAACAAGGTGGGACAGATGTGAGTGATGAAATTTCAGTTCAATTCAAAAAACTTTATTTATCCCTGAGGGGCAATGCATTTAACTTTTGTGATTTTACATCCTCTCAGACAGATAGATAGATTGTGTTTCCTCAGGACACATGCCAGAAAGTTGCGCCCCTTACTCCCCGAGTGTTGACTAGAAGGCAGCTGCCTCCTCCTCCAAAGCTGCCAACAGTGGGCTAACAAACTTCACCTAGCCAACCGCACGCCACGTGGCAGTGTGCCCTGCTCATCTTCTCAGGCAAAGGTAAAATCTTACCAATCCTCGGTTTACAGAATTGCAAATCCTAAAATTTGCTTTAGGTATATTAGGACTTAGAATAAGGAAAATGCAGAATTGTAAAATGTAACAATAATGTCATTGTGTCACTACATTTCATTCATGTATCATACAAATAGTTTTTTTTTTTTCAGTCTCAAAAAATGTATTAATCAATGCTCAATATGACAATGATGAGGACAGATTTTACTGCCCACAAATAGATTTTTGTTTTTACTGAATAGCAATGAATTTACACCATTACACCATTACACCACCAAGAACATGTGGTCTTCTATTGTTAAAATAGATTTAAAATCGGACTGATCTTTGTAGTTGTAAAAAAAAAAAAAAAAATCCTCATTGTTAAACTTTTCAACCTTGATACTCAAAATGACATTGTGCACATTGTGCTGTGGTTGATTAAATAAGAAAATCTGGTGTTTTATTATATGGATCTGGACGCCATCTCCTGGTAAAACTCTGTACTACGACAAATTGGCCTGAATTTTAGATATTGCACCACTAATGACTAATTGTCATTTTTCATTTAAATCTTTTCCATGCTGACAAAATGCCACATGTATGGACAAACATTAGGTTAGTATGACTGTGGCATCATTATGGTAAATTTGAATATCAAAGAGGAATAGTCATCATATGAGACATTTTGACATGTCACAGCAGGAATAGCATAAATAAAATGAATGATGGCTGAATTCCATTTAGCTGCATCAGTTTCAGGTTTCCAGTACTGTGTATTCTGGCTCTGGCATTTTATTTTAGCTTACTTGAACAGAACAGAGTCATTGTAAATGTTATTTCTAACACCTGCGCTTTTCATACTATGACAAGTCAAAGTATCTGCTGTGAAAAAGGCCTTTTGCGCCATAGGTACATTGTCAGTCTATGTCCTGAACAAAATAAACCCCCTTGCAACATGTCTTTTCAGTGATGTTTGGGATGTTTGGGGGACGGGGGGGGTGTATACTGCTGATGTGTGTCAGATGGGTGCTGCCAGCAATGAACAGGACTGTGCCTATTAAAGCAAGGCTTGTGGCTACAGCGTCTGGAACTCGTAACAAATTGAAAACAATAGAGAGAAAATTAGTAAGGAAGAAAAAAACGGTAAAAATAAACATATACTGCAGATTGTTCAGCGCCTCCTGCGACATCACAGATGCCAGCCGCAGGCCTTAGGGGCCATTTCAGGGTATTCTGTAAGGGTGTGAACTGTTACACCTGAGAAGGAGGAGGGCAGGTCTCTGACAATACACTTAAATGGAAGAAAAATGTTAATTATACCTTTCAGTTTTTGGCTAGTTAACATATGAATACCTAGTTAAACAAAAACATTGTTGAAAGATGTGCTAGCATGTTGTAAGCTCTAGCACTCCTTACGTTTATTACTCCTAACTTGTGTATCCATCATCCAGGAGGCATCACCATTATGCTCAGTGACTGAGGCCATTGATTAATTTCAAGAATAATGGGGGGTTTAACCTTCTACTTCTGCCCATATAAAACAATTGCGGTCAGGTTTTGTGGTAGGACCGGCCATGTGTATAAAATAGAAAGCAGTCTTCCTCTCAAACCCCCCCCCCCCCAACAGTTGACAGCAGGACAAATGGGATGATGTCAAAGTCCAGGCTTTGAATTGCTCTGACATTCCTTCTCGTGCCCACTACCACCTGCCATGGCTCCGACTGCCAACCACTCACCTGTACGGTCATTCAAGGGCTTGGCCAAGCTTCTGATAGAGCAGTCATTGAAGGATGAATGTCCGTGCCTCCTAGGGAGAAGCAAAATTGCTCAGACACCTTTCCCCGCCAACACCTGGAATTTACTCACTTGAAGAACAGCCATGTCCAGCTGATGAGCATCCCAAGGCCTTTCGGAGGAGCCAACTGCAACCCCCCACTGGGACACTTCATCATCAGGTTATCCATGAAAGCTCTAAATGGGGCATGGTACAGGAGGGCTTATGGCGTTTCACTTACTGACTTGATTTACATAGTGATGGAAGGGTGAAGATGATGATGAAACAGTGTCTCTGCACGCACTGACTTTATCTAGTTATGATGTTTGCACTTTAGACTTTATAAACTCAAAGGAACAACTGGTTAACATCAAAATGTACATAACATTAACATCTATGAATGAATATAAATTAAACACAATGATTAGCCTCTTTTAAAGCTTCAAACATGAGGCCATTTTGTTTCAAGTAATAGACATAAAGGGAAAGTGCTCTGGCTCCAGCCAGTGTAACAAGAAATGTATTAAACATAGCATTGGATGAAGTTTAATTATAATCAGGGGAGAGAAGTCATTTTCACCATAATAGAAGGGGTCAAAGTCATCCCAATGTAATCACAATTGTAATGCTGTACTTTGGTGCTTGTGGCAAGCAGGTGAGGTGAAGTATGAATAACAAGGCAGAGAGCTGAGGAAGAATCTGTGGAGACCAGTGGCATGTTATTCTTATATCTCAACTACAAGGCTGACACAGACAGAGGCCCTTGTGAGCTGAGAGACAAGTGAAGAAGTCTATTAATCATTTATACCACTTGGACCATGTTCGCGAAAAGACAGCGTTGCGAAAAACTCATTTATGTTACTGCAATTGTCTTTCTAAAAGGGACAAGTACAAGGGAGTGTTTGGGTTGAACCCTGTTTGAGACGATCGCAGGTTAAGTCTCATTCACAGTACAGTAGTATTACTTCCTTGAGTTCATATGAATCAGATATATGTGAATACATTTAACCAGGGATTCATGCATCTATAAGTTGTTTTATGAGTAATTGACTGTCCTTGAACTCACTGGTGCCTTGTGTTGTATGAGTTATCGCAGCAGTTCTATCAAACATGAGAATGTTGTCATACAGCATTGTGTAGCTCAGTTTGTGTTGTGAAGTAAACAATATTGATTCGCTTTACTTGTTCTGTCAGAAAGTTGTAAACAGAAAGTACAGACAATAATACAGTGCAAGGGTAAAATCAAACTAGCGATCAGTTAAACCTGACAAACAAACAAACAAACAACTGATTTTACAGAATCTTCTTCCTCTTCTTTTGTTTTTTTTTTCTTTCTCTAAAGTCCTTAACCTCCAATGGTGTATGACTCATGGAACAGTTGGTGCTATTCTGTAAAGCGCAAGAGCTACAATATTTCTCTCACCTCACACATGTAACACCACCTGAATAAAATAAGTACAGATTTTACAGTTTTCAGCAGTCTGATAACACCTAGGCAGAAACAGAGAGGAGTCCCAACCGAAAAGGAAGAAAATAACATTTGTCAGTATGTGAAGAGGCCTATTTTCTGTCACGTCTGGCTTGTCTGTGATCATTTCTTGTGAGTTTCAGTGAAACATGTAATACTTATGTTGTCACTGACATACTGAACAGCCACAAAAAAAGTTATTTTAGGCCTTATAATTGACAAATTAAGACCAAAGACCAAAAAAAAAAAAAAAAGAGAGAAGAACAACTAACAAAGCAATGTTATTGTCTGTACTTGTCAACTATCTGCTTGCGGCCAGTTTTGAAGATGAGAGGCAAGTAGCTTTTTGCATTGCAAACTTACTGTGCATTACAAAATGTTGCAAGTGGCCATTCATTTTATCTCTCAAGAACATAAAACGTTACAAGGGAAACAACAATGATGTTGTCTTTGCTTTTACCTTTTCATAACTGAAAATAGCCAAAACATGAAGTATGAGGAAGTACAAAGATGGCACTGTTGCAGCTGCTGGCCCACTCCATACCATACCGTACCTCATACCAATCAAGTGCCAAACTCAAGGTGTGTCTCAGGCTTACTCATGCATCGCTGGCACACTGGAATTGACAGATGAGTCGTGGCTTTATCTCGGCTTACACATAGCTTTGTACAGTAAAAGGAATACAAATCTGTGCCAAATTGTTCTTGAGAAAGCACAGAACAATGGTGTTCTGACACTGTGGGAAGATAGTGGTGGAGTGTGGCGTGACCTTGCTGACTGGTTTAACAAGCATGAAGGCCCGTTCACATAAGGTATGCTTGGCAGTGAAGAGGATCAGCGGGCCATATCACGCTGCAACATGTGCAGAATGCTGAAGTCTTTATCTCGTAAAGAATGGTTTCATATACAATTAAGTAGGTAATGGTAAAGATGTCCAGCACTTAACATGTGAACAAATATGGAGTCACCTCAGTGAACTAGTGGAATGCATACACACATGGTTGTGTTTTTTTCAGCTATGTGATGTGTTATATAACCTTATACAACTATATGATTATTAATCCACAATACCTCAAGTGTTAACGCTTGCTATTATCTATAGCAAACAGAAACTAAACCTGGACCCAGGACGGTTCTCTGGCAAACTGCAAATTGTTCAGTGTGCAACACTTGGAGGACATAAGAACATTTAAGAAACAATGAGAAAGAATAGAGCAATCCTGAGGAAAATCCTGTTCCTTCACACATTAACCATTTTTTTACGAGGTGTGTTTTAAAACAAAACAGGCTTAGGAAGTTACAGTTTGATCAGAAATAACATTTTAATTGCAGATTGAATGAAAACTAATTCTGCCCTAAACCAGTTTGCACGTTGTCAGTTGCCTTCCAACCCACAATGAGTTGTCTAGACTGGCTGTAAAATGAATAGCCTGTGGGTCATTCACTTAGTGGAATGTATTAAAACAGAAAAAGATACACAAGGACGAGACCTATGAGTGGACTTGCACAATAACATTGTGGCTAATACAGACGCTCTAATTATTTATATTCAAGTTGAGGGTACTGTGATGGAATTGAATTACCTTGTCTCGTTTTTGGCTCTAAATGGCAGCTTTCAAATTCCCAACATTAGTATAAAACCTTGTTTTTGTGTTTGTTGATAGATTTGGCAAAGGAACCAATGTTTACACCGGAATTATCATCTAGCTGCATATTACTGTGAAATACTAGACACCTGCGGACCAACAGAGGTTGTTTGCAAATGAGGGAAAAATGTAAGGCACACACTGTATTTGAACAGGGGAGGAGACAGCATAGATTCAGAATAAATGAATGGATAAACAAATAAATAAATGTCCATAAAGAGAAGTCATATTGCTGCCCTCTGTTGGTTACATTTAAAGCTGAGTGAGACATTGCTGGACCTGCCAGTGTGAAATTACAATGTGTTCCCACAGAGAACATTTAGCTTTGGCAAGAGTTCAGTTTTCAGGTAAAATATTAATCACAAAAAAGTTAAAAAGTATTTATTTTACATGTAATGTTGTGGTTTGCAAAAGGTGAAATTGAGGTTAAATCAAATTGAAATTAAATTTAAAAAAATGTCTATCTTTCCTCTAAACTATGCAGCTTTTTGTTGTTTTTATCAGTGGGAGAATTAATGAGGAATTCATCAGAATGAATAAAGACTAGGCTCCTTCACATGTATTTACCTCAAATTTGACAATCAACATGCTTGTTTAGTGGGTTCAAGTATGAAGGTTTGGCGTTTCATTTATACAAGAATCCTCAAAGTAAAAGCTGCCATCCGATTTAAAAGAAAGAAAAAAAGTTTTACAGATACAGCAACATTGTAAGTGCCATGTAATTCGGGGTTTGTGCTTGACTGAACTTTAGATGAGGAAAAGACCATGAACCTGGTTAGCCCTCGGTCGATTATCTCTGTGTTTCAAGCCAGTATTCAACTCTGATTCTGCACTTGACTGACTCCTTCACTGGTGTGCTCCTGAGACCTGTTTTTAAATAAATAATTATTAATTATTAACTTAACCAATTTGGAAACACTATAAATAGTTTTTTGTTTTATTATTTTAACTATGTTTTATCATCTTAAAAATGAGAAATTGTGGCACAGGCCATTCATTATCCTCAGTGATAATTGTTTTTTTCAATTATTATATTTTTCTTTTTTTAAATTTTGTTTCTGAGATGTGGAAGCTACCTGTGATACTTAAAAGTTTAGATGAATTAATGTCATATACTTTATTTTTAGAACCTATTTTGTGTGTTGTTGCATATTTCCATAGTCATTTTTTTTGTTGTTGCTATTAATACGGTGAAATTATGGAAAATGGCTGTTTGCTATAATTGTATTGTAATTTGGAGGCCTACCTTATGTTTATTTTCATCGCACTACATTTTTTAAATAACAGCACGCGTGACAAGCTTTGCAAAAATAACAGTGAATGTTCCTGTTTTTGTACGTCTTCTACAAGAATAAACAAATAAATTAAGCATACTTTAGACGACATTGTTTTTTTTTTTTGTTTTTATTTTATTTTATTTATTTATTTATTTTATTTCCTCACTGTGGCCACAATGCGCTGCCACAGAGGGCAGGTCCAGTCAGACATGCGGAGCACTTAAGAGCCGCCACTAAAACAAAATGTTCCCTGCCTTGAATCCTCCCTGCACGTGCTGCCGGCTGAGCCACGTTAATCAAGCCAAATATCTACTACACTGTTCCGGGAAGGCGTCAACTGCACGGATCTGCCGTCTCGGGACGTGCAGTCCATCATCCCGAAACGACGGCAATGTGACTTTTTTAATGCATATTAAAAGCACTTATTCCTCCCTTTCTCCAAACGCGCTTCGCCGTCGGATTGAAAGCGGCGCATTAAGGCCGGCGGTGGTGTTCCTACGGTGTTCCTGGTTAATGTAGGTCAAAGCAGTGACGGAAGGGTGTCCTCCGCTGAACCCGCGGTGCTAATCCACATCGCAGTCCTGCAGATGGCGCGCACGGCCAGGCGAGCGCCCCCGGGTGCTCGCCACGGCGCTCGCACAACAATATCCGCATGGAGCCTCGCCAGCTTGAGAGATGGCGATTGTCTGAAGCGGGGCACCTCTGTCTGCTCCTCTGCGCGGCCGCGAAAGGGGGCTGTGGAAAAAGAGGCAAAGTTCAAGAGTGCAGCTTTTCCACCCCCCCCCCCCCCACAAAAAAAAAAAAAAAAAAAAAAAAAAAAAGAGGGAGTTTTGCACACCCTTGACGCGCAGCGGCTCGGGAGGGGAGGACGGTGCATGAGACGGGCTGAGCGTAACCTTAGTTGACCTCTTTGTCAGTTAAAGCTCGTCTCTTTCGAGATGCGGAGCCGGCCGCGCCGACGGTCCTCCGGCCCCTGCACGCGAATCACACACATCAATAATACATTTTAAAGTATCTGTTAGACCCGGCGTGGTTCATTAGTCTGAACTGAACTACAGACCGGCGTGTGCACACACACACACACACACGCACACGCACACACCTGTCACTGTCTAGACAGGGAGGGGGGCATTAAGGCGGTGGGTGCGGGGGGGATCCCACATGACCCATTACTGCTTTATGCCAGACAGAATATAGGCTATCTCAAGGCGTTGGGTAATGACACACAAACACAACCAAAAAAAAAAAAAAAAAAAAAAAAAATCAACAACAACAAGAGGGGGAAAAAAAAAGCAATCGCTCTACCAAATCTGATTGGCCGGCTTGAACCGACACGATTTTTTCCCCCGGCTCGCTAACTCGAGGTCAGCTCGGGACGTTAAAAAATAAATAAATGAGAAAATAGAAATGCGTAGAAAGTAGAAGACACCGCAGACAATCTAGCTTGTTGGCGCCGCGAGTGACGGACGGCGCCGTCGCCCAATGAGAGGCCGCGGCGCGGCCGGCGCTCCGTACTGGCAGCGGCGGCGGCCAATGCGAAGTTCAGACGCGTGATGGACACATAACCGACAATTCCCCGGTCCTGTGGAGCCCGGCTGGGGAGAGAGCCCGGTTCATTCACAACTGTGAACGCTCATAGTATGAACAGTAGGCGTTGGAGCCCACGCAATGAGGGAGGGGGCAAAAAAAAAATGAAATAGGCTGTACGTGTATATGTACATGGAAATGAAATTTAAAAAAAAAAAAAAGTGGGTGAAGTGTTTGACCTCGTCTTTTCACAGGGTTTTCGCTCCGCACCGTGACCTCCGTGTGTAACACTGCTTGTGCTGCCGCCGCTCAGGCGGGAGCGAACTTAAACACGTCGGGTAGGAGGAACACTACTACTACAACTACTATTACTATAACTCCCACCACTTCCAGAGAGCCATAATGGAGCCGCTCTCAACCGTCCCACTGTGCTCCCTGCGATTGGGGCACAATAATGTTGACGGATTTCTGATCCAACCCAAGACAGTACACTGTTCTTCCAATAGCAGCTTTAAGTGAAAAGGCGTGCCTGCCTGCCCCCCCCCCTCCACCGCCACCCCTCAAAGTACTCGATGTATAGTTAAAAAATGGGAGGGCACACTTGAACCGAGCTGCTCTATGAAGGTAGGCTGCAGCGTGTGTTTATTGATGAGATGAAAAGAAGATGGAAGTGAGAAATGAAACAAAGTAAAGGAACATATTAAAAAAAACAAACTATACGCGCTTCGTCGGGGGAAAACAGGGGGAGCCGTGGAAACGCTGTCGCCACTTTTTGAACGAGCTTCGAAGTGCAGGTAAGAAATTGAGAAAAAGTAGGAAAAGGGATGGGTCTTTTACAATATGTATAACGCTATTATTAGAGGGGAGAAATAAGTGGAATTTCCCGCACGGGAGATTGAAACATGCCCGTTGTCTTGAGGGTGATATGCATGAAATAGCCTACCTCGGACTTCCATGTAGTTGTGGCTGGCTTTACCAACCAAATATTAAGCTCTACATTATCGGAAACTTCAGCCTTGAGAGGATGTCAGACATTCAATAAATGTGACGCCAGCGTACGGAATGAAATGTCCCTCATGTTAGGGGGGCTCAGTTTTGGCAGCCAGGGTTTTTTTTTTTTTTTCCTCTTTTTTTTTTTTTTTTTTTTAGGTTGTCCATTTATATATTCGACAACCAAAAAACGCGCTGCCCTGGCATGACGCAAGTTTCCCCATCTGTCATTATTCTCAACGTGCCCCCTTTTTTTTTTTACCTTTAGCCCTTTACTTTCGGATTTGCCCGTGAGCCGGCCAGGGGGACACTTGAGAACAATACTCCGGTCAAACTGGTGCTCACAGGTCTGTGAAAAAGCCTCAGCGATGCTCGCAGGCTGCTCGTCCACATTTTACACACTGTGAGCCCCGGAACAACTGTGGCAGCCGACGTGCGCATTTGGCTTTTAGGTCAGTTATTTGAATCGAGAGGAAACGCGTTTCCTTATTGCACTTAACCACTATAACACACACGCTCACTAGAAATCCGTCTCTCCTAAATACGTCTCAGTTTGTTGAACTTGCCGGAAAAGATGGTTTTCGATGTCTGATCCACATCATTACAGCAGCGGGCTCATATAGCGCTTATACTCAGACAGATGTCTAGCCTTCGTTTTTTTTTTTTTTTTTTTTTTTTTTTTTTTTATGAATTAATATCAATACGGCGTGGCATTTATGAGATGGGGTTACATTAAGATATGCACGGCTGGCGGAGGGGGGAAGGCTGGCTAATATTGTGCGTGAAGGTAAAACAATACTGCAGGTTCAGTTTCGGAGATAAATCACAACTAGATCCAGTGGGACTCCGGTCTGGATTTTGGTGCCATGTTCCTCCGAAAAATGAATGATCACTTTAATTGTCGCAATCCGCTTCTACTCCGAGCCCTTACAGTATGCGATAACGTGCGCGATGTTGGGGATGTTTTTTTGGCAAAGGGGTGGCCTAGATATGGGGCCATGCTCTGGTGTAATTAAAGTTGCAAGAGACGCTTCCTGCGTGCCTTTTGAGACATTTTGTTGCAAAATATTCATGGGCAACTCGTGATCCCTCCGCTCTCGCTCGTCAGATGGCTGTGTAGGGGTACTTCACCTCTTGTACAAAGTTAAAATGTGTGTATACGTTCAGTGTTGGCGCGATACAAAAAGAATTAAAAAAAAAAAAAAAAAAAAAAATGGAGCAACGACTCCCCAAAATTGACTGAAAGGGGCATTGGGGAGTTGAGCCGAAGCAACATGTCAGTCTTGTCCTTTAGGTCTCCATCTATCAGTGCGCGTGATGTGTGTGCGACTGAGAAAGGGACTGAGAGCGTGCGCGCGTGTGTGTGTGTGTGTGTGGTGGTGGGGGGGTAAACAGATGTTGTCCCAAAGTGCTTGGCTTTGTCAGATAAAGCGAGTGATACATCATGTTCTTGTGTCTGTCAGAAGCGCCGCTGATAGTTTCCACAATACAACACGTTCCGTGTCCGATCGAGAGTCCCGGAGTCGCCGGGAGCCCAGAAGTTGTGCGCAGGTATAAAGCTTTGCGTCAACACATTAGTCATGTCAGAGGTTGGTTCTGGTGTGGTCACTGAAGCTGTTTCCGGGAGATGGCGCAAACACGAAGGCCGGTCCCGGGTTTGACACGGAGGAGGCTGCGGGAGAGCGCAGCGCTGCGTCCCTCCAGCGCAAACACGGTCTGTGGATGTGCACCTGTGTGTGTGTGTGTGTGTGTGTGCGTGTGTAGGTCTTTACCACCTATTTGTGCGTTCATCCCTTTTCACTTTTGTTGTGATCGCCTCCTCTCCCTGCCTTCATTCAGAATGTAACGTAAAATGGGCAGCAATCCTATAGGCTTGGTTATGTAATTGGTGGCTGCACTGGATGATTTGTTTTCTGAATGGACACATTTGGAAAACACAGCGCTGAGTGTAGCAGAAAAGCAACATTTCACTTTGATGTAAGATTTCAGCTGGGCTTAATTATAAATCTGTCCTATAAATTGGAGCATATTGAATGACAGGCTGCATGTGGGTGAGTAAAGTGAAAATTATATTGTCACAAAGAGTGTACTGGATGGAATGCCCTTCATCTGAAAAAGAGACTCCACAAAAACTTAATACAGTATTTTTGGACATTTTATTGTTTGATGAATTGGAGGGTACTTGTCTTGTGTGCAAGTGAGCTCTCTCACCACGGCTTGATGTCAAAAACCCTCATTTTTATCAGCACAGAGGTGTACAGTAGCTGCTGAAAGAGAGACAGCCATTATGAGGCTTGGGAGTGTTTGTAGTCCAGAGTGTCAGGTGCCCAGTTTCATCTGAGTTAAATCACTAATGAGTATTTATATGTATATATTCCACATGTAGGCTACATTAATATTCACAGTGTTTGAGCCATCGCCATTTGCCCGCTTTCTGTGTCACGGCTAAAACCCACCCATGACTAATGAATATTTAAGAGCATGTCTGCAGACCAAGGAAACTCATTATTATATGAAGGAGACCCAGCAGATAAACTGTAGACCTTCTCAGATGAAGGCACTGTGGTGGTGGTGGTGGGGGGGGTTCAGTTAATCCACACTCAACAATCAATCCCAATTTTCTTTTGGCTTCGCCATCCTTCACTCGTCATCTGTAGCTTGTCACCCTCTCTTCACATTCAGCAATTTGTTATTGACCAACTGACATAATGCGTCCATATCATTCCATTTTGAAAGATTTAGTCACTCTTTCGCACATTTCTCCCACCTGATTATTTGGGTTTACTCAAGTGAGAATGTGTAAGGATGCCATTCTGCACTAATGTAATGAGTGCTTCTTTGGAAGAGACATGTAACAAAAAAAAAAACAATCATCTTGTACTGTACATGCACACAGATGGCAGGTCAGTATTCCAAATAATTTTTAAGCGCAGCAAAAAGGCACTGCTGCCCAAATAGACAAGATAGAGATTTTTTCTCTGAAGCCTCCGCAATGCCACATTTCTGGTTGTTGTTATTCCCACACCCTCCAGCCATCTTCACCAAGCTTTTACCAGGTAATCCTGGTGGCCCATAACCTACATAATTAAGTTTATAAATATATGTTCATTATGTTGTTTCAACAAAACTCTCTTGAAACGATTTTTAGGCTTTGGTGGTTTAATTGGACAGTATGTAGTGGAAAGGACGGGAGAGGTGGGAGAGAGCATGTTATATTGGTCATAAGTGGAATTCACCTCAGTCCACTGAATCATGCAGTGCTCTCTATTTTGCCATGTGTATTGTTGAGTACAATTTATGTCTGAAGTATAATTTAAATATAAAATTTGGTTGCAAATGTAAACATGCACTCACAATATTAGAATAAAATAATATTCTAAATTCTTGCATGCAGCACTGGTGGACTTTTACATATGAAGTAAAAATGTATGATTCCAAATAGGTATTTTACCATAGTATGACAAAAGACTTAAAAAGATAGGCACTTGAGTCCATCCTGGCACTTAGTCTACCCCAGTTGAACATATTTGGCAGCCATTTTGGGAATGCAGTAGAGATCCATCGATATAACGAGCCACTTTGTGGAATGCATCCAGAATGTCACAGTGCTTGTTAACTGCTTGGCCTTTTTGTCTCAGACAGTGTTTATCCTTTCCCCCCCTTTTTTTTCGTTCCTGTATAATACTCGTTAGAAGAATATTCCCCCATGGAGCAAAACTAATCTTTGATGTGATTGCCAACTGAGACTGTTTTCAGGTGCACATCTTAAAGTTAATGCTGAGTCTTATAATTAACTACAGAATAGACTTTCAGCCTTGAATAGACTTTCAGCCTCAAAATTTGGTTTTGTGTAGGAAGAATGCATAAAGTTTCTCACCTGATGTTTATGGCAAAGGCCGCCGTTTTACGGCAATTGTAGCTTTAATACTGCATTTGAGTCCCCAGTTACCATGACAACCTTAAACAAACTCATATGTCTAAAGCTTCAGAGAAGTCTAAAATTATTTTAAATTAAACATGCTATACTTGTTTATTTTCTTCATATCTCTTGATCATAATAAGATATAATCAGATTAGGGGCTCCTGGCTAACTCCACCTTGGCGGATTTTAAGCATACATGGATTTTTCCAAACTAGAAATTATTGGCAGGCTAGCAGCCTCCTGGCTAACTGGCCTGGATCCTTCTACCCACAAAGCACCTTTTTCACACATAACATGCTTCTCTTCACATGATATTGTATTTTTTTTATTCTTGAAAATACTAATAACACAATTGCAAAACCTATTGAGAATCCATACAGGTTGGCTTTGTAATTAAGGAGAGAATTTCCCCTGTAGCTACATTATCCAACACTAAATGTTGTTAAGATGAGTTATGGTGATTTCTTTCCAGCTATAAGGCAAGCAATGAAAATAATATGCCATGTTTAAGGGGAGGAAAAATGTGCCTTGTTTATTGATGAGGTGACCATTTTGCCAGGTCGATACACTAAAGGCTTTTATTTTGCAACCAGTCAGTTATATATTATGCATTTGTAATGCTTAGAGAAGACTTAAATGACTCAATTTGTCAATTCCTTTAGTGCAAAGTTTTTAAATACTCCCCCCTTTTAATAAATTGGCAGTCAGAATCTAAAAGACTGGTCATGAAAATGACTTTTATAAGACTTAATTTCTCTGAAAACCCAAGGACTTGCAGAGCATGCAGAAAACCGACAAACTAAAAACGTTAAGGCATGTTTTTCAGTTTCAAAGGACTTTTGTTTTGGAATCTCCCCTCCCTGCAAGTATCACAGGAATGTGTAATGAAAGCACACATTGAGACTGAATAAGTATTTGCGAATGTGCAATGCTGTTGTTAGGAAGATTTTGTTTGTTTATAAAACTTTATAAAGTCTTATGAAACACATTTAATATCCTTAGTTCTCAGATGAAAACATATATAAATATAAAATGAATATCACACACTCGCCCCAGGATACTTTAATGTTTAAACATAAATTGTGTACAGCACCAGAATTGTTAGACTCTTGTACAATACCATTAATTTAAAATTTCAAAATATTATTATTATCAAAATAAGTAAGTAAGTTAGTAAAATCCATTATCTTCACCTGTCAGTTGTTTTTTCATATGTACATATGTATGTCTATGTCTATGTCTATATATACTGTTGATGTTTGATACAGTACAAACACACTTGTGGGTGTGACCATGTGTTTCCATTACCTTTGCTGAAATTGCTAACAGACTCTTGATTCATGCTTCTTTATATTTGCACTGCTGGTTTTAAAGCTTTTCATTAAAAGTCAGCTGTTTGAGTAACTGTGCTGTAAGACCCAGATATCACGTAACAACTAGACCAGAAGTTGTTTTACAACAAGCACAAAAGATTTTGACGAGTAAAAATGTTAATTAAAACTGCAACTTGTTCTAAGAATGTATGCTTGAATCCTACATAAACCTGTTTTTATTTTCATTATTTTTTTGCATGACAGAGACAAGCATTTCTCTCTCTTTAAACACACACTGCAGGCCCAGGCATTCAATGTGAAAAATGTATCCTGGATTCTAATAGCGAAGTTGTATGTTTGCCAAGGTGCATGTGTGTCCTCAGTTCACCCTGCTACCCATATGGTTTTCTACAAGTCATGGTGAGATCACTGCCTAGTTGAAGGGGAAAAGTATCTAAAGTGGATTTAAGAAATTCAAAAAAAGTAACAGTGTGTTCAGTAACTTTTTAAACCATTTTCGGAGAATGAGTTCTGTGTATTCTCTACTTCTATCTTGGCTTCAGGAAGACCTTTTAAGCCTTGTGCCAGTAAACAGCACTCACAGCAGCCAAAATGTTAAGGTTGTGAACAGTCTTACTCAAGGTACATCGGTATGCACTGTGCAATGGGTAAACTTACAGGGATTATTTACACAATAGTATTTGTGTTGCGGTTTTATCACAAAATGAAGATTGCTGGATCCATGAAATATTTTCACAGAATCTAAAACTTAATTTTATTTTTTCTTCAGTAAGTCATTTTTGAAATACAGCCACAGAAAGTCACTGTCAGACATTTTGTCTTTTGAAAGAAATTCTTTCACAAAGAATTTTCTTTTCAAATTTTCATTTTTATCATGAAAATGAAAGGAATATCTGCTCTGATACTGTCTACATTGTTTATTGCCCTGCAAATGACCTTGATAAAGACAGATTTCAAAATAGACTCCTTCAAGAAGCTGGAAATCATTATCAGTTTGACTTACAGCTCATTGTTTTAAGAACTAGGAAATTAATGTTTTATCTTCTAAGTCTGGTTTACGACAGTTGGTCCACGTGACAAAGGAAAAGCATGCGTAACCTGTTCAACAACAAACAAATGGCAAAACAAATTTTCAGTTTTATCAAAGTTGCCAGGCTTGTTTCACAATAGGTTTGACTTTTTTAAGAGACAAAGGGGGAAAAAAACACAGTATGATCATTCTGGTAACATCAACTCTGGTTCATAACACCTGCATTACATTTTCAGTACAGATGCAGTCCATGTGTCAGGCTCCATGAGATGTTTAGCTGGTTAGTACATGAATGTAATAGTTGTCAGTTGTGGCAGCGGTGGCACATTGTTTTTCACTTGATTGAGAACTTAAAAGAAAATGCTTTCTGGCAGCAGCTATGTAAACTAAGCTTATTTTTCTTTTATAATTTATATGAATAGGAGAACTGACATGAATGCATTTTTAGACAAAACGTCTTTTATGGCCCTCTGCTGCTGCCTCGTATCGTTCATTCATTCACTCAATCTTTGTTCATTCTTACTCCTGTTCAGGGTCATTTCAGCGTATCCCAACATGCATTTAGAGGAAGGCAGGGCAACACCCTGGGCAGGTCACTGGGCTAACACACAGACAAACAGAGAAACACACTCACAGAGGTAACAGGTATACTATTAGATTTGCATAACATAAAACTCCCTGTTGCACAAAAATGAATGAAATATCTGAATCAAGAGTAAACCTTCCCCCATCTCTTGGTCTAACCCTGACAGTAGAAATGACCTACAAGTAACACATTTATGATAGGACCTGCCGAAAATACTTTCAGCCATGTGGCATGATTTTTATAGTTATGTTACCAGAAACAGCTGGTGAGCTTAGGTTACACTCTAGGGTTTATGAGCTATAGATTGTTACCATCAAAGATAATAATTCTTCTACATTCAAACAGACCTCTCTGACTAACAATTCATGTGCATTAGCGAGGCCAAAAGGCCAGATGATTATCATAAATGGAGCTGATGGGTGGTCATGTTATCTCTCTGCTCTGTGCGGTGAGTTGACTTTGTAGTGACTCTTCTTTCTGTACATAGAACAGAGCAGAGAAAATAATCTTAACTACACCAACTATTACCATTCATAATAGGAAGTGTAAAAATGTAGGGGAAAAAAAAACGAGCAAGTAGTAGCTTCCATGATGAATACACAACCCATAAGGCATCACTTAAAAAACACAGTATGTGTTTCAACAAAGGAAGGTATAGTATGTATGAATATGTTATAGAACTAGTATAACCACACCAACTGGTCACTGCAAAACAATTTTTCCTTGTAGTTTCCTGAACTTGGGAAATAAAAAGAGGTTACAAGAAAACCTGCCTGCAACACTAATTCACTGCAGAGTTTTACACAATGAAGCACAAAGCAAAGCCTTGAATAAAAATAAAAAAAAGTAATTACCAGAGTGTTGTTGTTTTTTTTTTAAAAAAACAGAAGATACGGTAAAAAATTTGACACACCATTTTACTGTTTTTCTGTTTCTGATGCACAAACTCATACTGAATGTTCTGACTGATTCAGTATTGATAAATGTGGCTCATACGAAGCAGTGTTACATGTAGTTTACATTCACATACATAAATAGTACATTCACTTGGGCTGCTGACGGTGAGGTAGTAAATCATTTTTTTTCTCCAGAGATGTATTTACATTTACATCAGGTGAAGAGTGACATTGTCATAGTTATAAATGCCCTATGTTAGCTGACACTTTCTATAGATTACTGACCTTATTGTTCATATTGAAACCAATCAGCTAGAATTCCCACATAATATCTGGTCTTATTTAAGAGTTTGTCTTCAAAAGAATGCCATTGACACAAAACTAAATGGGTGGAAATCTTTAGTTTTCTTTCTCTCATTTCTTGTGAAATTCTGTAGTTGGCTTGCCTAACAAGTTTGTCTTGCAACACAGTATTGTATGGATAAAGTTTCCTAATGTGGTTAGATTGCGTCCCCTCTTTGCTGGATTAACAGAAAACCTTACCTTTGTACCAACTTTTGTTAATTTCAAACTGCACTGCGGTATGTTCAAGTCATTATATCTAACTTGTATTGCTCAGCTGGCCCGCAGACCACTGGACCAGAGGTGCTGCACTTGGTTAAAGTATGTATAGGACGCTCATGTGGTCGACTGTGTTTCAGTGTGTCAGCATTACACTTTTAGATGGGTCGTATGTCAAAAGAGCTGACGAGACATATATAATCTGTATTTACTACACAACAACTTGCCAAACTATAAATACACTAAAAAGTGCTAACATCATTAAGGCTCAAAATAAACACCAAATATTTGTTTTAAGTCATCTGGATTTAATATCTTCTTCACATAACGAGCTAAACATGCAGTTGAAGACATAGTATGTTGAAGGTATTATTAGTTTACCTAAATAATGACTCAGTTTTGTCTTTGCTCCATGGCGTGTGGATTGTTGTTGCCGTAGCTGCAGCCTGAAGAAATATGTTACATCATGAAACCTTTTTTGCAAAGTCCATTTCCACCGTTTCCTTTGTGTGTGTGTTGTTAACATGCTACATGTTAACAACACACACACACACACGCAACCGGTGTTGCAGTGTGTCCAGTGAACCCTTTTAAAAGGCAAGTATCGAGCTTGCCAGACTCTGGAAGAGGCGCTAGCTTGCTGACCCTTGAATCATCAGACCAGCTAACAAAAAGTGCACGGTTGTGCTGAACTGCTTAAAGCACCCGTGTGCACTTGTGAAAGTTCAGCTCTGTGCTGGACCACCTCGTCACTGGCTCGTGCACCCTCGTGCAGCTGCTGGTGAAACACATGGTGCAGATCTTCTGAGGCTGCACGCAATCACATTCACCAATTTTGAAATCATTAAAAGTAAATAAATAAAAGAATAATATAGGAAAGTCAGTTCACTGTTTGGTGGTTACATAAGATTTTCTTAGATTACAGGTTCACTTCAGAGACAAATGTATATGGCAAGCCATGGTGCCAAGCCAAAATGTGCAGAAGAAATAACTCAAAATATCATGTTTGAATTTTATTTTGATTCTAATTCTTATCACCTATATAAGATATACATTATACATTATATACATTAGACTGAATGTCATAATGGCCTTGCAATAATTAACTTATTTAAGACACTTTGCTGTTTGCCCACATACAGTGTATATGTGTGTTTGACAGCACCTTAAATATAACCCTATATGTGTTTGAAACTCAGCCTTACATAAGGCTTGTGTGACCACTATTTTTATTTTCGGTGTCCTGAACTAGTTCTAAATACTATAGGTGTGAGAGCGTAGCTTCATTGTGTTTGGTCTCTGTAGTGATAAACATAGTGTACACCTCACCTAAACATATCCAGAGGCTGCGTTGTTCTCTACAGTATCAGAACTGTGTGCTTGTTAGCAGAGGTCCCACACTATCCTCTCATATTTCATCACAAAGCATCTTTGTTCTGGTGTATCTACCAAGGACATAAAATCAGGAGATACTTTGTTTTCTTTCAGAGATATAAAGATGCTACTGCCCCTCTATATTACACAGTCCACTTGTTGAAATCTTGCTCGCTTTGTATTACAGAGACATACAGTCATACGTTTTGCATGTTTGATAATTCTGGCCAAAGTGAATTAAAAAGCCGCCCTTTATCATGGTACACTGATAATAGACAGAGAAGTCCTATAAGAGCATCTTTGTGGGTTCATGAAGATCTCTTAATAGCCTGTGAGGTCTTTTTTTGGAGAGGCAAAATGTCCTCAACGTGTGTAGTAGCTGTAGAGAGGCAGTTGCTGTGGACACTTGTGCCTAAATGATAACTCTTGAATTTAGCATTATCTGCTTCGGGGGTCAGAGGTGTTTTGGAGACTATCATATGAGTAGTCAGATCGTTCTTTTTGGTCAAATGCTCATTAACAAAAGCACAGCCATTTGCCAACTCTGAGAGATTTCTTGCGAGCGTCCTTTTCAGCACCAAAGTGAGACACTGCCTTTATCATTTTAATGGTCATAAGCCAACCGTGGCTGTTATTGTTTTTCGCCCTCTAAGCTCATTTAAGAAACTTCATAAAATACTGTATGGAATATGTACTGATAGCTGTAATTCATGAATGTTTGTATGCCTGGAAAAAAAGTATATTAGAAGTAGATTATCCTCCCATCTGTAAATAGACAATGGATCTGCTATGGATAACGGGTGGTGGTGGGTGTGTTTTTGACAGATAATGACGAAGTTGAGCAAGCTGTCCTGTCAAAAAAGACTTTAACTGTCCTTTACTTGTGTAATGGTATTGTAGTGTGTACTGTTATTTGTTTGCTTGAGGAATTTATTTGAAAGCCGCACATCCTGTCACATTTGAATGGCTTGGACTGAATGTCTTATCAAATTGATCTGCTGTACTATTTGAGGCATTTTAGCACCAATGGAACTAAACAAGAGCAGTTAGATTAAATTTGGCTTGGCTTTGACTACAGGAGTTAATAAAGCCAGGCATGAACATTATACAGTTATTCAAGCATTCTCAATTGAGTAGTGGCCATAACATTACAGTGGTACTCTGTAATTACTTCACAATGCTTTGATGTAAGTAAGAGAGCCTTAACAGAAAAAATGGCTTTTATGGTGATTTAAAGAAATGCTATTTTACAGAATTTGCCTATTTTTAAACTGTCCTTGGTGGTGAGCTTGAAATCGAAACTGTGGTTGTGAAGGAACAATCACTGGCCCTATGCCTGTGTTGTAGGTGAAGAACCAGTTCAAAGTTCAGCTTTCATGTTGTAATTGTTCGCTTAACACTTGGTTAAAATGTAATTCATACATTTTCAAATTATCATCCGACATTTAGACACATTTTAGAAACATTTAATTGGTGATGTTATGTTACACCATAACATTTCTGTCAAGGGAGAAGGAAAAATGCAAAAATGTTGTGTGAAAATCTTGGCTCAACTTGTCAACAGCCTACGTGTGCTCGTTGATGATTTTCAGGGACTGCCATAAAGGCAAATCAAGTAAATCTCGAGACTGAGGTGTTTTCTGCTGCTTCTCCTGAAGTGTGTGTGATTTAGGTGCATTAGTTACCTCACCTGTTAATTGCTTCACAACGTTATAGACGAACACTCAAATGTAATAAGAGACCCGGCGCTCTAAATTACTCCGATTTAATCAGCCAACACCACATTGTTGGGCGGACATGAATATTCAGTTACCTAAAAGAATAATTTTTAATTGTGCTGATCAAAGGGAACCAAGACACAATAGTATTAGCTGTGGTTTAATTAGATTTTTTTGAGAAAAGTTGGAGATGTTGACTGATTACAGTGAGTTGTAGCTGTATATTGTTTTGTCAGAGGAGTGAAATGAACGTACTGTGTCTTTATTGAACACGCCTTCAGTTATCAATTGTCAGAGCAACACTTCATCACTTGATTAGTGCTTGAAATGTCACACATTTACATTGTATACTAAATTACATTAGACCACATATCCAAACCATACTATTAAAGCATGATTTCTGGTAGTTTATATGCTAATGCACTTGGGCTAAATGGATGATTGAAATTAATAATTACAATGTTGGACAGTGATCGTTAAGCAGTGAAGGTTTCAAACAAACTCATAAATTACTATTAATTAGGTGTAACACAAAACACTCTTGATAAGTGCAAATCTGCATCACATTCGTCAAGATGCCTTATGCACATGCATGGACATGAGCTTTTCATAATGGCCCGTGGCCCTTTTGTCTCCAAATCTAAATGTACCAAGAGCCTTGAATATATGCTTGTACTATGTGTTGTAAGCAGTATTTGCATAATCAAGATGTATATTATTCACATGGCTGATACTGTTCCTTTCATAAGCACGCCTCTTATGTCTGTTCTCAACCCCATCCCCCATCCTCACCATTTTTATCCCCCCTACCCTCCTTGATTAACTAATGTCCAATTCGATGCAGCGTATTTCATGAGCTTGTCACCTAATACAGGCAGCTGATTAACCTGGAGTCTGGCTGGTGAAGTTGCAACCCTCGTCTCCCCGTCTTCATTTTTTCTTTTTTTTTTTTTTTTTTTTGGTTTCCCTCTCCCCCCCCCCCCACCCCCCACCCTCCACCCTTCCCCAGTCTTTGTTGTGGCGGCAGCAGCAGAGCATGCATTGCATTGGCGGTCTGAAGCATTGTGTCTGATTTCCAGCAGACAAACTGACCTCTGGGGATTTATTGACAGCAAACTCCACAGAGGCAGACACAGAGCTGGGAGCATGGAGGCAGCCAGAAAGGGGCGGAGGGTGTTGGGGAAGGTTCGCAGGAAAGGAGGGAGGAAGGGAGGGAGGAAGAGGAGGGGGCACAGACAGACAGAGAGACAGACAGACAGATGGAAGACAAAATAGCGAGAGAGTTTCTACGTGATGAAACAGGAAACAGGTAGCGACGCGCAGAGAAAGAGATCAATATGAAGAGGAAAAATACACACCCTGAATTTAGTTTAATTCAAAAATGGGTTTTTTGGTGGAGCGTTAGGAAATGAAAGAAAATGGCCGCCTCCTACAAGGATCTAATTAATTTTGAAGGATCATCAGCCCCTTTAGTCCAAGGCAGGGTACAGGAGGGAAGGAGGGAGGGAGGGAGACAGACCCCTGGGCTGATTAGAATTCACTGCAGGTAGGCACTGGCTGCTGCTCACCCACTGTGTCACGGCTAAAATGGAATCACTGTTGTGAGTGGCAGTCTGGGCAACTGAAGCCTGCTTCCCTTGGCCTGCTCCTTTGTTGCCAGCATTCACCTCACTTTACCCCTTAGGCAGGTGGATTTACATGTCTGGAATGGGTGAGGGAAGCCAGAGAGGGAACATATATGTGTTTGCATTGTCTAACTGTAGCAACACAATAAGAGGCCCCTTGGTATCAGAACACAGTTACATTTCAAGCTAACCCCTGCTGGAAAAGAAAAAAAGGTCAAATATTTCCCACAGTATTGGGTCCAAGAATTTGACGTGTGTGTGTTTGTGTGTGTGTGTGTCCAGAGCGTTAAACCTGAAATTGTGACATCCACGTCGGTTTTCACTTTGCCTAAGTTAATTCTGAATTATTTCAGTGAAAGTGGTTAGGTTGAGGCAAGGATTACACTTAAAATAGAGTTAATGGTTTGGTTTGGATCTAGTTTTTAAGTTTTAGAACAAGGCCCATGTTTGGGGTTCAGGCTTGTATTGAGGTCTTTAATAAAAGGTCTGAACTGTTTTTTTGGGGGGATTGTAGGTTACTATTTGAGTTCCATTTACAGCTCAGGTTAGAGAAAAGGGGTTAAGGATTTCCCTGTAAAATTTATTTTCTGTCCAGACCAAGACGGACGAACAAACCAGTGCGTGCGTTTTAAGTGCCAAACAATAATCCGTCTCAGTGTCGAGTGATCGCCCTCTACAGCTAAACACGCTATTACTTGTCTATATCTAATCGTCAAATTTGTTAGTTGACAAGGACATTCCAAGAAAACAAGCACACGTATTGCTGCCTGCAACATTCACAAAGTGGGAACTGTGGACACAAAGCAGTCTGTTAACACAGCTATTTCATTTAGTACACCTTAACCCCTCAACTGGTTTTCTCTCAGATATTCTTGTTCTCCATACCAAACTACAGATAAAACCATAGTTTTATTTGACCATTTGGGGGGCATATTTATGGTCTGATGTGTGTCTGTTACCTTGGCACAGCAGATGATTTCCCTTCTTCCACCAGAGTCTGTGGAAAAATGCAGAGGCCACGAGCTTAATATCACATTGTTTTCTTCTGCAGACTTCACCCCATTGTCTCAAAGTGGGAGGTGTGTTCTTTGAAAGTACGGGAGATTTGTAAAACGAATAATATGTGTCTTCACTGACGTGCAAGTCTGGTCAAATTCTAGCCCCGTTCTGTTCCTTCAGCAACACGCTGTAGTTTTAAATTAAAATTTTTACAAAGAGCACTTGATGTTCGTGTTGTTGCCACTGTGACAGCTACTTAACATTTTTTACTCTATTTGTGTCAGATAACACTTGTAATTATGATCCAAACTCCAATTATTGATAAATATTCACGTCCCAACACGCAGTAATTTCCAGATACTTTTCAAGCTTTATAGGGTTGAAATAGTTGACCAGTGTGGGACTAATAAGAGAGAAATTGCAAAGGCATTTTCGCATTGGTTCAATGCATTCTTTCAGTCTGCATGACCTTAAATGATACCATGAGTATGTGACTTTAATGTGGTCAGTTTTACGTCATTTTGTTGAGTTCAAACTTTTGCATATTAATGTGTGTGTACAGTATAAGAGCAATTGTGTAAGACTTTGTCAGCGTCACTAAACCAGCTCATCACATGCTTAATGTTGTTGAATGCCTTTCTTGTGTTTTTCAATGAATGCCTTGTGTGTTTAATATTTGACTCTTTTTCTATTATTACAACTTATAATGTCCGCTCTATGTCTGCATTGGATATTGTCTTCTTTTATTTCTGGAGTTGAAAATGAAAAAGGAACACAGATATGTTAGCACACACGCACACACACACACACACACCAAAAAAAAAACACACTCTTTGTGGTGAGTGTGACTGATACCTTTTTTCTAAAATATTGTATCTGTAAATTTATGAGGAGTTTGGATTTTGGAAGGGTGTGGCTTTGTTGCCCATCCACTCAGATAACTGCTAAGGGAAGAACTGGCTCTAATACCAATATTAGTTTCAACCTTCGTTTGTAATTTGTGGTCATGTGCACACAGGAATATCCACAATTTGTCTTGCTTTGAAAACTCTTCACACATCTGTTGCAGCGTGTCGGTGGTAGATATTACTGTGGCTCCGGGTTCATTAAGGGAGTGGCAATATCGACGAGGCAGTATGTGGCATTAAGATTTGTCTTTGTCTTTTCTCTCCCCCTCCAAACACTGTGGCAGAGCAACACATGATTTGGACAGAGAGGACTGACAGCCTTGCCTAGCACCCGGCCTCTGATCAGCCATCTCCACCAGCAAACTGAAGCTTGACCCGCACTTCATCACCAGCCACACAAGCATCTTCGGAACAAAACGTCATCTAACTGTGAGTACTGGACTGCCTAAATTTTTATTTTTGTCCCTTTACGTTTAAGTGAGAAATAACTTAGCTGTCAATAAGCATAAATACTTATTGCACTGCTTCTGCAGTACATTTTAGCTTAATTGTACTTTATTTGGATAAACAAATCTGTTACTATCAAATATGGTTTTATTGTTTGTACCTCTGTCCACATTTTTCCTATTCAGTGTATAACTGCATTCCAAATTCTAAAGAATTTCTCCACATGTTCACGTTTTTTTTTCACATACACAGTAGTTAAGTTATGTTTTGATTCTGACATTTCATCACCAATATGTTTTCATAAATATATCTGTAATTCATTGACCGACATAGTGTAAACAAATTATCTATAAAATATTTGACATGGATTTGTACAGTTTCCTTCCATCAAAATGAGGACAGTTATCTTGGAAAGCACTGTGTTTAATAATAATTCAAATAAAGTCGATTGCTTTACTTAAATTATACTCAAGAATGTTTGTATGGAAAAATAAATACATTTTACAGCAATTATGAAAACCCACAATTTGCATAATTCTTACACTTACTACCTATCTAATTTAGATTGTGATTTTCATATTTTTTAACACCTAACTGGAAAGAAAAGCATCTTAAGTTATCTTACACACTGATCAGCCGGGTCACATGTAGTGTATTCCAAGGATAGTTAGGAAGCGCCATCAAAGTGAACACATGGCTAACAAAAGAGGCCTGTTGTCCTCTAAGCCCAGTGCACCACCTAATGGTGGTTAGAGGAATTTCAGAAATACACACTGTAAGAGGGAAACTTGTACAGTAATAATTAGGTGGGAACCATCTTAATTGTCTTTCACCATGGCAATGTGGAATTTTTAAACCACGATTCAAGGGACAAATTTAGCTCAGATGTCGAAATGATTGAATTATTATCCTAATATCATGAGACTGGGCTGAGGGAAACGAGTAAGCATCAATATTACTTAAAATATATTTCAGTTGATTGTAGTACTGTGACCTGCATGTGTTTGAGTTTTTTTGCGATGCATTTGCTCATAACTATTGTATTACATTGTGTATATTAATTATGTAATTCAATTACACAGTTTTAGTACATCTAATACATCAGTAACACTGTAAACCAACAATGGAAATATATTATTGTTATATGCGGAAAAAAATCATAACAATTCTTCATTTTAGTCATACCAGTGTGTTTAATCCAGTTTAATAAGGTGTGTATCAGAGTTTTTAAATCAGGTGTGTTGCTTCCTGCTTGCAGGTGACATCAGTTGCAAGGGGATGACCGAGCGCATTCATAACATCAATCTCCACAACTTCAGCAATTCTGTACTTGAGACCCTCAATGAGCAGCGCAACCGTGGGCACTTCTGTGACGTGACTGTTCGGATCCATGGAAGTATGCTGCGAGCTCACCGGTGCGTGCTGGCTGCTGGAAGCCCATTCTTTCAGGACAAGCTGCTCTTGGGCTACAGCGACATTGAGATCCCTTCTGTGGTCTCAGTGCAATCCATCCAAAAGCTGATTGACTTTATGTACAGTGGGATTCTGCGGGTATCTCAGTCAGAGGCCCTGCAGATCCTTACTGCTGCCAGCATCCTACAGATCAAGACCGTCATAGATGAGTGTACCCGCATCGTGTCCCAGAATGTGGGCCTGGCCGGGCCGGGAGGGTTCCCTGTTATACCAGGAGACTCTGGTCAGGAAACGCCCCGTGGCACTCCAGAGTCTGGCACCTCTGGGCCCAGCAGCGACGCAGAGTCAGGTTATATGCAAGCAACATCACAGCAGAGCATGGATCGTGCATACACATCACTGTACTCCTACCCTGGCCTCTCTCTGCAGAACGGCACCCGCGAGCGCCCCCTGTACATTAACCCTCTGACGTCAAATTACGATCCTACTCTCAGCACTCAGAAGGACCAGCAATCTCAAGATCCTCCCTGGATGAACCGCATCCAGGAGAGATCTCAGCAGGTCGACCGCTACATCTCCACAGAGTCCACTCACTGCCGCAAGCAACCCCGACCGGTACGCATACAAACAGGAGGGATGCACATAAAGCAGGAGGCCGAAGATGAGTACAGCTGCTACGACAATATGGGGGACTGCCAAGACGACACTGACCATACTGAAGGTGTAGAGAGTGAATCCAAGGTTGAAAGTTTTGACTCAGGGGTGAGCTCCTCCATCAGTACTGAGCCAGATGCTATGGAGCAGCAGCCGTACCTGACGGGCTTTGGCCGAGACGGGGGCGAGGACGGTCAGCAAGGCGAAGGCGGTCCGGTGCATATAGAGGTCAATGACTCGTCCCCGGAGCAAGTGGGAGATACAGAGGACGGGGACACATCCCACAGCACTAGTGACAGTAGCATGATGCAGCCCCTGCCAAACTCAGTCATGTCTCAGTCCCTGTCAAGTGCCCCGCACTACATGCGCCAGGCAGAATCACACACCAGCAATCTGAGGATGCCGCTCACCGTGACCAGCAATTCCCAAGTGATGGGCACTGCTGGAAGCACCTTCCTGCCCACACTCTTTCCTCCACAGCCGGCTAGAGACAACAAGCCTTTCCTTTACCTTTCTGGCCAGCAGCAACCCCAGTTTGTGGCAGTGCCGCCCCCTGCAATGCCATCATTCCCGAACCCCATGTCGGTACAGCAAGCGCCAGCTCAGCAGCAACAGGCTGCAGGAGGAATTGGTCCGGGGGAAAAGAAGCCCTATGAATGCACTCTCTGCAGTAAAACCTTTACTGCTAAACAGAACTACGTCAAACACATGTTTGTCCATACTGGTAAGTCAAAATGTCTTTTTTGTAGTAATGAATTTCTTTAACGTTAGTAGGCTCAGTTAAATGACTGTATTATCCATAGTTCATGTAGGTAGTAGCTGTACTTGTAGTTGCAAAAATACCATAGAAATATATTTGGTTAGGGGGTGGCACGCTCTCATTTGTATCTGACTTACAATGCCAGTGGATCGCTCATGCAGCACATCATTACACTGTGCACTGCTTTCTTCTAGCACTGACAGCCTTATCAATCATAAACTGCAGAAATCATCACAGAAAGAAAAAATTAGATATCGTATAATTAGATGATCTCATAAAAATTGCCTACTCATATAGCCATTATTAGTCATTACAATATCTTGCTTGGCCAAAGATACTTTTGAAGGCTATTTCAAACCAAATTTCCTGATTTACTTACACAGTTGTGCGGAGCAGAGTGATGACATATTGAAAAGGAAAGTCACTGATCAATCAATCCCATGGATTGGATCTGAACGTCCCATGGCAGCCATTGACAGATTCCCTTAACTCAATCATGTTAAAAAAATATTATTCAAAAAGTAATAGGATGTCAGTATGATTTAGCATAATATTCTATTGCCATCCCTATGAGATTACCATACATCTAATACATTTACAATATAAATTGTTCTTATTTCAGTAAATAAAGGTAATCAAGAGGTTATTTGGCAAATTTAATATGTTTTTATATACTCTATCTCTTCACACCTCGATGCAAGAAGAAAGTGAGAAAAACCTCCTATCTCAACAGTCATTACAGGTGAAAATTCCTACAAATATGAATTTGTACAATACACACCCAAAATAGCGAAAAGACGGTGGAGACACCAGTACTACTGCATGATACGTGTGCAGCAGAGATATGTCATTGGCAGGTCAAGCTTAAAAAAACACATTAAAAAAAAAAAGCGATAAAAGTACAAGAACAAATTATTGGCTTCATTAAATCAAAGCAGGTAGCTGCAGATTAATTCACTCACTGCAGCAGCAAACAGTAGATACACAGGACTTCATTAACGTGCATGATACAATACGCCTATTCACAGCGTTGTCAGTCTCCTCCTCTACCTGTTAGTCCTACATAATTATTAATTTTTTAATATTTTACAGCCCATGATGACAGCAGAGACAATAATGTAAAATTAGCTTACATTTTAACAAAAATACCAAATAAAAGTATTAATGATTTGGTTCATCACTGTATGGGAATTAACATTATTGTGTACATGATAGTAAACCTTTTTCTCACAAAGCTGTAGCATACAACACCTAGTGGAAGCAGCATCATAACAGAGCTAATGCAGGTTTAAGTAATTCTAGCCTGAGGTATGTTCTTGTACTGGAAAAGTAACACTGCTGGCTTCAGGCATCCAATGTTGCAGCACAAGTGCTTCCATATTTTGTCAACGTAATCCTCAAAATTTGTCTCTTCTTTTTTCCCCTTAATGCTTTTGTCTTGCATGCACATCCAGGTGAGAAGCCTCATCAGTGCAGCATCTGCTGGCGCTCGTTCTCCCTGAAGGATTACTTAATCAAACACATGGTGACACACACAGGGGTGCGGGCCTACCAGTGCAGCATCTGCAACAAGCGTTTCACCCAGAAAAGCTCTCTCAATGTCCACATGCGGCTGCACCGTGGAGAAAAGTCCTATGAGTGCTACATCTGCAAGAAGAAGTTCTCACACAAGACCCTGCTGGAGAGGCACATGGCTCTGCACAGCACAGGCAGCGCCATCACAGGGCTGTCGGGGAGCGCAGGTACCCCGGGCCCAGTCTCCATTCCCATACCTATGGCTGTCCCTGAGCCTGGAGCTGGAGTGGTGGCCCTCGCCATGCCAGTGACCGGAGGTGCTGGAGTAGGGGCTGGGGTTGGAACAGGAGTGGGTGTAGCTGCAGAAGCAAGCTGCCAAGAAGGGACCACCTACGTGTGCTCCGTCTGCCCTGCCAAGTTCGACCAAATGGAGCACTTCAATGACCACATGCGAATGCATGTCTCCGATGGATAAGTACTAATAGATAAACTTCTTTCAAAAAGAATGACAAATAAAATGGCACTAGATTTTCCTTTTCTTGTTTTGAGGTATGAAGAGTAATGAGTATAGACACTGGCACATTAAGTTTCCCAAAAAAAAAAAGATTTTTTTTTTTTTTTTTTCTGTTATTCTAAAAGAAAAAAAAGATGGTGGCCTTAAGGCTTAGTAGTTTGATATTGATCTACTGGATGGATCCTAACTACAGGCCTCTAAATGTATGCTTTCCTAAAATACTGATTTATGTGTTGAACACTACCGAAAGGCCTACGAAAGAAACACATACACACAAACACACCTTTAGTGTAGATATGTCTGAATGAATATACATGTGCATATATTCTTGAGCGTCTGTGAATTTGCATGTGTGTCTGTCTGTTTGTCCAGGTGTGCGTTTGTCCAAGTGTGTGTGTGTGTGTGTGTGTGTGTGTGTGTGTGTGTATGTACGTGTTTGTGTGTGTGTGTGTGTGTGTGTGTGTGTGTGTGTATACATTGCCATGAAACATAAATCATGGCAGTTGTGAACCCATACTGACCAGTTTGGAAACTATAGATGTCCAAGCTTACTGTGGTATAATTTACAACAACAATAACAAAAAATCATCTGGGGTTGGGCTACATATTCCCTCTAAAAATACTGATGGTCACAAGATTGCCTTCTTATGTAAAATAAAAAAGGAGAGTAGTTAATTTGACAGTGGGTTTTATTTATTCCTATGGTATTAAGGGATTATAATGCAGCTGTTGTCAAGGTACCAATTTCAATCATTTTACTGAAATGTAACTTCCTGTCAGTGGTGACAGGAACAAATATTTCTCATATGTTTTGTAATTGTTGTCCATGCATTTTGATGGTTAAGATTACGTTTACTAAATTAGGGTGTGTTGATGAGTCAGTATTTGAGCAAAAATATGTTTCTTTTTTTCTGAAGTTTGGAGTTTAACTCATTTGCATACACTGCCACTAATATCCTAAAAGACTGTTAAGGCTAGACCTCTTCCATTTCAAAACATAAGAAAAAAAGAAAGATTCTTTTGCTGATGGTTTTTTTAAGCCTTTCACATTCACAGTTATGGCAGGCCGGCATATGCGACTAAACTCTCTCCTTCATAATTGCTGCTCCTCAACTTGCACCTGACTGTTATGGGATGTAGATTAAAAAAGGATTTGTCACTTTAACTATTGTTGTTATTGAGTAGCCTACATGGTTTTAATTTGATGATCGAATTATAATATTGGGGGTGTGTATTGGAACAGTGTTAAAGAGGGAGGGATTTCATTTGAATCAAATTTGAATTGGAAATAAATGCCATCCTCATCCTAGAACCCCTGTATAACCTGTTCAAAACTATTGCAAAGCTATTTCAGCAGGTGGGCTAAATACATTACTTTTTATGTATTGGCTGAAGGCTCAAATGGCATGCAACGTTTTGAAAGGAAATACAGTCTGAAAGCAAAACAAGTAGCTCCATTGAAATCACACTGTTTCGTGATATACCACAAGTTGCAGATGGACTTTCTAGACAATAGTATACATTCCTGATTTTTCTAAAAACCTAGACACAGCATGTACAGAATAGATTTGGAAGCTAGTGTGCGCAAGTTGTCATCCATGCATCACATCACTTAAGGCTCATTTCTGATATTTGAATTGTTTTGTATTGCTTTTTACTCAAAATAGGACACACACGCACACACACACACACACACACACGCAACTGCCTGCAACTGCAATCTGAAGGATTTGCTCATTTATGTGAGCAAACACTTTCGTAGTTGTATTGTTAAAAGAATAACTGCATACAGTGGTCTTAAAAAGACCTGCTGTAGATTTAAAAAAAACAAAGTGCTACTTTGCACATTTTCTTAAAATGCCTGTGCTTAATATTTAATCATTTTCCTTAAATGAACTTCTATGATTTTCTTTTATTCAATTTCAAAGGAAAAAAAACATTTTTTTAAATCTTGATAAGTGGACTGCATTATTTTCTTGCATATATGTTGCACTGCTTAAACCAATAAGTGCACTACTGTTAACAGAGATATTATAGTTTTAGAAAAGAGGATTTTTTTTTTTTAATCTAACATTTGGTTGTAGAGTTCACATGTAATAGAATAGCTTTGTTTCAATTTAATCATTAAGTAATTCAGCGGTTCTTGGCTTTTGTTATTGCTTGCAGTTACCTACAGTATATACTCGTGCCGTGTTAATGCAAGCATTTATTTTTATTTAAATATGTACCATTACGTGTGCTCATCTATGTTTTGACCTTTGAATTCATTCTTTATGGAGTCAGCTCCCTATAACAGTTATTCAATTGCATTTCTTTAGAAACAGACAGAATTTTCCTATGAGAACATCCAAGCCAAACAACATTAACAGTGAAACAACAACAGTAATAATAAACACAACTCCTGTCCAAATCCATTGGCAGGGCTAATAATAATAACTATTATTATATTATTGATAATAATACATTTATAATGTGTGTGTGTGTAACAAATGATATGTGTGTCCTAGAACAACTTTCTGTGGGTTTAAAGGTGTGGGGAGGTGATGGAATGCAGCTTCTTTGATATCTGTCTACCAGTTGTACACAGTTGTGTCCCTTCCTTAGTGTTTGTATGTCTGTGAGTGTCTGTGTGTGGTATATAGCCTAATCAAACTGTTGATAAGTGGAATATCTGAACTGTAGGGCTTCCTTTGCAATATGCAACGCAGGTACTATGAGAAGCAGCTCTCCAAACCTTCTGGGCTAATACGGCACCTGTAACATTTGTTCTGAGATTTGACTAAAGCCTAGGTCAAGTACTGTCACTGTACCCGTTTGGAGAAGTTATGTCCAGCATTTTGATGCTAAACTTCGTATAATTGCGACTAGATTTCAGATTCCTGTGGAGTTAGTTGAAGTGGCGTTAAGTGGTGAACATGTGAGACGTGGAGAGATTCTCCATTCTGGTTTCTCCTCGGCTAAAAAAGAAAATATTGACCACACATGAGAAATAAACTGAAAAAGCGTGAGGTTAGTCCACAGTAAAAGGAGCGCATTATTTAACATTTGATTGGGCCTGTCTCCTATGGTGTGCATATAAGCCTAAATTGTATGGTTCCTGTTTGTAGCTGTTGTTGCCAGGATGGCAATATTGCTGCATACTAGTGCTATATTTGTCTCTACACAGCACGTGGAGGGTAATCTCATGCCTTAACAGACAATGCACTAAATAGAATATGTAAGCAACTGCCGAGGTCTCTTTCCAACAGTACTGCCACATGTATGGCACACAGCTCATGATGTTGGTGTTTGTTGTCTGTTCAGTACCAAGTTAAACACTGCCAAACTAACATCATCACTTCTTTAAAAGCAAGGCAGAGACATTGATTGAATTGTTTCAGTGTAATGTATGTGTTCAGTAATCTAGCATTCCTTCATGGCACCTAAATTTTACATATTTTGTGTAAACACATATATCAAATGCACTATTGACTGTAGCTAGATGAGTACAACCAGCTTTGTGGTATCATTGGTCTAAATAGTAGGTTAAGTAGCTCGATGTTGGTTTTTGAAATATTTGATTTCAGAATTACACTATCAATTGTTTCTCTATCTTTTTTTTTTTTGGAATAACAAAAGTAGCCAATCTCAACGTTATCTGGATGAGGGCTAATAACTCGTCCCATCGTCAGTTGACTTCTTGTATCATAAGGTGTTTGATAGCAGACCAGGCTTGGAAGGGGGAAGAACCTTCTCTCCAGTGTGTCATAATATGCTATCGCATACCCAGGACTTTTTCCCCTCCCCTGTTGCATCAGCATCACATGCTCTTCACTGTCCATAGTTATATATCCCTTATACTGCTTCAGCTACTCGTGGTGGTGCTTAATTCTCTTTTCTCAGTGTTGCAAAAAGTCGGTTGAAAATTGTTGAAAAGTTGCAACATTATCCAGAAAATAAGTCCTTATCTCAATCGTGCTTCTTCTAGTTGTTAGTTTGAAAAAAAAAAAAAAAAAAAAACTCTAGGCTTTATGTTTGCAAAGTGTTCGCATATTTTCCAGAACAAAACATATTGAAAAGTAGATAATAGCCTTGAGCCTGCAGCTGTTTGTATTGTGTTTCAAATATATTACTGTTCATGTTTTGTTTATCTTAGTGTAGAGACACAGGGTCTACAGTACATTGTTGTCCTCCTTGCAGTATGTTTAATTCATCGTTATACTTCTTTATTTCAGGCTTCCTCCTGCTTATTTTTATGGTGATCATAGTGGTGTTGTTTATACATACATAGCTTCACGCAACTGGATAAAGGATAGTTATTGAGTCATATTTCACAGTGTACTATACTGTATATGCTTATATGCTTTGCATTGAGATGAAAACAAGGAAATGGAAGATAGTAATGGTGAGGGTCATGTTGAGTAAGGAACAGGTTCATTTTATTCTGATAAGCATGTGTCTGTCTTCCTGTTTGTCTTTCAGTCCGTCTCCAAACATTTTAAGTCAGATTTTTTATTTACGCATGAATAAAGTCATAAAGTTAAGAGCAGAATACAGAAAACACATAAAACCATTCAGATAATACTTAACTGCATTTTTTTGGCCTTCTACAGTACACATAAGAGTGAAATAGATAACTTCTTACAAATATACTATATATATTTAAGTATCACCATCTCCACACAGATAAAGAATACATTTTCAGATAGTTTGATAAAGACATAATTGCAGCTAGAGTATACAGTACCTTGAGGGATATAGGGAATATGCCTATCAAGTGCCTATCAGTACATACAGCAACTATACAGAATATTCATAGTTTTTCTCTCCTACATTGCACAGATACAGTATATACACAATGGTCTATTAAAAATATACTATTTATACTATTACTGCTAAGACCTGGTGGTTGTGAGTGCATCCTAAGAGAACCCTTTAAAATACCTGAAATGTTCTATTCATATACAGTAAAAGCTGCATCTGCAAGTTTTATTTTTTATCTTACATCTATACAGATTGGAGGATTCAAAGATATAAAATGCAATCACGTTTTATAAAAAATACAAATAGGTTGAGTAGGCTCCGATGGTACCTGAAGGAGGAGTATGAAATCTTAAAATTGAATGACCTTTTTTTTTTTTATTTCAGGTTGCTCTCTCTCATTGCTGTTTGGCATTTTACACATGCCATTTTTATTTTCAGTTTTTGCCATTTGCAAACAAGCCATATCCTGTACTGTATATTTGGGGGTGAAAGGGCAGTGGCACTTTGTGTACAGCAGAGGGAGCCACACATCAACTGGAAGAGGTGAAGTTAACGCGCTGCTTGCCACAATGAATGCAAATCCAAGTTGAATATTTGGATTTTTTTTAAATCTTGTTGTTGGTTAATATTGCCATTCTTTGGATTATAATAACATCTATAAGCATGGCAGTGGTTACCTCCACTGGCACTTACTGTAAATGAATATAAAATGGTTTGCAGGCTGTTGGAACTGGCAGCTGCTTTAATGGGGGTTTTTTTTCTTCTCAAAGTACACTATGTGTCCTTTGACCCTAATGACAGGCCCTTCCACATGCAAGCCAATGCCCAATTTCCCCACAGCGGTCATTAAAGTTTTATCTTATCTGACAGCCTTGTTGTTTACGTACAGCTTGAATTTGTAAAGGGCAAGCAACGAGCAACGTGAAAAAAGAAACTGGTCATTAAACGTTGGACTGACAGTAGATATTTATAACCACTACTTGGAGGCGAAATGAGATTACAAATTGAAAGTTTTGGCAAAAGAGAACACACACATACACATAGCATTCAATTGTCCTTAAGTGGTTGATTTAACAACATGAAAACAAAACTAAGAGAAAATCTAGTAGCATAAAAACCATAAATTAAGTTTCAGGACTGATTGGCTGCGAGATAAAAGGTTTTGGGACGGCTTATTATTCTGTCCCTGTGGGCTAATTACCACTGTTTTCTCTGTAACCTTCTCCAGCCTAGTTACTGTGCCAAATTTAGGGGAAAAAATACACTTTTTAAAATTGTGCCACTATTGTTAAATTGGATGTGTGAACCAAGGAGAAGAAAAAAAAAACGAAAAATAAAAGAATCTTTTTAAGTAAGAAATTTCTGTGAAACCTATAATATATTACTGCAAAACATACCATCATACCAAAAGCAAGTGATTGCCTTTATTTTGAATCTTTAAATCCTCCATAATACATAGTTTTCAAGTAAATAGGAGAAAACAGCTATGATTTTTTTAAAAATGGCTTAGTTTCATATACATGTAATGTTAAAATGAAGCATTAATAATATAGGCAATGTGATATAGCTAGTCCCTGTCATCCAACCATCACAATATGACACTTACAAACAGCATCTGTTCAGATTTTACATTCAAATATTCAGATTCTGTTTTGATTTTGAGCTTTACACACAAACAGTGAAGCAGCTGTTCAGATTTTAAAGTACGACACAGCTCAACTAAGCTATAGCGACGTGGGGTCGCTAGATTATATTATTACTTTCTCCGAACATGCAGTTGTTACACTACCCTGATGAGGTTTTTAATAAAAACATCATCATCAGGTAATCATCAGTCCAAATGAAGCATGCAGTCGTGTCTACACAGCTTTTTCCTGTAGGGGGGTACTTTTGATGGAGCACAAACTATATTTTGAGTGTCCCTTGATAACAGGCTTTCTGTATCTTTTTTTATCACATTGGTGAGGACACTTAGGCGTGATTTAGCCTCTGAAGACTAAACACTGAGCCTCTTTGTGTTCTCACTCGCTGTAGTCTTTTTGGCTTAGTCCAACTCGATGAGACGATTAGTTTTAAAGTGTGCAGCAGCGTTACTAAAAAACATGCATTCCTGTTCAAGTCCAGAACATTCCAACTCCCAGTCTGGCATTCATTTTCCACACTTAACTAATCTAACATTAAGGAGGATTTCCAGCGCTTAATCGTTTTACTGATCTGTTGGATATTTGATTATGTAGTAGCAAACATTGCCCATGACATCAAAGTTTAGTCAAATGTATATTTCCCCTCAAATAGATTAGTTTTTTAGTCTCATTTCGCTGTTATTCAAATTTTGCCACAAGATCACGAACCTCATAAGCTTTGAGCACAGCTTATGCTTGTGTGGACTGGTTCTATAGACAACATGCACTATGATATCACTCTGTTTCTATATGTAGGACTCTCTTTTATAGTGCGGCAGAGATAAAAAAAAAAAATAAATAAATAAAATACAAATAAAAAATACAGCAAAGAGAGAAGTCAAGGCACCACGATGTGGGTCACTGTCTCAGCCAGCATGTGGACATGCAGACGTAGATTAAACATTTTAGCACTGTAATGTTCCTAAAGGGGCTGGTGGTGGTCATTTGTAAAACGGGGCCATGCTAATCATTAGAAGTCAAATGGGGAAAAAATTGTACAAGACAATGTTTGTTTTCACAAACCAAAGAAGGGTTAAGATAATTTAAGTTTTATGGAGAAAATAACATTTCTTTTCTATGTGTGTGGGGTTCATACCGTTGGGCTAGATTGCTACAGTTGTTTTTTTTTTTGTTTTGTTTTTTTTTTTTTGGTTGTCTTTGTTTTTCTTCTCATTGCAGGGTGCTTGTGAAAATGCATCTATGTTTTGTCACTTGATCAGTTGTTTATAGTTTTGTGGTTGTGTTAATTTGCCTATTGTAGACCAAAATAGATTTTTTTTATAAGAAATGCAACAAAACATAAAAATGAATCCGACACAGTAGCTGTGATGTTAATGATAACATGTTAAAACATGTAAAAAATTGCAAATGTTGCATTGTTCTTCTGACAAAACATAATACCTAATAATCATTGGTTATGTCTTCTATACACACATTTAGGGAATCAGTGTAGACCTCTTCACCTTTACATTGGATTATATCGAAATAGTTTTGTTATGGCAGTTGTCTTCTAATATTGGCATCGTCTAATATTTTAAGGCTGTTCCTAAAATACCAATCTGACTTTGTGACTTTGAGTACATTTAGCCATTTATACTTGAGATGGACCAAGATGTTAAGTTTGCACATATTTGTAGGTTGTTTATTAAGCCAAAAAAAAAAAAAAAAGGAAAGAGAATAATGATACACAACTTTCAGTCTCAGCAATTCAAGTCAAATAGAGCTGATGTGCTCATCATCTCTGAGCAAATATTACAGTCGTTCATGTTCTCTGAAAAAAAAGCATCAGCCATCACTACATGATGAAAGTAAATTAAAACCAAACTGTAACATGAATTTAAATATCACAATGTGGTCCAAATATATATGAAAGTGATTACAAGACGATATATTTTTGTAATATCAACACATCATCTGCAACAGAATGTAAACCATTTGGCAAAATTTGACAATATTTTATTACTGTAAGGTCTAATTCTAGGTGAATCTGCTGTATATTTTTCATCCTGTGTGTTCAAAATAGGAAATTGAATTACTGTAATTCGGGCAATGTTTTTCACCTGGGGTGAAGACAGAATTTCTCAAATATAGAAATTACAAATCAGAAATGACGTGTCCTAATCAAAGCAGCTTAGGTTTTTTTTTGTTTTGTTTTGTTTTTTTTCATCTGGCTTTCAGGCTTTTTGCTGCCATATCTTGTATGTAGATGCTTTTGTAAACATGCACTTGAGTTGAACTATGAGATGTGCTTATAAATATGTGTATATTTTGTTATGCTCTTTCTGGCCTACCTTAGCTTGATATTTTATTATTTCCCTAAAAATACTTCTCCTATATAGTTATGAACTTGGCAGAAGTGGAGCTGTTGTAGTAAAGGTAGTTAACATCACAACTAAGCAACCCTGAAATATATGCTGCAGTAATGTGTTTTCAGTTTGTTTTTGATAATTTATGCTCCAAGTTGGTTTGTATTTTATTATTATTGTTGTTATGAAACAAGCTTGTTTGAAATGTATTGACTGCTGTTTTGAAATAGGGGATAAAGTCTTTTTTTTTTCTTTTTCTTTTTTTTTTTTAAATGTATGTGCAAGGACGTTTTTATAATATGAGTTGTCAAACACTGGACTGGAGTGAGTTTTCCAACATTTCCAAGTTGAGAGATGTATTTGACAGACATAACTGCACAGACGACACCCGTTAGCACAGATATGAGCTGACCGACAAAGCACATCCTCCCAGCTGTACAGGGGAGGGTGACTAACATGGCCGCCATCCTCCCACTCAGAATAGGAGTCATTTAGATGTAAGAAGTTAAGACATTTCCTTGGTGCTGGTTAATTGCATTCATTGGGTGGTGGGTTATGTATAATAGGAAATATTTATTAGGGTGCTCCTTCCAAATTTCTGCATGGCATCGACTGGTGACAGATTTTTTTTTTTTTTTCTATTCTGAAAAAGAAAGAGTGCTCTCTTAAATATTCAGAAAAAAATCGTAAAGGGATACCACTTGACAGCTATCCAGTTATCAAAATCACCTGGTGTGTTCTTGCTATGGTAGAGCAGATATGATAGTTGAGTCTCATTACACCAACCACCACTTCTCAAACCAGAAAAGAGATTTGCACTAGACTTATTTTGGTCTTCTTCTATCAAAAGCAATATAATTCACTCAACACATTTTTAAACCATAGTATGTGACGTTTGTCGCCCACAGTGGCAATGCTGAGTAAATGGTGATATTTGATGAGTTTTGATTTGTTTTTGTATTCAAAGGTACAGAATGGTCACCTTTTTAAAATGCACATGACATCCACGTGTTGTTGTTCGTAGCAGGTTTTTTTACCCAGCAGTACCCCGAGTATTAGTGTCCAGATTTGAGGGGCATTAAAACTGTTGTTTCCTCCTGTGATTGCTTTGGACAAATCAAGCAGCTCTTACAGATCTGAAGTAAGAGACGGGATGTATGAGGGATGGAATCATTTTCCCATGAGTCAAATGTCGATTGTCTTCATCACACAGCCGACAACATTATTAAAGATAAACACAAATACCAAAAGATAAACCCAGCTGTCCACTGTCGTGCACACTTTTCCCTTAAAAACGCTCGTCTTCTCTGCATATTTGGTCACTCTGAGTGCTTCTTTATGGGATGTTACAAAAAAAAAGATCCTTAAAGTGAAATAATAACGAAATAATTCCTAGAGGAAGAAAAAAAAAAAATTCCAAATGCACCTTTTGTTGTAAAAACACAGCATCATTGGCCACGTATGTAGAGAATATGTGTCCACCAAAATGTACCATACTTCATCCTTTTTCAACGAGGTCATTCACAACAGCAGTAATTATTGACCTTAACGTCGTTATTTTGTTGATGGATAAGTGTAAATTTTTCAATAATTCACAAACAGCAAAACTTCACCATTTTATCTGGATGTAGTAGCTTTCCTGTTTTCACCGCTTTGTGGTGTTGTTGAAAGATGTTGCGGTTTGTCTAAATATGTTGCGTGTTAGAGGAAGCATAAGTATGTGCCTTCTTGTAATCTCCTTGGTGAGCTTGTTATTATTGAGAAGCTGAAGCCAGCCAATTGTGTTTGCACTAAAACCAAATTGCTTTTGTGATGTAGACTATTTAAGCAAGCTTGTTGCGTCACTTTAACCGTACAGTATGCATGAGGGTGAAATTGGTAAGTCTAGGGCTAGAGCTCTCATCTGTTGACCTGTAAACCAGTGCAGCTTAGAGGATCTTGTGAATATATCTTGGCTTAGTTTCGCATTCAGTTTTCAATTCCATCTCCTTACTCATCAAGTTTGTCACAATTTCACAAGTTAAAGAAAAAAATTAAATAAAAATAGGAAAAAAAAAAAAAAAAGAAGCAAATAACACATACCATGAATACAATACAGCTTTTACTTTCACATGCCACAGTTAGAGAGTTACACAACTGCAGTAGAGATATTAATTTCTCTGAATCCATGGGAATGCATGAGTATACGAGGTCGCCTCAAGACTATTGGTCAAATTAATTTAGGTTGTTTTTGAAAACTTGTATTTATTACATATTTTGTTGACATCTAAGAAAGGCCTACATGCTTTGAGTCTTACAAATGCACCTTATTCATGTCAGTCCATGTGGGGAAAAAAAGGCTGGCAATGTAATATCTCTGATTTAGCACCTTACTACACAGCATGTTTTCACTTTATGCCAGTTTAGCTATTCTTCCATATGTATGATTTCAAAAATAAATCTCATATTTTGTGAAATTGTTTCATGGGATGTGCCAAAGTTTGGAGGCGATCTCCCAAGTGTTTATGCTTATCATTTTCTTTTCCTCCTCCTTCAGTTATAGCAATGGTATGTCAAAACTTTCCTATAACAGTGTGTGGAATCAATTTATCTCAGCAAACAGTATCATTACTTGCCATTTTACAATAAGCCCTGTATTTCACATATATTTACCAGTGATGTGTATTTGTTATTATAAAGAAAATAGCCGTAAAAGCTTCATTATGTTACATAATATTGTGACTTTTTTCGAAAAACTGTGAAGACTTATCTTGCATATACTTTATACAGAAGTATTAAGCCTTAATACAAAAGACTAAAAAAAGTGTGGAAGAATAAACTGATTGTTGCTAAGTAAGGATGATTTTTGTAAATGTTACCAGCACTTTTTTTGTAATTTTCACTCTCTGAGGTATTGTACAAGTTCAAGCTGTTTGTGAAGTTTGATTATGAAGGAATAAAAACTAGTACTTTCCTGTACTTCACAGAAAGTCTTGTTGCTGTTTTATTTTTCTGCTCTTTCTGGGTGGTTTTGTAGGGTTTTCTCGTGAGATATATACAAAAAGTAACCCTTTGTCTTTAAAAGGGTAAAGTTTGTGCAGTAAGGCTTCCACATACAGCCTGTCACACGACTGCGCTGCCGAAAAAACTGACATTCAATGAATGCATAAAACCAGATAGATGGATAGATTTTATTCTTGGAATCAATATAATCAAATAAATGAGCTGCATTAGCTAAAATTAAGCCTGCTGGTTGTGTTGTTTCCAAATACAGTTGGAAGTGATCCTGAAGGCTGGATTTTATCCCAGAATGCACTGGGCAGAAGGCAGGAAACACCCTGGACAAGCTGCCAGTCCATTACAAATCTAACAATGACAAATAAACAATCAGTCACACTTTACTTCACACCTACTGTACAGTTGATTCAGGAGTGCAGTCCACTTCACTCACAAGTGTTTGGACTGTGGGGGGAAGCTGATGCAGCCAAACATGTAAACTCTGCACAGAAAAGATTTTCCAGGAACCAAAGCCTGCTGTGAGGTGTCTGTGATAACCTCTGAGCTGCTGTGCAGCACCACACACAGCTGTAATAGCCCGATGCCTGTGTCAGATCAACCACAACGCCGTCAATATTAGTTTTTACTCATACTCAGATCAAAACCGTGCTGCAACATTACCCGACCAGTGAGTTTTAAACTGTACTTTTATTCCTACAAAAAAGAAAAAATCACCGTCATGACAAAAGCATGTAGTTCTGTAAAATTCATTATGCATATTGTGTTGCAAGTTAAACAGATTTCTGATAATAACTGTCTTTAAAAGGATATGATTGGGAATAAATTAATATCCTCCAATGTCAGAGGCTGAGAACTTACCACGGTCAATTTTTAATTAGATTTTTTGTCTGTGTTAATGTTATCTGTATTGTATTCTAATACTGGATTCCGGTTGTATTGAAATATTGGTTTGAAAAATTTATGTGCTGGGTGTATTTATGAATTCACAATGAGCTTGTCTGAGGGGAAAAATGGTTGCTTCGCACTGGTTTGTCTTTTTATTTTCTGATTATTTATTTTACTCTGGACCTTAATTTTTCTTAGCTTTCAAGTTTATATATTATGGCTAAGATCACACTGTTGACACAAATGAAAAGGACAATGGCGGCTTAATTAACAAAATGATTGGTGATTTTTAAAAATACACATTTTTCATTGTAGATAAAGTTCATCTCAGTCTTTGCACCTGATCATAAATTGGGGCCATCCTGGAAAAATGTATGCTCATTGATTAATGTCTGTGACACACAAATCAACACAAGTCTGAGCTTAATTCCCCAAAAAATTGAAATGATTTTCTTTAACAGCCTGTTTTTAATAACCAGGCCATGCACTTGCTTATTTATTCATACACATAACCCTTCCTTTATTTTGTGATAGTGATATATTGCATTATATTGTACAAGGCTATTTGGGGGAAAACAGCAAATTGTAACTCACACTCCATACTAATGAAATGCACCAACACCCTATAATAAGTTGCCATAAGCCATTCAGAAAGGCAGCAGTACTCACAGTACTGAAGTGTACTGTGTAGCGTTATACTAAACAGGGTGTTTATGGTAGTACTGTGACTACTCTCATTCACTGAGGACATGCTGTCACTTCATCCTGATAAGGAGATAAATCAGATTTGGCTTTGGACTCTCCTCATTGAGAGACTCGAGCACGCGCAGAGGGTACGGGAGCGCGGGAGTTTCACACTTGTTTGCTGCAGGCGCCCCCCGCTGTCCGTCTCCAGTATCTCTCAGGATAAGTAGAGGATTAAAACCATGGAGGAGTGTGCCTGCAACTTCTGCTTCAGTGGGGTCACCCCTAAAATGTTTCGCTGGCGTTGTCTTCTCCTTCGTCTGACATTGTGGGAAAACAATCTTCTCATCTGTTTCACTGGGCCACAATTGATAAAACATGTATGTCAAAATAGACTTGCTGTGTTTGCCTAGAAGTCAATGGAGATCAGCTTTGATGCTGTTAATTTATATAAATCATCCCACATTGACTCTGCTCCTGTACCAGGTAGTAGGCAAGATCACTGTAGGCTGTAGGTATGATTAATAAAGGGAGTATTTATTTAGCCAAACCTTCTCCAAGTTATGGTACCTGTCACACCTTGTAATCATATTTGTTCCAACATGTTTCCAGTCAACCCAGGACAGAAATTTCATTTATGCTCGGAGGTAAAGGATGTCATTCTGAATCTACCCGCTGATAATGATAGCTGTCAAAAATAGATGTCTATGCATGGCTTAAGCCTTAAACAAACACTTCTTACTGTGTGGTATTTATAGTCTCAACTTTAAAATGCCTCTTTCCTTTGAGACATGATGATTTTGGGGCAATATACATGTAGTATGTCTGAGCAACATGATGCACAACCATTTTGTAATGCTTGTATGAGACATCAAAACATACATCTTTAATCTCTGAAGAATTAGTTTATATTCCCCTGCAGTTTGTGAAGGAATAACTGAGATAGCCCTTCTGAGCGGACATTAAGATCGGCTGTCAACGATACCCTAGAAACACAACCAAAACCCTCAATGGGGTCAGTAACTTTTATCACCACAATATTAACAAGCGTTGTTGGGCCGTTTTCAGAAAGGAGCTAACACTCTGACGTTCTACTCTACAATCCCAGTAGTGAGCACGGTCAAACCAGGAAGGCTCAGGGAGATAAGCGTGAGTAAATATAGCAGTCAGGTGTAATCCACTTCGTGCATTTCATTATCCAGTGAGTGCTCATCTCATGCTATGTGAGTGGAGGAGACAGTGGACATCAAATGGTTGAGTTTGTTCCCCAGAATAAATTTATTCAAGTCGGGACCATACAAACCTAGTGAATGACAGGAGGAGGTATCAGATTTCTTTAACAGGAATGACATTGGTAAAGAGGGTGCGGAACGTTTAAAATCATAAAGATGCACAACGTACAGCCATCGCCCACAACTAGTGGTGAGACACTATAGTTTGTTCCCATAAATAAGGCAGAATGCAGAGTCCATAGAAATGGAAAGTTATTACATTTAGCCAAATTGGACAGTGATGTGACAATATGAAAATTTAGATGACTTTCTTCAGCTCATCGTACAACACCAGCACGAAGGCGCCGCCCATGCCTCTGAGCACATTGGACCAGGCCCCCTTGAAGAAAGCCTTGCCGCCCTCGTCGCGTGCGATCTTACGCCAGCAGTCAATGGTTCCGGTGTACATGATGTCAGCTGAGGAAGGTGAGAAAAGAGCAGACAGTTAATACAAGTAGAAAAAAAAAAAAGATCCTACAGAAAGGGCATCTATGGTGTATTTAGTCCATCAACTTCGTAGTCGGGCGACTATACACGATGGCAATGTCTTTTCAGCAGTGTGCGTCAGTTGGACCGCAAAAGGCGCCCATCAGTACAAATAAACTCACCTCCTTTGCGCCCAGACTGCATCATCATACGTCTACGGACAGTATCGAAGGGGTATGAGGTCAAACCAGCAACAGCTGTTACGGACTGCGCGATCATCCAGCTCACCAATATGCTGGCGTTCTTGGAATCTGGAAGCATACCTGTAAACACAAAATGGAAACATTTGGATTTAGAAGACGCAGACCAGTCTCTTCAGTGGTGCAAATGTGCGTCAGCGTAAAGCCACCTTACCCTTAGCTGTGTCATAGATGCCGAAGTATGCAGCCCTGTAGATGATGATGCCCTGCACAGACACGTTGAAGCCCTGGTACAGACCCTTCAGGCCGTCAGACCTGAAGATCTTAACCAGGCAGTCTCCCAGACCGTTGAACTCCCTTCCAGCTCCGGCCTTTCCGACATCAGCGGCCAGACGGGTACGGGCAAAGTCGAGGGGGTACACGAAACACAGAGAGGTGGCTCCGGCGGCGCCTCCGGAGGCCAGGTTACCGGCGAAGTACCTCCAGAACTGGGTGCGCTTGTCGACACCGTCAAGGAAGATCTTCTTGTACTTGTCCTTGAAGGCGAAGTTGAGGGCCTGGGTGGGGAAGTATCTGATGACATTGGCAAGGTTACCTCTCCAGAAGGAGAGGAACCCCTGCTCCTTGGGGATGCGGACCACACAGTCCATGATACCTTTGTACTGCTTGTCTACGGTGATCTGCTTGCTGGCATGCTGGACCTGGAACAGTGGAAAGAAACAGTGCGGTTTTAAAAAACAGGGAAGCCAACAAACTGCTGAGCACGGGTCAATCACAGGGTCTCCTTGTTGTGACCTTGGTACAAGTGAAACCTGTAGAAGTTGCTGCGGAGTCTCCATGAAAATGCAACCAAACAGATTCAAGTGATCAGCTGCAATCAAGTGATAATGGCTGCTGTGCGGCAGGGTTATTCTACCAGACATTTGTCAGTTTTAGAGAAAAAATACCCTCCAATGTTAACATAATAATAGAGTAAAAGAGGCAGGGGTGAGTATAGGAAGGTTTAGAAACAATGTCACAATGCAGGTTTAAAAGAAAACGTCGTCAAACGTGTTGACCCGGCTGCGAGTGGCTGCCGTCGGGCCTGCTCGCTCAACGCAGGCTCCTCATCAAGGAAGTGCGTGAGCCGCCGCCGCGACCTCAGCCAAAGCTTTAAAAAAAAGAAAAATGTCACCGACACGTCGTCCCGTCCCGGCCGCCTGAACCTGCGAGCGAACCGGAGCCGCTGCCGCCCGTTTGTACACAATGTCCCCGGAAAAAAAAACGCCTCTGCGGCCGTTTGTCCTTTGTTAGCCGCGGCGGCTAAGGTTACCGCTGGGAGCTAACGTTAGCAGCCCGGCCGGTGTAGGTCATCCTCATCCCGGCGTGACCTCGAGCCACCGCGCCCCTCGCCGCCGGGACTCCCGTGACACCGCACACACGGGACACGGGCCACCGAGCCGCGCGGACCGGACACCGCGGCCGCGGCCCGCGGGGAGGAAACCGGGCTTAACTTTCCCCAGCGGCAGGCGGCAAGATCACCGCAGCTAACCGGGCTAACGCGGCGAGGCTTCCGGGCGGCGGGTTTTTCTCTTTACCTGAAGGAGAAGCTTCACTCTCTCGATCGGGGCCACGGCTGTTTTGGAGATGGCAGCGGAGATGCCGCCGGCCAAGAAGTCCTTGGCGAAGGAGATAGCCGTCTCATTCATGGTGCTGATGTTTCTTGCGGTGCCTTACAGATCAACGATAAACCCCACTGCCCTCTACAGCTGACGGCCCTTACCGACGAAATGGCCGATTGTGAAGCCACGTTGGGGATTTATATAAGGCGGCGGATCGCGATACAACACGGGAACTGTTCCGCCACGGGATTGGCCGGGCCCGGCGACGTCACGCCGGCGTCCGCCAATCAGGCTCGCCGGGCGCTCACGGCGTCACTCTGCGTAATTTTTCTGCGGCCTAGGCGAGTAAATCCGGCTGCGAAATACACGCGTAGTAACTAAATTTAGACAGGAAAAAAAAAAAAAAACGCGTTAGTGTGTGGACTTATTTGGTTTTCCTGCGCAGAGGTCACCGCCCGCAGGCCAGCGAGGACCAGGCCCGGCGGTTGCACATGTGCGCTGTACATCACGGGCCCGTGAAAGTCACGGGGTCGTGCAAGACCTCGGCGTCTCAAGGACTTGACGGAGACACATGCACCATGACTGCCCGCAACGTGTCACCTCGCACCGAGCAACCGGCAGCGATTGTGTGTAATAAAATGAAATAAAACAACGCTGCGCGGTTGCTGTCCGGCGAGGTGCGTTTCCCCCCCGAACTGACACGTTTTATGTAAGCTCGGTTTGTTAACTGTCATCTGGCTGCTGCAGAAGCTGGGTGTCATTGAGATGTTTCAGTAAAACGCTCTTGAGTCTTGTGCAACGCGCCGTCACGTGTCGGCAGCGCAGTTTAATGGACGAGCCTGTGGAAAGGCCAGATTCTTGGTGGGGTTTTTTTTTTCGGCGGGGAGCTTAATCTGTGACACTGTGCATCTCGGAAGTGCTGCATAAGGGCGGGCATTCCGTGATAAAAGTTTCATTCATTCAGGCCGGATCTGATTGAAGTTGTCCACAAGGTGGCGGCAAGAGACTTAATGTCTTTATTTAGGCCCAGCTGATGACATTAAACCACAGACCCACTGCATGCAGTTGGACATGCGTTACAAGCTTACAGATAAGAGCTTAAAACATTATCTAACATTGACATTGATTTAATTTAAGTTCTTTATTGTCCTGTGCAGTTATTGGTAATGCAGTTCTTAATTCTCAGGCTCTCTCCAACAATGCTCTTACAATATGTATGAAAAGAAAATCTCTCAAGTAAAAAGTAAAAATGACAATCTAAGACATAAGACAAAATGGTAGAAGTAGTAAAATATAAGAATACAATTTTATATATTTAATAACATAAACTATATATATAAAATATAATACTGTCATAGGCAGGCATACAGCAATGATAAAATGAATGAACTGCAATATGCAGTAGACAGGCTGTGCAGCATTGCAGGATGTATATGTGTAATGAGAACTGGTTATAGACAGGCAAGAACAGGATGTAGACAGATACTAAAATGCAACAAATACTGTGATCTAAGGTGAAGTATGTGCCATTCATGATCCAAAAAGGTGATGAGGCTTGACATATTGCCTATGTGTGTTTTCCTGTAGTAGCCTACTCAAGGTCTCAACGTTGTGACACTATGTTCTAGTGAATCATACAGTAGGCTATGTTCCCGTGACAGTTTATGAAACTACTTATGTTTTATTTTAAGCCTCATCGAACAACAGAACTGAAAGCAAAACACGTTTCTCATTAAAAGGATGTGAGCTGTCGACTATTGTTGTATCCAGGGCCTCATTAATAGCTTATTATGCCAAACCCTGTTTATTGTGACCACACAGAACTCAGATAAGTCTGGTCGAAACAGGTTTCTCCGCCCAGCAGTATGCGGCTGAATCAGGTGCTTCTCGGTTCGGGGACAGCAAACTTCCAAGGGGAAAGAATGGACTGGAGCACACCGACTGATTCACAGCCTTTAATTGTGCAGACAGACTAACGTTTTGACACTACTCTGACTTCATCAGAGTCAAAGTAAAGACAAGGAGGCAAACAACACAGTCAACCTAAACAGGTGTACAACTGTCATTGGATACAACCCATGCACTAACACCACATCTGAAACAAAAGATCAAACATCTCTTAACGTTACAAAGATAAAAAGTACAGAAAGTACAAGTAATGCATCCATCAAGTGTAATAAATGAGAGGAAACATGACAAATTCAGTCTTTCATTTAGGCCAAAGAGCTTCGCTGCTGAATCCAATATGCTTCTCTCCAGAGCAGTAAGTTGATAATGTCTCCACCTATAGGAGAGGGTAACATTTTTTCTATTCCCCAGAACTGTATTGATGCTTCAGAGCCACAGTGCCGAGCAACAGCGTCCTCCATGTTTTGTGTGTGTATTGCATTTTTGTGTTCAGATATGCAAAACTTTAAAGCTCTTTTAGTTTGTCCAACACAAACCAGTTCAAAGGGACATTTCAGCTTGTAGACAGCATGTGCACTGCTGCAGTTTATAAAGGATTTCATGGTGTATGTTTTACCAGCACATGGATGTGTAAAGTACAAACAGATATTATTTAGAGATGGATCACTCAAATAAGACTGTTTAAAAACTTGGCATTACAGCAAACACTTTGGTCTCACAGTAATAAGCCGAAACTCACTTTATTGGAGTATTTGGATCTATGCGTGTCTTATGTAATGCACAGGACTGACCAAAGGGAGGAGCTGCTGTGACACCATGCAGTCAAACCTCTGAGGAGTCCTGCCATAGACCAACTTCTGAGGCCGGAGTAGAAGAAGATAATGGTGAGTAACACCTGACTTAGCTGAGGACACACTGGGAAACAAGTTGTAAAAGATAATTCACCCATTCACTCTGCAGAATTTAGTGCAAAGTATCCTTGTGCTGCCATGGTTACAGCTGATATCGGTGCCTTATTAAAATCATTGCTTTGTTATTTTTGTTTGGTTGTAATTTAATGACAGTCACTGTCCACTTGTATGTCTTACTGCCACTCGAGCATCCAGTTGAACAGGATGTGTAAATGAATCCACTAATCCCTCCGCTGTCTTTTAATTACAGTGAGGTCAACAGGTCAACGTCATGCACTTTGCAATTTTTAACGGCTTTTGTTCTCATTCAGTGAGTGGCAGCTGTGATTTATTTTTAGTGCAGTATTTTTTCTGTCTATCAGAATCAGAATCAGATTTATTGCCAAGTAGGTTTTCACTTACAAGGAATTTTTCTTGGAATATTGGTGCATTTATTTTATTTATTTTTTCTAATTTTTTTATTGGGTAAATGAACTTCAGAGAAATGTATCAAACAAACACCTATGAGCTGTGACGATCCGATCTGCAATTAATCTGTTGATTTGTCTTTTAACCAAAACCTTCAAGGAGGCTTTGTGAATTCTTATTTCCTTCAGAAGGTGCAAGCAAAAATGACAAATGTAGTTTTGTGTATATAACCTAGGAAGGAATAATATACTGCTCTATACTAGGCCTATCTGTACACGCAGAGACACAAACTGCAGAACAACAGTTTGTCTGGGTAAATAAAAGGGAAAAAAGGATACTTCAGTGTTAAAGGTGAGTACCACAGCTTTTAGTATTTCTGACTGCATGTCATCCCCTGTGGACCAACCCTTTCCACCCACAGGTCAGCTGCAGTGGAACAAGTAAAGATTTCACATTCCCAGTCCTGCTGTAAGCTGATATGAATGGGAACGGCTGTGGGGCTGCAGACATGTCTCAAGGTGGAGGAGGGAACATGTTTAATTTAACAATTTAACATTTAAGCTCACCTCAGCACAGCACATAAAGGCACCTCTGGGGGAAAAATACAAACCAATATTTTTAACCGGAAACATGGCCCAATCAGATCGGTCCAAATGGAAACAGAGGACAGGCCTTGCTCTGCTTCTTCAGCTCAAGGCTCATTTTAATTGAATGCAGCTCCACATGGGTACAACACCCATTATTAGTTCAGTGTCAAGGTCAGAGTCATTAATGTTCATTCAGTGGAGATTTGCTTTGAAGACAGTCACTCTTTAAAACCATGAAATGAATGAGTGACAATTATATAAGCCACAAATATATGATACATGATATATATGACACCCCCTTAAAAATAATTGCCTTTTTTTAATGCAATCCTTACACTTCCTGTTGTTCATCATGTTGATGCCTGAACCTGACTGCCACAGCCCAGCTGTTCTCCTGCAGGAAACATTAAAACATCTCATGGGCACATCCAGTCTTTTCAGGGGCCAATCACAGCGCGCCTTTAACAGAGATGCGCCATGCAGTCTCTGCGCCTCTGATCTCAACTGTGGCTGGACAACTGTGGAGCTGCGACGCAACCACGCGCAAGTCCAAACGCGACACTTGGAGACTGTAGCCCGCCTGCCCGCCTGACTGACTGACTGACTGGGACCGATCAGCCGCAGGGAAACTTTTTTTTCTTTCTTCCCCGACAGCCTACATGCTTTTGAAATCCGCCGAAGAGGTCAACATAACTGGGATGCGAGTAATACACGGGACAACGATCATCGCCAGAACTTGAATCGCTCCGGTCGTGTGCGCGACTCAGTTGTGCCAACTTTTGCGCGCTGGCACCATCCGATCCGTGCTCAGTCCGTGCGGCGCAGCAGCAGCAGCAGCAGCAGCAGCAGCGGAGGAGGAGGAGGAGGAGGAGGAGGAGGAGGCTGGATGTGGCAGGAGACGGGTCACTGAGCTGCAGCGAGCCGGGTGCGAGTTTCCCAGTTTCCCCCAAGTCTCCGATGTCACCGGACAGGATGATGATCATTGGACTTCTGCTCAATGTCTTCTCTCATGGTAGGCAGCACATTTCTCGTTTCTGACAGCTGGTGTCTTTGTTTTAGATGCAGGTTGTATTACCACACCGTTTAGATTGTATCATTAACTCAAATGTGATAGTGTAGGGCTCAGAGTATGTATTCCCTTTTATAGATGTTTTATTTTCCAGTACCCAGAACAGTTTTTACCTAGTTTTTTTTTTTCTTGCAAATCTTTTAGTGAATACCAAGAATTACAGGCTGTAATAAAGCTCCCAGCCCAGATGCACCAGAGCACACTGGATTTCAGTTTATATTACTGATGATAATGTTCTGGTATTATTTAGATTCCCCAGACTCTGATAATCATAAAGTGGCAACTTCTTGTAAATTACTTATTCACAAATATTCACAAAGTTTTGCTCATGTAGCCTATGTAACCTGTCAGAAAACAGTTAACTCATTGTTTAAGATTAAAAAAATGGATAAAAGACTGGGTGTCTAAGCATAAAACAGAGATTAACTTAAAATACAGATATTCCCAGTTTCACTGATGATAACACTAGTTAAAAGTGAAACTTTTGAGATGACCACCAAAATGACATTAAAGAGGTCCATAAAATCAGTTTCCCATCCATTAGATTTTACATCTGGATGACATCATGGGTTCAGGTCTGTTATTTCTGCCTTGGACGCGTTCCAAAAAAGAGCTGTTCATCTCCCAAATATTGATTGGACTGTCCCAGTTCATGGAAATATCACACATGAATTGTTAAACTAAATCATAGACATTTTACTTAAGTTGTGCATTAGAAGGTGACAGGATGAAGGATTAAATATGAAAGCAAAAAATGCTGCTTTATAAGCCTTTGTCTTTGCTGATGATCAAATGGGCAAAGACCTGTCTGTGATATTTGAAGTTACAGTACATGAATTGCGATTCCTCTTCTACCACACACACCCACACTAGCTCCTGCAAAATGAGTTATAATCATTAAAGTCAATAATGTGACTGTGGCTGGATAAGAAATCTCCCAGTGGAGCGTAACGTTTGTTGATCTGTGGTTATTGATATTGAATTATGTCACTTTGGATCACAAGTGTTCTTCAGACCATATAAAATAGTCTCCATATGACCCCATGCTGAAATACATGCAAGTACTGTAATTGGTAGGATTATTTAAGTGGTACAGGAGGCTTCACTGCACCCATGAAAATTCAGATAATGTCAGGTGATGCTGCCCATTAGAGATTGGTATCATAGAATGATGAATACTTTTTTGTGAATGTCAAACCTTTCAGGCACCAAGTATGTCATCCGGTGTCAAAGCCACCTGCCAGGCACTTAGGTGGAATCACACCAAGAACAGCAGCTATTTCCAAGCTCTTTTTTTTTAATAGACACCTGAGTCATTGCAGATGCAAATTAGACAGACTGTCGTGATGTTGAATTCTACCATTATACTCAATTGCTAAATAATTATCATTAAAGAAAAGTGAAATCTATGCAGAACTTCTTAAAATATGGTTTTGGACAAATCAGAGCTGTAGTTTTTCAGCCTTATCATAAACTGATTAATTACAGTCTAATGGAGATTCCTTGTCTAGGTCTATGTTATGAAAAGCCCCTGTATTTCATTTAATACAATGTTATTTTTACCTTGTAATACATCAGCCTTGTGCAACTCTGTGGCCTAAACAATGGCAGCAGGAACTTCAGAGGTAGACTACAGCCTTCCCAAAATGTCTGTCACCACTGATGCTCCACAGAGCTCAGGGCTAACCAGTGCCATCATTAATGTGTCTGCACGTGATTTAAACGTGCAGAATGAAAGAGGACAGGAGGAGGATTGCACCTGCCTGTATAGATTACAGATATTCAAACTACCCTGTAAACAAAAGTCCCACACAAGGATCCTGTGTTTTACAGTGCATAACGTGATTTGACCTTATAATCAAATAACATATCAGTTTTTCTCTACCACTTATGTTTATTGTTTCCATGTGCTGTTGCATTCATCTGTTTCTTTTTCCAAATTAATTAATAATAATGGACATCTCACAAATAATGCATGAAATTACTTTGAGTGTAGCCATATACCTTTGCGAGATAAATCAATGGAAAGCTGGCTGTTGTTGAATGACATTAAACTCGACTTTGACCCTTTGCTGCAAGCCCTCTGTGGATTATTGCTACAGTCCCAGTACAGACTGCAACTGGTGATTGAGTGTTGCTATTTTGGTACTTCATTTAGTGGACCTGATTGAGCCGTAACACGGTTGTCATAAATTTATTAGAGCTCATTTTCCGGCTGTGTAAAGTTACACAGGTCTTTGGTGGACTGATATCCAAACACTTGAGCTGTTTCTATTCAGGGTTTATTTGATATACTGCGTAGGGCTTTGACGGCCCTCACCTCGTGCACACAGGTTTATCCAATACGTGGCTTCTTTATCTTTCCCACTGTGCCGTAGACTCTTCTTTTTTTCTCTCTCTTTCTGCTGAGGCATTGTCTTTATATACTCTGTGCCTGTAATTCAGTTTCGTTTAGGCCGACAGCGCACAAAGATTAAATTGGCATCCTGCCCATTGGACATTACTTAGATAAAAAATACAGTCTCTGAATAGGCAATTATGTCACGTATTTGAAGTTTTACTTAAAAGAAATAATTTTTAATTAAAATGCTCACATCAAGGATAACTTTAACATCAAAATGTGGGTTTCTGAATGACACCTGAGTTCTACTCAAGTCACTTTCAAGCTCATTGCATAAAAACGAAAAGTTTCTCAAATGTTATTTTGCATTGTTTATGTGTCATTGCCTGATATACTTAATTTATTTGTGTGTGCTCTGCATCTTGTTTGTCACTCACACACACTTCATGGCACCAACAAAAACCCACAGCCCGATGGAAACTGTTGATCTTTGTGTCGCTGTCTGGCCAAGAAATTATCTGGCACATCGTGCTTTAGGACTGTAGAAGGAAGAAGCCTCAAATATTCACACAGTTCCACGCATCCTGACTGGCTGATACGGCACCTAATGCAAGTATGTATTTTACAGTACAGAGGAGGGATGTTGCCTGCACGATGTGGCTGCACAATCTAGCAGCACAGCTAATTTAACAAGGCCTCAATCTACACTCGGCAATTGTTGATTCAAAACACAAAATTATGATTTTTGTACACACTGGTAGAGTTGTCACCCTTGGAGGCTTGGACACCCAGATTATAAACAGTCATAAACCAGTCATTTTATCATCTTTTGTTTTGCAGTTTCTGGAACCAGCTCTCATTACTTATGTGGTCAAAAGATTATTCCCTTTTGGTTGAACTGTTCCTATCTCTACTCTATGCCGTATTAATAAGAATGGTTGCACCTCGAGTTACTAAGTCTTCTCTGCAGGTGTGCATCTCTGTAGAAGGCTGCATAGCTTTGCACATAACTCCGGCACTGGAGTCGTCTCTGTGGGGCGTGCGCATAAAAAAACGATTAAAGCAAGTGCAACTGTGCTGCACTTTTTTCCAAGTCTCAGTCACACAGAGAGTCAGTCTTGTTAGCTGCACAAATTGAGGAGCAAACACAGGTGTAATTTGCTCATGCATGCAAAGCATTTTTGGTCAATATTGAGATCAAGGCGTGTGAACATTTGTTACTTCTCCAACTCTTTGGAAAGAAGCTTGAAAAGCACCTCTCTCAGCCGGTGTACGATTATATTTAATAGCATTCTTTGAAGTGGACTATCTACAGAAGATGCAGTTGTATTGTGCTGGTTATTGAGTGAGACAGTGTGTTTAGTCTTGAGATATTATTGCTGCATCACTGTGGTCCTGATGTGACAGTGTGAAGAAAGCCGGGATCCACTAGTGGATTAGCTCGTCGTCTTCTAACATTAAACTTTCTATCAATATTAAATACATGCTTAGAAGTGTGCACATATTCTCTTTGTTATGAGGGAGACATTACAGGTACTGCCCTGGGCAACCTCAGTCGAGCAGCTCTTTCTTATTTATAGAAATATATTTATTTTCTCAACTACCGGTGAGTTTCCTCCACTTTTCATGCTATTTCAAAGCAGATTACATTTTTCTTCAGATGTGATGTATTTACTGTATTTAACTTAAATGTTTCCCTGTTTTTCTGGCTGTTGTGAGTCCATCTTTTTCTCTCAGACATATTCACAGAACCCTCAAACTTCTTCCCTTCTTCCGCAAACCTAGGACCTTTCCTCTTCAATCCCCCGATGTTGCTGAAACTGCTGGATTTCATTATTCCCTTCGAACTCTCTGCCTCCAGTTTTGGCCAAATCATCCAAAATTGCTCAACACTGCGTGTGTCCATTCCACATCTTTGGTGGAAAGTACAAAATTTAGGGCTCAGCAGAAATGACTGCGTCAATAGGGGCCCACACAAGCTTTGATCAGCACTGATTAACCAGATGTGTCCTTCCTGAGGAAACATCTCCGTCCACTGCTACACAAATGTAGGCCTACACATTAGGATTAAATGAAAACCAGTTCAGCAGAAGGTCCGAAACTGAAATGTCTCTGATAAATGGCACAAGATGGTGCAATGTTTTTAATAAAGCTTTACTGTGTGAAATAAAGGCATTTACATTTTTGGAATGAGATGGGGTCAGTCATTTTGGCAGGAAAATCATTATTTTGACTTACAAACATGTGCTTTATTGTCCTGCAGCATTAGTCCCAAGTTTTCAAGTGCGGTCTCTTATGGTCAATTAGTTTGTTTACTTGCACATTAACTTTCCATTAGCTGCATTGTAAGTTTGACATTCCAGCTATAAAAATACAGCTGAGGGCTGCAACTAACGATTATTTTATTTATCAATTAATCTACATATTGTTTTCTTGATTAATAGATTAATTGTTGGGTCTATAAAATGTCAGAAAATAATGTAATGTGAAATGCCCATAGCAGTTTCCCAAAACAACTGAAGTTAACATCTTCTAACTGCTTGTTTTCTTTGCCTAAAGTCAGACCTAAATATTTAATTTGCTGAGAAAAAATATTCACATGCGACAGGCTCGAACAAGTGAATTTTGCTATGACAATCAATTATTAAAATAGTTGCTGATTAATTTTCTGTCTAATGGATTTTTTTAAAATAAAATTCACAGGTACAAAACTATAAGCTACTGATGGTCACCATATTCCATTTCCGACCATAGCAGGCCTTTATGTGGAACATTAATGTGCATGTAGACACACTAATTTACAGTCCACTCAGGTATCCCACTTCTTTGACTGCAAGTGAGGTGAATGAGTGCAAGTAGTAACAAGTAGCGGCCGCTATGGGCATGTTTCTCCAATCTCACTTTTGCTCTATCTTGTTGCCTTGCTGCCATTTCTTCCTTGAGCCTGCAACTTCCTTCCAAGATGTCCCTTCTGTCACAATCTCCAAACACTTTTCACATCAGAGTCACACTGCACCGCCAAAATCTCCTCTCAAGTCAAATTACAGCCCAACAATCTGGATGCTCTGCTACCCATCCCACGCATTTGAAAGGACGGAAGAGAGATTTGCCAAAGCAGTTCGCTCCCGGTGGATGTTGGTGTGTGGTTTGTCATTTACAGCGTTAACCTTCATCAGCTTTGCCTCACAAATTCTATTAATCACCCCAGTGAGAAATCAATAGGGTGTATTATTGCTCACATATCACAGTAATTCATCTCCCCTTCGCTTTTCTCTCCTTTTCTTTAAACACTCCATGCTCAGACCAACAATGCCCTCACACCAGACTTTTACTTTAGCAATTTGTTGCATCACAAACACTCAATGTGAGCACAGTGCTTCTTTTATTATCTTGACATTAAATAATGTTCAAGTTATTAAAATAATTATGACCTGTCTACTGGACAAGATTTAAAACAGCTGCTATGTACTTTACTTATAGGTTTTTGTTATCTTTGTGTGTGTGTGTGCGTGTGTGTGAGCAAACAGCTCTGGGAAACTAAAATTGCTGATAGTCTCTGTTTATCAATGGTAAGCCAGAGGGAGCAAAAACTGAGAAGGAATAATGAATGTTCACCGCCCAAACAGGAGATTACATGAAGCCTGTGTAAATTGCAGCTTAACACGGCAGAATTTATTACTTTAGTAGAATTATCAAGGTATCATGATACATAGATAGGCAGGCAGAGGGGTAATCATCACCATTACATACCTTGAGGAGCTGTGACTATGAGTATGACTCATTGCCATGTGTGTTACTAGTGTTTTTTTCCCACCTCTCCCTGTGGATGCACTGCAGTAGCCTTGGCAAGTTTCCTGCAGCAGCGACGAGGTGGAGCCTCTGTTTATGATATGTCTCATGCCAAAGTAAGACGTGGACCTCATGTGGCGTCTGAGATTGCAAAACATGCAGCAGCAGAATTGGATTGCAGTCGTGCTTTGTGCTGCCAGTCAGCAGGAGCTTAATCGAAGTGTGTGACCGATCTTACACAGTGCAGTGTGTGTGTGTTTCTGTGTGAGCCTGTGTGATGTACATGTTAACGTACTGAAGCATAAGTGCACGTGAGGATAAAATTGGTACAGATGTTTGTTAACAGGCAAGTTCAAACATGAACATTTACTTCATTTATTTCTAGTTGCACAACATTTTTATAAATGTCTGCCAGTCTATTCCTTTTGTGCAGTTAAAAAGTGACAATATATAGCAAATTAACCAGATAAAGAGGAAAAAAAATGTGCATATTGCCTACACAAGCTATTTTCTTTCTCTAGAATCACTGTGTATAAAATAAGTAATTTGTGGGGACAATTATGTGTCACATTTGAGGAAATTAATTTCCTGAAATGCTCCATCAGAATGCATTTTTATAAAGAAGCCGTTCTTTTTTTCTCTCGTCCCCCTCAGGCTGCCTCTGGCCTTCCTGCATTGTGTTTTTCATGAAGCAACAATCATTATTATGAAACGATTTGTAGTTTTTCTTTTTAATGCTTCCAATCATTTTAGACAGAACGCTGCCAATCAAAACACTCTTAATGCTTGATGACTATGGACCAACATGACTGCTCTTCTACTGAATAATGTATTAATTTTAGAGAAGGTGGCTGGTGATTTGCAACACATTTGTACTCAATAGTCCTTGTATAACTTAATGAGATGAATCTTTTTAAATACATATATGGCAGGTGTCATTTTACAATATCTTCAGGCAGCATATTTTGTAGGTGCTGATGCATCTGTCAGATGAAAAGTGTATTTTCTGAGGGAATACATCCTCATAGTGGACATTATGAGTGACACACGAGTCCCTGTCTCAATGTGATATCAACTTTGAGTCTGAAAGCCAAATTGGAAGCAAAAGTGTATTGGCTTGGTAGGAAAAAACAATCAACTGTGCTGAATAAATTGGTTTTGTCTCTAGCATTACATGTGGAGAATGTGTCCACAGTGTCAGTGTCTGACATTGGTAAAAAGCTTGTTCCAAGTGGAGGGGACCCTGCTGCAAAAGGTTTTGCCCCCAGCTGTTCATGTGTCCTTTTGCAGTCATAACAGCAGTGCTTTTGTACAAGATGTCTGTGCGTACGTCTCTGAAGAGAAACAAAATATGTCACATATTATATATCAAGCGCTACACCAGTGTTTTTACATCTTTTAGCTCATTTTATCCTGTATATTCCACAGTTCTAGCAATGCTTTTAAAAAGCACATTACAGGCTTTTAGTTTGATGAATGAATGTTTACTACTTTCCAGATAGCAATTAGTTTGTATTTATACCAATATGGCAAGAGTAAGATAACTCCACACTTACTTGAGGAAGATAATCCCTAACAGTGAACATCATGTAGACTTTATTTTGAGCCAAAATGTTATTAATGTCACATGGGAAGGAACTATTTTGTAAATGCTCCCTTGTTGGTGGTTTAAGTGCTTGTTGAAGATCCAAGAGGCATTCAAGACTTGAGAGTTGGCTGGTGAACAGCATCCTTTATGGGGCAGGAAACTTCACAAATTCTCTGTTCACAACATCCCAGTTTGGTCATCTTGTAGGTTTTATTTTCAGACTAATGCAATGCTGTGCGGCAGCTGACCCTCAAATCTTGGACACCCGCATTTCTGAGAAGCACTTAAACAGTCTAAACAAAACATTTCCAATCTCCTCATCTTATTAAACAGAATGCAAAAAGAAAAAAAGATGCAAGGAGGAAAATAGCATGGCGTAGCATGACAGCCAGGTTTGAAACTTGACAGGATGGCACCATAGATTCATAAAATGTCTCTAAATGTGTGATAGCATGTGCTGAGCTCACTGAAAAAAAGTGTGATAAGACAGATGAGGCTAACTCACAGTGCCTGGCTCCAAACAGTACCACAAAGTGAGGTGACTGGCAGCTGGAGCATTTCCAAAAGCTTGGATGGGCATGTAACTCTCATCAGTAAACATTGAGTCACTGTGCTGAAAAAGTGTGGTGCGTTAATAAAAAGGCAAAGATTTACTGTAAAACTGTGTACATAAACACACTAGGAGACAAGTCAACTAGGAGTCCCAATGAAGACATAATTATAAAAATTATTACAACCATAACATAACCCTATCGTGTTATTAAATTATCCAAGAGATCTGTGTACTTCTGTGAAGAACGTTGAGGTTTTGCCCAAACTGCTACTCTATCACACTTGTGTGATTTCAATTTAATCTGCCTAGCTGGATATTATAGTAACCCGTGGAGCAGTGGAGGGTCTACGGAGTGCACTAAACTCGCTCTGTTGTCTTAATTACAGCCTATTTAGCCTAAATACTGGATGGTGGGGCCATAAACCCAGCTGCTTTGCACAATACAGCAATGCACATATCGGTAGTAATGTTGGCAACCAGCAGCTTCGTCCACTGACGGTACCAACCTCTCCTCCAGGTAGTGTGCCAGTATCTGCTTCCTTAGACTGTCTGGTGGCCGAGCAGGGCTGCATCCAGGAGCAGTCCTGCAAGGTGCTCTATCGTCTGCTGGAGTACTGTGCAGCTGAGGAGGCCGTGTCGCCTCTCGGCCCAGACGCCCGCCTGGAGTGCCTGGAGGCCCAGAACTCCTTGCAGCATTACCGGCCCCTTCAAGTTTGCAAGTGTCAGCGTGGCTCTCGCAGGGAGGAACACTGCCTCAGGGTCTATTGGACCGTGAGATTTGCAGGTGAGTTTATGCATCGGCATATGTGTGTGTGTGTGTGTGTGTGTGGGGGGGCTTTTTCTCAGCTACATAATCCATGTGACAATACTTTTCACTGTTGTTTTAGCTTATGATGAGTATGAAGTGTCTCCATATGAAGAACTGCAGTTAAATCTGGTGAGAAACATTGAGATGTCACGCATGGCGTCCATCATGGCAGGTACTGCTCTTATCACAATTATTTAAAAAGTTTGACACCCAAATCAACGAATGTCATGATTTTTATCTCCTCATATACATTACACTGTTTTCTTCCTTGGCGACCTCCAGCTTCCTCTCTTTCTGTGGACGGCCAAAACCAGTGTCTGAAGGCGGCCCAGGACTGTGGCCTGTATGAGAAATGTGGCTCCCTGCGGTCAGAATATGTTGTCGCCTGCACCAAGCGAGCGACAGTCTCTGACAACAGCTGTAACCGCCAGAAATGCCACAAAGCCCTGCGGCGCTTCCTGGAGCGTGTGCCAGAGGAGTACAGCTTCGCTCTGCTCTTCTGTCCCTGCTCTGACACTCTATGTGGGGAGCGCCGGAGGAAAACCATTGTCCCGTCATGTTCCTATGAGGAGAATGGGAGAGGGGAGGAAAGAGTGGGCAAGCCCAACTGCCTCAGCCTGCAGAACTACTGCTCTAGAGATGAGCTGTGTAGGTAAGATGGTTGGTTGGGTGTAATGATACACATTAAGTTAGTGCATTAAGTTACCTTAATAAGGGTTTCGGTATTGAACAACAGAGAACAGAAAAAAATGCAGATTTCACACAATGCATACCACAAAGCACCAAGATATTAAGTATCAGAAAATGTGCCACAAAAACTCCAAAGACTTGGCTAATACGTTCCTATACAACGCAGCCTACAATAATGGCAACATTAAAGGCACAATGTTGAGTTTTGACTAGTAGTTGCACTATTGAGAAGTGTTTTCTCTTTTAGTTTGTATCTCATTTATGGCTGCAACTAACAATTATTTTCATTACCGAATAACCTGCTGATTATTTTGTTGATTAATCGTAAGGTCTATACAACATCAGAAAATATATATAGTAATATTCTATCACCATTTCCTAGAGCCCAAAGTGATGTTTTCAAATGTCCAAAATCCCCAAAAAAATTCAGTTCACTGTAATGTAAGACAAGGAAAAGCAGCTAATTCTTACATTTAAGAAGCTGGAACCATGAAATGTTTGGCATATTGTTAGTATAATATTATTAATTTAATGGAAATATTTTGTGAGCAAAGTGAAGTTTTAAGCCCCAAGGCGTCAGAACATAGCTCATTTTTGCCTATTTTTAGCTTTCATCTTGAATGTATCCTTTCTTCTCTGATTGTCTCATGACAATTCTTTAGGCATACAACAACTCAATAAGGATTAATTCTTTTCAGACAGAAAAGAAGGATGGGGGACTCGGAGCAGTTTGCTTTTAGTGGCCCAGAATTAATGGCTATCCCCTGCTCATCAATTTGGTTGAAATGGCCTTTGTGAGGCTAAGTATAGTCTGTACTCTCTCTGCATATTGGTCATAAATGTAGAGGACTTACTTACCTTAATAACAGTGTAGTCTAAGTGTAAATGTTACAAAGGTTATTAAGGATTTAAGAGTTATTTGAAACTGAGAAGGTCACACAAAATCCCCCTTTGTAGTATTAATATTATAAACAGATTTAAAACAAGAAGAGAGAGGAGTGTTAACCACGGCTGACATCAGGTTCTTCTGAAAAGCGTGGAAAAAAGCCCAGAAACTCTGGTGTCTTCATTTTTAGCTGTTAACACTGAGAATATCAGTAATACCAATAATTGCTTTGACATTGCTTTAATACTGTATGTGTGACTATAGTTGTACAATGCAATCAAATTATCAGATCTACTTTTCAGGGTTTTTCATACCATTGAATAACGTTTTTTGATTAGCTTGTCAAAGAGAAGAGAGGTGGTGTTGGCGGGCTACTGACATATCCTGAGGTTAAACTACAACCAACACGTGGTTTTAATGCAGCATGTGGTTTTAATGCAGCATGTGGTTTTAATGTGAGCACACAGCTATCTATTTCTCTGTTTTGCACTCGACTATGTTGTGGTCTGTGTTGTTTGTGTTGTTTTCGTTGTTTTGCCCCAAATCCCGAAAATGAAATTGTTATAACGCTTTAAAATGTACACTCTGCTTCTCATTGCTGACACATGAAAAACAGTTTGCTCTTCTGTGTTTCTGTGTGTGTGTTATGTATTTGTGTGTGTCTATGTGTGTCTGTGTGTTTCAGATCCCGGTTCGCTGATTTCCAACACAACTGCCAGCCCTCCCCTCTGTCTGCCTCTGGCTGTATGCGAGAGAGCAGGGCCATGTGCCTTAAGGCCTACGCTGGACTCATAGGTGAGATGGAGGGAAATAAATAGGCTGAATAGTTCAGAAACGCAGACAGAGAGCTGCTCAAAGGACCCGTTATTGGAAATCATCAAATGGTGTCTAACAGCGATATCTGGCTTATATAATTTTCATTTTGTTGTGCAAAATAACTCCACAGGGGTTCAGAAATGGTCAACTGCCAAAAGCTGCGGCTATGGGGATCCAGTCAGCATGATTCTTTCAATAAAAAATAAAAAAAAACTTGATTTAAAAATTGCATTTCCAGCAGCTCAACAATATGATCCAGATAATATTGTTTCCTTCTTTTCCCACACTGTATTTTTCACAAAGTAATTTTGTGTACGTGCAATTATCAATATCGAGAGCTGAAAAATGGTGACACTGGATCCCCAGGGCACTGATATTGTTAGGAGACTGCATCTTACCTTCCATTGAGGTGTGTGCTGAAAATAAAAATCTTCTGCCTTAGGAAAATATTACTTGAAAAGTTTGTGATGTTGCACCTGTGACACAACTTTTGTCTTTGTCTTTGTCTCTCTATAACCAGGGACCATCATGACTCCCAATTATGTGAGCAACAGCAGCACAGAAGTGTCCCAGTGGTGCACATGTGACGGCAGTGGGAACGAATGGCAGGGCTGTCAGCGCATCCTGCATATGTTCAACAACCTATGTTTGCGTGAGTAAAATGTCATAAGGTTACGGCGTGCAGTACAATATACCTGCATGTCCATAACAAGTCACAAGACACAAAATGTGTGATGGTCAGAACTTAAAAAAGAATCAACTGAAAAAAGAAAGAAAACCAAAAAGGGCTAACAAAGCTTAAGCAAAATCCGAAATCCAAGGACGGCTGAAGAAAAAAAAATTAGACAATCTGGCAAATGGGAGCAGAACAGCTAAGGGTATAAGTACTGAGAGAACTGATGGGATAATAGAACACAGGTGACAAATAAAGCTGGCGGGAAACTGAACGATGGCAGGAAAACTGGAAAGCATGAGGGCAGGTAAATACAAAATAAAACAGGAAGTAAAGTCAAGAGTCCATACGAATCGTCACAAAATGTACTAACAAAGGCAGTGGTAGAAATAATAATAAGCGAGAGACAAAAATTTCCAAACTTCAGACACTGTTGATTTTGACATGAAAGCTGGAGTGCAGACTTTTACATGTAAATGAACGTCCGTTAGATTCATGCCTTTGCCAAACGAGTTCACACAATACTGATTGGCCCATGGTACACTCTTCCACCAAGTTTAATGAAAATCGGGCCAGCAGTTTTTTGCGTAATCCTACTGACAAACAGACAAACAAACTGCACTAACAACCTAACTTCCTTGGCAGACGTAATACGTGTCAATCCTTCTTGTGTTAGGATACTCACAGAGAAAATGTTACCTTTTACCTGTCAAATCTGAGTATAAACTAAATTGATCTTCTAACTGAGCATTTCATAATGTGCATAAATACAGAATTCAGATAAGTTGGGTCATAATTGATGATTGAGAGGGCAAACCACTGACGCGTAATGTTTTCTTATAAATAATTAAATGGCAAGAGACATCCTCTCTTGTGTCTGGTTGGCTGCCAAATGTGAATGTTGACTTCCAGGTTCTGTGGAGTCAATGAATCCTTTGTACCAAATCGGATAAACATAAAGTGGCTCCTTTTTGAATTGCTACCAAACCAGCAGAGGTGGAAAGAGTATCAAAACATCCTACTCAAGAAGCACTGTTTAAGTATAAAATTAAAATACACTAAAACTACAACTACAATTCATTCAACATTCATTTTACAGGTATTAGATAAAAAAAAGTATTGGACAAATAAAAGTTTTGATCTGATAATGGCTCTAGATGAAAACTCAGAGGATCACCAACGTTATTACAATTCATGAGGGGGCCATGAATGTATGAACCAAATTTAATGGCAATCCATCAAATAGTTGTGGAGATAAGTCAGTCTGGACCATCATGCTCAGTATTTACAGAGTTGGTAGCTCTAACTATGCTTTTAAAAGTCACTGATTTTATTTTGGTGATACTTCAAGGATAAATAACAATGTGAACATAATGAAGATGGCCCCTGCTGATTCTGTTTCAGGCAATGCCATCAGCTCCATGGGAATCTCGGCACCTCCTCCCGTGGAAAATACTCCTGTGCCAGCTTCTCAGCCCTCCCCGCGGATCTACCAGGAGAGGGTCCACGTCAGCGTTAACACTCTCCCTGAATTCAACAGTGTAAGTGCTCTCTACTTCTTCACTGTCTCACCATATGCCAGTGTTAGACTTTCTATAAGCTGAATTGAAGAAGTCGTTGACTGTATATCAGGTGGTGACACCTAAGTGTCACCAGGGACTGTAGCAGTGAGTTGAGCCCAGCAGCCACCTCCTCTACCCCTACTTCTCATTGTGGCTGAGGATTAGCCGTAGGTGTTTGCAGCATTGGACTCAACCCTTACCGTTAATATTCATGTATGCACACCCATCTGCTCCATATTCCCCATTTTCCTGCCATTTTAATCCTCCTATCCCATCCCACAATCCCTTACAGCACAGAAACCCTACGATTGGGCTGCATATTGGACATCCAGATATACAGTTTATCCAAAGATGATGATTTGAGTTTCATAATTATTATGCAGCACTTAATGCCAACAAAGCAACAAAGTGATGTCTCATGTAAAAATCAATCTATTAAGCTTTAAATTTGATTTGAGAAAAACCTCAAACTCAGTTGCCTAATAAAGTATTAAATTGGAGACTGATAAATGGATTGCAATGCTTCAACAGTAACAGAAAGGAGGAACAACAAGTGCTCTCTCTTCTAGTTGTGATGCCAGCGACATGTCAAGGCCACTCTGAATAAAGTTTCAAACATAAAACTCTCAAAGATCTGATATAAAGGCTCAGTCTCTTTCCAGCTAGTACACTCTCAAACCTTCCTCTCTCTCTGTGTTTAAGTGGAGGCTTCACCGAATTGATGTCTACAGTATCTCAAAGCAGTTAGTGGGAAGAATATGTGGGCTATAAAACCCTTCAACAGTGAGAGGTTGCTAAATTATGATCCCTAATTTAAAGTGCAAAAGCCAGGGAAAAATGAAAACACTATATACATTCAAGTTCTATGAAATATTATTTTAATTATTCACATAAACCTTTGCTATTTGTCCTTATTTACACAGGTACCTTTAGAGAAAATCGGTGAATTATAAAGATAAAGAGTAATTTAATGCTGGACTGAGCAGAAAGCAATATTTCAACATTCTTCCTGGTCCAGTTTCACTGATGGGTGCGGTTGTGTGTGTGCTTAGAAGTGTGCTCTGTTACACCTGTAACCACACCCAACAGTGAAGCTGAAAAAACAAGATTTACTGGGGAGCCTCTACGAGATCCAAGTCATGGACGTTGGTAACCTGCATGTAGGTAGCACTACAGCAAATGAGCATGGTAACTGCCGGGTGACCGTCTGTGTGAGCTATTTAAAAAATCTAAAAAAATAGATAAATGTTATCTACAAGACCACACTGACTGGGGTTGATGATGTTGTTTTCAGTGGGAGCTGACTGATGAAAATGAACATTTGTTGTTGTTTTTTTACCATGGCATTTGGCTGTTAGTGTTTCCTCCTCATTTTATAGAGCTGGTGGAAGTCTTTTTGCTGGATGCACACGTTAAAGAATTTGATAGAATAATCGTAATCTACAAATTGGAAGTAAAATATCCTTAAACAAGGTTTTAAAAGTCCCTTTAACTATTTGCATTATTTTATTATTTTAATAATATTCTATATACATATATACATATATATATATATATATATATACATATATACACACCATAATGGGTATAATACCATATTTTGGTGGGAGGTTAGCTCACTACAAGCTTTTAGTCTGTTTCTCATCATCATTATTTTTACATTTGAACATTTTTACATTTTGATTTTGGTGTTGATTTAGATCTGGGATATCTGCCAGTATATGGTTATTGTTTTCTAAGTCACATTGATACATGATTGCTTTTTTATAGATATCTCCAAATTAGGCTTATGTGATCATATATAATAAATTTAAGTAAAGCATCATGTTGCTGCTTTGCACTGATATTACCGTCTCTTACTGTTATAAACAGTTTCATGCACCTGGAGGCCTGTTAGTTTGTCTGGTTTGGTCTAAAAAAAGAGAGGAAATATAGAAGGTGCAGTAGTGCTCATGATTAGTGTGCAGATGTAGAAATGTAACTAAAATCCAACTCAGATGAACTGTAAGTATGTTAACTCTCAACATAACAAGTTCGCTTTGTGGCTGTTTTGGCTGCAGCCTTATTTTCATATGTAGTTTAAAATTCTGTGTTGATGTCTTTCTCTTAAAGTTTACATGCTGAACTGCCATCCACGCTCCACCACTTCCGTTAATTGGGAAAATCACTCTTTCCCCGCTTTTACAGATGGAGGACAGCGAGGAAGAGGAGCAGGAGGAGGAAGCAAGCGAGGAATTCAATGTCATCCCACCATATTCTGAGAAGGACTCTAACATTGAATCGGGGGCTAGAGGGAGTAAACAGGGAGCAGCTACACGAGCAGTACCTGTGTTTCCATTACTGCTGCTGCCTATATTCATCCTGGACTGGGAGTGTTGGAGCTACTGAAGCCTCCATCTCATTCTGCGCTCATATTTTACACCCGCTACCACTTTCAGATACATCACAGCACTCAGAGGACTTTTGCGAGAAAGAAATGCTCCATTTCTTTTTCCTTATTTTTTCATTTTTAAAAATGCACTTACTTTACTTTATGATTCATTTTCTCTTATCACTGCCTCCTTAAGAGTTAAAAGATATCAGTAGTCCTGCAGTATCTGCCACGTCTTTGTTCGAGCTCTCTCTTATGAAATGAAGCGAACAACGTGAGCAGATATATGAGTGCATGGGTGAATTTAGAAATGCTGTCTGGGCAAATACTCTATCTAGAGCCTGCTTCACACTCAAAGTACATCCCCTCTTTTAACAAGAAGCACATCGCCCAAGGCAACATCCACTATACACACTCCCAAAAACCATAACCAGTCTACTCCACTGCAACCAGGCCCGAGCACGGCTTTTGATTTCTATTTCATGACTCATGTCACATCCGTTTCTCTCTTTCCCCTTCGGCTCTTCCTTTCCCTCCTTCATACCAGTAAGATAATCCCCTTTACAACAAGCTAATAAGAAACTGCACCACAATTAAACTGCTTTGTACCACTGAAAAAAATTTAAATTTCCTAATTTAAAAAGTGATTAGACATGAACCAATGTGTGGTCACATTGATCTTATGCCCTTTCAGGCTTTGATTCTTCTCACTTTCTGCACCAAAAAGCAGAGTGCAACAGTCACTCTGCTCTGCTTCTTTTGTTAACACACACCACTTAGTATAATTCCTACCAGTATGAGAATTCAACCACGGGCAAAAGTAATGAGATCAAATTCTATTGTACAAATGACGAGCAGAGAAAAGCAACATGAGCAATTACAGCACAATTCAAATTGCTCAGCATGCAGGGAAAGTCTGGTGTAAGGCTCATGGGAGGAAATAGCCAATTTACTGCTGTCATACCCTCTCACTTTTTTTTTCTGCTTAGGAGTTGTGCTTTTAATGCTCCTTCCCCATCATGCGCTTTAGATGTTGTGAGAGCGAGATGCGGAGATAGGGACGGACACAGGAGGCTGTAAAGCCTGCTGGCTGCTCTGATCATTGAGCAGCACATTGAGCCATTCTCTCTGCCTGAAATAGCTTTTGCTGATGTTAATGATTTTCTCTCTTATGGCTCATTTTCTTGTGAAATTACGCAGCTGCGGGGATGTAGGTAAAGAGAAGTATGGTGAAGTTTTTGCAGAGAGATAGTTTGCGAGAAATAACCTGTCTGAGCTCTGCAAGGATATTATATTCGGGTTTTACATTCTTTACGTAAGTGTATGTAAATGTATCTAATGTAATAATTGCAGTGATACAACGATGGGTGACTTCAAACAGCCGTCCACCAAGCCCACCGTCTTCAAACAGATCCGAACTGAAAACTTCCAAAGACGTATCACACAAAAAAGGCATTCTCAGATGTTTGAATATCACTCGAGGAGGCAGTGTGGCCCCACCACTTTTTCGCTGTCACTGCTGGACTTGTTTACATGATGTTTTATTGACATGAGACAAGACTTTGACTAAAGAATAAACAGTAAAAAGGCAGAAACGCACCGGAAGCGTATCAGCTACGCTTTTGCAAATGCAGGTCCATCACTACTTCAAACTTCTGTTTGATTTTTAGAAGTCAAAGCAGGACTTAAATGGATGTTGTAAGGTTGGCAGACCTGTAGTGACTGTTGCCCACCTCAGGGCAAAATGACATCATGCAGGTTTTGGACCACTTTCTTGTTGAGAGTTTGGCTACGGGAGGAAGTGGGTGAGGAAAAGGTCAGTTAACAAAGCTCTGAACTGTGACGGCAGATTAGTGGGTACCCCCCCAAAAAAATACCATATTTGGACAGAATATTTGAAATAGAGAGTCTGGCAGGACAGCCAGCTGGTATCCAAATATATTAGATTAGAACTAGACCATAGAAGAGGCATGTTGATAAGCGTTACAGTGTCACAGTGCAATAATGTGTGTCAATAATTACATCCAGTGCGCTCTGGCCTTAATGACTGAATGTGAGTTTACATGTATGATCACATTTCAGTAAGTTTGTTTATATTTGTAAAGTATGTAAAGTAAACATTTACATTAAACATGGCTTGTATTTTTTGATGAGTTAAGGAGTTTCAAAGAAAAAGAAAAAACTTATTCTCCATCAATAAATCTAAAATATGTGAATATTCCCCCAAATTAGACTGTTTTTAGATTGCATCTTGAAAATCCACTTGAGAGACTATGTACAGTACTTTGTTTCACATGCTAACTTTCTTTTAAAGACATTTCAAACATGCCAAACAATTCTGACTGTAACGTGTATTACCGTGTAATTTTGTGACATATAAAGACGATTTGTTAAAAGAATAATAAAAGTCACATTGGAAATTTCCATGTTTAACAGAAGAAAAGTGCCTTTGAATGACCAAGAAATGATTGCTGTGTATGAACTTCTAACATTTTAACATTTTCTTCTGAGTTACAGGAAAAGACTGATGTTTTGTTTCAGTCTTTTTGTTGATACATGTTGCTGACAAGATTTGTGTTAATTCCAGTTCAAATTAGTCACATTTTTAAATACATGCTAAAATATACAGCTTCGATGCTATATGGATTTCAAATAGTTTGAATTAAAACCTGATAGAAACTGTAAATAAATAATGAGTCGCTGGATTTCTCCGGGTCACAGTCACCGAGCCAGGACTCCGATGTTTGTATTTTACATCTGACTGATAGAGGTGATTACAGGGTCTTGGGGCTTCTACATCCAAACTGACACCAGTGTGGCAGAAACAAGCTACAGTGAAATTATAAAAATAGAGGCGATGATGGAAACTGGCATCGGCCTGTGCTTTAATTATAAAAAGTACAGCATGAGGGCTCTCTGGGCCTTTTTCTTTTTCATGTCCAAATTCAGCCAACTGTCTACAAAGTTAAGTTACACTTTATTATTCCCCCTGAGGGAAAATTGTCCTCAGCATTTTAACCATCTTTACTATTTAGAAGCAGTGGGCAGCCACCTAACTCTCAAGTTCTTAGGCTAAAGCCTTTAAGAACCATATCAGTGGTTTGCCTGTTTCAGTCTGTTTACTACATATCATATGCTGTATACATTGAATCCCAGCTTAACATTTTACAAACAGTGGTGCTCTTGCTGCTGTCAGAGCAGTTTTCTACGGAAACAGGTATCATTGGTTTCTATTCATTTCATAGTGAAAACGAATTAACAAAATCTTGAAACTTGTTTAAGCTGTGAAGTACATTTTTGTGGAAGTTACATCTTGTTATGAGGTAAAGCAGTGCACACTTTTCAAATCAATCTGCACTTAAACTATATAAAACATTGACAAAAAAAAAGGCCTTTTTCACAGCAGCAATTCTGACTTTCAGCATTTTGAGCTTTATTTACAGTGAAAAATGTTTCCATTGCTGCTGCTAATTGTTTCATAATAGTCATTATTGTCAGACATTATTGTAGATAATTAATGTGGTGTCACAAGTGTGCTAATTGAATTCTAAATTCTATTGAAATAAATGGAAACCAACAGCTGCCTGGAAGAACAAATATATTTAAAAAAATCTAAAACCATATTGCATGCATTTGTAAATTGATAAGCAAAAATGTGATGAACACATGGTTTTTGGCAAAAACTTGCAAACACACTGATTAAGGGCAAGTAGCCTACTACTGGCTGAACATTTTTAATTTGGGGTATGAGGGGAAAAGAGCCAACACAGGAGACAACAACAACTGCTCTCACAGCACAGCTCTATTTGGGTTCAAACTCAGGACCTTCTTTCTGTGAGGCGACAGTAATCACAACTGAGCCACTGTGATGCCCCAGGAGGCACTTGAGCTGCCTAATATCCCAGCACCATCCTCATAATATATATAAAAGATAAGCAGTTATGTTAATGTGGTTCTTAATTAAGTAAATCAGTTCATTCATTTGCAGATAATCCTATGTCAACATACAATACTTGTCTTCACATATTACATGGAATGTATTAATATGAACTCAGGCATGAACTCAGAATCCAAAAGCACTAAGAAAATGAGGTTTTCTTATTAATATGATAATTTGTGCAGCAAGAAACTCCACAGTTTAATCAGATCACCCACTTAGTTTCTCTGCAGTTTCTAATACTGTGTGTTGTTCTTGTGTTTACCCAAAGAATTTGCCTCTACACAGACACAGAGACATTTTGAATACATCTTTTGGTAAGACTAGATCTAATAATGTTTCACCTCTCAGAGCATCCAATGAGGAACTCCCTCGGCATCAGGTGAAAAAAAGATTCAGATAAAAGCCAAGCATATAACGATGATACATTACCTGTGATTGCACTGCTTCATTGATTCTGGCTGAGATGGAGATCAAGGTACATGTATGCATGAAGGAAACATTATGAGGGCAGATTAAGAAATTTTGGAGCAGAGGATAATTTCAGGCTCCTACAGCTCTGTTTATAAGGTAAAAAGACAACCAGACAATAACAGAGTGAAGCTGATATGATCCATCATTATCAGCTTTAGGCATGTTAGGATTTGTAATTTATTCTCAAATTATTTTTACTGATTTTATAATTTCGTCCATGGGACAGTGCTGTGAACAACTCTACAGCTCTAAAAGGGCAATTCTGTCCTGTGGATATTACAGTGTGGTCTAATAGAGTGATCCTCGCATTATGGGCATCAATCACAAGGCCACTGGAAATCTCTTACAGTGGATAAAGGTTTCTGGTTTCATAGTTGAAATGAGTATTTGAAATTTCCCTCAAAAGAAGTCTGGTTCACAAAGCACAGCTGTTGTGTGTGTTGCAACATTAAAAATCCGACTGATTCTCGTATTTCTAGTAACTTTGTCTTTGAGTTTTTTACAGTTATATTATTTTCTCTTTATCTTTTATAAAGACAGAAAATTATGTTTATATAGAGTATTAAATTGTTTTCCCAATTATGTTTTGATAAAAATAATTTTTTACTGATACGTTTGGCATCAACATTTACATGACTTGCCATATAGCCTACATTAGCGTGCTTAGCATTTCCTCATTATGTTAATGGGAAATGTAATCCGGTCAGCATTACATTTAATCTGTTCTAGATAAATCTAGACCATCTCACTTGGACTTGGATTTTAATTCTGCTTTCCAGCTTCTAGCGAAATAAAAAGAACAATGGTTAGTATTTGCAAATAGCACTGGTGAAAAAATTTGACTGGAAAAATCTTTCTAGTCTAACAAAAGGACAGAATTCATACAATGAACCCTGGCCGGTGACGTGTCTGCAGGCTTCATCCTCGTGAACAACCTCAGATGATTTCATTGATTAGCACACCTTGAACTCGAAAGGGTAAACTAATCAGTGAAAGCAAGTGCTGTGCTGGATTTGCTGTTAAAATAACGTAATTTCAGCTCTATTTTACAGTCACAGTCACGCATATATTTTGGGACGTTTTTTAACTGCGATGGAACAGACTGTACTTTGAGAAAGTTGTGGGTGTTCCTTTTGAGTGTGCATGACATTTTCTGTTACCGTGATGTGCTGCAAATGGACTTAGGACTTTTAGTTTCCTGAGTGATGTTTGCTGAAGGGGTGCTGGATTGCTTTTATATTGAGGTGCATGTTGTGATAGTGGTCCGAGGGCATCAGATGATGATGTTTTGTTTTTTGCTTCTTTTTTGATAGTGCTTCCTTAGGTTATTTAAAGGAAAAGTTAGACGTTTTGGGATATAGGCTTTTTTTTTTTTTGCTTTCTTACCAGGACTTACATGAGAGAATTGATACCACTATGTCTGTATGCTAAATATGAAGCTACTTCCAGCAGCTGGTCTGCGTAGCTTAGTACAAAGACTGGAGCTTCTGGTTGATGACAAGACTCCTAAACTAAATGTTTGCTGCTGCTTGTGGAAATAATTTCCTCAGCGCTATAAAAAAATATTTGGAGGTATAGTCAATTTAAAACAAACTTCATATTGTTGCGGTCTGTTTGTTTCCTGCTGTTTTGTCATCTTAAGTTTCATGAATTTTTCTTGTGGCCATTGAATTAGCCATGCTTACAGTGCAGTCAAGGTGAACAATGAATACCAATGATTTTCACTTCAAAATCTCTTCATGAGTCATTATTGTGGCAATTTTCTTTGGACTGCAGTGTCTCACCTGACACTTCACCTCCCTCCGGTTCACAGAGCTGGTTCACCTGCTGACTCCTGACTTGCCACATGCAGAGAGCAACAGAGTCCAACTCATCACACACTTAAATATGTGAGGAAATGTTGCATGTGTTTCTTTACCACCTACCAGATGACATACAGTGAAATTAACATTACTTTTTTTTCAAGAAATTGTGATGTTTGGCTCATTATTTGCAATTGCACCATCAAACACTAATAAATAACAAAACTCAGAGAAAAAGAGTGAAGCAACATTTTGCTTCCAATCAGGCACCACACGTGTACATACAGTACCTGTGGAGCAGATTTCTGCCAGACAAATAAAGATCTTGACATGCAATTATTTTCATCCTTGCGTGGGAAACCTTGATTGTAATGCGCTCTGACAATTTGCAAAGAAAATAGGCCTATGTACAGTTTATGGTGATTGCATGTGAGAAAGATTACGCATCACATTAAAGCGTTAACATGAAGAAACTGCAGGATGCCTGTATATCTTTATGCAATGACTTTAATACTTTGAGCTTTTCAAATTCTGTATCATTTTATGTTCTATTATCAATTATGAGCAGACTGTACATTCTCTGGTCACATAATAGCAACATATTGTTGCAGTTTCATGTTTAATTACAGTAAATTGTCATGTCACCAGAAAAAGTAGAAAAGTACATGCATTTGTGTGTGTGTGGTTCAAGTACTGAGATATTCCTTATTTTAGTGCATATTCTTTCAGAGTTAAATTGATGACACATTAAAAATGTAACAGCTGACGCAAACAAAAAAATAACTTATAAGTATAATATTCTGGCTCTTGGTCAATGGTATATATGCAAGGAAATATAGTGAGTGAATGTACAGTACCTTTAAAATAATTTTAACTATTCATTGTAAGTTAAATTCAGTGGGAATATGAACATCCCATTCAACAATAACAAAGTTTTACTGTCCTTGACTGCCTGCTATACAATCTTAAAATCAGAAGTAAGAAATCAATTTTAATCAGCTGTAACTTTTATTCTTAATTTTCTTTTATAGGCTTTTATTGTTTCACTTATAAGACAAGGATTTGTATTGCCATGGTGCATAAATGACATTATTCAATAAGACATTAAGAAAAGTGCAGTAAAAAAATTATTTAAATAATCTAGAGTAAACAAAGCGAAACAACTTCTGACAAAGGTAAAGACAACAAGTTTCAACAACAACAACAGCGGCTCATATGCTATTTATTACCGGTCAAGATGTACTTTTACCTCAGATGTTAACAACAAGAAAATGTCTGTAGTTGTAGTTCTACCAATCTAATGTTTCAGTTCCACACAGTCCATATTTTCCTGTCCTCATCTCTGCCAACTAAATGTGTTCATCTCATCCTTGTTTTCACGATCCATGCAGCTCCCAAGTCTGACTGACTGATTGTTACGGAGCACTTTATCTTATTACACCAGTAAATGAAGCCTCAGAGGCAGCGGTGGAACATTGCTGTTATGACAGCCATGTAATGTCCAAATAATCAAACTAAGGCATTTTGTTGTTTGATGATTTCAGGCTGATGAGCCCAATTAGATATTGTTTGTTGTTTGGCACTGACGCATCACTCCTCCAATTTTGGTGTGTCTTCATATGAGATATGAAAGTTTGGAGCTACAGAGGGAGCAAAACTCTTTTAGTCTCAATTTTAGTCTATATTGTTGGGAGTCAATGGGAGTCTCTTCCCACCTGAGGACACATCAAAACATTATTTTAGGGCTCAGACTTGGTTTTAGGTTAAAATGATGGTTAAAGGGTTGGGATCAGGGATGTAATTAAAATGACTGTGGTCAGAGTAAGCATCGTGAGAATGAATGTAAGTCAGTGCAGTGTCAATGTGTGTGTGTGTGTATGTGATCGAATTTGCAAAACTACATGTCTTGACTTTTCCCACATCTTCCCTAATTGTCAAAGTGAATGACTAACATTATTGAAATTTGTTTTTGACTTACTCTTCCTATTTAGTTTTCAAAATTAGACAGATTGAAGATGTTTTTCTACAGTTTCTTTTTTTATAATATGGTGGCATTGTTTCTTACTTCTTGGAAGGACATCTTTGGATATTTTAAGAAACTCCCAACTGTCACCCCTCCCGACAATTAAATCACAGAAAGAAATATGACATGTAGTTAGTGTCTTCAGCCAATGACCAACTCTGGCACATTTCACTGGTCACAAATTTGTTATAAAATAACTTGACGTCATTGACCTGTGATGGTTACGTCACACAGCTACAATACATTAAAGGAATAGTTTGACATTTTGGGAATTGCACTTTTTTCTATTGCAGAGAAGATTGATGCCACTCTCATGTCTGTACGGTATGTAGGCTACAGGTACATGTGTAGCTATAGAGCCAGTAGCCAGTTATCCTAGATAAGTATAAAGACTGGAAACTGGGGTAACCAGCAAACCTGGCCTTGTCCTGCCTACCAGCACATCTAAAACTCACTAATTAATATCTTGTTTGTTTAACCCGCAAAAACAACCGGAGTGTAAAAATGACAATCTGTGGTTTTGCGAGGGTTTAGATAAAGGACTTCTTGAAGGATTTCTTGGTCGGCCAAGGAGTCGTCTCAAGGTCAAGAAATAGTTCTGTTTTTATAGTTTAGTTTTTATTGTTTTCTAAAAATGACATTTTATCCAGCTGTGTCTTTTAAAATGTACCAAGCAGTTTATATTATATAAATGCGTATTAGCATCCTGACTGCAAGTGTTGACTATAGAGCCGTCTTTTATGTCTGAGATTCTGCACTGATATTTGTTTGACAAACACTAACTCTCCATTTGCCACTGTTTGCAAAGATGAAATCCATAAAAGTTCTCTCTGCAAACACAAACATATGCCAATGCTCACAATCACAATCACAAGCTGCTGATTGCCTGAATGTTTGAAAAAGTGGCAATCTACACAAGTTCTTCCATATGGACAGTTGTAACCCTCACTGTAGTGACTATGCATTTAAACACTGCCCTACAGTGATGCACATCCACTCCTAAATATCCAGTATGACACTGCAGTGTCTCTACGCTCGCCAGGCTGTAATACACTGCTGCTAAAGTCAACACATTTTGTGAAATTAGTTTTTCTTAGAACTCTGAAATGCAGATATTGTTTTGTAGACACAAATGTATGTGAACATTGTGTTCATCTACCATGGAAGGATGATGTGACGATGCCATAAATTGGACTTTGTGATAGTGGTACATTCATAAGCTGAGAGCCATCTGATTTTATTGACCATATAGGCTATAGCTGCAATGACACGGGTCATTGAGTCGGTGGTGTACTGGATAGTTTTCAGTGATGTCAGCATGAAGTTGGCTGCTGTGTGTGGAAGGTTTTGGCAAAGGATCCAGGATGTTTTGATACCTCGCTATGGGAAAGAATAAAATTACTTTTCTGTCTTGACGTGTGAGCAGATTTAAAAAGATGGTAGTTGATGAGGAACACATTAAGTGAATTAAGTGCTTTGAGACTAGTTGTAATGCAGAAAGACTGACCTGAGAACAGGTTTGGTTTCATTCAGATGTATAATTCTCCACAGTTCCATCAAGCTGACTGTCTTCATGTCCTCACTGTTCAGCCCCTGACCCTGCTTTTCTTAAGAGTTTCCTCTGACAAACCTCGCTGCCTCCCCGTGTATTTGTTCCATAACTATTTATTTTCCCTGATGGCCCTGTGGCCCATGTTGCACCTGCCCTACAATATCCCATCATGCCTGAGCTCTGACTGTGCCTTTTGGCTGTGTCTCCTCAGTTTCATTTACATCCTGCTGTAACAGTCCTGCAGCTCTGGCAATTAAATCTTTATGCTGTCAGTTTCATTTTACATTTTACACTCGTACGTTTAAACTTTTCAATTAGTTTGGATAGGTTTATCTCCCCTGCCAGTACAAAGCCACACTAGGAAGGCTTTCATTCTGAATCTGCTGTTTAGCATTTAAGGTGTCACTTCATGATCTCCCTAAACTCTTGCAGTGAAGAAATCCAAATGCCAGATAGCGACAATCTAAATCTATTTAGGACTCATAAGTGAGAAACTAAATTTATGTACTGAGTGAGCCTGCAGTATAACTTACATTTAATTGTATTCATTGACTTTGAATTTGAATTCTAGTTTCCTCTGTGTTTATCACAAGAGAACAACTATCACACATAAATATTTGGTCTTAGAGGTGTTAGAGCTTTCTTGATACTTTTAAGCTTTTTCCCTCCATAGTTAAGCTGAGTGGAATATCCCAGTGTTTGTCTTCATGCTGTTCGTGCACAAGCTGACATAGTGCAGGTAATAGGCATTAGAAATGTATCCTCACTTTTTCGGCATGAGATTGCTGCAACAACTACAGGCCATGTTATGGATTGATTACCTCAGCAACACAGGCACATTTGACGGACTTTACACCATTACCCCTGCTATTAAAAACAGGCATATAAGGGTGAAAAACAGTGAACTATACCTGTAAGGGGAATCTGACTATATGTGGACCAAATCTGTCCTCGACACATCTATCAAACCTGATATCTCAGGTGACATTTCAGACACCACTGCTCTGATTTTGATGAGGGATGATGGGTCATTATGTTCTGTTGTGTCCTTGACAGGCCGCTATAATTATGGGAAGTGGCCCCCTAGCCCCAGACACACGAACACACACACACACACACACACACACACACACACACACACACACACCTATACACAAACACATTCAACCCTGAATAACCAGTTCATTCACACAGGGCCCCTGTTCTCCTTTGTTGTTTATTTTGTGTGTGATCATAAAACAGACTGAATAGTAAGAGGTTTTTCACTCGATCAACCATTCAGCTGCTTTAACGCAAAGGTTTTACAACAAATAAATAACATTATTATTACATTTTGTATGTAAATGTAGAGCTCTTGGTCCTACCAAAGTTGCATAAAAGGTTTTGAATAATTTTGGTAGCATTTGATGTTGAAGAAGATATACTGAACTGAAATAAACAGAAGGGTAAAACATCAGAAGAGTTGATTTGATTTTTAACAAACTATATTTAAAAATAAGAGATGTTGCAATTAAAATAGTGTCTGAAATACATTTTTTGGAAATGGATATAATGAATTAAAAATAACAATAGCTATTGTTGCTGAATAGGCATTCACACTAATTATGCTGGAAACCACATATAAATTATTCTGAAAAAAAAAGTTAAAATATATTGTAAATCAGTACAAAATTAAAGATATCCTAAATCAATTGTTCATTTTATACTTTGTATTATTCACTTATACTTCCATACATTACATACTGTGTGAACATATGGGGTAAAATAATCCAAATCCAAAATAATACCCAAAAGTCGTTAAAATGAGAGAATGTAACATGATTTGAGAGTGTGCATGCTTAAGTTGTTGTGTAACTGAAAATGTGTGGCGCACTGTATGTTTGAAAAATATTTATATTTATTTGTTTTTCTATATACAAAGGGTGTTGATGCTGATGTCAAATTGCAACACAAACAGAGCCTACAGAATTTCCAGATTGTTAATATTATCTATTTTTTTAAAGGTTGAAATAATTCTACATTATAACCAATTTTTCTTGTTCTGGGAAATATCATCATTGCATCACTTACTCCCTCAGTAATGAGAATCATAAGATGTTACAAGAAAGAGCTTCTAAGCACATATACATATACTGGCACATTGCAAAACTGGAGCATGTACTGTAAGCTGGTACTAGACTCACTTTGAAGCTTTGAACATTGACCAACTGCATTGCCCACATAGACATGTTTGGATGCAGAAATGAGATAGATAGGATATAACAGGATATAACTCAGGCAGGGAGAGAAAGTCAGCGAGCGGGAAATGAGCCTCAGCCAAAACACAGCTGCTGGCTGAATAAGTAAAGCCACCTAGAGGAGGAACAGAATGATGAGAGGAAGCAAGAGTAAGGAGCAATTCCCACACACTCTATCAAACAACTGTGTGAGAACTACAGCACTGTCACACAGTTGTTTTGCGAGTGAGAAGCGAATCCATGCAGACCTGTAAGGAACTGGGTGAGAAGAGGGGGTAAAAAGAATAAGGAGAAACTAATGTTTCAGTTCATTTTTGACAAATGTGGGACAGCAATTTTGCAGATCTTGTAATAGGCAGGAAGGAGGGGGATTGAGGGGACGCAGAGTGGCGGCTTCTGGAGGGGTGTTGGTTGATGGGGTGGTGGTGGACGGTGGAGGAAATGTTTCTGTGAGAGAGCACATAGTGAGAGACATGAGGCAACAGATGGAGAGAAGAGGCCCAGAGAGGCTGACAGCAGTGATACTCCAGAGAGAGAGAAGGCGGCGGGTGAAGCCCTGCGCCCACTGAATAACTATCTGAACCTTATTAGGAGAAGCAGTAATGTGCTTCAAAATTAGCCCTGACACAATGTATTGATATGTACAAGTCTATTAAGCTTGAGATTGTGATTTTGCATGTGTGCTGATACAAAAAGAATGACGATTTAATATTTAAATAGTAATAATAATTCTTTACCTATGATTGCATTTTCACTTAGCACCAAGAGAGTGCCTGTCATTATGTCTCATCATCCGCCAAATTGCACACTCCACGACAATGTACGGGCATAATGTGTCCGCTTGAAAAGAGGGGAGATAAAAAGAGCGAGGGAGGAGGAGGAAAATGAAGATAAAGTGTTTGATGTACGTCCTGAGAACAAGAGTGGCCTTAATGATAAAACACTGCCGATGAATAAGTCTGCCAGTGGACAGGGCAGGCCTGTCAGCGTAAGCATAAAAGGTGATGAGTGAGAGCTTTGCACTGTTAAACCTTCATGCTTCAGGATGCACAGTGTTGAAGGCACAGAGCAGGTCTGGGAATATAAAACTTATCCATAATTAAGTGCTGGCTTGAAAGTGGAGCTCTGTTTAGCCATATGAAAAATAAAACAAACAAAACAAAAAACAGGATTTTCTCCTGAATCGGAAACCTCAATAACAGTAAATTGTTTGCAGCATGCAGAATATGATGAGCATCAAAAGCCTTGTTTACAATTTCAGCCAATGACAGTCGGTGTGTTTAATCCCTGTTAATTTTTCACTAAATGTATTTAATAATAATGAAATTATTTTTCAGGAAAATAGTGCAACCGAAATGCAAAAGTGCAACAGAAGTACCTCAGATGAAGATGTCACTTTGTTATATGTTGGAAGACATGGTAAACTGTTGGTATGTCTGGTTGTAATTTTCATGCACACGTTATTGTTTCTGCTTTTTTTTCAACATGTCTTCTGTGAACAACTTTATATGACAGGCCTTAATAAATAAGAAGCAGTGGTGGCTGATTTGAAGTTGTGTGTGTGTGTTGCATGTATCAACTACATTATGGGGACAAAAGCCTCTTCACTCTGTCACATTGTGGGGACTCAGCTCCCATCTGAGGACATAAAGGTTAAAGGGGAACTGCACCGTCCACACATCAGTCTGTTAACAAGTTTTGGGGAATACTACTGCATATGTGAAAAAGTTGTAGAAAGCCTTTCGTGGCTCCAGAGGGAGCTGCGTGAAGTCGGACACGTCAAGTGACATCACTTGAGTAAGCATCGGTTAGATCTGAAGACTACAAGGTTGAAAATAAACAACATCTGGGGGTGTGTAGTTAGAAAGAAGTGAGCTTACCAGACCTCAAGTATAAGGCTTCGGGAAATTAATGAAAGTCAATTTAATGTCCTCACAATTAATAAAAAGTGTCGGGTGGTATGCAATATTGCTTGAAGCCATGATGTCGTAAACAGTTAAAATCAGAAGCTGAACCACTAATGATGAGAAGTTTTAGCAGTAATTTTGAGGGCCAACAGAATTTCACACTCAAATGATTTTTATTCTGGACCGCTGTTGCCATATCTGCCAGTTATCAAAATAAAAATAATTTTAGCCAACAGCCACTCTTATGTTATTATACTTGAAAACCTGCTTTGAATAGATAACCATGCGTGATGAAGACAATCTTTTAAAGGTCTGTAGATATCTGTAGTGTTACATTGAATTCATTTTCACTACCTTGTGGACACTGTTGACTAAGAAACTTCAGAATTCTTCCATAGTTATTATGATATTTCAGATATTTAAGCATTATTTTAACAAAAACTGAGTTTGAGGGAAAAAAAGGTCAAGGTTTTTGTCAGTTTGTTTATTTGTATACTTTTGTACTTAAAATGTACTGTTCCATACTGCCATAAACATTGTTGTATTCATGTCCCCCAAATAAATGAATAGACAGATAAATAGACAGACAGATAGATAGATAGATAAAACCCAGCTGTCCTGACCTGTCTCTGCTCCACCCCAATGCCTACCTAGGAGCCCTTTTTTTATTTTTTCTCTCTACGTCTCCCCATTATTATTATTATTATTATTGTTAAATTGTTTGTAAATGGCCTTTTTATTCCTTTTATTTTCTCTTATCCATCCCACACACACATACACAATAGTAACCAGTACAATAAGAAAATCTAAATGTACCATTTGAATTTCATTTGGTCTCAGCGTCAAATTTTGATTTGTTCAATATTTTGGTTTTATGTTGAAATTAAAACACATTCCCGCCAGCCTCAGCTGTAGGCCTACTTTGTGTTTAGTGCTTAGTAGCAAATATTATCATGGTAACACACTAATATGATGAACATGGTGAACATTTTACCTGCTAAAGAGTACGTCACAGAGCTGTTAGTGTGGCTGTAAACTCTCACTTGGTTGTATTTCACCTTGAGGTTTAAAATCCCCCTTGAGATTTATACAATACTATTTTACACAAATATGCACACACATAAATGGACATTCATCCAACATAAAAAAACCAACACACTGCTACAGTCACCCTTGCATACACACAAATTAGACTGTTATGACATTATAAATGCCAGCCAGAGGTGTCTCTGATGATGTCACTGCACTTCGAGTAACAGCTCTTTGTTCTTCCAAATACATTGGCACACTCACCTACAGATCCACAATATTATACTTTAAAATAGGCATAACCAAGACACTCATAAGAAAATCTTACTAGAAAGATAAAATTTAATTTAATTTGGCTTAAATGCATTTTTATGTGTATTTGTTTGTGATTTTTTTCATTTAATATCTGTAAAAGTCATCTCAGGGCAGATGTCAGCTGATTCTTGACTGGCTTTTTAGCCCTTTGAGTACACAAGGCCAGTGGTCAGACCTTAAAAGCCTACAGTCTGGTAGGGTGAGGTTCACACAAAAGCACTTCCTCCCTATTGAAACACACACAATGGCAGAGGCCCTTTTTAAGACTTTTGCTTTGCGGGTAAATTATGCAACTTAATGGATTCATCTTTGGTCCTCTCTGCTGAGACAGATAGGCCGGAGAGAACACAGCGAAATGTCTGGGAATGTGGAGAATTACAGGGGATGAAGAGATATAAGAATGGGAGCAAAAGAGAGGAAGGAGAAGTGGAGATGGGATATCTCAGAGGTAAAGATACAGCCAAGGGCTTTAAAGCTGTAAATCCTCCTTTCTTGAAGAGATGAGGGTTTTTTTCTCTCCCCTACTCTCCTTTTTCCACCCTTCCCCCTTCCATGATCATAAACACATAAACACAAACATAAATGCACAACCACACTCCAACAGACGTTCTGCTGCACTACCTATAAAATCCAGTCATTTATATGGAATAGCCTGGAGTATATGAACAGAAGTAAATATGCTCCCATGTTTATGACAAGGGACTGTTGTACAGGAAATGATCATTTGAATTACCTATGAGCTAATGTCTTCCAGCATCTGCGTCCTTAACAATGTACCATAATGAACTGCAATGTAAGCTTATTCAAACTTTACCGGTCACTCACTCAGAGAAAACTAGCATTTATCTTCTCCAACTTACATTCACATGTTCAAAGTCTTAACTGTGTGCAACTCTGCTGTACAAATTGATCTCAAATTCTCTATTTAATCTCACCTGAAAAATAAGATGTCTAATGTGTTTGTTTTTTTTCATACAGCATTTCATCTTTAGTGTGAAACTGAACAATGCCTCCTATGGTCTCTTGACAGTGTGTCGCATGCCAAATTCACGTGAGCGAGTATAGGTACAAGTACTCAGAACAATTACATTTTGGGGGTTTAACTGGCACAAAAAGAAGCAATTAATGAAAATGTAGGTGCTAAACCAGGAAACAACATGACAAGGCAATGCAATAGTACAAAACAAACTTTCTATCATGTACTTTGGCCCCATATTTGTCAACCTGGCATCAATTTCAGTGATTTCCTCTCTCTTAAATTCTGTATGTACATAATTGCAATGTCATTCATATGTGAATTAAGACATGATGTCAGTTTGCAGCTTGGAGCTGATTGCTTATTTCCTTGGATGACAGCTGACAACACTGTGACGACCAGTCGTCTCGACAGTCGAGGCGATCAAACGAATCTTGGCAGAAGTGATAACTTACATAAAAGTAAAACAGTTCCAAGACAAGTCATCAGATCTGGCAGGAGTAACACAGATGTTAGAATATTAGCCTAATTGATGGGCATGTAAATTAAGTGACATTGTGACTGAGCAGTTCGGTTTGTTTACTTATACTATAAAATGTAATATGAGTCTCAACTACGAGTGTGTAAAGAATGTGTTGGTGGCAGAGTGTGTGGTTACTGATATGATTGCAAAATGCACTGCATCTACAAATTTTACATGGAACTATTCTGTTATGTTGGTTTTCTTTTTATGCACATTACCATACCATTATCTTTGCACTACCCTCAGTCCCACTACTATCTAAAGTTTTTGCACTATAAGTTTTATTGCAAAACACCTTAAAAAGCAATATCAGTGCAATATTAGTGTAATATCTAAGGTATACCCTATAATTTATATATTACACTGATATTGCACATATTTCACATATCTTTTGTGTGTATGTACCTATATGCATGTATATACTTTAGTTTTACTTATTTATTTACTTATTTGGTGCTACATTTATATATTTTGTTTTATTCTATTCTAATTTAAAATATTTTATTATTTGTTTAAAATTTTCTGTGTATGTAGCGTGGAGAGGGATACAACTGCATCTCATTGTGCAGTCCTGTATTGTATAATGACAAGAGGCTGAATCTTGATGATATTCATTATCGTTGTATGAGAAAACCAATACTTTTTTTTGAAGGGTAAAAAAAGCAAGCAAGTCCCAGCAAAAGTGTGATTTCAGTTAATAAAAAAACCCAAAATAACCTTAAATTTGAAAGATATATAATCCAATATAAGATTTGCAGGATAATGATTTTATATGTGGAAAGACAGGAAAAGATCTGACAACAACGTCTGTGTTTGAGAGACTGAAGAACTTACACTGAAACCATTGTGGGACAAGGAAAAAAACAGGACAGGATATCTCCCAAACATTAATGATGTGGTGTTAAAAATAAAAAGCCTACAAAGCCAAAGTTGGATGAAGAAATACACGTGTGATAGAACAAGACTAGCTACAGAAAGGAAGAGAAGTGATGGAAAAATGAGTGGTCAATCTATATTCTCTGTTTATTAAATGAAACTGGCATTGAATCAAGACACTACAGACGGTGGGTGACAGCAGATAGAGGGAGTTGGAGAGGAGTGTGTACAGATTAAGAGTGGTATTAATTCTGACCCATAATCTCTCTGCCTCTGTAATTGAGGTCACACACCAGGGGAGGCTGAGTTTGGAGAGAGACTGACTCTCTACTTTACGAAGCTCTAAGGAGGGAGCAAACAGACACAGAAATGAACTGAGGGGATGCAATCCTCCCCAGACCTTATGACTGTTTAGAGACGAAGTGAAGGGAGACAGCCAGGGACCCACTGAAGATGACCTCAGTAAAGTCCTACAGACGTAAAGTCTAGTTAAAATGAACACAAAACTAAAGGGAGGTTTTCTCAGAGTGAAGTCTTACTTGAGACCAACTATTTTTGATGGCAAAATGATGATGAAACTCAGCAGTGTTTTTCATAGTGTACAGAAAGATCAATAAATAAAGAGCATCCATGATTTTAATAATATGGTCAAAATTGCAATTACCAAAAGGAAGTTTTATTTGCCCTTCTGGCATGATAGTGCACCCCCTACATTAGATAACTAGACATAGTCTTGTGTGTAATGTGAGATGAATCTGCTGATGAGTTTGGACGCTGTCTCCACAAATATGTCCAAAAAAGTGTTTTTTTTATCATTTTTTGAAGAATGGTAAAATGTTCACAATAGCAGCAGTATCATTATCGTTTATAAACCCTAATATAAAACAGTGAGTAGAATTTAAATTTCCATTTGACTTAACATAACATAGACCACAACTTCCAAACATAAAATACAAAATCTAACTCATAATATACAAACGGTCTACCTCTCTTACAGCAAAACCAAACTTAGCTTAAGGAGCTCACATGTGGTCCCAACCCATCAAATCGTCTCACTGCCCAGTTTCTACCTCTGAAACTTCACTCCTCTATTCACTCTGTTCTTCTGCATCTGTCTGAGATCAATATTGTAATAACTGGAGAGGAAAAAGACTCATCATAATCAATAAGAGCAACGTATAGCTAGGCAGAGGTAGACAGAGCGAAATCATTCTGCCCAACAGCGGAGCTGAATGTATCTGACACCTCATTCATTACACTATTGAATAATCCATTGGCTCTGTCACAGCCACAGAAGAACAGAATAAGCTCCAGTGCGAGCACATCTGCAGGCACCCGCAGCAGGAGGATTCCTACAGAGAGCTTTATTCCTTTGATTACATAGAAGATTTATATGAGTTTAAGAACATATTAATGTATCCACAGGAGTGTAGAGTGAGCCTTGCGCCAGGTTTGAATATTTTTGCCTTGAAGACTCAAGTCAAATATAAAATAAGTTAAGTCTCAGAGCTGTCAAGTCCAGGTCAAGTCTCACTTTTGTGACGCAAATCTCAAGTCTACAGCTCTCCAAAACGATAATAGAAAACAAATGACAAAACATGTCTAGAATACTAGAATTTAAGTGTATGTATGTAATAGTTTTTAATACATATTATTAATACATATGTGGTGTGGTGGGATATTGCAAAACATGAAAACCTGCACATTTGAAATAAAAAGTTGATGGGCTTGTGGGGTCAAAACTCTGATGTGTGACAATACCAATAAAGTCAGTTCAAAACAGACTAACATAGCCCATTCACAGTCCTTTATAGCTGTTAATATCTTATTAACATCTTTTTCCTCCGTACATCACTCAAGCTGACAGTAGGACCCTCAAATGTCCTACAACAACTCGATAGTAACAATATTTGCTTTAGTTAATCAGTTCATTCAGTCACCTCTCACAGCTTGAGACGGCGGTAACATGCAAGAGTTTCAAGTTTAAGGGTTTCAGCTTTTAAGAGAGCTATTTCATTCTTTACCAGTATCCACTGACAGCGACATGAGCTCATTAAACCCCGAGGTATGAAAAAAATCCATGCACCTTGGTGGCTTATCACTTGCCACCAAAACATTAAAACCTGGTTGTAGTTTCCGAGGACAAGTAGGACACTTACTGATGTTGTGATATTATGAAAGTGACTCTAGGAAAAAAAATGCTTGATCTTCAGTTCAGATCAAATTTGGCCTTGCTTGGGTCAAAATCATTGCAGCTGCCAGACACTCAGCTGACACCCACCGCCACTGAAATCATTACCCCATGAACACAGACGGCGAGGTGGGAGGAGAAACTCTCAGACATAGGATGGAAAATCATCAGCTCAGATTCACATGTGTCTGACAGACAGAGTGAAACACTTCTTAAGAATTGCTCTTGCAGGGCCTGGAGGGCCTGTCAGTTGACTTTGGTGCGCTTTAGACTCAGGGCTAATAAGGATGTGCTGTTGGGAATTTGTGTGCATGACAGCTAAGCAGAAAGAGAGGCTTTGATTAGCCACGGGGCCCGTGTGAAGGGAATCATAGAGCAGTCGTAAACCTGAAAAAAAATGTCAAATACTGCCGAGGTTCAAGATAGTTTAAGGAAATACAAGCACCATCTTCACTGACTATTTGAAGGTCAAATTGGCAAAGAAATCTCAAGGTCAAAGACTGATTACCATTGAGAAAAACCACAGAAATGTTTTTCTTGAACATAAATTATTCTGAGATAATGCAGACATTACTCATGCATTGCTAGCATGTCCGTGACAGCTGTAGCAAACACATCAAGTAAAACAATACAGGGACCTTTGTAGCATTTCAGCCAATCACAACATGTGAAATCGAGGATGTCAAACTGGATCATGGTGCAGAATAAAGAGCAAGTGATTATTGTCAGGGTAACATAGGATCAGTGTGTACCTGTAAACAAGCTTTAACAGTGCAGAGGAGGACGCCATCGCTTATAAATCGACCGTACCACATGAAATGCAACAGTGAATGATTAGAAAACATCGGGGAGTCTCCACAGGAGCCCCGGTCTAGTCCGGTAGGTGTTGTTTTCGGTCTATTTCACACTAAGAAGAACTCATTAAGATGTTATGATTCATTTTGATTGAGGCTTGCAAAAATTATACTGTGACCCCTTTGGGAACAAAAAAAAAATCGATGTCGAAACAACAGCAACAACAACAATTCAGAGCTGAAATCATTCTGTCTGTCAGTAATCCATTCAGACTTGTACACTATCAGGTTTACACAGTTAATTGATTATTCATCTCAAGAAAGTCACCTGTATGTTTGCAACCTGTCAACTCAGTTATCTCTTTGTGTCCTTCTGAGCATGAAGATGTCTTTTTACATTTGCTCGATCGGTCTAAAATCTATTTTTTTGTCATCATTGCAAGTTCCTATATATTGCATTATAGCTGACATAGTAATAAGTGCTAGTTTAGCATCATTCATGTTGCATGTTTCTCACATATGTAAGAAGAACATGGTTATATCTCAGGGGCCACTCAGACCTTCCCTGCTTTGTCATCCAGCTGAACTTCTTCTTCAGCAGGTTCAACATGATTGACCTCGAGGGAGACTGGACCGGGGGTTCCTCCAATCACAGCAGAGAAGAGGAGGATGGTCTTCATCGAGTCACACTCACTGGCTGGGAGCTCAGGGAATATGCAGCCCATTTGGGGGGGGGGGGGGGGGGGTTATTGACACAGCCAGTCCAGCTGTTTCTACTTAAGGGCAGAGGTTGACTGTTCACCATAGTTCTTGGTGTTTTTAAAACCCTGTAAACCCCAAACTCAGCTTCTTACTATGAACGATGGCGTCCTTCTTGAACACACCATTTTTTTTGTCAAAGCTAGAACAGTTTTGGTTATTTCACAGAGATTTATTTTGTTTTTTTTGTCTTCGCTCTTCTCAATGTGGATTGAAGTGGGTGCTGGAAGAAGTACTCAGAAGCTATACTAACTTTATAGGTAAAAGTAGCAATACCAGTGCAAACTCTGTTACAAGTAAAACTCCTGCAGTTGAAATCTTGTGTCACCAATGTGCAGCTGGTAAAGGTGGGGCAAATTCAAACTGCATTTATCAAACCACAACCACACAGTCCTGCTGAATCACATTAGCTGAGCCGATTGTTAAACTCTATAAATAATTCCTAAGGATCTTTAACTTTTATTATTGATTACTAAGTAGAAATACTATAGAAACCAAAGATTCAGGGTCTTTAAACAGAGGACCCACCAACAATCATCTAGATACCTTCCTGAAAGGAAGTTTTACACATCCATTCAATTTTTCACATTACATTAACTCCAACAGCAAAATAAGATGTATTTCTAAGATCAGGATGCAGCATTTATGCCTTATTAGACAGTGCGTGGAGGAGAGTGAGGAAATTTGGGAGTGCATTGGGGAGAGTTTGCTATAAAGGTCATGTTTTGAATTTAAATCAGTAGATTGCACCTGGTTGATCTTTTCTATTTTCTTCTTCTTCTTCTTCTTCTTCTTCTTCTTCTTCTTCTTCTTCTTCTTCTTCCTCCCCACATCCGTGTCAATTAATCTTACTAAAGAAAAGGTAATTTGTTTTTTTTCATGCGTCCATGCCAGCGTGACTTAAGAGATCCTGACAGGGCAAATGACAAGATGACAGTCTGGGGAAGCAGTGGAAAGGCAGTGAGAGATTCTTCTGGACAGCTTCATATTACTTGTTATTCCTCTACTGCATAATGATTTTGCAGCTGTTTACTCCCTAAACTTTAATTGGCACAGCTCATGTAGATGTGCAATGATTTACAATAAGGATCAAGAATGCAAATAAAGTAAAATGGGGACATGTTTCATAAGCCTCTGTGTTCCCCTGACTCCCAGTGACAGCTACCAATGCTGAAATTTCATTACTACTAAAAGCGTAGCATGCAATTTTGAGTTTTATAACACTGCTTTTCTCACATAGCAGTAATGCATAACTGTCTCTATTGCCATGAAAAATATAATATTTTCGAGCAACAGTCAATCAAAAATTCTTTCAGGTATCAAGAGACACCCTGCTGAACCGGGTCTGTTACCTTAAAAAACAGCTGAAAAACCTCAGTGTGCTACAAGGACGAAATAAGTCAAAGGAAAGAGAAAATTACAGAGAGCAGCTGCGATTTGGCCCAACAAAATTGAGAAGAAGATGTACAAATAATACAAGGGCAGCCAGTCCAGTAAGTGCAGAAAGATGGCAACATCTCAAGGCAAAGCAAAATGAGAGGAGGAAATATGACTGCAAGTACACCAAAGAAAGATGATGCAATAAAGCTCTGACACAACACAGAACCATGGAAGCAGAAGAAGGAGATGGATGGACGGAAGGTGAAATAAACTAGAAATCAGTGGAAAAAATGTTTAAAGAAAATGCTGGATGGCAAGCAGCCGTTCATAACCGTGCTTTTACAGAAGATAGAGACACGGAGCAATAGAAGAAGAGAGGCAGAGAAATGGGTGGGTGGCCATCAGTGCACGAGCCTGAAGCGATGAAACATTATGCCGGGATAATGAAGATGGTTCTGCTCGGTCACACTCCACATTAGCCCAGAGTCAGGCCGACCCCAAAGTGTCAACAAGTTAATAGACTGGGTTTCAGTGACTCTTCCACACTGCTGCTCTCCACCACAAACACAAATTATTTACAGGAATTTTGTGGATAAATAAATATAGATACCTCTACATGGAAATTAATAACATGGCCATAGCCTGAGGTACAGCGGGGGTGAGCATTAATGAGCGTGTAGAAATGCTGATTGCCATGAGGTGTGTGTGGCTAATGGCATGACAACACTGTTGGTGTTTAATGGCATTTCTGTGTTGGCGAAAGAGAAGGGGAGACACATGCCAACTGTGGATCTTAGTGCTTCTTTGTCAGAGGTCTTTTGTTTTCTATGGACAAGAAATTCAAACATTGGACAATTGTTTTATTAGTACTGTATTATTGAGTGTTCTTTGAAATCTACGTGGGATCTCTTCATTCATTTAGTATTATGACCGTTTAACATTCATGCTTACTTTTGCAAATTAGCACCACACAAATTACAGCTGAGGCTGGTGGGAATTTCTTTGACCTTTTGACCTGATCGTGATGCTAGATGAAAAGTTTGGGATCACCAAAATTATAAAAATTTATCCTGGGTGGCGGGACATGAATATCTGTAGCAATTTTCGTGACAATTCATCCAATAGTCGTCAAGACATTTCACTGCAAACTACAAATGTCAGTAGACTTTTAACCCAATGCCTTGAAGCCATGAATTTTAATTCAAGTCACTGATGAAGTAAACCATTCTCACGGCTTGAATACTTGTATAGGGTTGAGAATTTTGAACAGCCACACTTTCTTCTCAAACTATAACTACAAGAGAACTCTAAAAGACTCTAAATCTCTCCGTTTATTTTGATTCTAGTGCAGTAAACATTCAAAGCAGGCAGCCATCAACAAACCAAGCATCTCCAAGTTTTTATATGAGCAAAATTAAATAGAGGGGGAGCTCTTTAAGACAATTTGCAACCCTCTACTTTAAGCAATTAGGTGAAGATGGGATTGACAGCAGCAGAGAGCAGATGCAGAGATGTGACAGGCAGCCAGACGCTCTCCAGAGCACTACACCCAATGCACCTAATGCTTTGGCTTGTAGATAACTTTACAGATCAGCTATGATTATGTTGCTTATTAATTCAATCAGTCAGCTCCGGCTGGCTGCTCTTATATTAGTGCAGTCTTTTACTAATTCACTCTACAAAGGCAGATGTGAGTGATGCAAGCAAAGGGAAAGCAAAGGAGGGGGAGACATGGAGGAAAGACAGAGGAGACCTTTGGCAAATTCTGCAATAATTGCCTCGAGTCATTTAAAAAAAGGGTTTTGAGGATGAAAAATTGATCCATAGATGTATTTAATCAAGAGCTGACTCAAGAGCTGTCCTTTAGAGTACCTTTGGCTGCAGACAAAACTGAAATAAGAAATGGGACGTTACGTTTTAGATTTTACATTTTTGACATTCAGAGTTGTACCATATAATTGACCGTATCAGAGGCCTCTGCCTCTCTCAGCAGGTTTCTAAGGATTTAGCATCACTGTAGACAAGACACATCCTCTGAAAGCTATCAGAGGATGTGTCTTTTGTCCTTGTTTTTTAGATACAAGAGATTATAGTAAGAATATTATTTGCAAATCACACTTATAGCTATCCTCAGTCTTAAAAACATAGTTAAATCACAATTACATCACACCATAAAAGCTTTATGCGGCTGTTATAGTGAGAATGGTTCAAGGTTTTTAAGAAGATTCATATATTTATATTATATATTATTTAGGTATTTTTGCTAGATTGTAAAAACAAAAAATTAATTTTCAGAACATTATAAAATGTGCACTCACTTCCCAGTGTTGACACATGAAAAATGTATTTCTTGTCTTCTCCTCTCCCTCTCTCACTCTCTTTTTGTGAGTGTTATCATTATCATATTAACTAAAGCATAATGGCATGCAGATGATGTTCTGATGCAAGAGTCGGGACACAAAATGCACTCAAACTGAAGTGTGACTGAATGACTGATCCATTGGAAGTTTTATATCAATTAGATATAGGCCTATGGGTACCATTTAATGTTGAGAAAAAGTTGGGAAGAAGCTTTGTATTGCGATCTAGACTGGATAATCTATTTTTAATCAGTCCTGGACATTGTGATGGTATAACTGAAATAAATTCTGATATGCTGCTCCATCCTCATGGCATAAATCAAAACAGATGCTAAAGCTCAAAACTCTATTGTCTCTAAAGAGTTTCAGAGAACTCATTAAGGGCATTTATTTTAGCTGTATATGTCCTTGCAGCAATGCTCTTGACTAACAAACTTATGCTTCTGAGTAAGACTTACAAGTTATGTTTTGTTATGTTTTTACTTGTAATACTCTTGGCTTAATTTAACACTGCTTTATATCTATTTTACAGTTTCTTCTTTGTTTGATTTTTCATTGTTTATTTTTTATAATGTAAACTTGGCACACTTGCAAAATATATGCATATATGATTAAATATTTAAATTGTGCTATGATGTACCACTATACAAGACAATCATCAGCAAATCATTTTGCTGCTGTGCTTTTTCTTTATTTTCTTTTGTTGTGTCATTTTCTTTGATGCGTCGCTTATTTGACTGACAGCTTCTATATAAACAATGTTACTATTAAATTTGGCACTTCTCTCTCTGCACACCACCAGAGCCTCTAAGTCATTAATGGAAAATAATTAAATCAGAGTTTAAAACAAAAGCTCAGTCACATGCTGTCGATTGAGCTTGATTAACAAAAACACATCACATCCACAGAAAATAGAAACAGGAGAAGAAATATTTCCCCTCTCCAAAGGTAAAGTATCTTAGCTAATAACCCTTAAAATATTAAAACCCTGTGAGTATGAGAAAAGTAGCTGTAAATTTGCCTTATATATAAAGAAATGTCTCTCAAAATTAAAATTTTACTTGATATGCGGTAGATCAAACTCTTTCTGAAAATCAAAAAATAAAAGTAGTGAGTCCTTCTTGATATCAGCTGTCTAGTTGTCTGAATAAATCTTTTGTCCTTATTCACGTCAGTTTTTAATTGTTCTGCTTAGTTTTTAATTAACTTAGTTTCAAGGCCATTGTGTATTTAAGTGAGAAACAAAGAGTGAAACAGAAAGAGAGAGAGGAAGGGATGTTTTTGGGCTTCCAAATTGATATAGCTTCCTTAGCCTTTAAAAGCTCAAAGTGTTCCGCAATGTACGAGCATGAATAACGCAAAAAGCAGTCTGAATCGGAGGGATAAAATAGTGGCATAATGGGGACTCAGTGTTTCGCTTCTCTTCAAGCCTTGATGAGGTCTCCAACATGCTGCTTCTTCTGGGCCTTGATCTCAAAAATGAGCAGTTCGCTGTCAGCGGTTGCGATGGTGCACATATCTTCACACGTAACGATGTACTGTGTGATGTCTTCATGTCATCAAAAGTGTCCCAAGCAAGCTGCAGTGAAAATAACCCAGTTTGTACACTTGAGAGGAGAAGCATGACATGGTCAGACAGTCCCAGCAGAGCCTGTAACAGGTGGTAAGCATCAGTGTTTGACACGAAACACTGCTCGAGTGTTGTGTTTTGTCCACACGGGCATGTCATCTGTTGCTTGTCGTTAGGGAGCTCAAAAGGCAGATTGGTGAGGTTAATGTTACCAAACACGATAACAGCGATTTGCGTGGGAACCTTAATTGAGGAGGAGAATTGAGCCAGTTCAAATAAGAAGGCAGTGGCTTCCAGTAGGACGTAAACATCGGTTACAACAATGGAAATGAACTCCATGGAGGGAGAATGGGCTCTGGATGAGAATCCAGTGAGGTGAACAAAACTGTTAAATGTTATGTGGAGGTATGGCACCAGCAGTGCATAACCTCACCTTTAAATTTAAAGGGTATTTTAGTTCACCTGTCATCATGAAAAATAGCGTGGTCCGGAGGAGCAAGATCTGGTACAGATTGGTGTTTTTGGTCTAAATAGTTTGTGAGAGTTCATATTAAACCTAAATAGTTGGATATTTTAAAGCCCTTAACAGACTGTTTCCCCCCTATAAATCCTCTTAAGCTTTAAAGCAGCTATAATCAATATTTTTCTAACAGCCATGTATGAAATGACATGTGAAAGGGGTCACTTGTAGTGATGAACCTATAGAGAATTTTCACCCACATCTGCAGCTCCCCTCAGCTATATCTACTTGAAAAGGGGATAATTTAAGTTTAAGGTGGGAGAGCCATTTCATTCCACGCTGTCTGACATATTTATTCTTTATCAGCTTGTTCCAGCTCTTCATTGAAGCTGTATGATGTTTAGTGAATTTCAGTGAATGAAAAATCCAAAATCAAGATTCAACATGATTTATGACTGCACTTTTCCATCGACATAAATATTATAGTCTTGCACATCATTTCATTCACAATTCCGCAATGTTCAGCCTGACATTATTTGGATGTTTTAGAAACTCACCAGAATTTAAGATAAAGTTGTGTGAGTTTGAGGAATGTTTGGCTCCAAAGCGTGAGTTTCTAATGACTGTGAGTACTTGTTGCCGGAGCTAAAGGTCAAATATTTAACCTCAGTGTTGATTTCTAGAGTTGGGCAGAGAGTCTAGGAGGGGAATGAGTAACATTGTGTATGCACTTTGTCACGGATGTTTAGGACTTCTAAAAGACCTGTTCTGACAATTTGGTTGGTACATTACATTCACATTGATCTTGGATGCTGATCATCATCATCAGTCTCTGTTCCCGCAGGGGCCAAGAAACACTTTGTTTGCTAATATTGATCAAACATTTTTATCAATTAATTTTTGAGGCCATCCAATGAAAAATGATCTAACTTACAAAAGTAGATGAGCTATAATAGTAATAGCAATACACATTGTTGATCCCTTTGTATTAATTACCTGAGAGCATTGCACCATTTGGCACAAAGAACAAAGAACACGTAGTCCTGTTATAAATTTGTAATATCTCTCCTGGGTTTCATGGAGGAAAGAGAATTGATATCAAAATTCATGTATAAAGTCATGAATCATAAAATATTAAATAATGTATCTTCATAGCCTTGGGTGCAGCAACCCATCATCCCCTTCCCTCCTCTGTGCTGCCATTTCTGACCTGAATTACATCTGTTGATAATTGTGTTTGACTGGCTTATTACATGTCTAAATTCATCCATGCACCATAACTCCTGCAGTTGACCAGGGACCCTGTGCTATAAAATTATTAAAAACCTGAACTCAGTGAAAACTGGAGGAGGATTTTTTCGCCTCTTTCCGTTGAAATATGATGTAATGCCTGGTTTAAATCAAGGGTAACTCAGACTGAATCAGTATAATTTGTTGTCACCAGCTGGCTACATGAGTGCTACCGGCCAAAATCCATATTGCTCAAAGAAGACCAGGAGTAAGAAGGGTATCGCATTACAGGAAATAGTAACACTGGCGTAAAAGCATATCGCTGACAGAGATTTTCCATATGAATTAGTCAGTTACATGTTCCCAGTGTCCTGTGAAGTTGGATGGGGGGGTTGCATGTAACATTAGATTTATTGTGTCTGCTACTGCTCCTCTCAGCACCTGTCCCAAAAGGCAAATTAATCCCATACCCAAAACATACCCCTCTCTCCCCCACTGTGCACGGACATGATGCATCTGTCTCTGTTTATGGGACACATTCCATCTTGACATGGAGGATGTGGTTACTGCGACGCTCTGCATGACTAACAGAACAAGTTACATCTGAATTTTTCTCGCTCTCTCCTCATATAACCTCCATCAAAACACTTTTTTCATGTTAAAGAATAGACAACAGAAAATGTCAATAGCCTTCCTCTTTATTTATGTATTTTTCCAGTGGTGGAAAGTAAGTACATTTACTCAAGTACTTATTATACTTCGAGTCCACTACATTTCAGAAGGAAATATTGTACATGTTCCAGCACTACATTTATCTGACACCTGGAGTTACTTTACAGACTAAGATGTTACATAAAGGAACAGAAGTAATGGAGCATTTTTACACTGTTGCATTGGTACTTTTACTTATGTAAAGGATCTGAAGACTTCTTCCCACTAAGGCCATAAATATAGACCAGTGCGTGACTGTGTCCCTGTGAATGCAGTGTGGTGCAGTGTCCAGTGCTCAGGTGGTGGCTGCCCTGATGAGACATGGCTGTTGGCTGTTCTCAGTCCAACTGAACAACATCATCAACAGCCAATCACAGGGTCGTGTGCCGGGCCCTGAAGATCAAAACCACAGGGACTGGGCTTGCCTGTAAAGCCGCTTTTTCACGCTTACTTACACAAACTTAACAGATGCACAGAAATGTGTTGCTTTATGGGGAAAATATTGATGTTTTTTTGCACGTAAATATGTTTTTTCTTCTGCCTCCGACATTTTAGCTTATATTATTTTCAAGTTCTTTGTCACTATCTCCCCTAGCCATACCAGTGGAGGCAAATCTACTCCACAATCTAATGCTGTTTTGATATAACACTGCAAAGAGAAATAAGAGAAGAAAAAAAGCAGAAAATAACAGTATCCAGGCTTCTTTACTGAAGATGAGTATGTACTTTCTGGGTTGGAACAGATAAAAACTCTTCCACATTAAGCTCTTTTGAACCTTTGATCTCTACATTTAAAGAGATTATTCCTTTTTATTCTTTACACACACACAGAAGATCTGTAAGACTCATCACCAGCTTGTCATGTGCAAACATTATTGGAGAATTTTGGTCTAAAAAGTGAGTTTTAATAATAATAAAAAAACAGCAAATCAAAATGACACATAGTTATGCTTTATATGGATTTTTATGAACAGCTTTGAGTCCCAAGGTAAAAGCATGTACACACAAAACAAACATGCACACACACAAAAAAAAAAAAACAATCAAGCACATTGTTGGCATATTTTCCCTTTCAATTACATAGCTGTCTCAGAATTCTGTCTCAGCAGCTCCATCATGCACTTTACTGCCCTATACCTGCAGGATATGTGTGTGTGGGATGTTTAAGTGAATCGTGGCACGGAGAAACTGTGACTGTGCATGTGTAAGATCACAAGTGAAAGAGAGAGAGAGAGAGAGAGAGAGAGAGAAAGAGAGAAACTGAAAACAAGGAAGTGAGGAAGGGCTGAGTGAAAGGGATGGACTATATGGCCCATCTCTGCACCTCTTTCAACCTGCTCAGTGAGCCATGTGCTCGGCCTTGTAAACTGCAGAGCTACTTGATTACTTTGTCAGTCTTTTTAAATGGCTTTTGCTCTGTGAAGAAAATAGCAAGACATGCCCGACAGAGGATGTCCAACAGAGAGTAGGAAGTACAGGGAGGTAAGAGGAGATGCTGCATCCAAAGGAAATTATATTCTGCTGTCTTGTGAGTGAATAATGGAGTATCGTCAGCCATGTCAAGTTTTCTGACGTGCTGGATTTTACGTGTCGTATCAAACCAAACAACCAGAAACTCAGAATCATGCAGCACTTCTGTGGAGGACCCGTTCTCCCTCTGCTGTGCACATAGTTAAAAACTATTCTGTGTCATCACGTCTCTTTAAGGAGAGCTGAGGGACCAAAGTCAATTAATTTCTCATACCTTATTCCCAGTTCAGTTCTTTGTATAAAATTAAGAAAGACATATCCTACACACTACTCCTAAGGTACCTTTCAAGGAGAGAGAAAGAAGGATGCAGATGGTTAACTTCATTGTCAGGTTGTAGATGATAAATGATGAGACCAGTACTTTTAAGGAAAACACATAATCAAAAGGAAATATATTTTGCTTGATGATTTGATACAAACAATGTTTAAAAGTTTAAAAACAATTCTGTTTTACAGTAATATACTTCATCTTACATTTTCTCCCTCCTCTCTGAGGTGATTCCAGTTAGACAGTGCCACCCCTTGGCAAAATAAGGTACTGAGTTCTTCACACAATCTGTCAAGCCTCTGCTCACTGCATGTGTTTTCTGCTCACTAAAAAAGTTCAAAATCGCAAAGTACATGCCAAATAAATCACTTCAGTGATACATGCTGTGGAAAAATTGGTTTATGATGTACGTGAATAGAGCACAAAAAAGGTAATTCACAAAAAAAAATTCATGGCACCAATTGTTTAATTTGTACTTAATTACCCCAGCATTAGATAGAGTTGGTGCACCACTGATACATTTTTGCTGTGTAGATTTATATAATGTTTTCAAAGCTTTTGTCTGTTTCATTGGATGACTTTGTTTGTCTGTATCATTCAGGAACAGGTCATATAACAACATTATTAACCGTTAGATGACTGTAACTTTTTTAATTAATATTATGCACTCACACATAGTTTCCTCTCATGAATGTGCAAAGGAAGTTTTATTTAGAAAAGTGCATGGCATACTTTTTCTTCTAAAGTAATGGCAAGGTCATTTCTCAAGGTCTGTACATACCTTCACTAAATAGCCATTCATGAACACAAATACCAAACCCAAATAACTTGTCTATTCAGGCTTAATAAATGTTGAAGAGGGGAGCATGAGAGTTTATCAATCCTGCATTGCCCAATTGCTTTCTTTTTGCTCTTCTGTATTGATGGATAAAGCATCAATATGAGGTCTGTGAACAAAAAGCACTTTATGCAGTCTGTGGTCCCTGTGTGCCACAGGCCAAACAATACTTCAAGAATGAGCTTCTCCATGATCAAAGTGCATGGCAGTTGTCATGTGGTTTTTAGTGCTAGCTCAGTGTGTGAACACCTGTTGGTCTACTGTTTCAAGGGGGCATGCTGTCCCTGGATTTTATGATTTGGCTCAACACACTGTCATTACATACATTTAAACCTTTGAAATGGGTGGATTTGGAATTTCTCTCATTTGCAACTTTTGAACTTTTGCATCAGGCAAAGATGTTAGGGGTCTGTCCAATCTGTCTTAGTGTCACTGAACTTACTCAAAAGTAACACTCACTCTATTTTCATGGAATAAGTGTCTGAGGAACTTTACTTAACTGTGATATAAATTATTAAATTATACCAAGGAAGAAAAGAGATAATTTGAATATCATACTTAAAGAAATGGTGCTTGTACTTCTGTGCTGTGTGGGGGAAATGCAAAGCCGACTGATCGAGCAGGCATGTCAGATCTGCACCAGTGAAGCAGGGCTGAGTAAAGAGGCCAGTGTCAGGAGCTGGGCAGGCAATCAAATAAGGCACAAGGAAGAGTCGTAATAATGCAGCTGTTTCAAAACTCACTACTGAGTTAAGTATTGATTAATTATTAATTAACTGTTGTTTCCATGAAAGCAAATGCAGATAACAGAATATGGGCAGCCTTTCGTAAATAAAGATTAAACCATCTGACAGTGGTTAGTAGTGCATTTTATGATCTGTGTATTCTGTTATATCACCTATGAAATGTACTTTGATTACAGGAACTAATAAAATTATGTGGCAATGCCTTTGATGTAAATGTCAAAGACACAGAAATCCATTTGAATGGCAGTGGGACATGTGGGACTGCACAAATTCTTTTAAACTTCTTCTAAGTAATATTTTATACCTCAAATATGATGATCTGAAAGGTTGCTGAAAGTCAGATCAACCCCACACTAGCCTTTAAAGAGTCATGCAGGCAGGTTTGTAGTCAAACTATTCAACAGCACAAGCTCAACAAAGAGAGGTCTGAAAATAGACTGGGGGTTAGAATTTTTGTTACTATTAATAGCAACAGAAACATTACAGGGGTCACCAGTAAGCATTTGAAAAATGGAAGTCATGCTATTTCTGTGCAAATTCTGCATGGTGACATGTTGAATATACTGGACAGAACTGTACCGGGGAGGAAAGGATGTTGGTAGAGTATGTTTGTAGTGCCAGTTCCAAAAATACATCTAAACAAAGACTTTTCACGCTAACCTGAACCTTAGTCTACAGAAAGCTAAGTAAGCCCCAGGTTATATTCACATTTGAAAATCTAGGCTCCAGGATCCATATGTTCAGAATACTCAAAGCATTCAACATGGTAAAAAAAATCAAATCATTGTGATGTAGCAGCAGTGTGTATCACACTGATTTGATTGGATAATGAACATCCATTGCTCTTCTCCAACTTCAGTTCACGATTGTTATTTTAACCCTAATCTTGTGGGTACAAAAGTCAGGGCTTAACCCTGCTCTGCAGCAGGGTTAAGCCCTGGGCTAATGGTGGGGAAAGCCCACATTTGAAGTTTTATGTGTGAAAGGACCATAAGCTCATGGCTAACAGAGCTGTAAGCCCTGGGCTAACGTAAGTCTCAGGCAAAGGCTAAATATAGAGTGAAAAGTCCTGGTGATGGTGTGATGTCTTTATCCAAGATATGATTGCAGGTGAAGAAAACAAAGCAGTATTGTTGCCATTCTACATGGATGCAACACATAATAGTGGTTTCAGAGACCAGTGTGCATAAGAAGTTACTGTAAGTAACATGATTCTACATAGGCCTACATAAAAGTAAACTGGTAATGTGCACAACATAATAGCCTACATATTCTGAGATGGATTTATTTAAATGATTTTTGTTTTTACGTGTCACTGTTAACTGAAAAATCACCTGATCTTGTTCTTCATTATAGACTTTGCTTTGTAAATGTTGTTGTTTAATGGTAGTTATATAAAATATTATGAAAAATGCATTGAGCATTATTAGGTTTCTAATAATGCTATAATATAAGCATTATGTGGAGTTAAGCAGACACATATCCATGATTTTATTTTAAAGATAAATTGCAAATGTTTTGTTTTTCTGACCAGACAAAATGTTGACACTCATTCTTTTATTTTGGTAACAGGAAGGAAGAGGAAGTGATGTCATCCTTGGTGGGCGGGACTACCTCTTTGTAACTTCCACCAATAGCATACCTGCTCGGTAGAATATGAAAATGGCGGCTCTCTCTAGTGAGTTTGGGGACCTGGCTCAAATCAAGAAACAGCTAATATCTGTGATATCGCTTTGTAAAGAAAGGGGACTTTTGCACAGCGCCAAGTGGTGAGACCGACTGTGACTATTGTCTTATTAACTGCCTGTCTTTCTGCTCTGTTACCGTAGTAACTAACCGTTAACGGTAGTTACCGGTCTGTTAGCCACGTTAGCAGTGCTGTTGACAAGTGTCATTATAACAATTTAGTTAGTTAGCTAAATATTTATGTTTATATCACTATTAACGTTAAATTCCAGCTAAAAGCGTCGTTAAATGATTACTTGCGTCAAAAATCCCAAAAGATGATAGATTTTATTGTTATAGAAAGTTAAGTGCATCCTGGGACCAAAACACTGAGCTGAAATAATATGCCACCTCTCTGCCAGTCATGTAACTAACTATTTCACATGGATGTATAATACTGGTGTTATCAAGGTACATGAGTGTAACGTTATTGTTATTCCTTAACCATTACCGGGCTTAATTTGTAGTTATTAATTGATGGTGATTAGCTAATATAAAGGCTACTGGACAAAGTTTGGTTAAAAAGAAAAAAGCAGCTGTGTGGTCTTTATGCTCTCTGCAAGAAGAAAACTAGTGTGATAGAACAATAACACTAAAAATGGCCCTGACTGTAATCAGTGGCACAGTTATGTCACATGTTTTCTGTGTTTACTTTTTAGGGCTTCTGAATTGGCATTTTCTTTGGACCCTCTTCCAAAGGATGAATTACCTCCGTCAGCTCCTTTTACTGAGGTTTGTACACTGCCAGACCGGAGTCTTTTCTGGTTTCCATTTCATAATTTGTAATCATTGACCACCCAGTTCCCCTCAATTTCCCCTTGAAGTAGCTTTATGGTTCAAAAACAATTTTATTTCATACTTCTTCACTATCACAGTATACATTATGTTCTTTATCAGCTTGTTCCAGTTCTTCATTGAAACTGTATGGTGTTTACAATGGATAATATATTTAAACATAAGAATCCCTGTTTTAATAGCTCATTCCATCTAATGGAAGTATTCTCAATGTGTTGTGCATCAGTGTTGTGTACCAATTTCCCCAAAATTCAGTCCTTAACTCCATTGGTTCATACTGAAGATGTACATATTTAAGAAGAGGTAACAAATATATAGTTTCATTTTTCAAAAGGCTACTTAATTTCCTAAAAAAGCTGGTAACCGTAGTTTTTAGCAAAGATTATTCAAACACGAGTAACTAATGAATTTGTTGGGACTATTTTATCAAATGATTCCTCATTGAATATCCTTTTGACACATTAAAAAACAAGCAAAGACATGAATTTTACCTTACACAAGTCTTACACGAGGAAAAAATAAACGATATGAGGTGGGAAGTTGCATCATTCTTACACCTTAAGTAAGTATTCAATTGTGTCGTCCTCTCAGGAATGAAAAAATCATACTGCCCCCTGCTGACATTTTTTTATGGAGAAAGCAAAGTTGATTGTTAATCGTGTTCTGGCCCATACAGTTACTACTCTATGAAAGCCCTTTTGTGAATTGCAATGAGATTAATCTTTTCTTGTTTTTGTTTTTTTTTTTAATGAAGTTGTCTCAATAAAGATGATTAGGATGACTTGTCTTTCGTCTTCTAATTGTTTGTGTGTTTCAAATACAGGAAGATGCAGAAGACCTGGATGCACTTACACTGGCCAAATCTTACTTTGACCTTAAGGAGTATGACCGTGCTGCTTACTTTCTGAAAGCCTGCTGCAGTCAGAAGGCCTATTTCCTCTATATGTATTCTCGCTATCTGGTAAGATTCTGTAGATATCTGTCATGCCCACATCCTGTGATCCTTGATTTCATTTTGCTTTCACTTTGATCGTAATGCTTATGGATATTTTTGAAAGTTTCCTTTTTTGTCTTCAGTCAGGTGAGAAAAAGAAGGACGATGAAACGGTGGACAGCCTGGGTGAGGAATTGTCTGTTTGAACCTTTAAAGGTAAACTGAAAGTACTTGTGTTTTCCTTTTAACACTGAACTTTTTTGTGTTTTTCTGTGTGGATCTAGGTCCTCTGGAGAAGGGTCAGGTGCGCAATGAAGCCTTGCGAGAACTGAGGGTTGGGCTCAGTAAGAAGCATATTGCAGGAGAGTTGGACGGATTCACCCTGTACCTGTAAGAACCTTTCTCCAGAGTGTACACACTTTCTTCAGATTATGCAAAGGAATACAGTGGCATGGTCATAAACTGTATATGTGTGTGGATGTGGGAACACAGGTATGGGGTGGTGCTTCGAAAGCTGGATCTGCTGAAGGAGGCCGTGGATGTATTTGTTGAGGCAATTCACGCACTTCCTCTTCACTGGGGAGCCTGGCTGGAGCTTAGTAACCTTGTCACCAACATTGAAATGGTAACCACCTTTGTGTTTACATATACGCAAATAGTAGATAGCAATCCTTACAACACAGCCTTAAGACTTTTAAACTATACTATATGTCTCAGAACAAACAGAATACAAAACAAAAATGTTCACATATTCAATCAATGCAAAGAAACTCTATCTCAGGTTATAATATGGACCGAAATGATTCCATCTGACTTGGTCTCTTGGTCTCTCTACCCAGCTGAAGTCACTGTCTCTGCCAGACTGCTGGATTAAAGACTTCTTCATGGCCCACATGTACACAGAACTGCAGATGATCAAAGAAGCGTTGCAGAAATACCAGAACCTCATTGAGGCCGGCTTTTCTAAGAGCACCTACATCATCTCACAGATTGCTGTTGCCTACCACAACATCAGAGGTTGCTTTTTCTACCTTTTCAGTAACAATTTTGCCTGTCAGAGAAAATGTTATGGGCACAAGTTTAGTCTTACTGCAATCTGTCTCTATTCATTTCAGATATTGACCAAGCGTTGGCTCTGTTCAACGAACTGAGGGAGCAGGATCCGTATCGCATCGACAACATGGACACATTCTCAAACCTGCTCTATGTCAAAGTCAGTTCACCACTTGTAATGTGACCTTATTGATTTTCAACCATTTTCACAGGTCTAAATAATACCAGCCAGTAGGGATAAAGTGCTTTGCACTAGAACACTTAAGTGGTACAGATGCTTACTATATTACCTCTCTTCAGCATAGGATCTAAGCAAAAACATGAGTTTGTCTAGAACAGATTCATGTTCTTGTGAAGACTCATTAATAAATCCAAAATATTGAAAAATGTTTTAGTTCTGTTGCTGATGGTAATGAATGCATCCACAGAGTATGAAGCCAGAGTTGAGCTACTTGGCCCACAACCTGGTGGAGATTGACAAGTACAGAGTGGAAACCTGCTGCGTTATTGGTAAGTGTCGAAACAAATCTGATCAACATAAATGCCACTGTTAACAAAAAACACAGAAGAAAAATTCTTCAGTGCACAGTTTTCAGTGATGGAACAATTACTTTACAGTATTAATTGAGACATAATGTTGAATTACGGTAATTTGTGTAATGAGTTGTGTGTCTCATTCACAGGTAACTATTATAGCTTACGTTCTCAGCATGAGAAGGCAGCTCTTTACTTCCAGCGGGCCCTCAAACTGAACCCTCGCTGCCTCGGTGCCTGGACCCTCATGGGCCATGAATACATGGAAATGAAGAACACTTCAGCTGCCATCCAGGCCTACAGGTCAGACTGAAGCATAGATATATTTTGGTGGCTATCTCAATGTCTTGTATTTTATTATTATTATTATTATTATTATTATTATTATTATTATTATTATTATAGTATTATTATTTATTTATTGCCAGACCAGCAGTGTGGAGGATTTATATCAGCTTGTATTGTTGTTGCAAACGTTGTTTCCTTGTATTTACTTGTGTTTTTTTCCATCAGGCATGCTATTGAAGTGAACAAGAGGGACTACCGTGCCTGGTATGGCCTGGGTCAGACATATGAGATCCTCAAGATGCCTTTTTACTGTTTGTACTATTATCGAAAGGCTCACCAGCTCAGGTATTATTTTTTTGCAGGTGTTTCTAAGAATGAAAATTATTCAAAATGTGTTTAAAATGTGCAATGCCCATAAACAAAATGGTCAATATTTGTTTTGACATATTTTGATTTTTGTAGGCCCAATGACTCGCGCATGTTGGTCGCTCTGGGTGAGAGCTACGAAAAACTGTCACAACAAGTGGAAGCAAAGAAGGTAGGCATGTTACAATTGTCAGTGATTCCTGTTTTTTTTTTTTTTTTTGATTTAGATTATGACATATTCTGTTTTTGTCTAGTGTTACTGGAGGGCATACTCTGTTGGAGATGTAGAGAAAATGGCTCTACTCAAACTGGCAAAGTAAGTGTCTCATCATCGTAGACTAAGGAAATACAATTGGAGAAAATCAATAAAACAGATCTTGTGGTCTGAAACCAAAGCAGTTTACGTCACACTTTGTTTAACGTTTCAGCAGATCATGAAGATCCAATCTGCAGCTTTTTTCCGTTGCAATATGTTATGTGTATCACCAAGAAATAGGGGTTAAATGTGTATTCTGCGTATTCCTTTGGCAGGCTCCATGAGCAGCTGAATGAGTCTGACGATGCTGCCCAGTGTTACATGCTTTACATCCAAGACATTTTCTCTTGTGGGGTAAGCATTTTTAAGAATCAGAATACATATACAAATTCATGTCATCCCTGTCAACAACCTTGTGTGTAGTTTCGATCATGGTTTGGGCAATTAAGGGAAATATTAATACAACAACATACAATTTTGGCTATGTATTGTATTTGTTTTGAAGAAATCTATAATAATTTTGCCATCACAGGAACAGCTGGAGCATGCCGAGGTGAGCACAGCCCTGCGGTACCTGGGTCAGTACTATTTCAAGAACAAGCTCTACGATGAGGCGTCCCTGTGCGCTCAGCGCTGTTGTGACTACAATGACGTAAGTACCTGCATAATCTGAGCACTGTGGTCTAGTTGCTGCAGTAGAGTGTAAGTAGTAGTAACACTAACTTGTGTTGATGGTCACTCTGCTTGTAGGCTCGCGAAGAGGGAAAGGCTCTGTTGAGGCAGATCTCACAGGTCAGAGATCAGATTGAGACGCCATCAGCAGATCTGTTCGCCCCACTCTCAAACAACAACACTCCAGTCAGGAGGGTGTCTCCACTGAACCTCATCTCCTTTACACCTTGACACCTGCCCTCCTATTCCCTGGCTTTAAAATGGACAATTTGTGTATCCTGTGACATGAAACTGCTTGTGGGTTTGACTTTGCCAAAAGAAAGTGTTGGACGGATTTGCTTGTTGACGTATAGAGTTGTTAATGAAATTAAATTTGCATTTGTTTGTAAAATTGCAATCCTGATCATTTTTGTCCAGGACCAGACATGTTCTATGCTGCAAATGTAAAAGCAATAAATTCTGAAGACAGTTAGCCTGATTGACATACTGCAGTGAAGCCAATACGTAAGGTTTTTGAGTAGATTTTTAAATATACATGCAGCTTTTGTATATTCAATGCAAGTCAATAGTGTAAAAATCTTTCAGACCAGACACAGAAGGGACATCTTAAACTATTTACTTACACACACACACTTTTTGACTTGCAGTCATAAGTCGTGCCTCATCAATGCTGTGTATATATATGTAAATAGTTTAAATAAAGCATACCTGCTATGTAAGGGCTGTTTTATTTTCTTTGTATTTACCGTTTCTTAAATGTAGTCGTAAGGACAGTGAACAAATTCAACATTAAAATGTGAATAAAAGCATTGTTTCTTCTTTAGTACTTATCACTACTCAAACAATTTTCATAGATTTTATTGTGGAAAACAATTACTTTCAAAAGCATGTGGAGGAGTTGCTGAGGCAGAGAAGGTTAATTACATACACACACATGCACTATTCTTACCATACAGTCTGTAACTATTAACCACTGAGCAGCTTTACCTGCTCAAGAGCACCTCAATTTTCATAATAGTATACTGCAACCCCACTCAAAGGACAACTGTTTTACAAACATGAACATCATAACTATATTTGGTATAACCGTGAGTTAACGGCACTGCAAAAAGTGAATATATACAAAATATAAAAATACCATAAAGTTACCAGCAAATATAACTTTGTTTTTGCATAATATCAAAAAAGGACAATCCCCCACTAAAGCTCCAAAGAGCTCAGTACTTCCCCCTGAGACCACGAGGGGTGGGGACAGGGCTGCGAGGTGGAGACTGCTGGCGAGACCGCAAGATCCGTGAGTAGGGGGTAAGGTTTGCTTCTTCAACGCCACGAGTGTTGTATTTACGGGTTGGTGTGCGCGTCGGGAACAAAGTCTGGAAGAAGGGCCGTTTTTGCGGAGGCCGGTTCTCAGTGTCCGTTGGCACAGCGGCCCCACAGCCTCTCTTCTTGCAGAAGCCTGGTGTGGTGGAGGCTGGCGGCTGGGGCTGGGCGCCCTGTGTCTGGGCCAGGGTCTCAGCTTTCCGCCTTAAGTCAGCTTTTACAAGCATCAGGCCATTCTGGAGCTCCATCAGGATCTGATCCTAAGAAGAAGTCAGTCAACAGGGTTAGACAAGACCACAGAGGGTGAAGTGAAGGTGGAGGAAGAGATGCGAGGTTCAGAGAGAGAAGTGAAACTCTTGAACATGCTTTTGCACAGTAATCACCTGGTGCAGATATTAGAAACCTAGATTTAGTTTAAAAGCTGGCTGTGCATCAGGGTTATTAGTGAAAAGAGTAGAGGGAGAAAAAAACAAAGTATTTCAAAGTGAGAATTGCAAATAATTGCTGAACTTCATACAAATTGTCTTAACCAAACAGTTGTAGGTGCCTTTTCTCTCAGAACTCAAAAGGCTAAGCACTCTTAAATGATTTAAAGAAAAGCTCTGTTTATAAAGTAAGAAATTACACTACATTTTACTATACATATCTGTGGTTGTACCTGTTTGGTTAGTGTCTCATCTGCTGCTGTTAATGACTGGCGGAGCCTTTCCCCTCCTGTGTTGCGACAGCAGGCTCGTTCACCGGACTGCAGGTCTGAGCCGAGCCTCTGCAGATCCAGACGCAGCTGACGCAGGTTCTGTTAGAAAAGGGAATTTTAGTCTGAGGGTAAAGACTCAAATGCAGCAAATACAAATGTGCATTTCATGTGGTAGAGCAGCAACTGACCCGTTGACCATCCTCCAGCTTGCGGTCGACAGCACTGGTGAGGGTGCCTGTTGAACCTGGGACCTCCAGCTGCAGCTTCAGCTTTGTCAGCTCTGCACAAGCAGGCAGAACGAGAAAGTCAACTACCATTAACATCATCCTAACGTCAACACATCATCAGAGCAGTGCTTCAGTCATCTTGCGACTTGCCTTGTGTCTTGGTGAGCAGTTCAGTGCGACACTGGTCGAGCTCAGTGTGCAGTCTGCCAATTTCTGTGTGAGCAGTGAGGCGCTGAGAACGCCGAGGCCCCTCAGAGTCTCCATGTGGCACTGACATGGGGATCGATCCAGCTTCCTTCCTTTTTTCCAGGGCAGCGGACAAAGCTTCGATTTCCTGATCTCGCTCCTAAAAGGAACGGATGAAAGGAAAACAATTAGTGAACATTTTTGGACCTAGATTCAGTTATCTTAGCACAGATACAGCAACAGCATAACAAATATCACTACATTATGGATACTACATTTAACTAAGGGTAGATATTGCAGCTTGTGTTTGTATTGCAACCACACTATGGGGACACTGCCCGAAAGTAATGCAAACTTAAAGTTTATGATTTAGCTCTCACCATCAGCTCCTCGCTGTAGAATTTCTTCAGATGTTTTTGCAAGTTAGTTAACTTGTCTTCGTACCTCTCTTCAATTAGAGCTCTCTCTGCCTCCAAGGTCTCGCTACAGGGCAAGATGACATCACAACTCAGTACCTGCATTCATTTACATTCAAATCCCAGCATCTTCCTATCAGTTTCAACTTCCTGTTAAGGAAAATTTCTTTGATAAAAAATACAAAAAGGAATGGAAATGATTTGTGCTTTTCTTAATTTACTTCACTAAATTGCTAGCAAATTCTGTTAAAGGAAAACCATAGGTCTGACATCTCAAACATTGCTAGAAATGCTTTTATTTACATGTCCCAAAAGATAGCCTGGTAAGTATTAAAGGGGCACCCTAAAGTTTGATTTAAACAAAGCACTATATACACATATACACACACACCTGAAGCCATCTTGCATCCCTGTGATAACCTCCATCATCTCAGAGACCACCTGCTCTCTCACATTTGCCTCAAGAACCTCTTTCTCTTCCCTCTGGCGCTGCACCTCTCTCTTCAGGACATCAATGGCCTGCAGCAAAGCCTTAAAAAAAAAAAAAAGTAGAGTCAGCTGTTAGGAACACTGGACAAGTGTCTGTTTGAGACATTTGAAATGCTGGTAAAACAAAGTGCTTTCTGCATACTCACTACCTAATCTTTAACTGGTTTTAACTAGTCTTAAAGGAAGTTTTAAGCTTGCACATATGACGTCAGAGGTTGTTACCTCAGTATTTAACATGGTGATATCTCCGTCTTCAACATCGCTCTCATCCTCGTCCTCTTCCATAACCGTGCTTTCGTTACCATTTGCTGTCGGCTCGCGCAGTAGGGACAGGATGTAGGCCACCCTGGTCTTTGTGGACGGGCCATGGACCAGCTGAAATGATATGAGGGATGTTTTATTTCTTTTTTCCCCCTTTGATCATATCCCTACATGCAAGACTAAATCTTTCACCCTACAAGAGTGTTGTTTCCTACTTGAGTAGCAATAGCTGAGAATTTGAGGGCTTGGAGGGTCTCGTCATAGATAGAGGCACATGGATTGATGTTGACCACCATGCTGGAGGTTCCTCGGCCACAGAAGAAACCCTGCAGGACCCGGGTCAGTTTACTGTCCCTGAAGGGCACCACTTGAGGGGGTCGCGACCTGTGGATGTATTAGAAGGTATTTTTAATATAGCTCTTTCTCAAACAGCATATTCTAATATTTTATAATATGAAAAAGGAAAATTGTTTAGAGAGGAGCTGAGCATGAAAGTTCATTCTTGGCCTAAGTAAAATCAAAACTAAAAAAAAAAAATTTAAATTAAAAAAAAAAAAAAAAAAGTCCACGTACTTGTTCTGGTTGTGCCTCAAAGCAGTAATACAGCGTCCGAGTGTCAAAAGGGAGGTGTTGATGTTGTTGGCCTCCTTCATCCTCTCACCATTACGCTGTTCCTTACAGCGTTCAGACCCAGCCAGATCACACACAGTCAGTCTAAAAAAAGACACGGTCATGTTTTAGAACTTTTTGCATACTCAAAATATACCCAAAAAAATCAATCAATCAAAATCAATATAAACCAAGACTGAAATTAAGAGTAGGTAACAAAACGTACTCGCTGACGTGAATGGCCTGGGCTGGATCTGCCTCTGGGCGGATGTGCAGGACACGGATGGAGAAGATACTGTGGCTGAGTAGGCAAAAAATTTAGATCAGAGATGCAAAATGTGTGTCAAACAAATGTGTCAAAATGCGGTTCTGAAAGGCAAAAGTTTCACGTGCTCCTACCTGCGGCTGGAGTTTTGGTTGAGGTGAGTACTGGCGAAGCTCTGGTTACGATGTCCAGCCCTCAGAATCCTCCAAGCTTCCTCAGCACTGCGGACCTGGATCCAGGCGAGGTCTGATAGAACAAGATGGAGTCGCAAAAATTATACTGCAGCACGAGAAGCAGCAGCAACAAAAACAAAACATCTTTATAATGTGTCGCTGCACCTGCACCCAAATAGAGGATGAAAAGACTGCAGGTAAAGTGCAGGAAGAGGTGGGGGTAATGGAAGAAGCAGTCAGATGAGAAGCTGCATACCGAGATTGAGCTTCGGGAGGATCAAGCTGATATATACCATACTAATTAAATAGCTTAATGTTCTATAAACACTAATTCTGTGAATGAGTAAGTGTTACCTTTCACATAGGTGTTGCCCTGCTTGTCGTCACTAAGCCGCAGTGTGACCCTTTTTCTCGGCTGCAGGGAGGGCGAGGCATCCAGGAGGTCATACAGGAACTCATTGTAGATCTCATAAAAGGAGACCCAGATGGAAAACTGCACCCCTTCCTCCAGATCTTCTCCTCCACTGTGTGACAGGCTGTCAGGATCCAGACAAACACTGTCAGTGTCTGTAGAGAGAGTTGAAAATCAGTGTATGATGTATTCCAGAAGAAAGGCTATCACAACTTAATTTGTCTCCATTTGGAATATACTGCTGTCCAAAGTGACACTCATACTGTTGCCCTCACCTTCCAGCTGGGTGGCAATGTTACTTGTAGAGGTGAGTCCTCCAATGCCGCTGTCCCAGACTGTAGTGGTGCCACCTCGACGAGAAATCTGATTCTCATCCTGTAACAAACGAGGGGTACATCAATTCATATCTGTGTCCAAGAAGGTACTTTTGATCTTTATGAGCTGTGTGGTTACTAAGATCAGCCAAAACAATATGAAAAGAACCATTAGCCATCTCAGCTCACAGTCTCTTAACTCACACCCACATACAGCCTCAGGGTTCTTTGTGTTCAATTGAGGGGTACGTGGAGATATCATTTTATATCTGTAATAGTCCTGTAATTGATTTTACTGGATTTTTTTTTTAAGCTGAAAAACATAACCAAACTGTAGTGGGCTCAGTTTTGATTGACATTGAACTATATGGAATTCTTGTCTATGCCTGAGTTCAGGTTGAGTAAGTTGTTGAAAATGACACTTTGCAGGGACAGAAATATACAAAAGAACATTACTGACACATACTTGGCAGCAATAGACAATTGGACTCAATGCAGCAGGGAAATTACGTGTGTTCACTTCATAAGATCTTTAAAAGCTGTTTACCTCTTTGAGCAGAGAGTTTCTGCGGATTTCCTCCACCCTGACCTCACCGAGGTCAAGCTGTTTCACATCCTGATACAAGACAGGCTTCAGGTCCATGGCACCATAGAGACGGCCCTGCAGTTTCCTGAACAGAGACGCTAAAGCCCGGGGAAGGAGGCCTGCCTCTCGACCACTGCCTGCAGGTCCAAGTTTGAGAATTAAAATTTTAATTTCAAGCATTTAACTGAACACATAAGCATTAAATGCTATTTCAGCATCTATAAAAAATTCACAGAGCTGGAAACACTAACATCACTATCACACCTGGGGTTTATACAGCTATGTCCAAGAGACAGTACAAGAAAAAAATTAAAAAAAAATCTTACCCTGAATAGTGTAAGTCTTTCCAGAATTGGTGACACCATAAGTGTATAGAAGTCTGTTTTGTCCTTGAAGCACGTCTTTCATCATTTTCTTCATTGTGCACTCATAAAACTGTTGCTGTGTGGTCTCTGGCCCAAAAATCTATGAAAGATAGGTAATGAAAAAACATCAGCATGTAGCTTATGTATCACCTCAGCATCCTTATTTTGTTAATTACTGGCTTTGTGTGTGTGTGCATAGAAACCACACATTAGCCCACATTTACCAGCAATAGTTTAGCCCTAGTACCGAACAACCTGCATCCACCCCAAAACAATGTCAAAATTATTTCAGTTCACTTAACACACAGTGTGACTCTCCTACCTTCGAGAAACTGAACCTGTGCATGCTCTGGGTGATGCCCCTCTCTGCGGTCCTCATGTTTTGAGATTCTTTTGGAGCTTTGAGCAGCAGAGTCTCTTCATCTTGGACAGCTACACAACCCTGAAAGAAGAATGAAACCTTGAACATAGAATACAGGTGATCTTAAAGCAGTAAATGCATGAATCTACCCACAGAAAAAAAAAAAGAAGATAAAAACACACCCCAGCAGGAAAAGCTGATGGCTGTAATGATGCCTTCACGGTCTCACCTGTTCTTCTCCCCCGTTTCTCTCAGTCTCAGTAAGTGGCCGGATGCGCAGAAAAACCTGCAACTTCTCTGTGTTCCCTTCATCGCAGCTTCCTTGCCTCAGCACTGCAGATTTCACTGCTAGTTTCTAGAAACAGAAATTAAAATTAAAGCTGCAAGCAGTGATGATCGAGCCCTTCGCACCGTGCGCACATCAGGCACACCATGAGAATTTCATGTAAATCAGAGGAAGATTGTTGCAGAAGGCTTACTAACTTTTGCTAGCGGGTGGCACAGTGACTATGACACCTAATTGTTGTGTAGATGTGTTTGGGGGGGGCGGCCTGGCTCAGGAGGTAGAGCGGCCGTCTAACAATCGGAAGGGTGTGTGAATGGGCATGTGTTGTAAAGCACTTTGAGTGGTCAGTACACTAGAAAAGCAGTATATAAATGCAATTACCATTTACCATTCAGGCCGGGACTCTGATCAAGCATTTGGAGAACAGTTACAACAAATTCCTCTTTCAAAGGCATCTGTAAAGCTAAAAAAATCCTAAGGACTCTTTATCACAGCTTTGTATCCATTACCAAGGCAGCACTGCCCTTGAACAATGCAACATGCTACCAAATTTCGTACATGTAGGTTAAAACTAAGGGTGGGGCTTCATTTTAGCAACTTTTTAGGGGGTGCTATCTTACCATTTTACCATGCCCATGTCCAAGACCATTAAAATATATAATTTTTCACCAGGTCTATCACATTTCACAACTTTTTGATCCTCAAAAATCCAATTTATTTCGGTTAAGAAGAAGAAGAATACCATGCATTGCAATTCGCACCGCTTGGTGCTCGGGCCCTAAATATCTTTAATGTATTGTTGTTAACATAAGAACCATTAAAGTATTCAACTAGCCAATAAATGGGAGGAAGAAAGAAATATCTCATAAAAGTGTGTGCAAATGTTTTTAGGTAAGAAATGCATTTAACATTTTTTGTTACACCATAGGGGTACACTTGTTTTGGTGAGAAATGTTAAATGTTAACAAAACCTCATTTGTTTAGAATAAACACTCCACAGGGTACACAAAAAGAGGATACTCCTGTCGGCTCTCACCGGTTCTGCAATGGATGGCCGGGTGTCCAGGCCGGGGGAAATGACAGAGAGCTCAGGCAGTTGTGGTCTGGCCGGGCCTCCGTGCTCTGCGGCCGTAGACTCAAACACAGCCATTTCCTCGTCCTCATCATAGGGGCATCCACACGGGGAGGACAAAGACAGTGCCATGCTTTCCTGTAACAAGAAGTAATCATGAGTATGAGGTAATTCTTAGTATGAAGTAATTGCAACACGTTTCAAATCTGGCTGTGAGCCAGGAAATTAATTTAAAAGCTACTTGGTCCCTTTATACAGTTTTAGGATCAGGATGTATCAGGATACAATAAACAGAAATTAAGAAATAAGTAAAAGCCTATATTTAAGTGCTCAAAAAGCCTACATTTCGGCCATCACTGAAGACAACGGTCATTTAGTAAATCTTTGATATTATGCGGTCTTCAGGCAGCACATCATTGTGATGAGAGGATTATTAGACAGTGTGTCTTGAGACAATAAGGGTGTGTCTTGAGACAACGTGACAACACTGACAGAAACTGGATGACGCCTTCTTTGCCCTTTAAAGCCAAATAGTAATAGTGCAAGCGTAGTCAAACAGGAAAATGACTTCCCAGGCTACCACCTGTCCTGACAAGTATAGTATTGGTGCAGAGAATTTGCATACATTAGATGAGACTAAAAAAATGCTGACAGAATCGCTAAACCCCAGCCAACCAAGATCACCGCACTGGGTGTGTTCCAAAAAAAAACAAACAAAAAAAAAAACAAAGTACTTAAAGAGGAACTACGCACAAAAGTATCTGTTTTCACTGTACACATAACCACATTGATTATTGTTGGCACATGATGTTAACACATTAAACAGAGGTGTGCAGATAGGTCTGGCCATGTGAGTATAGTATAACACAGTAACACTCTCAAAAAAAGGGCCATGAATGTGCTTTTAGCATTTCAGTCACCACCGCTGACATCCATTTTGTTGCAGCTTTCTGTGAAATTGAATGTCTGGGAAAGGTGTTTTTTGTGTGTGTTTGTTGATTATATGATCATATATATATTTTCTTATGACTAAAGGACTGCAGTGAAGCACACTTGTGTGTGTACAATGACACAGTGAGGATCCCTGGGTGAGACCACGCCTCCAACAGTCGTTACTCTGCTCGCATTGTTCAAACAGGCTGAGACAGACGGTCACAGCTGAGTCTCAGGTTGTTTTGGTTGTTAAAGTCATGGTTAAAATGTATGGACTTTACAAATAAAACTGGCTTGCTCGACTAGTTACCTTTTAAGGTCACTTTGGACAAAGCTAAGTTACTGAAGCTACGGTCAAACAACAACATGTAGGTGGCATATGCAAATAAACAATGACTTAACTTTCCTCCATGTTGCCTGCAAAAGGTTGAAAATCGGCAGAATACTCTTTTACTCCGTTTTTAAAATGATTTAAGTCTTGTTTTCAAGGCAATAATGACAACTTTTATGCCTGAAGATAAAACTACTCGTCCCTCGTTTTCAGGAGGCATAACTGTTGTAACATAACGCTGAACAGACAATCCTCAACTAATGCAATACTACTGGTATCATCTAAGTTAACACGAGAAGCCAGTATCGCTGCAGCCGCTTAGTGTCAGCTGGATACAAACATTTATATTCGTTCATCTCACGTTTACATTTTCAGATGTATCGTGACCAGCAGGTTTTACTGTTGTTATCATCGAATGATCCTCCTTTAAGTAAAAGTTCATTTAACTTACCTCGGGTGTGCGATGAGCGCCTGGTTTCCTAATTCTTCTAATTTACTGAATGAATCGCCAGACCTGGAGACACCGAGGCACCTGGACACTGACCTGGAGCTCCGCGCGGCTCGGCTCAGATATTTACCCGTTTTTGAACAATGCGCTTCCGCCACGGAGCCGGTCACCGATTGGCTGAGGCTGGTGACGTCAGGCTCAAACGCGACGTCAACGGTTTGACCGGGAGGTGTCGCCATTTTTGACTAATCTAATGTCTCGTTTCAGGATAAACCTTTCGAGATGTGTCATGTAGTTTTCAAAGGGGTCCCAAAATCATTTGATTTATAGTGACTGAGTGCTTCTGAAAAGTTCAGGAAGCTTCGTTTCCTCCATCACTAGCTTTGGCTAAAGATACTCTGCTAAATCTCCCGCTGCCTTCTGATTGGTCAGTGTGACTTCACACGGTGCGCCGTGTAAAGTGCGCCTCCTTAAACAAAGACGCTTTTCATGAGTTCCTATCACGGGTTAAATAAATGAGTGCATTTTATCAAAACATGTGGGCATGGGTTAACAAGGTTCTCACAAAAGATTTAAATACATAATTTAAAAGAAAAAAGAAAGAGAAAGGAGGAAAGGTGATGTAATTTGCTCAGAGAAAGTGGGAGGAAAGTAGAAAGGGAGACAGGAGCCACAAAGTGGAGACTTGCTTATCCAAAACATAAAATGTCATGTTTATTTCACGTACATATCATAATAATTGAAAATGATACAAAAACATTAAACACTGGTTTAATAACAGAGGATTAGGCTATATTGGGAGTGGGGTGCATTGGGCAAACTGTTGAGGAGCTCAACAAAATAACTGCCACTAGTAATAATGTATATCATATATAAAAATCTTAAATGGTTAAACTGTTAAATGTGAAATAACTGGGAGCAATAGGACCATGTCATGCCAATGCAGGGAACTTAGACGCTATAACTTCTCTGACCAAATGTGGAATATGGTTACAATAATATAATTACACATTGCAAGACACATATTTATTTACAGCATTTACCTCCAAGACATGAGCTGGATGTTGTCTTTTGGCACTTAGACAAAGTCCTGACTATAAAAATGGTACTTGAATAGTGGCACAAACATTGCTCTATTCTTTGTAAAAACTTACACACCTTAGCTACTCCTGTTTTGCTTAGCTTGATGATTCGCCCCCTGAATTTTTATATCAGTAAATCAATCGTATCACTTAATTTACCCATTGAAATCTTGTCCAGGTTGAAAGTTTTGCTCCATAGTGGTGGTGATGCTGTGAATACGGACTTGGTTGTGTGAATTTTGAAGCCTTTGTTTCTGCACACTGTGCTGGACACCGTAACAGAAGTAGATGATTAAACCTGAGTAAAGAAAAGTTACCCAGTTACCCATATGGTTGTACTCACATTATTTGATGTTTAAGCACATTTTGTTTAAATGAAAATGTGTATTTTATAGTGATATTTTTCACATACCTACTGCCATCCACACAGCATAGCGGATCCATGTGTCTGATCCAAGTTGAACCATTAGATAGACATTGACAAAGGTGCTGAAAATAGGAAGCAATGGCACGAAAGGAACCTACACATAGGAAAGAAACATTATGACAGGCAATATCAAAGCAAAGAAGCACACTTTACAGTTGCAAGAAATATATGAAATGTTACTGGTTAGCTAATTTCTTCTCTTAGAAGTGATTTTCTAAATTTAATTATCAAAGTTTATAATTTCAGTAATGAACTGTCACTGGCTGAATAAACATTCAACTATATCATTACATGTGCTCCCAGAAAACCTGCCCTTAAGATAGATGAGGCATACCATGAAAGCAGCTTTGGTTGTACTCTGTGGTTGTCTCCAGATGACCAGGACAATGAGGACCAGCATTAGTACGATCACAGAGACAAAAAGTAAACTCCACCACCTCAGGGCCTGCAGGGAGTCTATGGCCCTAGATATGAGGAGGCTTAGGGTGATTGCTAAAAAGACTGAGGAGAACAATGTAAGTCCAGTGATTATTAGGAATGGAAATCAGCTGTATGCATTATAATATTTAATGATGTTGAGGAGATCACTTACTAATAAAAACAGTTAAAAAAGACAAATTTTTTGATGTCCGTGTTGTGGGTTGTGAAGGAGGAAATAATACTCCAGTAACTGTAAAGGGTTCTGGTTTGCTGAAACTTGAATCCTCGCTGAGGTCTGCTTGGTACCTTTGAAAGTGAGACCATAGGATTAACATAACATTTATATATATTGATATAGCTGTGGTAGTTGCTTTTATTCTTGTTTCTTAGTTTTTTCTTGGTTCACATCAATTTATTTGAATCCCTGTCTGTAACACAGTTGATATACTATTAATGTTAATGCACATCACAAATGTCATCTTATTTAATGATCTTTTGTCATTATCAGCCACTGGAGGTAGTTAACTGGAAGAAAACATGCATTCTTAATGTAGAAACTGCACAGTATCTGCCACCTTTAAATCATGTTCTTATTGTTCCTGCAAGCATGTCTTGAACATATAAAATACAGCCTAGGATTCATAAAGCTATTAAACTGAGATTTACTTTCATTACACTCAGTTACATCTGGGATTATTATTGTTTCCTTTCAAATTGTACACAATACAGTTGATTTATCACATTCACCTATAGTGCTGTATAAGTATTATCAACAATTATTTTTGATATGATTGATAATACAAGTAATCAATATATAGCCCTGCAAGGCACAACACCAACACTTCTCATAAACTTTAAGCTTTTTCACAAACATAGTAACCATTAAGATTAGAGTTGTGAGTACATGTGAAAAATCGTACCTTAATATGAGGATACATATGGCAACAAGTGTGTAGGCAAAGAGGGTTCCAATTGACATCATGTCAACCAGCGCCTTCAGGTCAAACAATAATGCCATTATAGCTGAAAAGACATGATTAATAATAATAAGTAGAAGACTTCAATAATTTTCTTTTACACTCATTTCAATGAATCATATTTTAACTATAACTTCAAAGGGTTGGCCTACAATTTCTAATTGCAGTTTTAATATCTTAACTTTGTGTAACATGGCGAGGATGATATACAGTTCATACATTTTATTGTTAATATTTTTTAGGACCACAACTCATCAATTTACAAAACAGTGAAATGTACACCTGAGGTCAAGGAGGGGGTTTCTATGACATAACCAAAATATAAAATAACTTCCACAAACATGCGGAGAAATAACAAATTATTGTGACTTGTATTGGTAGTTTTACCTGCTACAACCCCTGAAGCCAGGGTTGCTATGACAGGACTTTGTCTGTCACTCATTTTACTGAGAGGTCTGAAGAGAAGTCCATCCCTGGCCATGGCAAAGAGAACACGGGGCATCGGGAACATTGATCCTAGTAGGCTGTGGGAAAAAGCTCAAATAACTCATCAATAACCTCTTAATTCTTCATGGTTGCCTCTGTTTTAATCTGTAACAGCGATTCTAATGATCTTTATTTACAGTGTGTAAGCCTAATCTACATGTTAGCCAAGGACATGAGAATAAAATACAAATAAACTATCCGTGGGAGTAATTTTGCTTCGATTTGCAGAGAGGAGTTAGATTTGTAAATGGCACATTGTGTTTCATACCTTGTTGACAGTGCACAGAGGGATCCCACAGCCACTACATACTTTGCAGGGCCCCAACCGATGTATGTAAAGGCCACGGGCAATGGGCTGTGAACACTGAGCAAATAGTACGGCATCATAAGAGTCAGGGCAGCAGACACACCAAAATAAGCCAGGAAGCAGATGAGGAGGGATGCTACAATGCCAAGTGGGATGGACTTCTGAGGGTTTTGAACTTCCTCTCCTAAAGAAAAACACATTCTATTTCATAGTAACTCATCATCTCTTATATTGTGCGATGCCCGTACATCCTCTTTCAGTCTTGCAGTGTACTGTATTTGTGTAAATTAATTTACCTGTTGTGGCGATGCAGTCAAATCCAACAAATGCATAAAAGCAAGTGGCTGCTCCTGCTAATGTTCCCTCAAAGCCAAAAGGGAAAAATCCTCCAATGCCATATGTGCTGGTTTCATTCAGGGATGTGTGGTTTCTGAAAATATTGACACGATGATGCTTGATCATTCAGTAATAATCAACAAACTGATTCACAACTACTTCTTTAAAGCCTATACATACCTAGAAAGGTCACCTAAATCTATGTCATTAACAGTAGCAGTGTGGAAAATACTGTCATCTTTTTCTTAATGGTACATTATGTAAAAAATAAGATCCCATACTCATATTCATCTAGGAGAGAATCTTCACCAATGTACCAGTTGTTGATGTCCCCCTTAATGAATCCAGAGGTGATAACAAACAGCAACACCAGGATGTTAACTGCTGTGAAAACCTTATTTACAATAGCTGACTCTTTAACACCAAATGCAAGAACCCCTAGAAAGAAAACACAGAAAAAATCAAGCTGATCATTATCATACAATGGAGCCTTGTTTCTAAAATTATATTGAACATGCATTCAAAATATGTTATAAATTGTGATTATCTACAGTTTTTTCTTTACTTTTTTACACAAAAATTACGATAATAGATTCTTACATTTGTCAACAAGTCCCAGGGTTTACATTATGAAACTTGCCTGCCAAGAGCATTATGAGGCCAGCTGCAAAGAAGTCTGGGTAGGGAGCTAATCCAGGTAAATCCATGGCAGCCTGTTTGCCAAGAGAGTTGGCAATGACATTTCCAATGAGATCATCAAAGGTCCCACTCCATGCTCTGGCAACGCTAGATGTCCCTTAAAAATAGAAAAGAAGGAGATACAACATGGGTAGATTTACACAAACTCATAAAATGGCTACCAGGGGGATCACCAGTGTAATATGCAAGCATGAAAAACAAACATCAACCGTGAACAAGAAACATCTTTATCTTTACCAATGACATAAGACAGCAACAAGTTCCAGCCAGTGATAAAAGCCCATATCTCTCCCACTGTCACATAGCTGTACAGATAGGCAGAGCCAGTCTTGGGAACACGAGCTCCAAATTCAGCATAGCAAAGTCCTGCAAAGATTGAGGCCACTGCTGCAATCAGGAAGGCGATTATGATACTCGGCCCGGCCACGGCTCTGGCCACTTCTCCCGACAACACATACACACCGGCCCCTAGTGTGCTGCCGACCCCCAGAGCAACCAGGTCAAGAGTGGTAAGGCATCGCTTAAAGTTGGACTCCTCTCCTTCAGGCTGCAGAGGTTTCCTACGGGACAGGCTCTGCAGGAACAGCAGAATCTTTGCCCCAGACATCCTATTAATCGTGGCATTTTGTGTTAATTGATTGCTCGAGACAAAGCAACACAGAAGTGGCAACGTTTAGGCCTGACACAAGACTGAAGCATATTTTAAATTTAAGACAGTGGTCTGACAATAGAAACATACTACGTAACATTTTCCTGTCAGAGGAGGGAAACATTTCTCCAGAAAATTCAGTTACATTCCCAAATCAAACGCTCCCATTCAAAATATTACATACACAAATAAACTAATTTATACATTAAATGTTATCCTAATCTGCAGCATTTGTCCCATTATAGTCAATGTAATCAGAGTGGTATTCCAGAAATCTTGGGTCCAAGTTCAGCTATTGATTGACAAATGTTGCAATAGATTGAGACTGAACTGGTTATTGAAATAGCGTGAAATTCCAGTAGATAGTAGCTTCATTACTACACATTTATTTTTTTACTGTTTACATGATGTATCAACTAAATAAAAAGTCACATAATAACTTTAAATATTAAAAATGATGCAGACTTTTAAGAACTGAACAAATGTATTATACCAGCTAACAAACTGAGATTACATCCAGAAAATGATATACTCATCACTATAAGAAAGACATCCTTACCTTTTCAGTTGAACGCTGCAGTGTGTGTGACTGTGTTTTGATCTGTCCCAGACGACACGATCTGTGAGGATAAATCCATTCACTGTGAACTCTTCACGGCTCAACATTTTTGACACGTTATGTTACATTTCAGACGTACGTGCTATTTCTGAAAAAGACAGGAAGAGAATGATTTGTTTGAGGGCACTTCTGGCATGTCAAACTATAACATATATTTTACAAAGCTGTTTCTTCTTGTATGTATAGATGACGTGATGGAAGCCTTTCTGCTCTCTTTCCTTATCAAAAAATGTGTAAGCCTTCTTGAAATTGTTGGTTATTTCTGACAGTTGACGCCAGTATGAATTAAACACACTCTTATTTGTGATTCATGTTTTTATAAGAAAAGACAATAAAAATAATATTAATAATAATACTATGATTGACATTTAAAATAAACTAAAAATAGAGATTTTATTTTTGATGTCTTTATAATTATATACAAAACAACAATACCAAACAGTGCACAAAATTTGACTGCCATTTCACTTAAGTACTCAGAAACCTATTGAGAATGGTATAAAGTGATGCTATCACTTTGCTTTAATTAATTAAACTAATTAGAATGATACACAAAGAAAAGACTGCAGGAGTGTCATAAAATGTGACTTATTTGTTGTGTGATTGACAAACTATCATTTAACCTTGTGTTAAATTCCAAAACACGTTTACTAACTCTAATAAGTTGGACATTTACAGATAACCTTTATTTTATTTTATTCCATTCTGGGCTGGGGGAAAACAAATAATACTGGGTGAAAACAGTACAACCCATCACACAAAGTTTAGGAAGGCTGATGATTTCTGGTGAGATTACACTTTTGCCTTTTCACTTAGAGTGAATCTATAAATCTTCAGCTTTTTATCACTTTTTTTTATAACTGCTCCTTTTGTTGCTTTTTTTGATTAAAATAATTGCTATCAACTATATTTAGACACTTCTCTTATTATCTTTGGAAAGTGATTTGTTTCAGTTTGAATTATAGTAACTTTCCAAAGAATGGAAATTCCTTTTGATCATTGGACTCATCCTCCACATGAGGGCAGTGTTTTCAGCTCTGACAATGCAGGTTCTGGAAACATGTTTGGACTGTTGAATGTTCTGCTGCTGATCTAACAGCTCAAGCAGAAACAAATGAGAAACTATGAAGAAAATGTAGATCGCAGCCTTTTTATTTTTTTAAGATCTTCCATGTCTCATGGACACGTGTTGGGTTGGGTCACAGATAAGTCAACATGTTGTAAACTGAAATAGTTTTCACTGGAGACATCTGCTCAGCAACAAATTGAAGACTTGTCCATCAGAGCATAAGAAGGTAACTTATTGTTTGAGGAACATAATGGTGCAATCCACTGCTTCTAGGGGTTCCTGGTATCATGCTGCTGCTCTTCTGGCTAAATGCAATGAAGATTAAACCTGCCAGGAAAACTGATCACTGGCAGTTAATCACATGTAGACACAGACGACAAATAAAACAGCAGATATGAAGACCACATTTTAATTTGTATATGAAATACTGAGAAACATTTTTACATTTTAGTTTTTCATCGAAAAAATAAACATGAACCTGGTTAAATTGCACTGTGGCACTTTGGACTTAATTTAAGTATCCCTGGTTGTACCTTTGTGCTTGAATAATAAATTACTATATTTGTAGTAATACAGACACAAACACAACTTGTACACATTAATGAAGGCTGTAAGCAAAGATAACCTCCACAAACTATCTCAAAACTTGCTGGTTTGCACGGTAGCCTTCCTGTTATGCTGTGTTAATAGTAGATAACTACTAATTAAAGTAACCTTTCCAACTGTTTCTCTGTCATTTATGGTTGTGATGGCTTTAGTTCAGGAGGAGTTAACTGTGAGTAGACTTTATTAGCTGAAGGAAATGGACTACCCCTCTCTCTGTTAATGATTCATCTGCAGAAAGAGGTTCAGAAGCTAACACCAGCACCATTGTCCAGTGAATTCATTCAGCACCCTGGATATTTTGAGAAAAGGCCTTAAAATCTGCGTATACCTGCAGATTAACAGTTCAAGCGTATTTACAGCACACTCAGGAGTTCAGACAGTAAGTTTGATTCTCTTATTTTCCATGTTTGATGTTTTAATTGTTACATTGAGAGTCAAAAAGCACTGAAGAACTGTTTAACAGAATTCAATTTTTGTCAGCTTTTTCATTACAGGTATCAGTAATTTAAAACAGATAATAATATTACTGACAATGACATGGTTGATTTTGCTTTGCTAGAAAACATGAATGTGTTTTTGATCTATTTTTCTAATAGCATTGGAACAGGTTGGAGTTCTGTGAATTGTAATTGTAGTATTTTTTTATTATTAGATACTACCATTGGATACTTGGCAATTGCTTGTATGATTCTTTTTGATAATTTAGTTAGAAATTAATATTTTAATGCAAAATACGCTTTCCACCGAAACTAATGGCAATAAGAAATTAAAATAGATTTTTTTATGGTCATGTGCGAAACTCAATAATGGTGAATATGGCAAACAGTGGCTCCTACAGCCGTTGGTTACTTCATTATCACAGCTCTGCCCCAGCATTTTTCCAGCAGTATTAGCCAGATGCAGTAGACTACTCTCCATGGTGATGGGTTCACTGGCCACAGCATCAGACCGGGCATTTGCAGGAAGGAGGGTCATTAGAGTGTGACTTCACTCTCGGCTCATGTAAATCTAGCGTCTATTTCGGTTCATATGGATATTTAAAGCATCGTGAATGCAGTGTTACTGAGATGTGAAATGTTAAAATGCATCCCTTCTTTGAAATTATACTAGAGAAGTCAACTCATTAGAAAAATCCAAACTCTTAAAAAACTTGTAAACGTGTAAAAAAAAACTGCGTAGTCCTGCCAGAGTAGGTAATAATAGCCTTAGGTCATGTTGGCCTCCAACACCGTTCTTGCCCTCTGTCCCTGTTTAAATGGGAAAGTGAGCTCAGTGATTGGAGTTTATTGGATAGTATCGCACACTACTACAGCACAAGAATGTTTATATCTTGTAAATTGTCAAGAAAAATTATATCAAATATCTGATGTGCTTGTAGCCCATTTGACTGCTCTTAAACAAGAACATAACATGTTTTTTTCCTTTTTCCTACAGTCAGGGATTGTCATCAGTGCAAACATGAATGACATAAAACAGCGCAGCGGGCAGATTGATGGGAGAAGATAATATTGAAAATATCTTCACTCTGGGGAGTTGTAGAAAATAATCATACCCAAAGAAAGAAAAGCAGGATGAGACTGCTTCTATATTACCTGATACTGCTGGGGTCCAGTTGTGTGATTTCAACTTATGGGCCCCATCAGAGAGCACAGATGACTGGTGACATTTTGCTCGGAGGTCTTTTTCCCATACACTTTGGTGTTGCATCCAAAGACCAGGACCTCGCAGCGCGGCCCGAATCCACAGAGTGTGTCAGGTAACATTTTAAACTGGTTTAGACAAACATGAATCAATAAATTATTTGACTGAATGAATGTGCTCAATTCATCTTATTCCATGCCTTGTTTGGTTTCACAGGTTCAATTTCCGTGGTTTCCGTTGGCTCCAGGCCATGATATTTGCAATTGACGAGATAAACAACAGCAGCACTCTTCTGCCCAACATCACTCTGGGCTACAGGATCTTTGACACATGCAATGCAGTGTCAAAAGCCCTGGAAGCCACGCTCAGTTTTGTGGCCCAAAATAAGATTGACTCGCTGAATTTAGATGAATTTTGTAACTGCACTGATCACATCCCAGCAACCATAGCAGTAGTAGGAGCAGCTGGATCTGCCGTCTCCACAGCAGTCGCAAACCTGCTGGGTCTGTTTTATATTCCTCAGGTGAGTAACAGTAGATACTACCTTTAGCAGGAAACACAATGCCTCCTGGATGATGTGTTTTACCAACAAAATGATGAAACCTTTAAACTGAATAAAGATAATTAACAGCAATAAGCAGGACACAATGAAAACCTGATAGATTACTGGTTTACTGTTTCAGATCAGCTATGCCTCCTCTAGTCGCTTACTGAGCAACAAGAATCAGTACAAGTCCTTCATGAGAACCATTCCTACAGACGAGTACCAGGCCACGGCCATGGCAGACATCATTGAATACTTCCAGTGGAACTGGGTCATCGCTGTGGCTTCAGATGACGACTACGGACGCCCAGGGATTGAGAAGTTTGAGAAGGAAATGGAAGAGCGAGACATTTGCATTCACCTAAATGAACTTATTTCTCAGTACTTTGAGGATCATGAAATCCAAGCTCTGGCTGACAGGATTGAGAACTCCACAGCTAAAGTAATAGTTGTGTTTGCCAGCGGGCCGGATATTGAGCCTTTAATCAAAGAGATGGTCAGGAGAAACATCACAGATCGTATCTGGTTAGCCAGTGAAGCATGGGCAAGCTCCTCTCTTATTGCTAAACCAGAGTATCTTGATGTTGTGGGAGGGACTATTGGCTTTGCTCTAAAGGCAGGGCATATACCTGGCTTTAGAGAGTTCTTACAACATGTCCAACCAAAGAAAGACAGTCATAATGAATTTGTGAGGGAGTTTTGGGAAGAAACTTTCAACTGTTATGTGGAAGACAGCCCGAGACTGCAAGAAAGTGAGAATGGCAGCACTAGTTTCAGGCCTTTGTGTACTGGCGAGGAAGACATCACAAGTGTTGAGACCCCCTATCTGGACTACACACATCTTCGTATCTCCTATAATGTTTATGTCGCAGTTTATTCCATTGCACAGGCCCTGCAGGACATACTCACCTGCACACCGGGACATGGACTCTTTGCCAACAATTCCTGTGCAGATATAAAGAAAATGGAAGCATGGCAGGTAGAATGTCGCACATTTACCCAAAACCAAAGCGATTAAATGCCTAATAATTTATTTAGACAATTTGAATCATCCAACTGTGTGGTTCTGCTTCACAGGTCCTGAAGCAGCTGAGACATTTGAACTACACCAACAGTATGGGGGAAAAGATGCACTTTGATGAGAACGCAGACATGGCAGCAAACTACACCATTATAAACTGGCATAGGTCTGCTGAAGATGGCTCTGTGGTATTTGAGGAGGTCGGATACTACAATATGCATGCCAAGAGAGGAGCCAAACTGTTCATCGACAAGACAAAGATCCTGTGGAACGGATACAGTTCTGAGGTTAGTTGCTTATATAGCCTACACACTCGGACACGGAAAAACATCAGAATTCATTTGGGGTCATGAAAGTTCAATATTCACTCTCCTGTTAGCTTTGTTCCACTATGGTCATTAGGTAGTCACTAACTTTGTCTGTATGAGCAAGTAGCATACAGTGGTTTTTACCAGAGCTAGAAAGTTGATAAGAGTGGTGAGAATGAACCAAACATGGGCCATAAAACAAAAATAATCGGATGGAAGATGCTAAAACACTTCGTACTGTAGTGCTGGGGGGAACGCCGAGTTAGGTTGACAATTATTTCTAAATGCTTTACAAGTCATTTGACTATATACTAAAAAATGATTTGTTTGTAGTTGCTTTTTGGGAAATGGGGCCCTGGTTGTTTTATTTGTGGTCCAAGCACATCTTAGAATCCTTCACTCTATATGTTTCAAAATCAACTTACAAAACTCCTAAAAGATTTGTTCAAATGCGACCAAAATTGAGTCACAGATTGTACAAATTATGGAAATTAAAAGTGAAAAGTTTTCAAATAAGTCCAAAACTCTCCAAACTCTGTGACAATGTCTTAGTGTAATATGTATTTCACAAAGAACTACCTAACTTTCTAAATGTGTGATCAATCTAAATGAAAATAGGTAATGTTTTTATCAAGTAAGTGACACATCAAAAGACTAAAACATCGTACAGCTGTACTTGTTTTGTCACATCTCAAAGAAAGTGACTTTTATTTAGTATAACTTATTTATTTGTGTGAATTGTATTATTCGCTTATTGCAACTATATTTTTACATAAAAAACCTACACCAATAAATTTAAACACAGGTTTATATCTATTATAATTGTATTTTTCTGCCCTTTCTCCTGCATTCTGGTTGTATCCCATAGGTGCCATTCTCTAATTGCAGTGAGGACTGTGATCCTGGTACAAGAAAGGGAATCATAGACAGTATGCCCACATGCTGCTTTGAATGCACTGAGTGCTCCGATGGAGAGTACAGTAATCATAAAGGTATTTAGATGCCAAACATTCACAATCTCATGCCTACTAATGCCGCACAAGGCTGGTGTTGCTGTTCTAACATAGATTTTTTTTTTTTTTTTCATACAGATGCCAGCGTTTGCACCAAGTGTCCAAACAACTCTTGGTCCAATGGGAACCACACATTCTGCTTCCTGAAGGAAATTGAGTTTCTCTCCTGGACAGAACCCTTCGGGATAGCTTTGGCCATATGTGCAGTACTGGGTGTTGTCTTGACAGCCTTTGTGATGGGAGTCTTTGTCAGATTTCGCAACACCCCAATAGTGAAGGCCACAAACCGAGAACTGTCCTACGTCCTCCTGTTCTCACTAATCTGTTGCTTCTCCAGCTCTCTCATCTTCATTGGAGAGCCACAGGATTGGACATGCCGTTTACGCCAACCCGCCTTTGGGATCAGTTTTGTTCTCTGTATCTCCTGCATCCTCGTGAAAACTAACAGAGTACTTTTGGTATTTGAAGCCAAGATCCCCACAAGTCTCCATCGTAAATGGTGGGGATTAAACCTGCAGTTTCTGTTGGTGTTTCTGTTCACGTTTGTCCAAGTCATGATATGTGTGGTCTGGCTTTACAACGCCCCTCCTTCCAGCTACAGGAATCACGACATTGATGAGATCATTTTTATCACCTGCAATGAGGGCTCTGTGATGGCTCTTGGGTTTCTTATTGGCTATACATGCCTCCTGGCAGCTATATGTTTCTTCTTTGCATTTAAGTCACGGAAACTTCCAGAAAACTTTACAGAGGCCAAGTTCATCACTTTTAGCATGCTTATATTCTTCATTGTTTGGATCTCTTTCATCCCTGCGTACTTTAGTACTTATGGCAAGTTTGTCTCAGCTGTGGAGGTCATAGCTATACTGGCATCCAGCTTTGGCATGCTGGCCTGTATCTTCTTCAACAAGGTCTACATCATCCTCTTCAAACCCTCCAGGAACACCATTGAGGAGGTCCGATGCAGCACCGCTGCCCACGCTTTCAAAGTGGCCGCCAAAGCCACTCTAAAACATAACACAGCTGCGAGAAAGAAGTCCGGCAGCATCGGTGGATCTTCTGCCTCGACTCCATCCTCATCCATCAGCCTCAAGACCAACGGCAATGATTGCGGCCCGACTTTGGGAAAGCATAAGCCAAGGGTGAGCTTTGGCAGTGGAACAGTTACTCTGTCCTTGAGCTTTGAGGAGTCGAGGAGGAGTTCTCTGATGTGATAACATATGTGTGGATGTGTCAAACTTCAGCTTCATCAATCCCATTAATAGAGTGTATTTTGGACTTCATTTTGAAATGCATTTACACGGAGATCTTTTCATCTTCCCATTTACTTAACATTTTGTCAGAAAGATAACATTTCACTAGAGGAAAACAATATCAGTCCAGCTAATGTATTCTACTATACCTGAATCATGTGACTTGTTTTCAGCATAACCTTGATGTACACTGCTAATATTAATAAAAGATTTTGTACAATTAAAAACATTACATTAGATCTTTAAGTTGTTGTTTTTTTTCCTTTGGAGACTATCTTATTTAGGTTAATGAAGTTTTTATTTTACAGAATATAATCCATCTATCTATCTATCTATCTATCTATCTATCTATCTATCTATCTATCTATCTATCTATATATTTATATAATAATGTAATTTAGAAACAACACATGAGGCACTTCTTTGCTTTTTTAGGCTTAACTGATATTAAGCACTGTACCTTTTAGCACTATACTATTGAGGCAGTGTTGCTGAACAACATTTACAACTCAGGTTCGCTTACAAAGTGACTGTGTAGGTAACACACGATGTTCAGCACAAAGACCTTTCTGGTAATTTGGAAAAACATTTGACCAGAGGGCAACCTCGGCCTTTTAACTGGATAAGAGAGACCAGAGGATGTATGAGTCATGCTGTACATACACAATTACAGGATGTCGACAAAACGTTCCATACTTGATGACCAGTGATTATGTTCTATTATGGTTATAATCACAAGACAACAAAAGGAACAGAAGTATATTGCCTCACCATGACATTGCCAAATCCATGCCACCTTATTTGGAGTGTGTTTGGGAAGTTCATTTATAGCAAAGTTTGAAATTGTAGAAAAATAACCAATTGAATGACTAGATAAAATGTAAACTAGATGTAGGCAGTAATAAATGAGATACATTTGTTTATCTTAATAAAAGAAGCGTCACTGCTGTCATCACAGTATTACAGCATTAAACCATCAAGATTGTTCCCTCCCCAATTTAAATAATCCCTCTTTTGCAATATCACATTTGGGATTTTTTATGTCTAATAAAAAATAATTATGTATACATTATACAAATGACTAATGTTGTCATAAAAAAGCTAAATTATGGAGCTTGTGGAACTTAAATTATTTAATTTACTTTGAAGCATAAACATATTGTTTTAACTATGATGAAACATGAACCAAAATGCAGATGAAAAAATAATACAAATTCTCTCAGAAATATAAATCTCAATAATAGAAAAACTCTGATCGAAAAAACAAAACAATGAAGATGCTGCTGGAACTCTATGGGGCATTTTGGTGCAGATCTTTCAGAAAACTTTCTCTGCTTGCTGCTTGCCTATCACAAGTCTCTGTCAACTGCAAACAGTGCAGGCCTGTCTCACATGTTAATGTTATTCTCGCAATAGGCCTACACTACACAGTGATGTCCTCATAGTATGGAGGAGGTATAGAGAGGAGGGAGGAGCAGCTTGGGGAAGGCGCTGTTTATTCTTATCCACACTGAGAAACTGTAACTATTTCCTGAGTAGAAAAAACTGTTGGGCTATGAAGAACAATAAAATAATATACATATTTATTATAATAGTATTGTTGCTGATGATACTTAAACTCAAATTTGGAATACTTTTACTTGTTATATACATTTCTAGTTTTACTTACTGTAAGGAAAATATTTGAGTACTTCTTTCAAATAATTACCAAGGGATGGCTTCAGTAATGAGAGTTGAGAAGGGAAATACTTATTAATAATGTTTGTCCATGCTCAGAAAATAATTCTTAAGGCCTTTGGACACTTATTGTATGAAAGTGACTGAAGGCTAACCAAGGCTTGAACATTTATAGCTCGACAACGCCACCTTTGGAATTTCAACCACGTAAATATTCCTTGGGAAAAATCTGTAGCACTATCCACCACATGCCAGTGAGGGGGTGTAACGTCTTAAACCTCAAACCTACAGTCAAACCACAAAATACAATAGAATTACAGTAAACCAAAGGTAAACTAATTTTAAATGATATGAATAGCAGAGTTCATTAACAATAGTAGGTTAATTGAAGAAAAAAGATAGTCTACTTATATAGGCCTACAAATGAACTTAGTAAAGATTGATATAATTTCAATGGGCTAAACAGCAAGTAATAGTTGCCTAAGTTCTATTCATCAAACTGTTTAATTTTTAGACAAAGATCTTTCCAAAAAAGGAAGGAAACAGTTTAAGGAAATGCTGTTAAAAAAAGAAAAAGTAGTTAAAAAGGCATCTGAGGAGTGCAGGACCTCCCACATCGCTCAACAGGAGGATGACATGCTGAGACATCCAGTTTTATGGTTAATCTGAAGCAGGCTAAGCAGCAGCTGGACGACCACCTCCTCTGTTAGCATGAGGAAAAGACCTTTATCCCCAGAGCCGGTGCAGCCCAGCAGAGGGACCAGCATGTTGTCTACATCTGATCTGCAAGGGTGGGATGAGACAGATAGCCTATTGGACAAAATGACCGGAAAGCGTTGCATGATGGGAATGTTTGTCACAGTCCTGGCTAAGAAAGAGAAGAGGACAAGTCAATTTCTAACAAATGCTCTGACAAAGTCCTGCAATCAATTAACCTGAGCACACTGACGCAAATATTAAAAATGTTTCTCCACCACTCAATTTCAAATTCCACCACTTCACCCCTTCCACTGAACAATGAAGATAGGTAGTTAAGAAAGATAACATTAATCTCCTAAACTTTCCAAAAATTATGTAAAACAACGTAAAGCCAACTGTTACAAGGAGCGACGTCTTTTATTTTGAAAAAACACATACCGGAAGTATTTACACATAACAATCGCCATGCTTTGAGCTTTGTCAAGTCACCGAAAATAACAACAATGATTTCCTGTTTGTCGATGCTGCCTTTAAAATAAAAGCAAAGATCTGCTGTGTTTGAATCTCACCATCTCAGTGGAATAAAATAGATCTTAAAATAGAAAACAACTCTCCCGATGTCCTAAAGTATCTGCTGAAAAACATTTCTGAAACTGTTGCACAGACTATTTTGATGACTAAGAAGATGTTACCCATCATAGCCGCCCGATGTTCCCTGCTGAGGCTTTTATTGTGAAAAACGCCGAGCGGAGGTTTCGTGTATTAGTGTTGACTTCACTGTTGGGTCGATAACCTGGAGTAACGATAGCTTGAGTCAAATCCACGACGCGCCGAGCAAACCAGCAACTATCACCTCTGTAACGGGACGGGACTGTGTTTCGTCTCACCGGAGCAGGTTCGTGTTGTGTCTGGGCTCCGCTGTGTGCCACTGTTAATGCAGATATTTAACTTTTGACAGCACTTCGCCACGGATGTATCAGAGGAGCATCCCTGCACTTCACTGTGACTCCACATCCGCACTCGTCAGCGAGCTAACACCTCGACCGCATGTAAACAGTCCGTTTGGGCTCAGCTGCAGACATTTCGTACACTACATTTGAGCTTTTACTGCTATTAAAATATGGACAATAGTCTTGAGAAGGAGGGGCTGTGAGCGGTGTGAAAGGTGGGGACCGGACAAGAGTTTTTTTCACTCCGAGCTAACCCACGTTAGCTAGTCACCGTCGGTCCCCAAAATAAACGTCGACACTCCCGGTGACGGAGAGGAAACATGTCGGGGCTGTACTCTTTAACTCATGGGGTTCCCTCAGGGCCGAAATGATGTATTTTGCACACTGTCTGTGTCGACTTAACATGTGACAAAACATGTGTCTATTCATCTCTGAACTGTACATTCAGCCCTGTCAGCTCAACTTTAAACTGTACCTATATCGTCTCTATGTGTTGTTTCACTGTGTTGTTTTGTGTCAAGCTGCTGAATGCACACTGTGTGCACAAACTTTAGCAGAGTGAATAGGCCCCTTCCTTATAACAACACAGCTAGAGGGACGTCCTGCAGCTGATGGACAGGTAACCCGGACAGAAATATTAAAAAGACACGGTGAGATGACAGAAGTACAGTTTAAAGTTGAACTGACACAAATGTTTCGTCAGGTGATGTTGTCACGGCTGAAGTACAGTTCAAAGATGAATAGACGTAGACAAATGTTTTGTTACATGTACGGTCGACATAGACAGTGTGCAAACGACATCATTTTGGCCCTGAGGGAACCCCATAATAATGTGAACTGATGAATCTGCCCGTCTTCATCACTGTTTTTACATGACGAAGACTAACTTCTAACTGAGGTTTTGTTCTTTTAAAGATCCTGGTTCATGGCTCAGTTCTGTGGTTTATAACAAGCCGAGCACTGATTTGTTATATTAATGTATTGTATTAAGTTGTGTTATATTTGTTATAGTGTTGAAATGATTAACTGATTAACCTTGACAGAAAGATTTTAGACCAATGATGGATCGATCAGTCGGTGAAATAAGCGACAGATTAATAAAAAATGAAAATGATTGCTGGATGTATGATAAATGAGTACTACAAGTGAGTAGGAATGTGAAGCACAGCAGCCATGCAATGTGATACTATGCTTTGTCAAGGGGCACAGAAAAAGACAGGTGTAAAATGACCTCTCAGGAAGCTCTTTCAGTAAGTTGTAACAGAATAAATGGCTCTGAACACAAAAGTAAAGAAAAGAAAAAGGAGGATCTTGAAATAAAGAAGACACTTAATCTGTATCTTGGTTTGTTTTCTAAGATAACATCTCATCAGAGGTCTTTTGTTGTTGTATGAAAAGTAATGTAGAGATAGCTCCTTGAAACTGGAACCTTCCCTGTCAGGTTGTGGTCATGCAAAAGAAGACGGGATTATGATGCAAATATTTTTTTTCTTGCCGGTAACAAACCTTTTCTCTCCAAATCAATTTACAGTGTTGCAGAACTCGAGCTCCTGGCCTCACCTCCTGAAACTGGAAATTGAGGGTTCAGCGATGGATTTTCACCAATAAGTTTTTCCTTACTTCACAGTGATCATATAATCAATTTACTGTACAGTTCAGCAACATGTTTCAGCGCCATGGGATGACTGGTTAGTGAAACTGTAGCTGTCAGTATTTTTGCTGAAATGTCCTGCACGGAGGAAATATCTTAATCTATCACTGACAACATCTACAGTTGCCATTTTTACTGTTTCACATCAGCGCAGTCACACAGCCATGGGCTTCTGTTCGCCTGTGTGCAAGATTTTGCGGAGGGGGAAATATTTTGTACTGCTCCTTCTCTCGCTCTCCGTGTTGGCATGGATCGCAACTTTTTCAGGCGAAACAGTGAAATCCGTTCAGGTTTCCGCCACGACACAAACTCTTGCCGACGGAGACAGTCTGAGGGATAAACTCAACTCTCGGACAGTGGCACCCGACCGCATAAATACTCCACCACCAAAAGTCGAATGCTCTCAGGAGTCACCATTGTTACGTAAGTATAGCCTAAAGTGCAGGTTAAAGAGGTGACACGCTTACTGTGTACATGTTGGTTTTAAGATTTTGGCTGATTTGAAAGAAAAGCAGTTATTTTCTCAAAAGTAAATGAAATCTATCTGCTCATGGTGCCTGCTTGCTAAATAGGAATGGTTTGTTTGCCATTGTATTTGTAGGTGCTACATGTTGTCTGTCCTGTATAGGCTCAAAAGAGCAACAGAAATGGTTTGAAAAGTCTACATTTTCTATTCAGCAAAGCCTCATTTAAATATGATACGTTGCTAGTGACCTGATCTGTTTACTGTGTTATCAATGGCATTTAACAGAATAATGACTGGCACCTACACTCGGATTTCTGGTTGAATTTGTTAACTTCTACAGAGGGAGCTGTGAAGCTGTCCTTTGAATCCTCTCTGAAACTGAAGGATGTGGAGAGTGACAACAAAGGAGTGACTGAAGGCGAGTATGAGCCCGCAGACTGTACAGCCAGGCAGAGTGTAGCGATCCTTATCCCTCATCGCAGCAGAGAGAGACACCTCCTCTACCTGTTGCACCACCTGCACCCCTTTCTGCAGAGGCAGCAGCTACACTACGCCATTTATGTCATCCAGCAGGTATTGCTCCACATCATGCAGTTTTAGATAGATTACTTTATTACTTTATTTATCCCCAAAGGGAAATTAATTAAATTAAATTAATTAATTAATTAATTAATTTCACACAGTTTTCATATAAATCAATTGATGTTCAGGGTTCATGCTTGTATCCAAAAGAAAAAACAAATGTGATGCGACTACACAAATAGTATACAAATAATATGGGAAAAAATAGAGCAACTTTCATAGTAGTTAAAAAAATAAATAAAAATTCAAGCAGGTAAAACATAAAACTTGTAAGGAAAACCACAATTGCCAGTTGGATTACATACCATATTGTATTATCACAATTGGAAGACAATTTCCTATTTGCTCAATGTTTTTCTAAATAATTGCAAACCCGTTTCAGGCAAGCAGTTTCATATGCAAACTTCAAAGACTTCATGAAAGCAACAAATCATGTTCAGTGACGCACAAAAAACACTGAACTTGCAGCTGGAAACAGAAAAACCAGTGAGGCAAAATATTTGTACATGCCAAAAGCAAAGCATGTGCAACGAAATAACATTCTTCTTCTGTACTCCAAGAAGAAAAGATTATTATCAGTAACCAGAAGGCAAACTACAGAACTGGTAAATACTGTACCTGAACTGGTAGTCACATCTTTATCCAGATTAGTCTTAACAAATAAAATACTTTATAATGTTTTGTTCCTATGTGGTCATCTGGTTCCAAAGGCAGACTCTAGCTTTCATGGTGGTTATTTATTGAAATCAATCAGATTAAAGCACGTTAAACTCCTTAAAATTCACTTGCTAAGCATTTATTTTCCTATAATAGCCTCAATATGATGAAGCCACTGCAACAATGACAGTTATTCAATAACTGGCATACAAAAGTATCATAAATGATTTCTTTGATTCTGTACTCCAACCCTCCTAGCTATTAAAAATCTGGTGTATTTTTCAATGGATAAAGCATAATGACACATCCGATACAACAGAAGCATATCTACATTGATACGTACATAGTCCATAAAGACAATAACAGATTAGGATTTTTATTGTGTTTTTTTTTTTTTTTAAAGGCGGGTGATGCAACTTTTAACCGTGCCAAGTTATTGAATGTCGGGTATTTGGAGGCACTGAAGGACTACAGTTGGGAGTGCTTCATCTTCCATGATGTGGACCTGGTTCCAGAAAATGATCACAATTTATATGTCTGTGATAAACAGCCCAAACACTTGGTGGTTGGCCGAAATGCCACAGGGTACAAGTAAGTATATGACTAAGAGCGAATTCCTGTAAGTCATGAATCAGCAGTTAAACTTTATTTTACCCTTGTGAATAAACAACTAAGTATTAAGGGATTGCGGCTTCCTCAGGCCTGATATTATCTTGAAAGCCCTGATATAATCTTTAAACTGCAACTGTAATTTTTCTTCATTTTTCTCCACACTCAGGCTGCGTTACAAAGGCTACTTTGGAGGAGTCACGGCTATGACCAAAGACCAGTTTCTTCAAGTGAACGGATTCTCAAACACTTACTGGGGTTGGGGCGGAGAAGATGATGACCTTCGCATCAGGTGAGACAGAAATAAGTAAAAACAGTATTTAAAGTGTTTCGTGTTTCTTTTTATCACATCTGGAGCAGATGTGGTATATATTCCTTCATTCATTCACTGATACATGGAGGTCTGCTCTCTCGTGCAGGGTTGAGCTGCAGAAAATGAAGATTATGCGGCCGCCCGCTGATGTAGCTCGCTATACCATGGTGTTTCACAAACGGGACAGTGGCAATGAAATAAACAAAGACAGGTCAGTAAATGTAGAGATGGAGATAATGTGTTATGCTTGTTTCAGGATATTATAGGTTAACTGAATTTATGCAGTCCTGCAATCCTGATTTGTATGCATCTCTTTTTTTTTCTCCCCCTTCCCAGAATGAGGTTGTTGGGACGAACACAGCAGGTATGGAGAAAGGACGGACTCAACAGCTGTTCATATAAGACTTTGTCGGTAGAGAGGATGCCTCTTTATGTAAATGTTACTGTGGACATTGGTAAGCCACAAAGTTGAAATTTTAAACAGAAAGCCCTGCCCTGACCAAAAAAATATGTTAGGATATATTTTATAAAATATGTTAGGATATATTTTATACAATATGTTTAGGCCACTGAGTGCAGACAAGGTACTACCTGATACAAGACGCCATATTAAGCACACAAAATGCCCATTGTTTTGATTAGTTTACATTTTAAAATAAAGTTCAGCTGGCAGCTACATCTTTGCACATTTTTGCATATCATGCTGCCTTCATTTCTTTATATCGTTAACATCCTGCAACAAATACATAAAAGAACAAGTAATTCAAGTAGTGATTGGCTTTGGCCAAATAAAGAATTTGGCCTATAATATCTCGGTATTTAAAATGTACTGCTAACATCCAGCTGTCAGAGGATTTTTTTCTACATAGGCCTTATTATTTGCCTGTATGATAGAAGCCAGCATAAAACATGTAGCTATTTTGTATACATGCACAATGTGTACTTTGTGTGCTTCATTCTGTGGATGCATTGACTTTTTCTAAGGCCCCTACAGATGTAGATGGTAAAGGTGATTTTCACTTATTTTGCCTAATTATACGTTGTTTCAGAACTGTTTGGGAGGTACAGACTGCTATTATTGATTTGATCTATACCACGCTCATGTGAGATCATCTTAGGTTTGTTGCTTCTGTTAGGGCTGGACAATTTGCACCTTTAATATTTCTACTACTATATATGTGGTCACTAGTGACCACAGATATTTCCCAGCATAGCCTAATCAGACAGATAACAGAACACCTTTGTACGTGTGCAGAATCTATAAGATTGAGTTAATAATGTTTAGGTTTTATTCAAGGTTGCTTGGAGTCTTCAAGGCCATGAGATGATGATTAGTAACTTAGTCGACTTGTTTTAATGACACTGATATCTTAATCACAAACTGTAGACAATGGGATCAGTTCAGAACAGTAATGTGCATTAAAGTTTTATTCATTGATTTTTGACCCCTAGATGGCAAAAAGACAAAACAAACTAAAAGCAACAGAGCCTTGGTATACTTCAGCTTATACATACAAACTAATGCCTACGGTAACTTATTACAGTTAATCTAAATTACAACTAAATTATAAATAACTAATTCTAAAACGCTTAATAATTACCAATGTAATGGCACACTGAAATCATCACAGGTGTGGCTGTTTTTAGGTAAAAGCTGGGGTCGGTAACTTGTAGCTAGATTTCGAAAGTATCCAACCGAAAAAATCCCTCCCTCCAAAGCCACTCCCCCAAAACACATAAAGTTGCACTGCCTGACTGCTGCCGGAGGACGAGTCCACGAGAGCAGAGACAAATGTCGTAACGATGAACATATACAACGATGTGCTGCGCTCCTCTCCCCACAATCTCTCACACAGACATACATTTGAGGAGAGGAGCTCTGTGCATCGTTGTCATCGCTAACCGTATCCAACTACCTCATGTCTCGTTACCATCTAAGAAAACACCGAACATGATCACAGTAAATGTAAGGAAAATGTGAACATTTTAATGAAATCTTAGTAATCTTAATAATGCTAGATATCTGAGGTCTTCCTCATCTAAAACTTGCCAGTAATATTACTCTTCTGTATCATAAAATGAGGGATTGAAACATGTAAACATAATTACTTTGGGAATAGAATGACGATATTGTTTTGCATCAGTCCTACAAACGACAGATGAACGTGAAGTACCACTGAAAAGCAATAATAGTATACGGAGGGCTGATTATATCCAGTGATCTTCAAACAAATTGTTATTTTGAAAGTGATGGTAATGTATATTGATATTGGCTCTTTACACTTTGCACAAAAATGTGTCTCGTATCCAGATTGTATCTCGATATGTTTTAACCTGATACACTTGTACTGGTGTTAAAATGTGTCTCCAGTGTCCACATTGAGATCTGACTGAGATCCGATCGCTCTGTCCAGCTCAAACAATCGAACGTCACATCGTCCTCTCGTTAGTTCGAGTCCAAAAAACATCAACAACAACCCACGTAGTTCCGCCCAACGGAGTTGCGTAATTGCATTTACACTTGTGTTCAGTGTGGTGACAATGCGTCCCTGACCACCTCTGTCCTCAAAGCGTCGCGATGAGTGTATTTACGCCTGTACTTTGTACCATGTGGTCAAGCACTATGCGATTGCAATCCGACTCAAAACTAATTTTAATGTAAGGTGTTAGGGGCGGTCAATGTGTCACAGGAACCTGAAACTGGCTCACTTACATGAAATGAAGCCTTGTTAATGTTATTGTTTACACCTGTGCATTTCCTGCTATGACATGTCAAAATGTCAGCTGTGACAAAGGTCTATTAGAAGGTTAAAATGAGTTGGCTTGGGCTGCTTTGGGCCATCTGGATTTATTTACAGAACTTGAGAACATTTTGTTCTTGTGTTTTTGTCTTGAAAAGTAGTTTTGTGAGCCATAATGGGAAGATATGATTTCTTATGCTGCATGTTTTTTCACGAGGCCTTATATTCTTGATTTTTAAGCAGGAATTAATGGGTGGTGGATTCTTATTTATTACTTTAACATTTTTTAAATGATAATTGTAGTCTTTTGAGACCAATCAATATCACCTTTTCATACTATTATCATATGTGAAGAAATTTAATTTAATTTCATTTAAAAAATCTGCCTACTTTATCATCACATGCTGCTTAGAAATGTGTGTCTGAAACACTCATATCAAATTAGTTAAATAAGTTATTTTATTTGACTTAATTTTAAGATAGTGTAGCTGCTATTATGTTACAACTACAATATATTTACTGACCGGCAAATCATACTTCTTTCAAGACTGAGCAATATTACTAACTACAATAACGAGCATGGTTACAGTTTAGACACTCCTCATAATGTATTCATATTCATAACTGACTACAGCTTCATAATAACTACACGTTGCTCTAAATTTCACACTGTTGATGAACTGAACAACTCTTCATAAATCTGCAGTATGCTGTAGCCATTATGAAGCTTTTGAATCTGAGTACGCATTGTTATCAATATACATTTTAAAAACCAGACTACAGGTTTTCTAGGTTGTTGGTGGCCTGACCAAACTCCTGAATTAATGTTTTTTTCTTTTTTTAACATATATTGTGGGTGGGAAACTTTTAAATGTAAAAAATAAAATAATATATATATATATAAAGTGAAACTACACCTTCTCAATAAGTTTTTTTTTTTTTAAATGATCACAACAGAGAAAAATTGAACTGACATTTTTTATTTGAATTTGTACTTCATATGAATCATTGTATGAAAAAAAAGTGATGCCATATTAACTCTCTGAGAATGTAATTTAATTTTTCGATTGATTTTGAATGTATGTATGGAGATTTGGGCGGATTTGTCATGTTTTGTGTATGTTGATGGGATCATGACAGTGAAGGAGATTATACATTCCACTCTTTAGAACACCTGTATAATAAACTGTATTTTTTCTTATGAATTGTCTTATGGTTTTATATGTTCCTGGGCAAGAATCTACAGTTTTGTTTTAGCTGATAAGATATGCACCTAAATATAACAATGTATGTTTTATTGGCATCAATCATGAGTACAAAAGGAAATTGACAAGTAGTTCAAACTATAGATGAAGGCTACTTGTTTGAAATCCGTCATGTTTGGGCTATATTGGTGGTACTATTTGGTACAATAAAATATTTTTATTTAATTTAATTTTTTTATTCCATGATATTTCCAGGTACCTGTAGCTGGTGATGATGCATCCTCATATTTGATGATGGAAATCCAAACCATGTCAGCAGCCTTACTGTACATACATCGGCTCTGTGTTCTTGAGTCACTGTACATGTCCAGGGGCACCACCTCATCACCTCTTGATCTGGAAACTTCAGTCATGACCAGATCCTAACCACGGCTCACTGGTCAGAGCCCTCTAAAAAGCTTCATCCTGCCTTTTTAGATTAATATACATAATTCACTTTACTGCTTATATTTTAAGGAATATATGTTACTGTATGATGGCCGAATGTTGCATATAAGAGGCACAGTCCCACCAAGATGGCAACAGCCTGCAGTGCATATATCTGACCAGAAGGGGTCCTTGAGAGCATAATATCCACTATTGGAAAAACATCTTGAGTGGAGTCTCTTGTCCTTGTTAATTACTGAAAGATTTCTTTTATTGCCAGGCAATTTGCACAACAGTAGCCTTAATGCACCATGATAACAATCTGATAATAAATCTTGTTTGGTTGAAATGCGGGAAGATGTCACACAGTGTGACCATATAAGGAAAACAGATCCTGAAAAAAAATAGGTAAATATATTTTTTCCTCCTGGAACTGTTTTTTGACCTCGGGACAATAACAACACAAAACGGTGATTTGAATCAATGGTGAGTTGCTAAGATATCTTATTCCTCAGGATTTGAATGTGAATGCACGATTAAGCATGTTGACAGTTTCAGAGTTGGTCCATTGTAACAGGGCTTGGACTAGGTTGAACACTCAGCATTACTTGGTGAATTAAATCAGCTCCTCACATTCCCTTTAATAGCAGTTTAGTCTGTCCATGACACATTGTTGGTGAGAGGAGAGATACTGGGTGTGAATATAGACTATGGCATCCCAAGCATGAATTGGCCAGCACCATACCCAAAATGTTCTGCTGAGGGCAAGTATAATCTATTTTACAGCTGAATTTTCAAAATGTTTTCCTTGTAAAATGGTTCGGTTTTATTTATTTGGACTTGCACAGTAACCACATTATGTGTAGTGTCACAATGCCAACCCACACTTTCACTCAAGATTTAGGCTGGCTGTTTGAGTCTTGAACATAAATTGTTGGTCCCCTTAATAGATTAGACAGTTACACCAAGTAAAGTTTTTTTTTTAACAACATGAAATAGACAGTCATGACATGTCTGTGTCCATGTGTCCCATCGCCAGATAAAGCCAGGAAAACAGCAAAAGACCAGTGCCTGTGCTGGGAACTGAGTTGATGGTATAATAAGTATTCATTTTGTCTGATTTCCACCTTATGGTAGCATTCTTCATGTTCACACGCAGTCCTATGTCTCAATAAGTAACATGAACTTTAAAATGTATTATTTTCACCTTCAAATCAACAACATTTTCTGTATAAGTAATATTTTGTCCCATTTTCCTCATTGCATCATTTCCACTCTGGCATTTATCAAAAGCTAATTTATGCTGCAGATCTACTAAGACACTGCATCACTCTGAGCACATGAAGGACATGTACTAAAAATAAGGACAAGAATAAACCCTTATTATTCAGATACAATGAAATGTCTTCTCAGCTTAGACCTATTTTTTTTTTTTTTTACCAGTGCAAAGAAAGAGCGGGATGTCTGAGGCTTTGTATGGACATAATGATGTCATCTCCTCTTCCTATGGTGCAGAAAGAAAGCTTTGTCTTGTGGAGGCCAGGCCCGGTCATGTAGCTCACATGTGACATTTACAAAACACTTTTAGCACAAAATATCATCTACTACATGATCTACTCTACAAATTAGTACATTCAGATATGTTAAAAGAATACCAGTTGTGCCTACAATGTGTACTGTATTGTTCCTGCTACATATATATATATATATATATATATATATATATATATATATATATATATATATATATAGCATACTTAAAGCTGCTATAATGAATGTTTTTAAGGATCACATGACTACTTGTATGTGAAAGGGGTCACTTGTATTGAACAATCCTGTAGTTTTTCTCAGATCTACTGAGAGTTTTTATCTATTAGGTCATTGTTGTGGTTTTTCCGGCCTGCAGCTTTACTGTTTTTGGTTCATTCACACCCGCTCTCATCAGTGCATTTTTCGGGCACTGCAAGCAGCCGTATTTAGCGAAGAAAATGTCTGAGAAACCCACTGTACATGCCTGCTCAGCATTAAATGTCAGTTAGCTAGTGCAGGATTCAGCGGCTAAAGAGCAGATATGTCCCTCAGGAATTGGTGGAGATCAGAAAAAGAGCTTAAAGGGGAGTGAATATTAGACTTACATTCATCAGGTGAACAGAAACAAGACTCCAAATGAGTGATAATGTTGCTCCATATCTGCTGGATGTGCAATTGGGCAACCGATGGCAAACAAGTTTGCACATCAACTTAAAAGGTAATACTTTGTCAGTGCTGTTTTCACAGCTTGTTTCCACTGCACCCCAAGTGGACAAAAAATCTGCTATTGTTGTTTTAAGTGTGCTAAAGCTCTTAAAGTTGAAATGTGAAAATGTGGAAACAATAATTGTTGCATTGGAGTTATGAGATCGAAAGAATCAGAACCACTGGCACCTGTTTTTCATGTCTTCAGTGGTAACAAAATATATTTTTTTTCAGAGTTTTTGTACATCAACTTGTGTATGCCAGTAACTGAATAACCAACCTAGTTTAGTATTTTGTCACCTTTGTAAGTTAGTGGTTAGTGGTTTCTGTGGTTCCAGAGACTTCATGTCAAAAGTTTCCAGCAGACATATAAAGGTCATGTATATGCTGTTTGATGCCTGCATCGAGTAGCTTTTCTGCCTTCAGTTCTTATGTCAAGTTGTAATTTAAAAAATGTCTCCAATGTAGTAAATCACTGCGGTCAGTGTTGGTTTGACAGTGGTCCAACGGGGGTAGATGCACTACAAGCAGTGATTAGGTGTTAAAATATCTCCTCAGGGAAAGTAAAGTGTTTTACAGCTGTAAAATTTCAAACCTCAATTTATGGAATTTAGGTTTTAGGATCTGTAATTTTCCATGTGAAACTGTAAAAAGGCTACAAGCATGAGGAATATATCATCACTACCCAGGGAGTTTTTTATGATCGTTCTCTGGGGAATGCAAGGATGTAATTGGATTACATTTACTCAAGACAGGAAGTAGCAAAGATACTTGCCGTACTGGATGAAAACATAGTTTGCTTTACAAGATCCATCAATGCTATACATTTGATGCATTCCATGATTATGTTTTTACGATAAAGTGGCAGTTCAGTTTGAACAAGATAAACATGAAATGCATAGCAGTTAGTAACAAAAACCATGTGTGTCGTCCATCTCCTAACCCCAACCCCCCCCCCCAATCTCCCCCCATTTCCCATCTGTGCCCTTCAAGCCCTCGCTTCAGTCACCTCCCACTTCCCTCTTCCTTCAGAACCCGTCTGTTTTTGTTTTCGAGCCCGGGCTCTTTGCACAGGAAATTGTATACATTGGGAGCATTCAGGAAGGCAGAGAGCAGCTTTCCCGTTAGCTCCGAGTTTGGGCACATGAAAAAAAATGGATAAAAGAGGTCAGTAATTCCTAAACCAGGAGAGAAACAGAAGTCAGCTGTTCTCCTCCCCTCACTTCACTTCCCTCCCCTTTACGCAGTCTTAACATTTCAAAAATCCCTGCCACACCACTGCCACGAGTCCATCTCTAAACATAGAATATTTGAAAATCTCCAAGTGGAAATCAGATTAGAAATAAAAACTAATGTTCCTGAGTTGATTTGCCTCTCTTGATACATGTGTGCTTCCTCAGCTACAGAGAAACCAGTGAAAAGGGGAGATTGTGTGGAATGAAGGAAAAGAGGAGGAGATAAAAGGAGCAGAGAGAGAGAGAGAGAGAGAGAGAGAGAGAGAGAGAGAGTGGCTGGGGGTAAAAAAACAACAGGAAACCAACCGATTCTAATGCTGTTTCTGCAAATCCTTCAGAGATAAAGCAGCGGTCTGCCTTGTCCCAGCGAAGCAGCAGTCACATCATGTCTTTGTCTTTGGTCATCACTTTCATCACAGTTAAGACAATCTAAGCGACTTAAAGTCTAAAATGTGACGTCACTTCTGCTCTCAGCCTCCAACAGTGTGGTTAGTCAGAGCGGATGCAGACTTTTGGGAGCTGATTGCTGGGATTTCTATGTGGCTGCTTTTTGACCTACAAACTCAACCTTTCTCTGGGTCATATGGATCGATCGCTGTGCCTCAAAGGATCTGTTTATTTTAATCATCTGGACTACTAACTGGAGCCACATGAAGAATAAAGGGACTAAGCAGAAGTCCAAAAAGAAAGGAAGTGAGAATGCGTTCGGCTGTGACCTGACAGAACATCTCCAGAATTCAGGACAAGATGGTAAACCCTTTATTTAGCTTTCCTTAAAATCTAACTCTCCTTTACAAGCAGCTATCATTAATCTACATACTATTTCTTTCCCCAGTTACATGACTCATACATAGAAGATAACATTTATTCTGAAAATTGAACTTTATTAGTGATTTCCTAGATTATTATAACTATTATAATCTCTTACATACACATTATGTGGTGAAATTAAGACAGAAAAGACAAAAAAAGTGCCTTTATGTAACAAATACAGGCTTTGTTTGAAGTTTGTAACATATATGAATTGTAAGTATACATGTGTTTTACATTTAGTATGGCCATTCATTCACCCACTGGCTGTATTAAATGGTCATCTGTGACTCTGGGTGTGGCTCTTACATTTTTCGTGTCAATTTCCTACAGTGACTATAGTTCCTATGACTAGTTTTGTGTCTGACAAAAGACTGGGCGGTGCTGCTGCCTATGGATGAGAGAAAATAATGAGCCAAGATAACAAAGGATAGAAACAAAATGTATAATTAAATATTCAAAAAAGTAGTCAGGTTTGTTTGCGTGGGTTGTATTCTTTTATCCCTTTTCTTTCTTGGGATGGTATGCTTTGTTCTTTTCTTACAACCATCATCTGGGATTTTTTTGGGGGGTGCCATGATATGTCAAAAAAAGAGAGTGAGCAGATATCCCCCACGTGCAGAGGAATATGAATAGCTGTGTGGAGGATAACTTTAAGGAAGACCTGTTAGAGTGGGCACTCTGTAAGGCGGAGCATTCGGTGCAGGAAGTGAGGGAGGAGGTTTGGGTCGTACCCCTCCGTCATGGATGTCCAGCAGACATATTGCGTTTTTAGATTGTTAGTGCGTTACGCTGTCCCTACTTTTTAATGAAAATAAAAGACAAACTAACAGAGACTCAAAGTAGATGTAAAGTTTCGATATAGTGACCATCAAAAACATTTTTATTTTATTTTGCTAACAAAGTGTACCTGATGCCCATGTTACCTGCATAGCTCTACTTTAGTGTGTAAAGTTAAGTGTTAAGAGTGTTAACAGATCCCATTTTAGCATCACAACTGCACAGGGAAAGCATCACAATGTTATGTTGATTTTTGTACTTTTCTACCCTACTTGTTAAAATGACAATGCAAAGTTTAAATATCTAAAATAATAATTAGCAATTGAGAGTAATCAATAGAAAGGATGCAGCAAAGTCTGCTTTTGACCTAAAAAAGGTATAAAACTTATACCTCCTGTCTCAGACAGGATCATGTAGTTATCATAAAATGTATGTCATGTTGCCATTTTAAAACTACAATAATTTCAGAGAAGTCTCTAAATCAGCAGGCACCCAAACATGTGTCCTCTGGAGAAGGAAAAATATGTTAAATTGTTAATCTGGCCTTGCACCTTTAAAGTCCACATAAAGCAGTGTTACCATAAAATACGTTTATAAAACCTGACAAAAAGAGAAAGGCTGCAGGGCTGTTCAGGGCTTTTATAAAGCCAACCACTGAGCATCAGCTGCAGTTTCATTGTTTAATGGAACATTTAACGTTATTGTACAAAACAAACAACTTGCATCTGTTGACTCTGTGTTGAGACTGTAACCTGAAGTTTCCTCGCCACACAGCATGCATTGATTTCATTTGTGTTATCATCTTTAAAAATCAGTCCAAATTCAGTCTGCAAGAAGCAGAAATTGTCCCACATAGCAGCCTGAGAGGGACTAAATGAAGCCTCCAGAGTTGTTCATCATCCAGCATTTGACCACAGGCATGTCACTGAAAGTCCAATTAAGTCAAAGAGATGAGAATGTAAACAGCAGATTCTTGGTGTCAGCGGTGATTACAGAGAAATAAACCATTGCCGAGATTATTACATTTAATTTTGTTGAGGATGAATTTTGATTGCAAGATGATCAGTTTTGTACTTAACAACAAGAGACAAGGAAATAAGTAGAAGTGTCAGTAGAAAAACTAATTATTGGGTCAGCATGGAATAAAATAACGTTCATTAATACAGCCAAATGGTTTAGAAAGGTAAGGTAGCTCTCAAAAGATGCTAAAGAGTCTGTATTTATTATACTTTATTTAGTTATATATGAAAGACAATTATGTCAAATTAAGTCATGCCAAGTATCTCCTTTAAACCTGCACTGACACATAATTAATTACTCATTGTTACTTAATGTCACGCACTGTTTAGAGGTTAAAAGTCAATTTGTCATTCCATGTGAGACTATATCTCCAGTTAAAGACAGCTGATCTTGCTGCCTTTAAAAGAAATTCCAACGTAATCAAAAATACAACACATTCAGTTTCAGAATCAGCTTTTTCCAAGTCTACTGATTTGCAATCAAGTTATTTTCAGAATTAGCTAAAAGGAAGTTGTGTTCAGACTGAATCATAGCATGTGATTTAGCCCTAAAGCTCTATATATTTTGTGCAAAATTGCAGCCAAACACAGTTGTGTACAGAAAGTGATGTACTGCAGTTCAGAAAGCTGTGTACTGTAGGTCAGTGGTAACATTTCCATAGCCGTTTTCTATTAGAGGAAATGTCGTAAGTAATACCAGCTACAAGGACTGGGTGTGTCAACCTTCCTCTGAAACAAACAAACCATTTTTAACTTCCTGTCAAAGTCCACCTACAATCAGCGGCCCTAAGGAATAGAAAACAGACATAGTGGAACAAACCCTATACCATGGAGTCAAGCTTATGTGCATTGTTACTGCTGAAACATTACATTTACGTTTGTTTCCTTCTTTAAGATTTAATGTGACCATCAAGTCCAGTGTGCATATGCAAAAGAGCTGAAACAGGAGAAAATGAATGTGTGCAACATGTTTCTCCAACCGTATATGGCTAACACAATTTCTTAACTCAAGTTCCTCAGGTTCTGAAGAAATGTGCAGAGTTTATTGAGGAGCATGGGATTGTGGACGGGATCTACAGGCTGTCGGGGGTCACCTCAAACATCCAGCGTCTCAGGTACTCATGCAACACGTTCTGTTTATAGGAATGCTTGTGAGGCATCAAAGACCTCAGGTCATAGAAAATATTAGACATCAGGAGTTAAAAATATTCTGTACAGTACTGTATGTACTGTATGTATGTGTGTGTGTATGTACACAATCTTTACAATCACTAGTGTATATTTCCTGTTTGGAGCAGCTCCAATTATTCAGTCAAAATGTTACCAAATATTATCTTAAATCATGCCAATAAAATGAGGCGAGTGTTAGTCCCGCTCATTCTATCCACGTGGGCCAAATTAATAACCACGGTATATTTAATTTAAATAATGTTGTTTTTCTCAGATTAGTATTGAGCTTCTTTAGCATCTTTGTTGCTGCTTTTTGGCCATTACAACATTAGTTGGCTGGATAGACTTTAACAAGCCGCATACTTCAACAGTAGTTAGCATGGGTGTTAAACAATCAAAGCATTCAGCTGTGTGTTTGTGTGTTTGTGTGTGTGTGTGTGCAGGCAGGAATTCAGCTCTGAGGCGTGCCCTGACCTTACTAAGGAAGTGTACCTCCAGGACATCCACTGTGTGGGTTCCTTATGTAAGCTGTACTTCAGGGAGCTACCCAATCCTCTGCTCACATATGAGCTATACAGCAAATTCATTGTGAGTACATTCAAATCACATTTACCCTTTTGCATGAGTGGAAAACAAATCTTTGTGAGGCCTAGAAGTGGTTTGACAGCAGATTGACTCTAAATTTGTTCTTTATAAACAGTAACTAGTAACAGACAGAACACATATGGTCCCTCAGAATATTTGTGTCAGCACTATATAGACCATATTTATTATCATTTTTCATCTCTCTGGCTTACTATTGATCAGCTGTTTTCATCTCTTCCCTGGAGAATATAATACCATTAGCAGATGTCAACTGAAGTGTAAACAAAGAACAAACTGTATTGTATAATTACACAAATAACATTCATTTTACCTCAGAATGATTATTATCATTATCATCTTCATTATTTATAGTAGTTTTGCTGACTTTTAATCATAATAAGATCTCAATGCATATATTGCATAACGAAATTGATTGTAAGAAACTGAATGTTTATGATCTGTTTTATCTTTTATGTGCGTATTTTATGTGAGGAGCCTTGTGGCTGCATTTAATGGATGTTAAAGAGACTTTAGAGAGGATCAGGAAAGAAGGGAATGGGAATACCAAGCTGTAAGACCTGGTTCATGCTTTCTGTGTAGCTTTCTGTGTACCCTGACGGCCCATTTGCATACCTTGGCATTCATACGTCTTGTGCCTGACTTGTGCCTCAAAAATTCAGTACTACAGTGTTGTAGGAAAAATCAGTTCCTAACAAGGGCGTTATATGAAAAAAAAAAAAAAAACCCGAACCCAGTTTCCCTGTTTTTAGGACATTTTCGCTAGGTTGGAAGGAATTAAGTCTCAAAAGCATGAGCACAGAGCATGATCTGAATGAATTTTTAGATAGGTTGCGTGTATTTTTGATTAAAACACACCTGTTTGACCTGGCATTATGCTGATTGTAGATTGAAGCCCTTTTGAGATTTCGAAGTAAATCTTTGTGCTTCGGCCATTACACATAATGGCACCAGACTGCGCAGGAGCACGTTTTAACAACAACGTATATTGTCGACCTCACACCGGACGAACAAAGGCAGCAAACATGCTCAGCTGTTTGGGCCTCAATCACATGAGTTTGACTGCACCCACTGCAGCATGTTTACATGTGTTCAGCGGGGGTAACTGGGTTAGGAGGCTAGGTGGAAGTCTGCAGGGCCTCGTAGTTCGTCAACACATTGATCCTGTCCACTGTTCATCTGGGAAAAAATAGATGTTATGTTAGTTTAAGGGTATGTATGCAGGTTAAAAAATTATTATCAGCCAACAGGGCTGCAGAAATCAAAAGCATGAGAATCAATTCATATTTGGGGTAAAAATAATCATAAGAAAAAGAAATGATTAACACAAGGCTGGCTAGGATTAAGCATCCAAATCTTTTAGATGTAAATTGTTTTGACGTGGACATCTGTCTGTTTTACATGCAGGCTGTGGTCTCGGTCCCGGGGGATCATGAGAGACTTTTACACATTCAGAGAGTCATCAAAGAACTGCCAACCTCTCACTTCAGGTGAGCTTCAGACCTTTTCACTCAGCTGTAAAGACAGTCGCCAAGTTTGCCATGTTTTACTAAATAACATTGTAGTAAAGGTGACAATAAGTGTTTATTAACTCTCGTCAGGACTCTGGAGTATCTCACTAAGCACCTGGGTCACCTTGCCACCTTAAGCACGCAGACAAACATGCATACAAGAAACTTGGCCCTGGTTTGGGCTCCAAATCTACTGAGGTGAGTTTAGCTCCACAGAAAAAAGAAAAAACCCTTAATTTTTTTAGTTAATGCAGAAGGAAATACATAAATGCCTGTAGCTGTTTTTGGAAAATATGCATACATTTGAAAAAAAAGGTAAAAATCTGAAATTCAAAGGATTTAAACACTTTTTATCTTTTATTTTCTCAGATCTAAAGACATTGAGGCATCAGCTGGTAATGGAGACATGGCTTTCCAGGAGGTGCGGATACAACAGTCAGTGGTTGAGTTTATTCTAAACCACACAGAGCAGATCTTCAGCAATGACTCTGCGCAAATCAAACCCAAAGAAGGTATGACATTTCAAAAATAGATTCTTTTGTGGGGGATTTGTTGGGCGAAAGAATTTGCTAATTCACCATTGAAAAAACGGACAAATCATACTTCTCCAGGACCGAGTTTGATGTGTGGGGAGAAGTATGCCACACTCCCAATCAGTGGCCAGTGTGGACCGATGAAACTAATGAGCCTTGAAGAAGCCCAGGCCCGCTCCTTAAGTCCAAACCATCCTGTGCATAAAGAACGCCAGCGAGAGAACAGTCTGCCTGATACCAGCACTGCAACGCTCTACCACACCGTCATAGACATATCAGACAGCAAGTATGACAGATTTGGGTTCAGTCTATTGAGCCATTATGAGTGTGTGTTTGATGCATGTACGATTACTGTATTTACTATGTATGTATTACTGTCAGAACACGCTTTGGGATAGCTCTTTGCTTAACAATTTCTGTTTATCTGTTAGAAGAAAGTTTTCTGGGAAATCGAAGAAGTGGAAGTCCATCTTCAACCTGGGACGCTCCGTGGACTCGAAGGGAAAACTGAGCCGGAACGGCAGCGTGTTCATAAGAGCGCAGGGGATAACAGGTAACGGTGTCCAACCGGAAAGTTAACAATGATCAAGCACACACATTTAAAGGAAAGGTCACTAAATGTATATGTTACTACTCTCTTCCCAAGCCAAATAACAGTGAGACACACTTGCAACATCACCATATACAAAGAGAAAGATTTCCATTACTACAAACAAATGATAGTTACTAGTAGAGCAGGATGTTGCATGATGAATCTAATGGGTGATGAGATTTTTTGCTCTTTTTTATTAGGAAATACTACATAGTTTCACCTCTTCAGTACTATAATGAAATTATTAAAATAAAACTCAAATAAAATCTGTGGGGGAAAAAAACACTTTTTGGTTGAATTGTTTTATTTATTTATTTTTAGCTGTACCTTAATTAAAACTCCAAGTTGTGTTTTTTTTATTTTTATAGCCTCTGGATGTATATGTTTTTTCAAAGTGTGAAATATTATTGTTTTTTTCCTACAGAAAAGGCAGCTCTTCGTCCATCCAGGAGCATGGAGTCCTTGTGCTCTTTACCAACAGGTGGGGCTAAAACTGAGATATATTCATTTAAACACAGAGCAAGCTCAATGTGATAGTGTCATTTTACAAACGACAAACTTTGTCTTTTTTTTTCCCATTCTTTAATTTACCACTTATATTATTTTTGCTGTGCAGATGACGACAGAACAGGAAACAACAGTTCAGCTGGTGGACCTGGCAGCATTTTTGCTCCAGATGTAAAATCCAGAACGCTGGGAGATGACTCGCTCTACGACCTGAGCGAACACGACCAAAACTGGGAGTTTAAAGGGAACAAAACTGGTGGGGCAACAGGTGGCTGGAGCTCTGGCATGAACCAAAAGGGGTCACCAGGTGCCTCTGCTCCCCCGCAAAAAACACTGCCAGAGCAGCTGAAGGTGTTCAAAGGTGATGACCTCAGCGGCTACAAGCCCACTTCCCCGAAAAACAGGAGGATGTTGTACTCAGGCTCCTCCAATAGCTCCTCCCGGCCCTCCTTCCCGGGAAGCTTCTTCCCGCTGGAGTCCTCGCCGAGGCATCAGCGTAGAGCCGTCAACATATCTGAGCCCTTTGCTGTTTCTGTACCCCTGCGCGTGTCAGCCGTTATCAGCTCCAACAGCACGCCGTGCAGGGGCCACGCCAAGGACAAAGCAGCTACTCTGAAACCCTGCAGAGAGAGCTCAGAACAGAGCAGCAGCAGCAGTGGAAAGAGCAACACTTTCCCCCAACTGGAACCCAAGAAGCAGGAAGGAACAGAGAAAAAAAACACAGACGAGCCGACCTCTAGAGTCCCACCAGAGGGTGAGGACATCTTCCCTTATCATACTTTTAAATGGCTTGTTATATACATATTGAAGTTATATATGTGCAATATGAAAAAAAAACCCCTACTTTTTTATTCAGATAAAAGCAAAGAAGTGGTGCAAGAAGGTCAAGGAGGGATGAATATTTCTGAACTGGAACCAGCGTCCCTTGCAAATGCAAGAGAAGGCAAAGATGCAGCGCCATCTCCTGGGAAAGAACTGCACAACCGACCCAGAGCTCTGCAACTGGTAAATCATGCAGTTAGTCATGCTTCCCCTGGAGCACAATTACGTTATCTTTCATTGGGGCTTAAGTGTTCTGTGCTGCTGATTTTATGATCAAATTAAGTTTGTCAAGTGAAAAAGCTAAAAATTCTTGGTTAAAAAGTAAAAGTCATCCAATCAAATACCACATAGCATCAGTATTTGGTTACTAGTTCATGCCCTCAAACTTATCACTTTATCATTTTGGTTATATTTAATCCTTTCTTTTTTTTTCTTTTTTTTTGTTTATCATTTAAAATTCCTCAGGATACGAGATCTTCTACTGGGAAAGAGCTATGGTCTGACCTCCACCAAGAACTGAAGATAACTGAACCTGAAATTGACCTGCTGGATGAGACCTTTAAACCTGTTTTCAGCTCCCAGAGCACCTGCGAGGTCATGAAGTTGACGATGGATGTTAAGTCAAAACGAAGCCGCAGCTCTCCGTCTCTGTCTTTGTTATTTCGGGAGCAGTCTTCAAACACCTCTCTGAGTGATCGTGTAATCGCCACTGGATCAGATTCTGCGAAGAAACAGCAATCAGAGTCAGACATCGTATTTTCTCTACACAAAAACACAGAAAGTGCTCGCCCTGCTGACATGGTGGATGAGAAAGAGAAGCATCAAACAATCATACCCTTAAACAAGGATGACCCACCTTCCACCAAAAAGTGCCAACTTCCTTTAAAGGAAACCTGTTCGGATAAAGTTATAAATCCTTTGATGATAGAGGATACTTCAACGGCTGAAGGCTCCTCGGGAGCAGATGACACCGAGAGAAAATCAGAAAAACGTGAAATTCCTGAAGGAGACAAAAACGTCCCCTGCGATGGAGCAAAGAAGAGTGTGATTCATGTGGGCGACGTTATTCAGAGGCTGTCAGTGTGTTTGGAGGAGAGACGTAACACCCTGGAGCTGCCACACCTTGACACTGATGAGGGATGTGCAGGGAACTCAGAGGAGCTGGACCTGGTGGAGCCCTGGGATGACTTCAGCTCCACCAAGCAGTGGGTCACCAGCCCTCTCCACTCACCTGACGTGGAGGAGTTGTTTAACCAGCTGTCCCCCTTCGGCTCTCTTGGGGAAACCCTGGGCACGCAGGAGGGAAAGATTTCCTCTCCTTCAGCTGATAGTAACAAACAGTCTCTCATTAAGAGCACCGAACACATCTCAGGAAACATTCCTCAGGCTACCAGCAGCAAACCAGAAACGAAATGGGCGTGCTTGCCGTCAGTGCCTACACTGGTCGGTGTGAACAGCAATAACGCAACACAACCTCACGCGGGAACCTCACGCGGCACAGCAAAACAGAAGAATACAGCATCATCTCAGAGGTTTTACAGGCAGATGTCTTATGAGGCAGCTGCTTTGGAGAAAAGAGAGGAGAATTACTTTGCTAAACACAGGCCTTATTCGCTTAATTTAGACCTGGGACATCGATGCATCAGAGACATTTCTAATCAGCAAAACCGTAATTCATCAGAGTTTTCCTCCTGTCAGAGGGCGTCACTGAGCTTGTCTGGAACTGTAAACAACGGGCAGCCCTCTGAGCTGGAGTTGTTTCTGAGCGATCGGCAGGCGCCCCTGCGCCGAAATTCAGCCCCCGTCAGCGTGTCGTCGGTGCGAACAGCCTTCATGATAAAAACATGCCAGGCCAAAGCTGTGCCCGTCGTCCCCCCAAAGGTGCAGTACAGTCAGATACCTCACTCCAGACACGAGAATGACTTTGACGCAGTGAAGGAGCAAGAAAAGGAATATCCTAAGATGAGCGCAGAGAAAAGCAACGCTGCACCTCCTGCAATCATGTCGGATCTAAAGGAGGAGCTGGAGAATAAAGAGCCTGCGCCCAAACACCAAAAACACCCAAATGTTGCTGATTCTGTGAAGACCACATCTACCCCAGAGCTGCCAGTCATAACAAGGAGACACGCGCCCAGTCTGGAAGTGTTTGTAGATTGTCCCAGACCGAACAGAGGGAACATTTTACAAAGACCGTCCTTTAGGAACAGGCAGAGACCTCAGAGTCTCATCCTGCTCAGCCCTCCTTTTCCCATCATGGACTACCAGCCGTCAGGAGACGACGGCAAGCTCCTTTCGTCCATCAAGAGCCTGAACGACACGTCAGCGGTGAACGTCTTTTCGAAAGAGATGGCGGAGAATTTCAGGACACCGGAGGGGATCCCTCTTCAAAACAAAATGACTATTCCAAAGAGTGGACAGAGACTGGAAACGTCGACCAGCTGCTTCTACCAGCCGCAGAGGAGGTCGATGATATTTGACAGCAGGAGCCACAGGCAGATTGAGTGACTGGAGGCACAGTCACTGACTCTGACGCTGGGTGTGTGTAAATAGATACAGTATACAAAGAAACTTCTTGTGGAAACTGAAAGGAGGATGATATGAGAACCTAATGGAAATCAGAGCAGCATTTTGTGTGCTATGATTCAAGCATTTCTTGAGGGATGAAGGAGTTGAGGAAGCCATGATGTACGTGAAAGCCATTTAAGCTTGATCTGGGGCTGCAACTAATGATTTTTTCCTTATTCAGTCATTTTCTTACTAATTTCTTGATTAGTTGATCAATTGTTTGGTCTATAAAATATCAGAAAATAGTCAAACGAAATTCTCATCACAGTTTCCCACTGTCCAAGCTGATTCTTCATATGGCTGGTTTTGTCCTAACAACAGTCTAAAACCCAAAGATATTCAGATCATTATCAGAGAAGACTTAAAAGAAAGTAAATATTCACATTTGAGAAGTTGGATGATCAACATTGTTGCCAATCTGATCTACTGAGATCAGAGCAGGTCATGTTTTTAAAGGTGACTTAAGAATGACATTTAGTTTCACACTCATGTCAAGTTACAGTAAATCTGAGATATAGAAACCCGTCACATACAGGATGTGTGGTACTACACAGTCACAGTGTATCACAGCCGTTAAAGATTTAGAGCACACTGTGACAAACACTGTGTGCAGCAGAAGTCTTTCAAAATAACAACTAATAAATGAGCTGCTGTGAAGCATTTGGAAAAGTGGTTTAACAAAAAATATCTTTACTCAAGGTCCTCTTACTAGCTTTTCTTCCAGAGGTTTCAAGCATATCTCAAAGTCTTTCTCTGCGGATGTTCAGAGCTTATTCAGTTGTCATGGAGATAGCTCATTGAGCAAGCTGCTTCCACTGAGGAAGACGGTGAGATGCTGTTGAAAAGCTAATAAGTGGACCTGGGGTTAAGTTATTTTTGTGTAATTCGTTGGGATTTGTTGTTTAAATGTGTCACTTTCTCATCCTCTCCCTCTAAATTAACTTTTTCCAGGTTTAATTTAAGTAAAAAGTTCACCAAATTTAGAAGAAAAAATGTCTAAAATATTGGCATATACATACTGGTTTCTGCTACGGCACACTCAGTCCCAGGAGAATGAGAATACAGTCATATTAATCAAACAAACTCACCTGTGTGTCAGTGATGTTATGACATACTATATTTGGATGATTTCAACTTTGTAATCAACAGCCAGAGTTCATACTGCATCAGATTCACATAAATATTCATGTCTGATCTGATCTTATCCTCGGACATTAAGGGCTCTAAATACAGGAAGTGTACATTAACAGAAAATAAAATGGTAAACTGAAAAACCGACAATTAAACTGATAAACAGTTTAACAGCCATGGATTTGATCATCTAGATGAAGATGTGTTTATTTATTCCTTTATTAACATACACATGATATGAAGTAAACTTGATACTTATGAAGTAAACTGTATGTATTGGCTCTCTGATAAGCTGATCAATGAGATTTTGTTAAGCTAATATTTAAAAGGATAATTTCTCTGATTTAAATATATCACAAACCTAATTAATAGTATTTACCCACAGAAAGACTTTAATTCATTTGTATCTTTATTTTCTGCAATTGCTTTGTATTTTATGGCATTTTTTATTTGTTTGATTTTTGACAATAACGAGAACCAGCATTGTGGAAAAGAGTAAAGAGTATCTGATGTTATGAAGAGTAAACTGGAGGTTGAGTGTGTGCATGCTGACTGTATTCAATGTGTCTGGGCTTTGATGGTGCTTTGAGTCAAAGTCAGTAGATGGTGTCTCCAGATTTTTGTCTCTTTTCTTTGCATTTTACAAACACGGGATCTGATGTATTTACCTTCTCTGCTATTTTTGTGGGTGAGAGCGAATGAACACAACACAGTTTGGATGTTAAAGGAGGTTACAGTGTATTTTTTAAAGATGTTATTGAGGTCACCGTGTTTTTTTTACTGTAGTTTGGATGGACTGGATGAATGATTACAGTGTTTTATTAAAAAAAAACATGTTGGAGAAATGAAATGCAAGTGTATTTCTTATGGGTTTTTTGTATAACTTTTGTATACTTGTTGATACTGAAATTGATTGCCTGAAGTGTCTGTATTCACAGGAAAAACAACTGAACAGAGAATTTTGAGGTGAGAGTTTTGTCTTAATTATCTGATGACAGCACCTGAAGTAATGTACATAGGACACTTGATGAGTTTTGTTACACCTGAAAGTTATGAGAATAAAAAGTTCTGAAAATCACATCAGTTCTGCTAACATTTGGCTTTTAAAAAAATTAAAACATAGTGTGAAGCACTGGAATTCTAGCAAACTGGTAAAATCCAGGTTTCATGTTGTTAAATGTTACTTGACCTCTCCACCTTGTCAAGCAGATCTAACACTTCTGACATCATACACTGAAATTCACAACATCATTTTAGATGGAAACGACTGAGAATGTCCTAACCTTCATACAGTCCTTCAGAGAGCAGCACACTAAGAGGGGCCCTGTGAAAGAGGCTGTGCTGCTGCTGCCTGAAGGAGGAGTATTCAAGGGGCCCCCTCAGACTGATGGGGCCCTTTGGAGATCAGATGTGATTCTGCACCCAGTTACTTGTGGTCTGGCTGGAACCTTTAACAGCATGCCTGCTTTTGTTGTTCCTATCTGGGATGTTTTACTATATAAACACGATACTGTAGGCCACATAGAATACGCTGTTTTAACTTTGAACAAAACAGGGTTTTCTTTTGGTCAAGGTTCTCCAAAGCATGGCCGTGCAGTTCAGTTAATGAACTAGGCCTGGTGTTTGCCACCAGATGACGCTCCTGCTCCACACTGCACGCCTCTGAATTGCGGGAGAAACACGCAGGTCTGCTGAGAGCAGTGAAAGTCTGCTCCAACACACACACACACACACACTGTGACAGAGAAGAGAAGTTATCCTGCAGAAGAAAACACCCGCGCTCTTTGAACTGGCTCCAATGTTGTGTGTGCGTCTATGCATGCGTGTGTGTGTGGGGGTGCGTGCGTGCGTATACTCACCAAAGAACTCGCGCCTGCCTCTGTCGCCCTTCGCCAACTAAATGCAACACGGTGCAATCCCTGCCAGGCCACAGAGTCATCCAGCTGCACCCATCACAGGTCTGCATTAGATCATACAGCGGGACTCACAGGTCGTGATGCACAACAAGTGTTTGTGTTACATAGTAAATAATAAACCACTAATGCAGATTGGAAGACATGGTGCAAGAAATCTTTATTTTTTATTGCATATCCTTATTCTTGAATTACTTGCTACAGTCCCAATACATTTAGTTTATATATATATATATATATATATATATATATATATATATATATATATATACTCCAATGACCAGGTGGGCCTCTTATTCCCAGTTTTCTAGTCTCGGGTGAGTCTAATCATTGGGTCCTGACTGAGGGGGTGCCAGTAGTCAAACCTAACTGTAGTTTTTATCCAAACGTCACGTTCAATATTTCGACCAGATCCCATTGAGGATCAGCCTTCGTTCTGGAGCAGCGGAGGCGCTTGCAGAGGTCACTTCCATGTCTGCGCACTTCATTATTTGTCGACCTCTGACACCGCCTGTGTATGGGCCGAGAATTAAAAAGGCGCATTCCCAGCACACTGAAAAAGGCAAGCAGGGCACGGTGCGCGCGTTGAATATTCAATTAGATGAGGGAGGGGGGGCGCACACCGAGCTGCGTGCCAGTCCTTCATCTTACATTACTGATTAGCTGTTAAACAGATTATATACAGCTGAATGGGTTCAAATGTTGCAGGAGAGAAAACAGTCGGAGTTCAAGGCGGAGGCGAGCGGTTTTCCTTCCCCGCCACTTCGGCAGGCTGAACACACTCTGCCACCACTAACAGCTCCTTAATGAAACATGTTGCCGCTCCACTTTTTACCCACTTTCACCACAGTCGTATAAAAAACAAGGGCAACTGAAACTGTTTCCACTCCATCCATCCACGCAGGTCGAGTCGTTTGGATGAAGCTGCACCAAACTATAGAAAGAGATACTAGTTATACGGACTATAAACATAATTAGTGTCTAACTGCTTTAATGCAAAAGATAAACATTTGCCATTCATAGTTCACACAAACATGCTCACATTTATATATTCATCAGAAATCTATTTCCTTCCAATAGACTATTGGCGAAAAAAAGCTGCACGCTAAATAAAAAACGCCACCACACATCATAAAGTAATGAAATGTGAAAATAAAAGTGCATTAAACCATTAAAAGCTTGTTTTTTTAAAAAAAAAAAAACATCCTCTTTTAAACAGCCTCCCCTCTTCCAGCAACAACAACTCAGTACTCAACATTCACAAGCGAGGCTGGAAGCCTGGGGGAGCAGACATTTGTCCTTAAAAAACGAGCAAACAAATACGTGATAAAAGTGCATAAGTGTTTAAAAAGTTTATAAACTGTTTTGTTAGAAATGGCAGGTTAACTTGTTGGGTTTACTACACACATTTACTAAGCTGGATAAGTTTAAAGTAGTTGAATGTGCAGTGCCACAGCAAGCCACGCGGGTCCAAAAGAGCTCTCATTGAGAAGCCACGTGTCCGTTTCCAAAGCCTCTCCAACTTAACCACCTCCTTTGTACGACTAACCCACATCGGCAGCGTCCCTCCACATAAAGGGATTTGCAATTTCAAGATATTTCAGCTTAAATGTTTTTGACAGTTCCCTCGCTTTTACCTCGGCTTGGTTATTTTAACTGTGCCAAATGGGTCACCTTGGGTTGCTGTCTGCGCGCAAAGGGCTTTTGCGCGCATTCAGTCTGAATTTTTTCCAACTTTCCTTGACGGGGAAACCAGCTGCTGGTCGTGAAAAGACGGCTTATTAATTGTCCTTTGTCATGCAGAATTGCTTGATTTCTAAAGAAACGTACAAAGGCTCTTTTTCAGGATTCAAGTATTTTGTTTCGTGCGTATTTTCAAACCATCGAATCAGCTGCAGCGCCGCGCCGTCTACCAGACTCTCAGGTACTGACTGCCTGCTCCCTTTGTCCCCTTTTAATGCTGTTGTAAATCGTGCAGACTGATTTGTTACAAGCTGTTCTTTTAATCTGATAGATAAGAGACATGTCAAAGAAAAGCCGTAAATAAAAAATTAGCCAGAATAAAGACAAGGGCGAGTCTGCTAGATGGGCGCCTGTTGACTCAAGCGGCTCTCCAGCGTCAGGGGAGCCCTCTCCTCAGCTCCGTCAAGGTTACGTCCACAATTCCCTTTTCTTCTTTATAAAAAGACACCGTAGTCCTTTTTGCTTCAATGAATTGATCGGCACAAAATTAAGAATAAATAAATTGAGCATTTGGAGCACCGAGCGTATAAGCTCCCCCAGGGCGCATACCCTCGGGCTATTGAATGGATAAAGGGCGCTTTGCAGAGGACGTTGTGAGCAAAATGGGGCTCTATGGTGCAATTAACAAAATAGTCTAATCCCATATCTTAACAAATGCAAATATTGGAGTTTTGTTAAAATGGTTAAGTGAACAATTAAATGAGAGTTTACAAGTGAAACTTCACGTCCAAAAAAGGCACACTGATGCAGATAACGTGCTGTACGCAATTTAAGAACAGCTTTTACTCCGTGAAATAAGTCTAGAAATACGTTTCCAAGGAAGCAAATATAATTTAAAGCCCATTCAACAAAACAAATATAATTTTGAGGTCCAAAGCTTCAGTGAGAGAGCAGCTGTAGTGGTGCGTAAAATAGGCGAACAAAACTGGAACTCTACGCTGAACTCCTGGCTGGTCTGTTTTGGAGATGAAAGTGTGATCAGACATATTTTTTTAACTTCAGTAAAAAAAAATATATGTATACACTATTTTTAGATTAATTTGAACCACAATATCCTACAGAAGTCTTCTACCTAAAAAACTAACTGTATGTTTGAGGATGCTGCGTATTATTGGACATTTGTATTTCATGTGTGGATTTATCCATAAAAATCACATTAAATGCTAATTAATAATTATGTTTTGTCTTTTGTATTTATAAATATTATTATATTGGATGAGTTGAAAAGGCTTGAATTACGGTCTAAAACACACCTGGAGCTCATAAAACCGACAAGTACCCCGAGCCCACTGGTGCGTTAACAATAAGAACAATATGGGTCATGGACACCAAACTGTGTCTTTTCCTCATTTATTTCCATGTTAGATCGATATCTTAAGACCTGCACACTCCCGATGCACCATGATACACCCCCAGTGATTATTAACTCAGTCACACGAGACGGATCATTTCAGCTGGGATGAACCTTGAAAAGAGCTCCAAAGGGCGAGGCAGTGATATCTGGGCTGAGTGTCCCCCAGGGAAAGCACATAAAGGACCCCATAACAACGTCTTTGTCACCCCTGAGAGATAAAGATTATTGAGCATTTGATTTACTCTTCAGGATGGAGTTCAGCTCATGTGGCCTAATGTGCTCCTTCAATATACACAAGCACATTTTGTTTGTCTGTAGTGTGCAGTGCAGGCTGGGAACCTCAGGAAAACACACTTTTCTCCTTCCCAATTTCTATTTTGCTCTTTGAGCAAAAAAAAATAAAAATATGAACCTTGTCAATCACTTTTTTAAATCTTCTTCTCATAGCACCAAACACTCCTTACCCACTTTACTTTACGTTTTATTAAAGTATATCTTTTTCTTAAATTGCAAAGAAACTGAGTGTTACGTCAGAAAAAAAAACGCACTGCACATGTTGCCACACACAGGCCAGCCAGGGGGAGTTTGAATGTGTGGAGATGTAATGCATGTTACCATGTTGACCAAAGACTTTCACACAGTTTGGCTCCATCTGATTTTCTTCTTAAAATAATGTCATGTCCAAACTGCTGATAGTAACCCGAGTTTTCGTGCGCCACTGGTGCGCACTCACCGGTGCGTAAATGCCAAAATATTTAACTCACACTCAACTCTGCCGCTCAGAAATATTTTTATTTAAGTATCAACATTTTTAAATAAATAAATATTTTTCAATTACACTGAAGTTATAATTTCAGAATTATCTGGGCGATGTGACATTGAGGGAATTTCTCTCCAGCTTTCCACATTTTAAGTCACAGTTCCATCCACATAGAATGAGTCTAACCAGTAGTCACCATGTATACAAAATACTGTCTTCCCCAAAATACTAATAAACAATGTTGCTATTGTTTTTTTTGTTTTTTTATGTTGTCATTTGGGTTGGTCTTTACAAATATGCCTACCATACTCATGGGATTGGCAACAACAAACGGACCGTTTTCAGAAAAAAACTACATACAAAACGTACAACATGTATACAGCTATACAATAATTCAGGGAAACTCCCTGATTAAATATTCTCTTTCTATGTACACACGACTGAACACAAGTGGATCAGTCTCTTTTTTTTTTTGGCTGTATTCAAAATCATGAGGACCAAAATCTTTCAGAGGGGATGCAGGGGGGGAGAGTTCAGGGGGAGACGGACAAGTCCACGTCCTCCTTCTCGGACGAGGAGGGCGATATGGGAATGTCATCCTCCTCTTCCTCCGAGCATCTGGCGGTCGACAGGGACGAGCATTTGCAGTTATGCGACCCAGTCCTTTGGCCGCTGCTCTTGCCCTCCTTTTTGTGCTTCACCCTGCGGTTCTGGAACCAGATTTTCACCTGTTTCTCGGACAAGTTCAGGTATGTGGCGATCTCGATGCGCCGCAGCCTGGAGAGGTACATGTTGGAGGTGAACTCCCGCTCCAGCTCCAAAAGTTGCGTGCTGGTGAAGGCTGTGCGCATGCGCTTGCTGCTCTGCAGTTTGCCGTTGCTGTTTTCTGTGCAAAAAAAAATAAAAAATAAGAGAGATCGTGAGCCACCGTGGTACCAAGACAGGTGAAATGCATCTTTGCCAGACTCGATGGCGCGTACAGAATCGGACCTTTTTTTTTTTTTTTTTTTTCTACTCACCGATGGAGATGCAGTGGAACTGTCGCGGGTCCGGCACCGAGTACGCCGCCTGGTAAATCCCCGGCGCGTGGCCGAGGGCGCCGGAGGAGGAGTGCTGCCTGGACAGAGCCGAGTGGCAGTACTGCGAGCTGAACGGCGGGAAGGACGCCTTGAGGAAGGGCAGCGCCGGCGGGGACGGGTGGAGCTGCGACGCGGCCATGCACAGCGGGCAGAAGCACAGCAGCCCGGCCTTCCTGGAGTGGCAGGAGCCCGGCAGCCCCGGCGCGTGGTGGTGCGGCGTGTGCACCGCGTACGGGAAGAGCGGCGGGCCGCCGTCGCTCCCCTTGTCGCCGGCCTCCCTCAGAATCAGGGAGTCCACGAGAAAAGACCGGGGCATGTTCGCGAGGAAGGAGAGAGGAGAGAGAGGAGGAAGAAGAAGAAGGGAAAAAAAAAAAAAAAAAAAAACTTTTCTCTTGGCTTTCGGGGGCCCGGGGATGGTTGTTTTGGGGGGGGGGAGGGCTTGAAGGCGGCGCGTCGCGGCGTGGCAGCCCTGCTCTCCTCGGGACGGTGGACAGCGAAGTGGTGCTGAAGGCGCGCCGACGCCCCCTTAAATAGCCGCGGCGGACTCAGGGCTCGGCCATGTGACGGTTACGCCGCAAGCGGCCAAGGGCTCTCAATGGGGTTTTGTGCCTTTTCTCTCGGCATTCCCACTGCACGCTTCCCCATTATTTCACTTGTTAACTAAATGAACTGCATAATGTAGTCTATTCTTGTCGGCCCCACCCACGCCGCGAGAGGCGGCACTGCCCATTCTCCCTTTTATCATCACTCTCATTTTTTTTTTTTATCATGGAGCCGGGCTTAAATTTGCGAGAGGAGGAAAAAAAAAAAAAAAGGTTCGGAAAAGCCGGTGTGCGTGTTCCAGTTTTGTCTCAGACCCTTAAGCAGCCCGTTAGGTGTGTGCGCGGATGAGTTATTGTCTTAATTGTGTCTGTGTAAGCGAGAAGAGGAGGAGAAGCGCACAGGAAAACTTTCAGAAGTAGTTGCAACTGTTACACATACAAGGTTATTATTTGTCTTCTTCTTATTATTATTATCATCATCATTATTATTATTATTAGGCTATTATTGCTGTTGCAGTGATCTATCTTTGTTATTAGGTAAAGCCAGTGCAATTTATTATCAGCTGCATGTTTACCTGTATTTCATTGTTCTGAATAAACGCCATCCATTCTTATATTAATGTGAGTATGTAGCTGTGGCTGATTCTTCTTTTCTTTTTTTTTTTTTGTGACAGGTCCTCTGCACTTGTGTGGCTACTCTCGCCGACAGTGTTGAGCGCCAGCATAAACGCAACAGCTGAATGTAAAGTTTATGCATACCCACTTTAAGGTTAATGTGTCATTTCTGGGCACACACAAAAAAAAAAAAAAAAGGGACAAGTCATTGCCTGGAGGCAGTGCTGTTAAAGAGCAGTGATTAATTCCTTTGCTCGGGCCCCTGCCGAGTCGGGGGAAAGAATATGTAAAAATAACCAGGTTTTCACTCTGCGGCCCTTATTGAATGTCATTGTGGAGGGTTTTCAATGAGAGAGAAAGAGAGTCGAATTAAAGTGTGTGACAGCGGCGGATAGACGCAACAAAGGCGACTCTGTCATAGAGGAGCCCAGTGCGCGGCGCGTGAAGCCCCCGCCTCGCGCCCTGATTGAATTAAGTAATAGGAAAACATTTTCTTTCACTTTAAGGCTCTCCGAACAAGACCTTCAAAGGGACGGGACCCGTAATGTGTGAGTAAATAGTGGACTGCGATTTCTCGTCCTCCCGAGTTTTTCCTGTTTTTTTTTTTTTTTTTCCCCCTCTCTCCATTCCGAAGCTGGCGGACTCAAGAAATAGTCCGCGGATACCTCCGACTCCAGGACGAACACGACATCATGAACTCCCTTCCGCCACGTTACGTTTGACAGGCCACTTATGATGCCAAGATGGCCCGCACAAAGTTATCACATCCTACACTTTCACCTGTGTTCACCGCCTTATTACTCTTACTGTCCCTGAACAGCAGCCCGGGCACATTTAATTGTGGTTTAGTGCTGCTTTTGGGCATTTATCCCCCCCCCAATAAAAAACTGTCACGTCAGCTCCTCGGCTCCAAAACGTGCCCACATGTCGGTGTGATGCCATCGGGTGTTCTCCTCACCAAAGAGGCCCCTAATGTGCTCAGATTCACGCCGCTGATCTTCCATAAAGGCCACGGACCTGTAATCAGGCCGCGCCATTAAAGCGGGCGCAAATTAGGAGCAGTTAAACCCTCCAACGAGACAGCCTATCTGTCCGAGAGCCACGGTCATTTTTTTTCATCTTTTATTTATTTATTTATTTTTTTGGATTAGCCCGTCCTTTCATTCCCTGCCAGGAATGAGCCATTAACTAGTCCGTCGAGCTTGTGGCACTCGGTGAAAAACTGTAAATACATATTCCGGCTCTTAATTAGGCAGATAATGCGTTAATGACGTGTTTTCATCGTGTGTTAACAGCGCCATTATTCCCACGGAGAGCTGGCCGGATCGTGCGCTTGAGTCCGAAATGAAATAGGCAGGATGTGTGTTTTATTTTTATCGTTTTTTTTTTTTTTTGTTGTTGTTGTTGTTGTTGTTTGCAACAGAGCGGGTTTAAAAAAACGAATTGTGTCTCAAAGCCAGCCCTCTGCAGCGGCAGGTAGCCTGCACGCTGGTGGCAGCTCTGATGAATTGCTCGACATAAAGATGTTATCAAAGGCCCTAATTTTCAAATTATGTACAGCAGTCACCCCGTGGATAGGAATAGAGGTTTCATGGGTCGTCACGCAGGGAGGCTCATCCTAATTTGCAATCCCGACTGGAGACTGACAAATAGTTTTGACCTCCCTCTGGAGGCGCGGGCCAGAAGTGCAAAGAATCTCATTCTCCATAATCACTTGTTACTGAGATAAATAATGGAGGGAAATAGCCCACTCGCACTACAACAACTCTATTACGTTTTTTTTTTTTTTGTTGCACTGGTTCAGAGCTAAAAAGAAAAGAAAAGAAAAATACATTGATTGCCACTTGTGATCAGGTTCATACATCATCACATCCATGCCTGTGTTTTTCCTCACAAACTCAGCTTCAACTGCTCAGTAACTAACATACAGCTGTGGGTTGGTAAAGCTTCTTAACGTTCACGTTTGATAAGGGGAGGGGGGGGGGGGGGGGGAGGAAAGCAATGCCCCTGAAATAGTAAATTATTTATAAGATATTAAGTTGGAACAATTGCTTTCACTCAAGTTCATCCCTGATGATAACGCTGACCAGTGCCTGCTGTGCCGTTGGAGAAGCACATTTTCAGGGGCTTTTACGCAATTATACCCAAAGATCTCGTGCCTGATGACATAAAGAGAGCAGTCTGTTTATGGAGATGTAGTCAATATCTCCTTTTCTTTTTGGTATGAATAATTCATAGTTTAAGACACTATCCCCCCTCACTTAATATGTACACACACTTAAACACCCACACATCTCTAATACAAATGATGGTTTTAGCTGACAGTGTAACAGGATTTAAGGTCCCAGTGGGGTTTGGCCCAGCCGTGGATGGGCGCTGTGACTGTCGACGTGACACAGAGGGCCGGCTGCCCCTCCTAATCTCCCCCTGAGGCAACATCACAGACCGCAGATCCTGCTGCACCTCTATGGGCACACAAAGGCCTGATTATCATTCATATGCTCACCAGAAACACCAGTCCAATAGATAACAGATGACACATAAGTACCAGCTGAATGGTGCAATATGTTTAGGCTGCTGGAGTCTAGGGACTAATGAATCCTTAAGAGAGAGGGAGACGGACAAAGAGATGCAGTCAGTTGAGGTGCCATAATGTGACAGATATAGGGCTCCACAGGTGAACGCGGACTTGAGTGAACCAGAGGAATCCATAGGCTAAATATTGCATGTTGTAGTTATAAGGAATTAAATAACTTGTCTGTTTTTTTATCATGTTAAACAGTGATAATATTTAGGAATGGAGTCGTGTCAGTGATTATTTTGGGATGAGGAGAGATTTAAGTGACTATTTCGAGATGATAATTATAAGTACTGCTTAACTCAGCATGGCCTCACAATTAAACACATCAAATCACATCAAATCAAATTTTTCACTTTACCGAAAGTTATAAAATACATCCAGCAAATCAAAATTAAATTGACGTTTTTCAACACACAAGTTGTTTTCACATGTTCAGTTTTGTATGTATTCTGTTTTTTATTGGTTCAAAAATGAACCTTGTCTGAAATGTTTCCATCATGTGTCTTTCTTTCTTCAGTGCTAAATATTTCACTTAACATGCAGCGACATGCAACATGCAACAGGCCTTGAGTGAGGTTTCTTACTACATCTGGTTGATTCCTCACTTTACTATGGTAAACGATACATCGTTTGAGAGCACAAAGCCTCATGATTCTGGCCCTACGAACTTTTCAAACTTCAGTGCCACAACAGTTAGTCATTTAATAACAGGAGTGCACACAAAACAGACGAGGAAAATTCAAAGAGTAGGTGAGAAAAAGCCATCATTTTTTACTATGTTTTTGTTGCTGTAAATTTGTTGGATATTGCTGAGATTAAATCTCAAATTTTTTGACAGTTAACTACAGGATCAGGACTGTGTTCAAAAGGGTTCAAAAACAGAAACCATTTTATTTTGGAATTGTCTGTTTCTGGCTTGTGCACAAATGAAGGGGGTGTTTGTTCAGAGGCAGGAGTGACTCTTTACCAAACACAGTTTTCTGTTCCTGGCACATCATTGAGGGGCTTAATATTGGAGCCCCTCTTTTTATTAGTTTAGACACAAAAACATGATCTGCTGTGACTGAGTTTAGCTGAAATGTTTTTATATTTTATACAGAAATTGCAGGAATAGCTGCAAATCTATTTGCTACCTTGAAATCGTAATGCAGACAACAGTAGCTTCTGATCCCTCTAAAGAGGAGGTCACAAGTGCAAAAGACTTTGATTCAGTGTGTTTATGTCAGTCAAGTTCACGACAGGTGATGGTTAAGCTGAGACCAGCAAAAAATAAATAAAAAGAAAAACTGATGACATCAGCTAATGAAAGTGGTGAAAATAATACGTGTGTAGGAGGTTTGTTTAATCTGTGGTGGACAAAGTAAACTCATTACGGTTGATTGGGGTCACAAAATGCTTCATCACAATATGAAGAATGTGTTTTTTCTCTCCTTTTCAAATTTCAGGCAACACAACAGAGGCACTGAGTCTCCTCTGGTTCCAACACAAATGAGGCAAAGTGTCTCCCTCTCTCCTTCCTTCATAATGTTTTTGTCTGCTATTATTTCCTCGCTTTCTCATGATTTGAACTGTGGCCACTTGTGCCACCCCTTTAATAATTCAAAGCAGAGCCACCAAATAGTACACCCACTAATCATCAGTGACCTGAGCACTATCATTATCATCTTTACCGGTTTGAAATTAAAAGTCAGTATCATAAAATACTACAAGATACAGGCATAAGAGTCAATCACAAAGCCACTTCCACTGAAGAGCCAGAGGCCATGCTGCACACTGAAACATCTCTGCATGTGTGAATATGACAAATGATGGATCATACCTCATGCTGACACAAGTCACTAAAAATCTCCTAGCAACCTCAATCATGGAGGTCCATTAGTGAGAAGTCCTACAGTGTAGAAGGATCAGAAGTTTGATTATGAAAAGTCACTTCTGCAATCAGTAGCTTTGGAAAATTCCACTTTAACAAAATAGAAAGATATACATTATAATTCACTACTAATTATTGTACTTAGATTTAGTGTTTTTAAGGAAAATAGTTAAGAAAACTACATAAAGTGCCCCTTTTTATGCAAATGAAAAAAAAATTTCAAACAGCATAGAACTGCACAAGTTAGAAAGCACATACAAACAAGCAGCATAAATACACGGGCCTACATTTTAAATCTGCACATTATATTACTATTACTGATTAGGAGAAATGACTGACAAGAAAACAATACAAAGCTTCAAAGTTTGGTTCATTCAGATGTTTTTCCTTTTCGATTAGCATTTCACTTTCTCTTTCTCATGATTTTTCCCCTGATGGTAAATCTGGTTGATAAATGTATGCCTCAGTCTGCCGTGTAGAGACTCTCTGGTGTGGTTGAGTCCAGGTCAATTGCTGCTGCTAGCTGCGTCCTCACAGCTACGGCTGTACATGTAAATAATAATATTATAAATAATAATAATATCATTATTAAATGAGCACTTTTGTAATCGTGTATGTGAAAGTGTAAATGTAGTGGACTGAGATGCATCATTTTGTGTCTTCCTTGGGGCACTGTCTCTGGCTTCCATACTGTTGGGTTAACTTTCTGTTAAGCAAATCTCACAAGAACAAGGAGCAGGCTGTGGTAACTGAGCCACAATGAAAAACCCAAACTGAACTCTGTCTACAGCCTGAAAACATATCTGTGCACAACAAAGGTTGTAAGAGATAAGTAACTAACAAAGTTACTGACAAAGACAGTAATGTGCTTGACCTCTATGCCAACAGTAATTTTATGAGTATGTGTTACATAATCACAGTTTAAATGCTCTTTCGCCTGTCCGTTCCCCAGAATTTGCTCCATTTCAGACAAATAAAGAGCAGTTTAAAATAATTTTACATTCATACTTGAGCAGAAAGACGCATGCTGTGGGCCTGGCCGTTTTTTTTGACAAGAATAAATGGGAAATAGATGCAAACCTGACAGTCTGGCCTCTCTAATGAGCCCATTTACATCTAAATGTGATGATGTTATGGGAACTAAAATGGTCAAGTTTGTCGTCTGTGAACTTTTTCAACTTCAGAATAAGACAAATAGTACAAAGCAATTCCACTAGCCGCCCAATGCCCTTCATACTAATACACAAAGCATTTGTGAACTAATGAATTTTCCAGCTGTGTTTTGTGACAGGCAGGTTTCATCAATCCCCACACTTTCCTCATCAATGAAAAATAATTAGAAGTTGGGGTTTTGCTGAAAAATATTGTTCGAAAAACTCCACAGCGCCATTAGAAGTCTAAATATCTTTGGATGATTTCAAATTCCCTTTTGATGTAAATCCATTGGTTCTGCTATAGATATGTCTCAAACTTCCCCTTTGACCCTATTCATATAAAAGCCTTGAAATGCTCTTCAAAAGGGTTTGTTACCCTGCGGAGGTCAGTAGGCTATTAAGTATGGCCGACTCACATTTTTCCAAATCAGCAGACTTTTGGCCTAGAAATAACAGGTCAAACCAATGAATTTAATGAACTCTCCCAGACACAATGAATGCCTCTTGCCATTTGAACCCCAATAAAGGGATATGGGCAGGTCAGCAAGCCCTTTCAAGGGGTTTGTACACAAATGTGACAGAATGCAGTTGCTTCAGTGTCTGCACTGACAAGTTGTTCAAAGTGCTGGGGATGTCAGTGATAGTGCCTTCATCCACACTGCCCCCCTTTGTTCCCTATTTTGTGTCTGTTGCTCTTTCACGAACACTCCCACAAGTACAAAAGCGAAAGAATGCAAAGCGCCTTTTGCGATGTTCTGTTTGCCTCATTTCTCTCCACCGAATGTTATGCTGTAAGACAACAAGTAGGAGACTTTATTGTTGGGAAAACAAAGCCGAATTACGGTGCAGAACAACTTCTGATGGTGAGTCGCAACTCCTCCCTCCTTTTCAGCGCTTTACTTTTCTGATCCTCCCCTCTTTCCCTCCTCTCATTCACTTTCCCCTTCGTTCATTGTCACTACTTTCTCTCTGAGTTTTCATTTTCGATGCTCTGATGTCTCCAGTGGGTTTTCTTCGACGGCTAATTTGAAAACGAAAGGATGAGGGAACAGAGAAATCAAAGGAAAATTGCTGAGCGTCCTACAACTTTTGCAAATGTATCTGCATCAAGTATGTTCCCTCGATGCAGCTACCAAGTTGTTTTGTGCTGGGTTGAGAAAAAGACATCTTAAAGCATATGGTATTTGTGTGTTCACTTAATTGAATCAATTGGAGGCCCATGGGAAACCACCAAGGGGGGTAAGGGTTAGGGAGGAGGGAGGTCAGAGAGTTAGAGCAGGAGGGAGGGGGGAAAAACACTCTAAAAACTACTCATGTAACCATTACTTACTAATTTTCAGCTGAGCACTTCATTATTACCTCATTCTCAGTGTGTTTCTCTAAACAAGTGGATGAGGATGAGCTTCAGGAAAAAAGTCTTAAAGGAAGCAGACTCTAAAACCACTGTGATTCCTTAAAGTTTATGGTTTTCTCATTAATGACCTCCCGCGGTTTGGCCCATTTCCTCTCCATTCATCTCACATTAGCCTCCTTTCAGAAGTCACCATTGTTTTCGGGATTGTTTTCATTTTCTGAGGGATGGATGTCAACACAAACTTCTTAACATTTTGGCATTTTAGAAGTAAACCAGTGTCATTCTGTCCACTTTTCAGTCATATGATGGAGAGAAATCTGAGGATACATTTCAGCTACATTTTCCAATATCAAACTGCACCCACTTTTTAAGTGAGTTGAGTCTGTTTCCTGGGTGAATGAGAAATTAAGGAGAAAATGGCAGTGAATGAGAAATGAAGGGTAATTTGCATAAGTAAAAGCAGACCCTTGTATGATTTTCATAACCCAATATCCCCTTTTCTTCACAAATGTCTATAGCAGAAGTCAGCTTTTGTTCGATTTTTCCCCCCCCTCACTTTGTGGTTGTTGCATTTTACTTCTCGCCCCCCTCATCCTAATGACCTCTGCGACGGCTTTTTACTCTGTCTCACACACTGCTTTTGACTAAACAGGGAATATATGGCTCAGTCTCAACTTTCTCTCAAGAGTTATGACGTAAGCGGTGTGAAAAAAAGGTTTAGGCTAATTCAATGTCTATATATGACCATATATGTGAGAGTTGGTGTGATGACGGGTCACTGCCCATCTCACAGGGTCCCTCAGTTTTCTGCAGATGCGCTCTATTCAGGAGGCGACACGCGGCGGGACGCTGCTGGGAGGTAGTTACTATTTCTCCATTACCATAGAAACTAACACACTGGCTTTCAGCTGGTCTGGGCCAGGGGTCCACTGACACCAACTTTCACACTACTCTAAGTCTTGACAAAACCCCAAATGGATCTCAGCACTCTGAATAATGCCCATTTGTATGCTATGACACCGAAAAAATAAAGAGGCCTCCTTTTTTGGGACACTTTTTATAATGAACACAAGATGGGAAAAACACTCGGGTCGTGATATGGAGGGAAGCAGTCAAGTAAAAACTACAGCAGTTTACATATTACGATGGGAAATGCAAGCAACAGGGTATCAGTATGTAGATTCATATTTATCTTGTCCAAGAGCAGTCTAGGTCGTTGTCAATTTAAGCTGTTTCTCTCACTGTTTGGACTAGATGTCAGTTTAATTTCTTTCTCTGCGAGTATGAGTCCTTGTTTATATCCTTGCTCTCTACTTCTGCAAAGTGTTTCTGCAGCTGCACAACTATGAGTTTAACACAAGAAAATGTAATTTTGTACTTTGTATAAATGGTACGGGCAATAGTTGGGTGTTGTACAAGTTAAGTCAACAGAAAAAACTCACACACTGACTCTGATGAGGAGTGAAGCAATCAAGTAAAAACTACAGACGTTTACATGTTATGATGCCAAACACCAGCAACAGGTATGCAAAATCTAAATCAGTGTTTATGTTGTCCAATGGAAAAACAGTGTAGGTTTAAGTCAGTTTGATATCTGTCCTTATTTGCCATTTGCTCTCCACTTTTTGAAAATTGTTTCTGCAGCTGCAGAACTATGTCGTTTTAATGCCAGAAGTGTTTTATTTTATTTTATTTTTTATTTTTGGCCATCCTTAATAATATATGAGGTATATATTACATGGTATGGGTAATAATTGGGCATTGTGGAAGGTACAAGGTCAGAGTTCACAATTGATCCTCTCACCCCTGGCAGGTGCAGCTCACAGGAGTGAGAGGAGGCGGCCCCTCATCTCTCCCACCTCTTCACGCTGCTCAGCGAGAGAAAGGGAGGAGTGTAAATGAGTGCACTCCAGAAAGCCATCACCTGCTCCCTCCACCCTAAAATCCCCACTAACTCTGCCAGACAGAGATATCCTACAACCCCAGCTCAAACTTCTCCAACTCCGATTAATGAGAGGGACGGACAGAGGGAAAGAGAGACGGACAGGGAGAGGGAGGGAAGGGAAGAGAAGGGGAATTAAGAATTTTAACTATTAGCATCCATGCTGTGATTTTTCTTTTTTTTTTCAGTCTGTTTTGTTGTTTTGAGTATGAACACATTCATTGGCAGCAAAATGTACATTTGTCATGCTTATAGAGGGAACTGAATTGGACTGGAAGGGGCATTGAGTTTGTGCGCAGAGAGCCCAAGGGTGAGGTTGTGTATTGATGGATGCCCCTCCCAGCTTCTCCCAGATTCCCCCCCTATTGTCACTTTGAGTGAATGTATCCTCTTGCTAAGGGCACTGGAATGTGTCTTCTCAACTCGTGTGATGGATGGGGCCTTGTTTTGCACTCCTCCGCCCCTCCCTCTGAATCCCTCTTTCTCTCCCTCAGCCTTTGACTCTTTCATCACATCCTTTTATTCGGCACCAATAAAAGTCAGTGATTCTTCATCAGCCGTTGTGCAGATCTGAGGGCCGCTGTTATTTTTCATCAGGAGTGTGTCACACATCACCATTCAGCCCCTCCGTCACACAAATTCAGACACTGGCACAGAGGCAGAAGCAGGTGGAGATACACCATCAATGAATTAGTCAAATGAGGCACTGGGCATATCCTTTAAATTTAATTTAAATACTTGGTTAATGTTGTTTAGTGGGTCTGTATTGCCATTTATGTACGGTGATATACTGGTTTAGCTTGAACAAGTAATAATAAAAGAGGTAGTGAAACAAATACTAATACTTCTACTACCACTCATAATAATAATAATTTAAAGAATGAAAAATAAATACATCTTAATACCTAAAGAGAGAGACAACACAGAACATTTCGAAAAAACTATTATTATTAAAGGCACAAAATCTAAATTTAAATCAAATCATAATACAGGCTCTTTGATCTACCTTACATTTTCAACTGAAATATGAAAGCATTTACATCCTTTTCTGTAATTAGTAAGTTATTGAGTAGTAAACTTAAATATAAAGTATCCTAATTACTTAACATGAATGCAAACTACATGTATAGTGAATATGCAGATCACATAATGGCCCATGGCCCACAGTGAGCTCTAACTCACATAAACCAACATGATGTGTTGATCATGATCATGTTGATCAGTTGATTGTGAGTCCATCCTAAACTTGACTCTCATGGAGGGCTGACCGATGATATGCCTGAAATCATTATCACAAAATACATTTTTCTGATGTTGTCTGATGTGTCACAGAATGGCAAATGTCCCCAAAACACCATATAAAAGAATCAAACTGTAAGTCATTGAATTGCATTCCACTGTTGTGTATTACAAGACACCAAACTCTTGATGTGTACAAAACAAAAAATAATAGGAAACCCAGGTGGCTGACCATGAATGAAAACACCCCATGTTCAATTCTGGCCAGGGGTCTTTGTTGCATGTCATTCCCCATCTATCTCCCCCCTCATTACCTGTCTATTGTCAACTCTCAAATAAAGGCACAAAAATACACAAAAAAATTCCACAATATGTTTTTGTTACTGCTTGCTCAGAATCATTGACTTGGACAACAGAAATGTGTAGAACGATAACATTATTCTACACATTTCTGTTGTCCAAATGAAGGATTTGACTAAGCTCATTATCATGATATGATTCTGGATTGTCTCCAGCCCTTCTCTCATGCTGCTCCAGTACTTCCCACAGGTCTAAATGCATTGCTGTAATAGACTGCTGACTGAGACAGCCTGTAATCCAACAAACTGTATTTTCTTACTGTTGATTTTGCATCTCTCGCTCCCATTATTTTCCTCTTTCTTTCCTGTTTGCAGTGCAACATCCCAAGATACCACACACTCAGACATCATTTCCCCACTGGTGGCCTTGTGGAAAGCAAGAGTGTCTCTATTTAAAAAGTATTATTCAACCGAGTGTTACATAAGAAGCTCCACACAGGAGTCAGGCCTCGCAAATGAATCATCAGCCCAGTCATCATGTCAAACAACGATCCTCTGGCACTCACAGCACTTCATGACATTTTACACAATCTAAAAAGACTCATGCGCACCTAAATACAAGCAGAAGTATCACTTAGATGAATATTAACACATTTTACTTTCAGCTTTATGTATCGACGCACAGAAATGTCAATACTAATAGCAGAAATTGTAAGCAACCCATTGCAGTTATTGTTTTAGATTCAGTTCTGGTATGTTGATCATGGTTATGCATTTAACTGCTTCAAAACATGTCAAGTGAAAAATGAAAATGTCAACATATTAGAGATCACAAATAAATCTTGTTACCGAACCTGAAATGATGTTTCGTAGATAATAGGATGATTTGGAATCACTTATCCTTAGCTGGAATAAAATATTGGCAATACTGGATTCATCATAATTAATTAATTAGTTGTTTTTTTTTTTTTTTTACAGATTTTGAAATGCAATAAACAGGACACATTATAGACAGATTTGCAGACACAGTTTTCTTGTGTCTCCATGTTTAATAAGAAAAAACTGCATCTGAAGACAGAGTTTAACTGATATGATTTCTCTAAAGGCTTTGAACCAGTGCATTCATCTAGCTGATTGGCTTCGAGAGGTAAGTAACTCTATAAAATGCTGCCATCTACTATCATCTGAATAGGCCGGTGAGAACGGTCAGCACCACTCCAGCAGAAACAATCATTACTGCCTTACCGGTTTATTAGGCACACCTGAATCAACTTTGTACTTTTGAAATATGTTTCTAATGTTCTGTCCACCATCATTTACATACACCAGCGGGACAGGATATTGTAAACACATATCATGCAGTCTGATACAATGTGATAGAGAGTCCTGCTAAGCAAAAGACTAATATCTGTCATTTAGACCTGAAGGAAACAAAAGTGAATGTGATTGGATGATTGGTTAGTCAAAGTCTTTAGTGAGAATCTGTACATCATTTAAAGTATCAAATTATTTTAAACAAGTGTTCATAAAAGCTTACATATCAATGAAGAGTCTCCCCGTTTGAAAACAGTGTTGGGATAAAATAAGAGACAGAGCTGTCTTAAAACAGGTGAAGTAATGTGGGTAACTGCCCATTATTCCAGCAGTCCTTTGATACAAAAGTGTTGGCATCTTAAATACACTTGTAGGTATACTTAATGCAAATAAAAAAAACCTACAAGAGCAACTGCAGGTGCAAACTGTACACACACGGAGCAAGAAAGCGCTGTTCAAGACAAAATGAGAAAATGCCACTGGGCGTCAGACTGTAGTATATTAATGGATAATATGCACAGGCAGGAGAGGATCATGATGGAGAAGCCTTATATGTCCATAAACCACACCAGAGAAGTGGCTGACGCTGAAGGTCAAACACAGAATTATCCAAACAAATATCACCTTAATGGTTCATTTAAAATGACCAAAGATGAAACATCACTGATTTAGGGGTAATGTTATGAGGTGCGGGGAGAACAACAGCTGGATCATCTCCTCCATCAATGTCCGGACTGACAAGGGTAGCGTGTACGTACCCTCACAAAAATAACTCATTAAAAAACGCATTCTCATAATTTGGCAAATTTCCACATAAATCAATTATTAAAAGCCCGGTCAGTCAATGTTTGACTATATAACTTATAAATACTGTGTATCCACATTTGAGTTTGACTAGATGAAAAAAAAAGTGTTTATCATTTGATTATAACACCATGTGGACAATCCTCCTCCAGTCACCAGGATGTAGGCTGCAACCTTATTGGAAAAATGTATGGTTCTTTTAGTTACATGTTATTATTGATTATTAATTAACTATTATATTTAATTGTATATTCATTAAAGGTTATGAGGAAGTGAACAAAGTTAATTTATAGCAATTCACGTATTTTAGTTTGAACAATGAATAGTGAATCTAGTTTATCAGATTACTACCAACTCACAACCGTTTATTCTATTATTTTGTACTTGAAAAGCCTTGTATACTGATCTTTAGAGTCTGGTTTGCAAATAAGCAAGAATTACAAAAAGTGCTTTTGAATGGAGGAAATTCTTAACAACCATAACATCAAAGAAGCCTTACTACTATATGATATTATTGGAGAATTATATTAATTGATAGACTTTGTAGTGCTTCAACATTTTACCATCACATTTATCTGATTTATATGTTGAGTCTGTCAATTTATTAAACAAATCAAAACATTTATGTACTTCTTGCCCCATTTTCTGATAAGATAGCATAACATACTCCAGTCCACACTAAACTCAATATAGATCCATATTTTAAATATATAACTTTCATTAGTACCTTATTTTATTTTTACCAGCGCCCTCTGCAGGCTGTTAAATCAGACTTCCCAACCACCGACACTCAACACTGAGCGTGTCACCTATACAGTTGGGAACATTTAAATGTAAGTTTCTCACTGGGCATTTATTAAAGGTTTTTCCTAGATATAACATTTAGAGATTTTTTTTTAATCCTGTCCAGAAATGTAAAAGCATGTAAGATCAGTTGAGGGAGGGATAGTTCATCTGACAATCAGGCTTTTAGAGGATTGTGGCTACAATAAAATGAATTTAAATCCTCAGTTTAAGTTTGAATAGTATGAAGTATATAAGTAGAGGGAAAAAAATATTTTCATATCAGAGCTCCCTAATACCAAAATACTTATTCTCATTTTTTTATGACATTTTCTGAATGAAATTAATCCCAGAATTTTTATTTTAAAAATGTGTCCATAATCGCCTACTGTGCAGTATTTGATTCCCTTAAAAAAAAAATGTTCTAAGAATAAAGCTTTGAAATGTTGCATTAAGTCCTGGTATCATTAGGAGCTCAATTATAGTTCAATATTTTAACTTGTAACTGCTTTGTTGAGTCCATGTCTTTTCTCTGTGTTGAAAGCACACTGCAGCATTAAATTGCATCTGCACAATGGACTCATATTAGTTTTGTTTTTATTGCTGTCATCCTCCTCCTGCTCCTACTTCACAACACTTAGCTGTCTGTTGGCAGTATGATGGAGGAAAGGGATGAGAAATTTCTCAATTTGCCGTCTCGGCTTCAGGCACAGAAGACATGAACACACAGTTCAAGTTTGGGATATTGGGTGTTGTTTTGTCACAGCGATGCTGGAGGGTCACACGGACGCAGGGAGCCATCAACAGAGGCAGATTTAGTATTGCCTTCCAGCAACTGCCTTTCAGTTCTTTTCTTTGCTGTTTTAATTCAATTTTGGCAGTATTTTTATAATTTTGTGGGATAACCATTAAGAAAAATCAGGGATTACCACATTCTATTTTTCACCTTTTGTCATTTAGAAATTTAGAAATAAAACAGGATGTGGACATTTGTCTCCCTTCAACAGCTTTTGTATTGTTCACCTGTTCTTACATTTGTTGTAAAATCTTCACTGAAATTAATGTGACGATTTTATAATCGAATATTTATTAATTTGCATTATACACATTTCTTTTTAAATGTTTAAAAATAGACTCTGCTCTTGGGTGTTTTTACTTTAAATAAAAATGAAAATGAACAGTATTACTAGTATTACTTTAAATATCCAAGAATGTGTGGATAATTAATCTCCTATTTAATATTTTCAGTGATCGTAATGTCAGTCAACATTTTCAATAAACCTAACCAGTTACCACAAAACATACATTTTCAATTTTAATTGTTGGACTTTTTTATTCAGTTTTAATTTATAATAAATATTTTTGGCTAAATGTTTTATCTTCAAAGATTATCTGACATTTCATTTCCGCAAAGTCAGGGGTTGTGAACATTTAAATCTATATTGTTAGATATTTATTTGAAAATATATAGTTTAATCCCTCATAATTAAAACATTAAAGAATGAAATAAACTATTAAAATTATATGAATATGACATATCAGCTGAGTTATAGAGGAATATTAATATGTGGAAAGAAATTGAGTATAGGTGAATTAAAACAAATGATCCTCTAAAATGCATCCTCTGGTGAAAATCATAATAATGTAAATGGAACTGAGAGGCTAATTTTTACGGATTATTTACAACTTTGTCATTTAAAGCTGATACTGTCTGTGAATAATTGTTTGAGTATAGTTTTTCTAACAAACTGAAATGGCATTTCAGGTTTAACAGACACTTCATTTGTTTAGGAGGACGACTAATGGCAGGCATGTCTTACAGATCCTTTAAATGATGTGCATGTGTTTATGTGTGTGTCAACGTGTGTGTGCATAAGGCAAAAGTCTAAATATGCATGTTTTTAATCAGTCCTGGTATAACCTCTTGAAGCACGAAAAAACGGCACAGGCATTAAAAACATAAAAGGGAAAAAGGGCAGTAATGAATTTAGAGGAAAATGGACATTAATGGTATTAGCATTACTCATGTTCCATATAACAAATTATTGGAAATTTGACAAGCACACCAAATTATCTCCTCATGCCTGACGGGAGTGTGGTGAAGTCCTCTCTACCTGCTGAGGAAAGACAATTTCTGCTCATTTTACTATTTTTAACAATAGAACCAACCCATTAAGACAAATTAATGTCATTATCAAGTCTCTATGAAAATGACAAATACCACCGTTTCGAGCAGCTTTAGAGGCTATTGACAATAATGAAATTCGCTGTACAGGTACTGAAAAGAAACACTCCAAGTAATTATTTTCTAGTAGCTTGTTTGTCTGCCATCCGTTCATTTGCTTTCAGCTCAATTATCTGACTCTGTGAGCATGTGGAGGCGCATAGTGCTCTGCGGCCCACAGAGCGAGGGCCCTAATTGGGCAATTACCGTTCTGTTTCGGGGCTTTTAGCTCCAGTGGAGAGTGGAGGGAGACCGCGGTGTGTAAAACCATGAGGACCTTACATGCACAAAACCACACATATACACTGTTTAAACAAAAACAAAACCCTACCTCCTCTATACACATAACACAGAGCTATACGGTGCAGCTTTAGTGCAGCTCGTGCAACAAACACTAAAAACATAAAAAGTGACAGGAGCTACAGGCCAAAACACAGTCCTTTCAGTGACACATAATGCAGGTGCAACACTGAATTATGTGTAACTTTTAAAACATGTGATTATGTCGCTGCATGGTAAGCTATCTCATGTACATATGCATTCTTGCAGGTTTCCCTTTAAACAACATCTCATCTGAGTAACCACCAGCTATAAATAACCGAGGGTACTTACTGTATGACCTGCTGAGTTTTGGGGGGGGGGGGCTGAGGTAGCAGGGTTGCAGTTGGTGTACAGAGAATAGAGGGTCGACAGTAGGTACCACTTAAAAGTGTTGTGCATCATCCGAAAAGCTGGAAACTACAAGATTCATTTCAGAGCTTAACAATCAGGTTGCAGCAATGTTTTTGCTATTTGCAGTAATTTCAACTGTAGGTAAAAAGTCAAAGAAGTTTGTGATCGACTCCTCTGTCACGACGTGAACGCTACACAACTTTATGGACGCCACAGAAAATACAGACAAATGAAAGGGAAAACCTGAATAAATGAATGGAGAATGCAGGCTTCAACACAGGGTACAAGGGGGCAGTAAATGGTTTGATGAGTATGAAAATGATGTGAATCATATACTATAGCCTTCACAGTCACCACATCTCAACCCAACTGAACACCTGTGGAAGATTTTACCCCAATGTGTTAGTCAGCACTCGCCACCACCATCATCAAAACACCACACGAAGGAAAGACTGGACAGAAAAATGGCCACAAGAATAGTTTGACACAGGTATACAAGTTGTTGTTAGTTTACTTACAGAAGTAAAACTCTTAGATATGCATATTTATTAAGTTTGCGTCCCCTATAGCAACTGCTACTGTGTCAGCGTCGACTGGAAATGACGTCTAGGGGACTGATACGGCTAACAGGAACACAAGGTCTGACTGAACAATGAAGTGAAACAAAATGATAATCCAGCCTGATTATCACACTACAGTCTGTAGTTTTGTAAGTTAAAAAATAATCAGCAGGAAAATGTCATAAGCTATTTTGGAGAGGAATAAAAAGGATTCGGCAAACTCGATTTTATTTAATTGTATTATCAAATCAAATATCATATGTACAATGAATATGCAGTGTGATCAAATTAAATGGTTCAGGCTGGCCTCATGATGATATTTGTGACACAGATGCTCCTGCATCTGTAGGACTGTGCAAAAACAGGAGCAAATTCTAGACTTTAAACCTGTGAAATAAAAGTTGGCACCCCGACCCCCCCTTCTCTCCCCATCTCACCCTCCTCCTCACTAATTTTCATATTATCCCTGTGCTGTGTGCTCTCCCCCTCACTTTAACATTCTGTCACGCGCTCCCTGGATCATGTAGCTTGTGTTAATTAAACCCTCTTTCAGATCATTTTCTTGCTCAAGTGGCCTCAGTGCAGCACCCATTAGGCAGAAAGCTCTGTTATCTGAATTTCCAAATGTAGCTCAACATTTATTAAAGTGAAATTCATCCAGTAATTGCCCGCCTCGGTATGCCCCATGTCTCCCTCTTACCTCCAGGGCCACCTGCTCAGAGACACCTCCAACTATTTACCAGCATGACGCAGGGTAATTAGACCTCTCTGACCCCGTCCACTAAGAGCCCGGTAATTGCGTTAATAAAAAAATTAACAGCAGCAGCATGAGGATCATTATGTAAAAATACCCGGTAATGAAGCATTAGCCTTGATTTTATTTGGATTTAAAACAGCTATAGGTATTTAAAGGTTACAGTGTCTGCTAAAACAATATCTTTTCATTAGATCCCTGTGTAACTAAGGAGCAGATGTGGTGAGATTGTAGCACAAATATTTAAGATTTCACCACAACCCTACCATGACGGTACTCTTTCACGTGACTGCCCTGTTTTTCAGAATCTCCACTGACACATGAATGACACATGCAGACACACAACAAATCTCAATCTTTTACTATCTTAACTATTAAACGGATGGTTCAGATATTTTGACACAAGGTGTCTTGGGTTACTTAGTGATAGAGATGCATGGAGTCCAAGCTAACTGTATTTTCTCTCAACGTATTGTGAGTGTTTCTCAGCAGTGCAGCAGCATCAGGTGGAGTCAGGGAAACAAGAGATTTATTCATATCAGATATGGAGATGGAGGTGAGTGGAGCAGTGATAGTCCAGAAGGGGAAGAGTCCTGGCAAGGTGTATCTAAGAAATTTGACCTAACCTGCACCACGTTTCACAAAACCTCACACGGTGTCATCAGCCCACTTTTTAGAACTACAATAAGACTAAATAAAATCACTTCCTATTGTGAAAGCATCCTTTACAGGACCTTCAGCGTCACACTGGGGAAGCAGCTTCATGTCCACTCATACCAGTGAAAGACATTAAACAGTCAGCTCAGTATCCCTCAGTTTAATAAGCAGTGCAATTGGGGCAAGTGCTATTTGTTGGGTGTGACTACTTACAAATATGTTCATCTTAATATCAGTGTACCAAAGGCACTGTTCTCTCCTCTAGTTATTTCCCCGTGCTTTGATGGATGATGATCTGTTGTGTGGAAAAAAACATTGAGGAATACAACCTCATTATTTTATCATAAGACAATATGGATATCCTTATACTTGAAAGACTTTAAATTCCTCCTAACATATATTGTCACAGAAACGCAAGTTTCTCACTCGTTGTATTTTTAAGCTTAAGTGCATGTGTATGATAGTGAGAAACTATCAAGTTTGATCAGCACCACATTAACTTGTCAGACATGCCATGACATGTTTTAAGATAATCATCTATATAGTGACATCCTATGGGCAAATAGTGCAACTGCAGTTACTCAGTGACAAACCTGATTACTAACACAAAGCACTGTCAGCCTGTTAAACTGTTAACCTAATAACTCCTCACTGATATATTGTTTTGATCTGCAAAGACTGCCACCTGAAATGTTGTGACTTTTGACTGCACTTTAAATCTGTTATTACAATGTTGGACAAAGACAGAAAAAGCTTCTGTCAAACATACGGTACTGTGGCATTTCAAAAGAAAATTCTCACCAATTTTCTCAAAATAAGCTTTAGGTCTGGTTTTCTTAACACATCGTGGTAGAAATCTCCTCTTTCAATGCTCACTACGTTAAGCTCAGTCATGACAAGACTAAGCTGCATGTCCTCCTGGTTAAATCCTGTTGTCTGCATGACCATCTAAGGTCTCTGAGAGGTTCAGCTGGGACATGACATTTCTTTAAATACCTGGTAATGAAGCATACCTGTAGCTAAATACCTACAGCTGCATTTTAATCCAGATAAAATCAAGACGCTTCATTAGCATATGAAGGTATTTATACACAATGATGCTCACACTTCATTTACCATCAGTCCTGCAGATCTCCACACGCTGCCTGTGGTTTCTCACATCAAACTGAAACCCCAGTGCTGCATTATCAATGCTCCACCAAGGACCGTTTCTTCTCACCACTGGTTCCCACCCTAATCAAAACAACACAGACATTCAATATCTTTAAAAAAAAAAAAAGGTTTTGTCTTTGTGGATAGTTCACAGTTTAGAAAGACAAGGAAGGTAGAGAGAGAGAAAATGAGGGATACACAAGAGAAGGTCCCCAGTTAGGGAAAGGTGCTGAAATCCAATATTTTCTTCAATCGCTATTGTTGTGAAATAGGGAACAATCATGTTGTTACCCTTTTTTGCTCTTCCTTTGCACCTCATACTATTATATTATTATTATAGTGAGGGGAACCCTGCCGACTAGAAACAGAAGGAGAGAACACAAACACCAATTTTAAAGTCTTTGGTTGCCTGTCTTCATTCACTTTTCATATTGATTGAAAATGTGTTCAATAGTTTATAAATCCCTTAATGGTCTTGCAGCAGCCTAGTTGTCTGACGTGCTTGCAATGACTGAACCAGGGCCGCCCCTCAGGTCCTTTGGCACGAGTCTTTTAGGCGTTCCACAGAGCAGGACAAACACTTTCGAGGAAGCTTTTAGTTTTTAGGCTCCAAGCCAGAGGACATGAGATTAGCTGAAATTAATGATATCTGTACACCTAAACTTAAAACCTACCTTTTTAGTTTGGCTTTTGATTAGAATGTAATGGTTTACGGTCATTTTTAAACTTGTATCCACTTATTTATTTTATTGTATTGTATATAAATGCTTTTATTGCCATTCATCTATATTTTTTTTGTCTTTTATCTATTATTTCACTTACATCGTTTCTATTTTCTTTTGCATATGTCTCAAATTGATTTATTTACATTAACCTGTATGAAAGATGCTATGCAATTGCTTGATGTTTTGTTCAGTCCATCGCCAGGACACAGTGGCTCTGATCATGTAAGTTCTTAGTTGGTGTTGTTGTAGGTGGCTCTGGAAAATATATCAGGTAACAAAACATGTCTGCAGCATGTCATTAAAGATCTGTTGAAGACTTTAGTAGCCATAAATTGAAGTTCAAGGGCATAAACCCAGTGAAATAGCTAAAAAGATGCATTAACCAGTATCATTATAGAAACACTGAATAATAAATATCCTCAATATTGTTTTTAATGGCTTTTAATGATTCCTTCTTATTATATGATGATGATTCTTGATGAAATCAGTTTCAACCACAGGCTTTTATTATTTAAAATGTAATGTATCCTTACCAACTGTGAACAATTAAAATATTTATCTTCATCTACGTGTCATGGTCACTTTATCTTACACCCCTTATAAAATCCCACAAAATGCCAGCAGCTGAAGTTACAGACAAGATTAATGTGAGATCAATGACAATTAGTCTCTCATTTTGTCTGTTGTAAATGGATCTCCTTTTATGTGTATCTTTGTCAAGGAAAAACACTGTTCCCTGTTCAGTTTCTTTGGTTAACTGGTTGAATAGAGAGCCGGGCCATGGCCTCACTCATTACCAACTGGCCCTGTTAGTATTTACAGCATCATGGTAGGTTGACCTCACAGTATTCATAGCTTCACATCTCACACCCATTCACCGTTAGAAAATAAACACAGGCTGCATTGGACCCCAAAAAGGACCCTTTCCTCTGAAAAGATACCAAAGGTTTTGTGGCTTAACTCAACTTTTTCGTTGGTTTGTTGCAACAATGTGGGATGCTGCAAAAGGAAGCAGAATCCGCTAATTAGGAAATGAGGAACATCGCTTTTCCCATCTTGAATGCTCTTTCGGGCATCTTTTTATATCTGATCGGTCAACCATGCACAACCATCCACCTGCTACCTCTAAATGATGGACTTTTTTTTTTTTTTTTTAGATTCTTCCTTAAAGAATTTAAATAGGTTTTCAAAAATGTGCACTTTGTGCCCAACAAAATGGAAAGCTCGGACCACTGGGGCGCTGGATTGTTGTGTTTGCCGGCCGCAAAGTTGCTTTGATGACCAAATTAAAAGCTTACAGACACACAATCTTACACGATCTAACACAATCTAGATAAGTCTAGACAATTTTTGAATTGATACAGAACACGGAACAAATGCACAATTATGCTTTAAGTCTAACGTTTGAAAAATAAAACTCAGAAGTAGCCTAACCAATGTTTGTTACGATTCACAACGTCAACAAATAGAAAGATAATTGGAAATTGGAAACAAACTAAATAAAGCAATCTATGAACCATAATGGAAATTTGCGGTTGCTTTATGGCGGAACTGCAAAAATATGAGGAGAAGCTAAGTGAGAAGACACCTGTGTGACGAGCAGGTGATGGTGCTTTATTTAAAACAGTTGTTTAAGACACTCCACTCCACTGCTTGACGCTGATTTTAAAGCCACAGAAGAAAGCAAAGATTAGACTACCTTTGTGCCGAGCAGCATTAAACATATTAATCTTTTGCTGTTCATTTGACTGTGAAATCTTTGGAAACACTGTTTCTAAAGACCAATGACTGAGACTAATTTAACCCGCCTCTTAGTTTACTAACATTTGGAGTTTGGTTAAAGTGACAGAATTGCAGCCCAGTGTTTTACGATCAACTTTAAATTAACAAAAGAAGATAAAGTTTTTTAAATGTTTGTGTTTCAAAACATTTAAGTTAAGCTAACAACAATAGCCTCTTCACTCAAGCATCTAAAGGGGCTTTCCCTTTGAAGACCAGGCTGAGAGAAACAATTCTGTCAGGCCCCCAGCCTCAGCAAAGGCCTACAAAGGCCCATTTCTGAAAGGACAAGGAGTTCTGAGCAATAATAGAAAAGCAAATGTTGAGAAATGAGAGCTTAGAAGACTAGAAAATTTTATAGAATCTGTAAGGAAAGTATTAAATGAGACTCCCAGGAGAGAACACGACAACAAAGCCAGCAGAGAGGGGTATCAGCTGAGGTCAAATTGTGTCAACCTGAGTTACGTTCAGATGAGTGCACTGAAGTTGACCTGTGTACCAAGTGTAAGCTGGCACCGGCCTGTTTAAAAAGCCCGCTTTCATTCCAGTTCCTTGATGTCATTATATCTCCAGTGGGCCATGCGCCTATAGTTGACAGCCTCCTGGTTTGACGACATTATTTTTTCACAGCCACCCATCGGTGAAAGCGTCCCGAAATCGGCCGCATTTGTGAAATGGCACGTTTGTGATGTGGCAACAAATTAGGCCATTCATGAAATGGGAACAATGCTAAGAATTCCAGTGTTTGAACTATAACTTTCAGTTGCCTGTTTCAGTGAAAGAGCACAGGCATAAATGACTGTCATTTGTGTATAGGTAGGGTTTGAAATACTTTAGTTCAGTATTACAATTTGTTTATGTGATCCAAAAATGAACCTAGCATTTAGATATCTTATAATATTGGACAGAATTTCCTCAATAATGAAAAGGGGTGTGCAACTGAAGGTGTACTTCAATATGATTAAATAAAAGCTCAACAAAACATTATGCAAAAAGGTACTCTTTGTTTAGAGAACTACATTAAGATATATATAGATAGATCTAAACGCCAAACATAAAAGAAACACGTGTGGAATGACAGGTACCAAGCATACTGGAGGCACTAGCCTGCAGACGGGGGTTGTACCTGTGATAATTAAATTGTTGACACCTCATTATTTTAATGGTCATATATAAAAATGCCAAACAATCTCAGTTTCTGTTATTTATCGTTACCTTTGCCCAAAGAGTAGATGAGGGCAGCTTGCCTAGAATATTTGGCAGGGATTAAGTAACAAAGATGAATAACTTTCTGATGTTATAAGACATTATGATGGCATCTGTTGAAGTGAAGGATATCATCTCGTAGCCCAAGTACAATTATATATTACTTCAGACTGTCCATACATTAGTTAAAAATGCATAAAAACAACACAAATGTAGCCATGAATCAGTTGACTGCATATACTACTATTATTATACATAATAAATCAGTTTTGCTCGAGACCAGAAAAGCTAAATTAGATGTTTTACTATGTGAAGCAGGGGTAAGTGTTAATTTCCTCATGGGAGTGTGAGTTGAATCTCAAAAGTAAGATGTCATTTATGTATCCTATATAACAGGGATTTTCAAATTTTTAAGGCTACAAATGTTCAATGATGTATTCTGGTAGATTTATGAAACTCAAGTGAAGATGCTATTTTACCATTAAGTATCTATTCAAACATGCAGTTAAAGTATAATATAATATATATTTAAAATGAACACTTTCATGACTGTATTACTAGGGAGCAGCAGCAAATCAACTTTTATAGATGATATCATATTGAAAACTTTCTTTACCATTGACTAGAGCTTGAATTCATTTAAGATATTTTTATTTATATATATATACACATATATAATATGTGGGCTACAGGAGATGTTGCAAGTAAGTTGTTTAACTGAGAATTGTTCCCTACTTGTTTCAAGACATGTTTTAAGAAGTTTAACTGCTGTTTCCACATCACACCTGTGTAAGTTTCATACTGGACCATGACAAACTCCTGCTGGTACCTACATGTCTTAAACTCTGATTTAATGTTACCACAGATACATTTCCTCGTCAAACTCTGCAAGAACATCATACTGCACAGTAAATGTCAAACATCCAAGTGAAGAAACACTAAGCAAAACACATTTTTGAGTCAAACGGGACTTATTTGGGGATCCCTCCACAACCCATTCAAAATCCTCCACAGCCCACTGGTGAGTCGTGATCTAAATTTGAAAAACAATGTCATACACCTAATTCAACAGTCATTACTGCACATTTCTGGGACAGTGCTTGCAAAGCATTTTCCAGCAGATTATTCAAACAGCAATTACTTAGTCAAGGAACATTTTGGCATTAAGGGTAAAAATGGTAATAGTTTGCTTTTACAAGTAAGAAATGTGGATCCTTCAGCACAAATAATCAGTCCCACTTCTTGTATCACAAGCATTCAGGTTTCATCCACAATGGGACTGTAATGATAAAGATGTGACAGTATAAGGACATATAGTCCCATTAGCTGCTGTTTTAAAACTGTCATGACATTTTCCTTTTCTCTTCTTCAAGGGAGAAGAATATGTATCTATGTAGACACAGCAAAGGACACTGTGTGAAAAGGAAAGGCCTTGAAGCTCACATGCCCTGCATGTATTTCACACACACATATTCTGACTTTGTCCTCATAGTAAACAGACTCTAGTGCCACTGTTACCCAGTGGGACATAAACAGTAAATGTAACAGCATATAATGGATGTTAAGAGCTTGTATCAGGAAAAAGATGAGTGGCTGGCCGTGTTCATGTCAGACATTTTATACCACCTGCAACTTTCAGTGAAACCCCAACCTGCTGTGCTTAGGCTGTTTAGTGCAGGAGACATAACGTATCTGGGTTTCCAGGTGCTTCCAGGCTTAAAAAATAAGCCACAGAATAACTGCAGTGGATTTATATTTATACTTCAGTAGCAGAGGTTTACAATAACTGGCAGATTGTCTTAAATGCCAAAGTGTCAAGAAAGAGCTTTGATTTCATGAAGGCACATACAGTAGTCCACTGACAATTTGGTGGAGGGGTGTGAATATGTGTATATGTATTGTATATTCTTTAAGTAGAATGCAAACGCTGTTCACAAATAACCACAACTAAGTCTAAAAAACAGAAGTCTTGCAAAAAATGATGTGTAAATAAAATGAAACAGATGTCGTAAGTAAAAAGAACTGCGTTGACTCTTACTATTATTAGTACATGTTTCTGAACAATAACTTTAAAGTAAAAATCAACAGCTATTACAAGAAGCCAAGAAGTGGTTAATGATAAGGAAACAATAAGTTCACTTGATAATGATGCCCAATTCATTTAGTTAGGTATCCACCTTGTGGTTAGAAAGTAGTACTACATCTTTTACTGTTTTTATGTGGGTTATGTGGCAGTATGTTGATCAATTTTGCATCATTTCATCACTCCAACAAACTGAACTGGTGAATATGTCCAACAAAATATAGTATAAAATGTTGTTTATGAGCAGCTGCCAGCTTGTAATATATTGCAGTCTATGTATCTAAATACCCAATTCAATAAATAAGCATTAAAATGACAGACATTATGTTGCCTCTGGGCATAACAGACCAGCATCACCTTCAATCACACTTATTTTGCAACACTGATTTACTCGGCTTTATCTGTCTAACATTGATAGTGTTCTTCAGTAAGATACACAAAAATGTCTCTCATATTAAAGTGAAGACCATAAGGTATCAAATACTAGTGAAGCACATACATAAAGATGGTGTTTAATGTAATTTTCTGTCCCACATGTAATTTGGTTAATAAATGTTACATATTGGAGGAGCAGAGACACATCGGGCACTCAAAGCAAGGATAACACAGGATAAAATGAAAGGACACAGTCCCTTAGTTTCATGTATACCAGTCAATTATGAGTTTGACGCTGCTTTCATTGGTACCATTTGGAATTATTAAGGTAAAACACACCTGTGAATACTGTGATTACTATTGTCTTCTAAAAGGTGTTGCTTCTTAGGGAAAAAGCATTTCATTTGTTAATAGTCCTTAGACACAAGATTAGGGCATAATCTTGGCTCTGGGGCTCAGGAAACCCAGGATTTCACACTGAGTCTGAAAACAAGGCATCTGTTTTTAGATTCCTTAAATCATTAGATGAAAGCAAAGTCCTGTTTGCTTTATGTTGTGTGAACACAGCTAAAGTTTACCTGCCTAATCTAATCTGGATAAGGCATCACATGAAGTTGGCTACTCATTCTCCCCTCTTTATATCTCTATTAGGATAGAAGTGCTTGAAACTCTCGCCTCGCGTGCCTCCTGAGATCTGTAGTGATGGTGGTGGACGTTTTTTTTTTCCTTTGAGGCTGCACTTTATGGCCTCGTCTACTTTGCAGAGATATTGTCCTTTCTTCCTACCACCCAACACACACGATGAGATTCCTCGGCGCACACAGTCACACAGGCTTTTAGACACTCATTAGCCCCTACTAATACAATAAGTGTCACCTTCTATTACATGGTGCCGGGTTGGATATCAGGATTGGAAACCCACCAAATCTCCACACAAGAGGCGCTCCCCCCTCATGCACGGTATTGTCTTTCAGCCACAATGTCGAATTGTTTTCTCTTTGCTCTTTCGTGCCTAAAATATAAATATGTACACTTAATAGAGATATTTTCACATACTGAAAGTTTTCACTTTAATATAAACAATCTTATAAACTACCTTTGAAGGTAAAGTAAAGTGACGCACATTCCTTTACCGTGTGGATCTTCCTGTTAACTTTGGGGTTAGTTTCAGAGCAGGCAGCTGTTTAAGGATCCACCACACCCCGCCCTATTCAAGCCCGCTGTCTCGCATATGAACAGCACATGCAGAGTTGTAAAAAATCTTAATTAAGACTCTTAATTCTCCGTGCCGTCGCCTGACTGAGGCTGTGAGCTCACGTGCAGCGCTGCTGAACACAGCATGAGGGTAGATGTTGTTGGACAGGGACTGTCATTTTCCTGGCTTTCACGCGACACGGTGTGAGGAGCATTTGTCTGTTATCTTCAAATAAAAGCAGAGATAACATTTGATTGGCTGTATGTGCAACCGAAATTGATTGATACTATGTAAAATTGTACCTGCAAACTTTAAATCCAAAGAGCTGTTTCTGAGCAGCTAAACTATTTTTTTTCTTTTCAAGAGAATGTGGCATTTGAGTAAATTAATTATTGTAATATATTAATTTCAAATTCAAAAACTTTATCTCTCACTTCTAGAGTCTAGGAGAGTCTAAAATAGGAGGTTTGTTTATTAGATTAGAATAATAGTTTACACGCACATGTCCTGCACATCTCCTCATTATACAGAGCAGCTACAGTATGCTGTACATCACCACAGATGTAGAAATATGAAGTGACAAGTGTTTGCCACTGTAAAGGTGATGTCAGCTCTGGGTTTTGTTTGTAACCCTTTGGTTCAGAGGCTTCTCTCTCTGAGCGATGGCAAAGGGCATGTGGTCCTCTGCGCACAGCAGATGCCCCGAATAAGACTTGCGACAGATGAGTCGAAAATGAGCGTGACGTGTGTTAAACAGGAGAAGCCCCGCAACACTGACATTTGACAAGATGATGGGCGTAGGCAATCATTATTGTCTCCACTTAAGCAAGCAGTAAATATTCAGGGCTGATGTCTGTGAAAGCAAAAGCCATAATACAAATCAGCCTGAACAGATTTTCATTAATGAGTGAGGTGATTGAATAGAACACCTCACTTATATCTCAAACACAGCAGGCTGGTAAAATGAGATCTAGTGTTTAAATGTGCAAATAGCCTAGTGGATCCACATTAGACGTGTATTAATCTAATGTGAAAAAGGTTTTAATGATAACTTTATTATTTAAATTTGAAGTGTCTGAGTTTATGAAGTGTTTCCTCAGCCACTTGTACTGGTCTCCACACCCTAACGGACCTTCGACCTCAGTCCTTCCTGCCTGACAAAGGTGCCAATGATGGTGCGTTAGGGACGGGGAGGAACATGCCAAGGAGGTGCCCCCCTCCTCCCCTCCCCCCTCCAGAACCATTTGGACCACAGGGAATGGGTTAATCACATTAGAGGCCCAGAAGAGAGATGGGAAGTAGACAGTACCGTGACAGCCGGGGTAGCACTGGCACGACTAATCCCGTTAGGCCGAGGAAAAAGGGGGACGCCATCGCGCCTACAGGGCTGAGAAAGAAAAAAACATTTTCCCAGGAATGAGTTCACCTGTATGGTAACACAGAGAAGTTGGCCTGTTGATGCCTATTAGAAGAAACAATCGCACTTGGCACATACAAATGTTTTTTTCATGCTGGGCACCACTTTATTGTCAGCGCGTGAAAAAAAATCAGCAGCAGACAGTGGCATTGCATGAGATCCTCTTTCATGCCACGGTGAAGCAGCCCCTTTCAACCCAGTGCTATCAGTCTCCCAAACAGTGAGAAGATGGGGAGGGGTGCTGTAAGAAGGATAGAGCTTACTTCATCTGCCATTGTAAGTGCACCCGAGTTCAACCTTAATGTAAACCTTTGCAGGCAGGATATGAATAGGATGCTCTCTATAAAAATATATCCTGCTGGGTAATCCGGCAGATGGCCACAGCAGCGGACACTACAAGCGCGGTTGGCCATTGCAGGGGTAACAGGGAACGTCCGATCAGCAGCCACTCTTCAGCCTGGGAGATGTGGAATCAAGATTCTTAACTCCCCTTAGCAACGCTGGGAAACAGAGCCGTCACTTTAGATCCATCAAGTTTCTCCTTAATCTCGCCCACCACTTTTTTCTCTCCATTTTCTCTTTTTTTTGTATCTTCTCCTTTTGTTGTGGGGATTAAGCCAAGTGGTAAAACAGTGATTTAATGATCTTTCCATGGCTATGTGCACCACTTAAACCATGAGACAAACAAGCTGAGGCATTCTAAGAGTCACCCCCTCTAAAGGCGGCTGCTCAGGAACTGTGAGGCTTTTGATACGGCATTAAGCTCCGGCTGATTATTTTTCCCACTGTCGTGTGGTGTGCTGCACTCTACTATGGGAAAATTTAAGGTTTTGTGTTTTGTAAAGGCCCATTGTAAACAAGATGAGAAGAAAACAGTTGGATAATTACTTGGTGATAGCTTTTTAATGATGAGGTATGGTGAATTTTAATGATTTGTTAATGCAGAAGAGAAGCGGTACTGTTTAATGAATTACCACCATACAAAATAATTTGAAAATTAGATATAGATTTTTACAGCTGTAGGTGTGGTTAATTCTTTAACTAAACAAACCCCCAAATGATGCATGTGATACGGTTGAAAGCTCAGTAGCCCTTGAGTTTGGTTTGGATTTAATTATTGTATACAAGTTCAAGGCTGAGCTTCGAAGTTCAGCTTTAAGGCTGCACAGATGAGGAGTCATAAATAAATAAAGTTTCAAGTGTTAAAGACAAAAGTTCTCTAACCTGAGATTTCTAGTTGTCTGAGGGACGAGTAGGACTTACGCAGCTGAGCAGCAGCAGGATCTGTTCAATGGAGAAACATATTAATTTAAATACATCCATCTTTGTGCAAGGCAAGCCTCATAGCACTTTTCCCCTAAACAATAATAACAAGTCAACAGGTCCTCACATTACAAAGACAGATAGAGCACGTTCAGTCAAAATGTAATACATATTCATGGAGATGTGAATCCTATTGGTCTGGAGTTCAAGAATGCTTAAAGCTGTCTTAATGAATATAGCCTATTTAGAAATTCATAAAATTAAATGTAAAGATATTGCATCCCACAGGTTAACTGCTCATTCACTTGTGCTACCAACAATAACCAACAGAGGGCACCACGTGAAAACTGAAGGTGGAAAGTATGAGCATGAGAGGACGACACTCTACACTGTGCTATTTAATTTTATGACAAAAATATATTTTACTACATTTGTTTAAATTAAACACTACCACCCTCTGTAATTTTTGACTTAACTTCCCTTTTCAAAGGGGTTCTGCAGATATTTAGTATTTTACTTCCAAAAATTTGGAGGACTCACAAAAAACAGATAATAAAAAAGAAGAGACTGAGATGTCCTGACTTTTAGTCCCTAGTATGGATCAAGCTCTACAAATGCTTGAGCCTACATTTTTCATAATGCAACTTATGCTATTAACTTTCATTAGATTAGATGACATCATCAGAGTTATTTTTTCAACTAGTAACCCTTATGACAAGTAAACTCTTTAATAAAATGCTGGTACATGTGCAGGACTGATGGAGACCTAACCCTAAAGAGTTTCCAACACCCTTGAATGAAGCACTTAAATGTTTCATGACCCTGCCAGACATGGACATGTATACCATGACTAAAAGAATCCTGAATCACATCTTCACCTGTGGGAAAGCCATAGTGGCAACTGTGTGGACAACACTGAACCTTCAACAATGGAATCAGATTATTATTTGAACCTTTGGTAAAAACATGAACATGAAACAGGAAAACTGAGTGTTAAGAATTTCTACACTGATGCTCAGTGTGTGTGTGTGTAGGTGTGTGTGTGGCACTCACTCTCACTGGGTAATAACTGGCAAGGCATTGGCAGTGATCAATATAGAGTAGGACTAGAAAGCCATAATAGGAGGACAAATATCAGAGGAGAGGCAGTCTGGGAGTCTGTGTGTAATGGATGATAGAGGTGTTAGTGTTTGGGCCGGTGTGCAGTAAGTGGGTAAGCTGGTGGTTGGCTGCATTGTGTGAAACCAGCAGGGTCAATGATGGTGATAATGGGGAGGGTAAGTACTGAATTGGGGTTAATACTTCTGAGCTGGCCAAGAGATTATGGCACTGTCTAAAATATGGAAGACCCCCTCAGTGAAATGCTTTGCTCCCAGGCTTATCAGCAAACTGAAACCATCATGAGTACATGTACCAAAAAAGACAATCAGAAACAAAAAAAACAGCTTTCAAATTGCACATTAAAGGGAAACTTTCTGCAGATTTTAATCTTATCTCTATCTATCTGAGTTAGGATGTAGCGTGAAAAAACGCCTGCAGTCTTTGCCGATGTTCTCTGTGTCTCTGGGGCACAGCTGACAAAATCTGTTGTTTTACCACCACTAGCGCCGTCATTTGACATGTACAGTAATGTAGTAAGGATCAAGGAAGAACTACAGGCTATTTCAGCTTGACCAGGGGGCGTGTTCGAGATGCCACTCAAAAACACAAAAAACTTCCTCTACTCTCTGTATGGTTATTTATATGTTCTGTTTTTTTTTTTTGTTTTTGTTTTTAAATAACTTCCTTCTTCTTTTCGCTTGTATTGCAAACTAACTACGTTTCCCACAGCAGAAATGGCATCCTAAAATATGAGTGCAGAGATGGCTGATTCGGATATTCGGATATTCAGCCGTATTTTTTCGAGCCAGAGATTATGGTCGAAGAAATGCAGCAGATGGAGAGAGGCCGAGGCCGGGCGAGCTTAGACGCAATGCATCCTGGTACATGTAGGCACTGCCTGCAAGGCTCCACGACCAAAAGAACTCAGCTTTCTCTGCCAATACAGCACACACTGAGGGATTTATTGCTTCAATTGATAACACTGACCATCAACAGTAATTGGACATCCACATAAAACGTTGGCCTGGGAACCAATCAAACTCATGCGCAAACTCATGTTTTATTCGCTCTGGCAGATGCGTCTGCCTCCCCTCCCGTTCATACAGATTTCCACCAGTCCTAGAATTAGTCAGGCCAATCACAATCGTTTATTTAATATGGGTCAGGTTTGATACGATGACAGACAGCGGAGCGCCGTTGAGGCCTTTTCATTAAAAAACAAGATTGCTGCCACTGACGTTTTGTTGAATCTGCTATCGTGTCAGTATTAATCAAACCGGACGGTATATTTTCTCTTAAAGAAAAACAAACAACTGCACTTAAAGCTTTTGTTGATTACAAAGATGTGTTTGCTGTACTTCCATCCGAACGTACATCAGAGCAACGTTGCGTTACTCTGATTGGTTGTAGGTCTTTTCGATTGCATCCAGAGGCATTTTGTTCTACGCCTGTTGATAACGCCTTTTGGAAAATCAAGATGAACTGAGAGGTTCCAGATTAATTTGTCAACGGAGAGTCATCAAAATCCTTTTTTGTTGCTCCTCGACTCCAAAACTGCCTCGAGCAAAGTCGCAGAGAAGCCAAATCTGTGCCCCTCTTTCACTTTTTCTTGATTTTATAACATGTATTTTGTGGGTTGTACACTGTTTGGAAGCCACTTCTTCCTGTTTTTATATACTGTCTCTCTGTCTATTCCAACCCTCTTTGCCACTTCTTTCCTTCCTGTAACGCACTTTGCAACTCCTGTTTTGAAAAGTACTAAATAAAGTTTGCTTGCTTGCTTAAGATTCCCACATAGCAAAAAATGAGGAGTTAACTTGCACTTTAAACTCATCACCAGTGCAGATACATGGAGATAGCTGGATTCAACAATGCCTCTGTGAAACAAGCAAGCATACTCTTGTAACAACTATGAGGCATAGTATCATGATGTGCTACTTATAAAGATTTAAGCCCTCATATCTGGGTTACACTACTCCCTCCCTCCCCTGATGATGCCATCTGTGAGAAAAGAGCAGTGTGTGTCTGTGTGGAGCTTTCAAATCAAATACTGAGTGTCTCATTTCACTATTAATCCAGGTCGTCCCCACTAAGATGTTAATAGACTGGGCTGGAACCGGCATACTGCTGTTAATGTCGGGTGGATGGCTAGAAACAAAAATTCGACAGAAATGAGAAAAGTCGATTAATGTTGGACATTTTATCCGCTGCAATACATGAGGAATAATCACAAAGTACATGGAAGAAACTCGAAAGGCTGCAGAACAAGATGTACTTTGGACCTCAGAAGAACATTCAGCAAACATTAAATGCTCTGTGCATTTAATTTTTAGTGCTGAAGCAATAGGCAATTAGTTGATTGGCAGGAAATGTATCAAAAAAATGTGTCATTGTCAGGAAAAATGCCAAACATTGTCTGTTTACTGTTTTTGGACTTCAGAGTAATTTTAAGACTTCATGTTGTGCCGTGGGAAATCTCTCAGGGGCATTTTCACTATTTTCTAACTAAATTCAGTGATTAACAGGCCATCATCAACACATTTATCAATAATGACAGTATTACCATTAATGATTAGAAGCTGCCCTATTAATATCCAATTCATAGAAGGCAGCTGATGACTTTTAGTCCACAAAAATAGGACCGATACATCCTGAAGTAAAACACTGGACGTCAAACTGATGGCATGGCGACCGTGATTGGACGACAGGAGTAAATCTGCTCACCAAATCCCCTCACGGCTCAAGCTGTGATTTGGAACAGAGAGATTTGTTTTCTCACAGTGAACTCCGCCTCGCAGAGACGATGACCACCGTCACTGGCCGGCACACGACAGCAGCGGGCCGCCGGAGAGTCGCTTCAGTCTGGGTGAAACCTCTCGGACCCGACCGCCGCCGCGGCGTCCCGACGTGCTGACGTCAACACGACAACGTACCAACTGACAGGCTAACCCAACGGCAGCTCTATGGTAGGCCGGATGCTAACGTGTTGTTCTCTTTATACATCCATGGTTTTTAACACGGTTTTTTTTTTTTTCAGCTGCTCTGTTAGAGAGCTCCGTGTTTCCTGTAAAGGTGTTTAAACTTTCTGTCATGTAAAGGACAGACCGCCGCGCTGTTGACGGCCTGCGGGGCCTCCACGGCCGAGTGCGGCTCCAACGGCTCCAACGGCCACGCAGGGAATTGTGGGAAACTAGCGGCAAATGACGCTCACCTTAAAAACAAAGTTGTAGTTTTGTTCTCTAAATAATGAACTAAACCGCCGATATCAGTGCATACATACTCTGACTTACCTTTATTTATCTTCTGAAATGCTAAACACTAAAGTCAATCATGCGTTTTGCTTGTGCTTCATTGGGATGTTTGACCTTCACTGTGCAGAGACGTTGTTCAGAGTTTGATGAAGGCTTCACCTGCTGAGTTGTTGGGAGAGTTTCTGTGTGCTCACCTTCAGTCTGAGTTCAAGACATGCAGGAGATTATTTTGTGACCACAACTAGTCATCGCAACTAGTTTGGGGGCCCATCGTGGTCCAACATGTAGCAAACTTACACACAAGTGTGATGTGGAAACTTGAAACCTCTGACAATGGACGTTTAATTGAGTAAGAGACACATTGTGTCCGGTAGTTGAAAATCATGAATGAATGAAAAATATTTGCGTATTCATAAACTCTGGATTTTTTTTTTTTTTTTTGTAATGATTTGGGAGTTGAATATGTAATTTCAAGAATCTTAATCGAGGTAATTGGATTTTATTTGAGTGTTTCTAATGTCTATACACATGTTTGATGAGATGTTTCATTTGTCAGTTTGTTTAGTTAATACCCTCACATTAACTTCATAGTGAATTGCTTGTAGCCCTCAAGCACGATTGGAACCTAGAGTACAGGCGTAAAAATATTTCTGTCATTGCTACATCTCAAATGAGAAACGAACTGTTCACTAGGCTGCGATGAATAGATATCAGATAAAAACTGTTGCACTGATGAGACCAGCCAAAGAATGTCACATTTACATTGCTTTCTTAGAAACCAAGGGATGGACTGCTGAATTTGTGACTTCATATCGTGGTTCATATTTGTTAAAAATGCTTTGTGGACTTTTTGGTGTTATAGCACAAAACTCCTACTCCATTGAAGCAGCTCCATGTATTCCTGTGTGTAATAAAACATTCAGGGGTTCTCTCTGACTTGTTTGCCATGGTGCACAGGATAAGAAAATGATGGTAGTTATGGTAAATTGTTCTTATTGTTATTAGTGTGCTGACTCACCCCTACCTGTAATTACTGCCAATCACTCAATCCCTTGTTCCAAGTCCATGTAATAAAGGAGTGTAAAGTGACTTGCAGATTAATTTAAAAATGGCTATATCTGTTGTCTTCACACCTGTTTTATTTCAATAAGCTCGTTGAATAAAACAGCTGTTGCTGAGCATGTCTAATCCTAAAAAAAAAATGCCCAGTAACATACAATAGGTGTACCACTTTGACGGGTGGTGATAAATTGTGACATTCAACAGCAAGTGGCCCAATATTCAATACAGCAAATATAACAAAATCATAAATGGTATAATTTAGATTCTGATGCTGTCCAATACACTTTTTAAACTCTTTTTAAACTAATGTACTCAAAACAAAACAGGAATACAGGCCTTCCAATTGCTGACTTAAATGTTAAACTCAGTTTAGATCAAATAAACAACAAATATACTATTTGTATCTATTATTAGTGTTCATTTTGGTCTGACACCTGTGAATTGATTAACTTACAGAAAGTACGAAAATACTGAAAAGCATTAACAAAACAGTAACAGTTACATGCAATAACCTGGACTTCATGCTGAAGCCACAGGTCGGTGTGACCTATGCATTTAGACACCATGTTTGATTACTGTATACTGTGTATTAATGTGTTGATAGTCCTTCTCTGCTGGTTGTATTATCCATTGAGCTGTGCTCTGTCTCCCAGCAGGTGCTGTGGCCGAGATGTGAGAAGGGGTCATGCCTTTGGTCAAGAGAAACATTGAGCCTCGGCACCTGTGCCACAGTGCAGTGCCTGATGGGATTGGCAACGAACTGGAATGTGTAACCAACAACACGCTGTCCGCAATCATCCGCCAGCTCAGTAGTCTGAGTAAGATCACGGTTACTCATATTTAGCTATGTTTGTATCATTACATGTTCAGACGCTTTTTTAATATGAGATCATTAGAGGAGGGAAGCTGTATGGCTTGTTTTCCCCGTAACTGTCAAACCATCTGTGAAGTGTAGCCACTGCCAATGTAAAGTGAATTTAAATCATAAGACACCCTCTTTTGAGCAAAATTAACCCAAATTTAAAACAAGTTCATTAAAAGTCATGGAATGGTGGATGGTGACAGTTAAGGCAATCGGGAATACCACTGTACATAATGGTTTCCAAACTTATTTTTTTTATTTGTTTTCTTTCATCTGTTTGCTCTCAGAGGATTTGTGCTTAAATTTTCTTAATCCTTGGAAGGTGATTATCAGAAAACAAAGACCATATATCCCAGTGTCACCTGATTGTTAGGCTTTTGACAAGACAAAAAAACAACATGATATCACATTGAAGGCAAAGCTATTATCACCTAACTGTTTGAGTTTTGTACATTATTATCTAACACTGTAGTCAGTACTAACATCTAGCTGCTGTACACCCTAATCAGCCAATTTGTACAGAGGCGGAGTGGTTTAAATGGTTAATGATGTTTAGCAATGTCTGTATAAGCATTGGTTTACCTGTGTGTTTCTGTTGTGTAGGTATTACAGTTGGCGCACTGAAATATGTGAGACAGAGCGAGATGTAGAGGGAAAGACTATTTTAGGAAGCAAATTTACTCCTGGACATCTGGCCCATGGTTACTCTGATTAGTGTTGTGTATGTGCGTGCGTGTGGATTTAGTGAAGTTACAGGAGCTTAGAGCTTACCGTAAAGCTCTGTATCACAGGCCGATAAGACGGAGAGTGAGTGGGCGGAGACACAACCAAAGGCAGTCTAATGATAGCTTCCACATTAAGTGGATCTGAGCTGTTTGGTGTGTGCCATTCATGCTGTTATGTGCGGGGACCAAACACTTAATGCTAGTGTATAAAAAAGCTGAAGAGCAAAATGTACAGTTGCATCTTATAAATACACATATGATTTCTGATTTGTACTCTACACTAGATAGTTGATGTCTAAAATAGGTGTGTTTAGGATTTCCAACACCTTAAGGCAGATTTCAGTGTTTTCCTTGTTCATTTCCATTTAATATTTTCCTGCAATATGCTGCTCTTCTTTCTTTACCTTAGATGTTTGACGCACCTAACAATTTATTAACAGCTCTTTTTCCTTCTTCCTTTCCTTTTGGCTCATTGCTCTGGTTGCAGGTAAACATGCAGAAAATGTTTTTGGGGAGCTTTTTAATGAGGCCAACACCTTTTACGGGCGCGCCAACTCTCTTCAGGATCGTATCGACCGCTTGGCCGTCAAGGTCACCCAGCTGGACTCCAGCGTGGAGGAGGGTTAGTTCACTGGAAATCATCTTTCTGTTAATTTACTATCATTCATTCTCACATGCTTTATATTAAACTTAAAAACCTCTGTTTTACTGTTTTTTAGTCTCTCTTCAGGACATAAACATGAGGAAGGCATTCAAGAGCTCTACTGTCCAGGACCAGCAGGTTTTGTCCAAGGGCAGCACTCCAAACTCGTTGGCTGAGATGCACAACAGCAGCGACAGGCCCCCCCCCCTCAGCAACCTCACTGCCTACAGGTACTGCATGCATTGTAAAACCGACAACATCTGAACAGGTTACATTTGCGGTTAAAGCATCTCATTTCATGTGGGAAATTGTTTTTTTAAATTCAGGGAGGATTCTACCGATGCAATGAAATTCTACTCAGACCCGTCATATTTTTTTGACTTGTGGAAGGAGAAAATGCTTCAGGACACAGAGGACAAGAGGAAAGAAAGGCGGAGGCAAAGGGTGAGAGCACACTCTACCCACTGCTTATTATTTATGTATTTGTTTGGGAGGTGGGTTTTCATGTCCTTTTCTGTCCCTCCATCCTGTTTCCCAGGAACAGAAGAGATGCGTGGAAAGCAGCACCCTTCAGCGTGAGGTGAAGAAGGTGAGAAAGGTGAGAAACCGCAGGCAAGAGTGGAACATGATGGCATTCGATAAAGAGCTTCGTCCAGATCATCGCCATCCACAGACTCTACGCCGAGGGGCATCGTCTGAGAGCTCGCTGTCCCCAGACGGCAGGTTTGTGCTTAGTTTTTGACAAAAAGTAGAGATGCCAACAGGGTTTGAATTTGTGTTTTTAAATGTAATCAACATTTAAAATGTTACAAACTGCACAGTTTCGAATAATATTTTGCAGTATTAACAGTTGTTGCTTCTGCTTCTGTGGACACTGCATATAAAATGTTTTGAGCTGGTTTTATATTGACTGGAAATTCACGCACAACACCTGTGTGTCCACAATGAAACATGTTAGGATTATACTGTAAAAATGTAATATCACAGGGATTTTTTGAGGATTTAAATGCAAACATTGAGAGGAATATAATCTTAATGGGACTTTAGTAGGGACGTAGATCCTATTTTCATGAATAGGACCATGTGACTCAAATATCTTGGTTGTGTAAAGCTTCAGTTTTGATTTTATAACAACAAATGCACCATCTGGATATGTGTGAAGGCATCTGCATGAGAAGCTCTCTCTGTCTTGCATTGGTTATCAAGGCCTGACCTCCCAGACTACCCCGTCCCTCCAGTGCCTGCCCACGCTGCATGTAATTACGCCAGGTCACATGATTACGTGCCGGGGAACGCACACCCCTCACCACCTGTGGAGCATGAATACCACAGCATTGATGTAAACTACAAGAGAGTAACCTATGCCCCAGCAGAGTCTCACGCTGCTGCCCGAACAAACGGTTCAATATATCCACCTGCAGATTACAAGTATGTTTGTTTGTTGTTTGCATAATCAGAGAAGGAGTTACATATTATATCATTTTTCCACTGCAACATAATCCTTTTTCTTTCACTGTCGACCAGCTCTGGCCCCCCACCTTCTGCCCCAGGCCCATCCATCCCATCAGCCCAGACAGCCTTTGGCTTTCCTATGGGCGCACTACCGCCAACACCACATAACGGAGTTTTGCATGTAGGCCCAGGCTACCAGCTCCCACCTGTACCTCCTCCAGGGCCACGCATGGTCCCTCCTCCACCAGGTCCCCCACCTCCACCTCTCCCTTCCCAAGCTGCACCGTCACACCTAGCAGGACACAGCAGAGCGGGCAGAGCTGAGACTAAACCTGATGCGAGAAGTGACCTGCTGTCCGCCATTCGCATAGGTGAGTCAGGGTGTTTTGTGCTGATACAATAAAATCCGACATGGTTGTATAAAAACTGCATTCTGTTCTGTTCATACCCTGTGTGTGACAGGTGTAAAATGTGTGATCTTGTTTTAATGCACTCTATGCGTGCCCTTATTAGGCATCCAGCTGAAGAAAGTCCAAGAGCAGCAGGAGCAGCAGAACAAGCGGGAGCCGATGGGGAACGACGTGGCCACCATCCTGTCCCGGCGTATTGCGGTTGAGTACAGTGACTCTGAAGACGACTCTGAGCTGGATGAAAACGAGTGGTCAGACTGACCAAACACAAGGTGTAGCACCTGGCTGGAGTTTTGCTTTATTGGACCTTCAGTGCAAATAATCTTTAGCTCCACCTAGTGGACTCTACATACCAGCCCACTGCTGCCAGAGTACCTTTGCTTTGTATTGTAGTATTAATATGTGCTGCTACATGTATTTCTCATGACTGAGCAGTTTCCACAATTCCTCTAAAACAATTACAAACAAACAATTTTCTGATCTATTGTATACAGTTTATAAAAACTGATAAATTGTATGATAAATGAATGTTTTGTTTTCTACCACTGATGAAATGTGATCATTACTTTTCCAACTTTGTCAATCTAATCTGTACATTCTAATGAAATGTCTTGTCCTAATAACAATCTGACACCTTGAACACACCACTTTGTTGATAAAATGTGGATTTGACCTTAAAGAAGAAGACATTTTAACATGCCACAGTAAGAGAAGCACAGGTGTGGGTCTGAATTCCATTCAGCTGCTTCAGTTTCAGGGTCTGGTATTGTGCATGCTGGCTCACTGTCACTGGGACACTTCAACAGAACAGAGCCTTCGTTGAAGTTATTAGTAATACCTGTGCTTTTCCTATTATTATCATCATTATTATTATTATTATTAAGTCAAAATGTCTGAGTGGAAAAGGTCTATAATATATTAATGAGTGCAGCAATATAAAGTCAGACTTTGAAGGATTTCAGTATTTATTTTTTATCATTTTACAGATAATATTTTGGACTAAATGTACCCCTGCCTATATTATGTGAGTGTTTGATGAATAATTCCATTAGACATTTTGTAATTGCTACCTCAATTTGTGACCATTTCACTGACCCACGGTGTGTGTAGTAGGGTATCATGAACAGTCTGAATACAGTTGTGTTCTGCTTTAAATTATTATTTTTTTGTGATTTGTCTTTGAAAAGTTTGACATATCATTAAATATTTGCAGTATCAGCCAGAAAATCATGTTGTGATTGTCTCCTTCTTTACTGTCTTCTCTTTTACCTCTCATAGATACTTTCCACCTCCTAGCTATATTTATAGTATAACTTAATATTGTTTAACAAATTATGTTTGTATATTAGATCGATTGTGTTTGTGTTTGTATATTAGATCAGGTGTGCACATGACAGCAGCAAGGCTTTTTTTTTAATGTCAATCAGCCTCTGACCGTTTTATATCTAGAAGCTGTGTAATTATGAGGTACAGACTTATGACCTATACAACCCATTATAGGTTATTGATACAAAAATATCAAATGTAGTTAGTACCATGCAGTAACATAATAAAGGGTATGGTTGTTGCCCAGGTAAAATGTAAAAGTCGTTACCAAATAAGATAAAATATATTAATAATAAAGTGTTCGTTTTTTTAAACACTTTTAAACAATAATGAATCCATCAGATGTCAGTAATGCGCTTAGTGGACGTGTGTAGTTGTCGACCAGTAGGAAACTGTGGAGCGCCGGACGCCATGTTGGCTCTCCGGTAGCCCCCGGCCGCGTCAGAGCGGAGGAAACCGGTTGAGCCACAATGGAGATGTTTTCTTCCCGTGACGGTCCAGCGGCCGGCAGCAGGTGATTAGCACGGCCAAGCTCCTCCTCAGCCCGCTCCGTCTGACACTAACCTGGACAACTGCACCCCGAGACAAGGTAAGACAGCTACTGCGGCGCCATAACGGGACATTTCCCTCCCGGCCGTGGCCCCCAAAACATCGCGTGAATACTCGTTAATTCAGCTCTACCTGTTTGTGGCGGTGGTGATGATGAAGAAAGCTGGAGTTGGCTAACGAGTTGCCTGACTTATACGCGCACACGCACAAATCAGCTTTGCCCTCACGCGTGTGAGGCGACAAACTAGTTTGATCAAACATGTCCTCAGTGATGAACAGGAGTTACTCACTTTAACTTGTCTTCAGCCCAGCACGAAAGCTGAGTTAGCTGGTGACCTTACAGTGCCACTTACTTCACTCTGCGCTGTAGTGTGGTGCTCGTGGTGTGTGTGTGTGTGTGTGTGTGTGTGTGTGTGTGTGTGTATACATCTATAACTCTGGCCTGGTTATCATAATCTAACATGGGCCACTGCGTTGCATTTGTCTTGTGTTGCAGCATGTTGGAGGTTTTGTCTGCACAGTGTTTCCCATTGAAGTGACCTGACAGCGTCTGTGTCTCATTTTCACTCCTCAAGGCATTTTGCAGGACAGAAACGAATCAAGATGGATACCTCGAAACTATCTAAGATCCAGGACGAGGAGCGAGAGAGCCAGTTTGGATATGTGCATGGGGTTTCTGGACCAGGTCTGGTTTATTGCCCTTCTCTTTGGTTGTTTGTCTGATAGGTCAAAACCTACCTTCTGTAAACCATTTCTTCCAGCTACTATAGGGTAACCCTAACCCACAATGGCCCATTACTCCCAGTTATTTTATAGGGAAAATTACCAAAGTATAAACTATATAAAGAATATTAAACAGAACATACATTTATATCAGCTCATGGTATATATCATCATATTGCCCAACCATAAGTAGTCTAGCCTGTTTGATGATTTTTTTTTAGTTTTGTTCCTTGTCCAACAGATCCGCTCATTGTATCAATTTCTGTATTTTTCTTTCTTTTTTTTTTTTATCCAAACCTATCCAATCAGTGGTAACAGCTACTGCGATGGCAGGAGCAGCCATGTACGAGCTGGTTCGCGTAGGTCACAGTGAGCTGGTGGGAGAAATCATCCGTTTAGAGGGAGACATGGCAACCATCCAGGTCTACGAGGAGACTTGTATCCTTTCTGCTGCCGAGTTACCTTCCTCTGTAGTTAAACATGTAACAAACCGTGTCATGATCGTCCTTAAAACTAAGTTCACATAATGAATGTTACAAAAGAAATATTTTAGAGCTACTTTGTGTCACAGTGCTTGCAGTTCGTTTTGTTCCTCCTAACCCAATGCCACAGCTGGTGTATCCGTCGGTGACCCCGTCCTTCGGACGGGAAAACCCCTTTCTGTAGAGCTGGGACCGGGAATCATGGGCTCCATCTTTGACGGTATCCAGCGCCCGCTAAAAGACATCAATGACCTTACTCAAAGTATCTATATCCCAAGAGGAGTAAACATTGGTGCGCTTAACAGAGACAGCAAATGGGAATTTTCCCCCGGCCAGAGTCTACGGGTAAGAAAAATACAACTTGAGTGTGGCGTGGACTTGGATGTCTCTCCTCTGCAGCTCTTCTGACTCATTTCTGTGATCTCCTCCCTAGGTTGGCAGTCACGTGACAGGGGGCGATATCTACGGCATGGTGTATGAAAACTCCTTAATAAAGCACAAGCTGATGCTTCCACCTCGCAACAGAGGCACTGTCACCTACCTCGCCCCTCCTGGAAACTACGACATTTCTGTGAGTGTTGGTCCAGAATCGAAACGCTCTTCTGTTCGATCGACGTTTCTGTGAAACTGATTGTCTGATCCGGTCTGATTCGATTCAGGATGTTGTTCTGGAGCTGGAGTTTGAAGGCGTGAAGGAGAAGTTCACCATGGTGCAGGTGTGGCCAGTACGACAAATCCGCCCAGTCACAGAGAAGCTGCCCGCTAACCATCCGCTGCTGACCGGTCAGAGAGTTCTGGATGCACTTTTCCCGTGAGTAGTCCTCAAGAGAAAATGATGAACTTGTTTGCATTCATATCTACTGTATAACTTCTCTGTAGCTTGCTGACTGTTTCTTCTGATTTGGTATTATTCAAGATTTTCACTTCCAAAATTGTGTTTTGAGAATTTGAGTTGAGCAACTTCAGCCTCTATTTTTGCTTTTACCTTTTTGTAAACACTTATAACGCAAGTCTTCAACTGCTGACTGAAATGAAACTGCATGACCTTCGTGCTTTGTAGTTGCGTGCAGGGTGGCACCACTGCTATACCGGGCGCCTTTGGATGCGGTAAGACTGTGATCTCGCAGTCGTTGTCCAAGTACTCCAACAGTGACGTCATTATCTATGTTGGCTGTGGAGAACGTGGAAATGAAATGTCTGAAGTGCTGCGGGATTTCCCCGAGGTAGGTGGAAGAACAAACTGTTTTCAATTTGTCATACCTTTGATTTCTGCCCAGTATATATTTCACGGGGTCGCTTTTGAGCTCATTTCAAGCTTAAAAAAAGAAACAAGTAAAGAAAAAATATTATTCTTATAAAAATATTTGTTTAGAGCAAAATGTCTTTAATAGTGTTCACATTTTGTGTGTGTGTATAGGTGTATATAACACTGCACTTGCCCAACAGCTTACTATGGAGGTAGATGGCAAGGTTGAGAGCATCATGAAGAGAACAGCACTGGTTGCTAATACATCAAACATGCCTGTGGCTGCCAGAGAGGCCTCAATTTATACAGGTACCAGTCATTCACATTATACAGAACAGTCTCATTCATTTTAAATGCTATTACTGATTTTATTTTTAGATTATAATGAAAAAACTAAGTGAAAAGTAACTTAAAATAACTTTAAATTATGTAGTAGCATGTTACTTTATAAGCAGCGTGAAAACTTAAAATGCCCTGAAATCCCACTCTGATTGATGAAGTAGTTAACATTAAATTAATGCTTTTGTTTCCTTTCTGTTCGGAGAACCCATTAAATGCCCTTTAATGCGTTTGCAAATTGACTATAATTACCTCTGCAGGGATCACACTGTCTGAATACTTCAGAGATATGGGCTATAATGTGAGCATGATGGCCGACTCGACATCCCGATGGGCCGAGGCTCTGAGAGAGATCTCTGGGAGATTAGCTGAAATGCCTGCTGGTAAGTTCATGACGGAAGTGAATGATTTATGTGTGTTCGTAAAGACGCTGTGAGACAGCAGTTGCGAACCAGTTACAGCTGCGTATGTCGTTTTCTGCAGACAGTGGGTACCCTGCTTACCTTGGCGCCAGGCTCGCCTCCTTCTACGAGCGAGCCGGACGCGTGAAGTGCCTGGGAAATCCAGAGAGAGAAGGGAGCGTCAGCATCGTGGGAGCGTGAGTTGACTTTAATACAAACAGGGAAAATTATGCTTTTTAGCAACATCTGATGTACACTTCAACACAGCAGCACATACATGTTGAAAATGACTAACAGTAGTTGCATTGAAACTACACGTTGATTGTTTTTGCATGTTTCAGCCTATTAATTGCCATTACTTACAAATATTACTGTGTACCTTCATATTTCCAAAGCAGACCAAGGATTCGAAACTGTTGCTTTCAGTTCATTTCAGTAATAATGGAAATTAACCTGTAAAACTCGTCTTCTTGGTGCCTTCAATGATCCTCCACTGTCCAAGTTTCTGCAAGTTTATTGTCTTAACATTATAAAGTCAACAAAAACCAGTGGACAGTTGTAAAACAAATATGCACACAGCATAATGTCTTGTAGCTGCACTGCATTTTGTACAGTTAAAGCTGCCTTTGGTGGTGAATCTCTTCCTCTTCCTCTGATTGATTTTTTTTAAGATTCTTGATAGTGTTTTAAAAACTAAAACATTGTCAATAAAACATTAACAAGTCAGTCTAAGACTTTTGCTTAAATGCTGTGACTTCCTCTTAGTGTGTCACCCCCTGGTGGAGATTTCTCAGACCCTGTCACTTCAGCCACATTGGGAATTGTTCAGGTAAGTAATGGGTAGTGGCTCTTCAGCCCTTGATCCTAAAATGTAACTTAATTCACCTTGCATTCCATATTTCTTTCTTGTGCACCATTCTTAGTGTGCGTCAGTCTTTTTGTTTTTCTTCTTTTTAGGTGTTCTGGGGATTGGACAAGAAGCTGGCTCAGAGAAAGCACTTCCCTTCTGTTAACTGGCTGATTAGCTACAGCAAGTACACACGAGCTCTGGATGAACATTATGACAAACATTATCCTGAATTTGTTCCTCTCCGTACAAAAGCCAAGGAGATTCTACAGGAGGAGGAGGACCTGGCCGAAATCGTGCAGCTTGTAGGCAAGGTGAGGCCGGTTAAGAGTATGTAACATGAAACTGTGGCCTCAAGAGTAACTAAAGAGTTCAGTTAATCACTGCAAAGAAAAAAATCCTATACACTGTTGGCCACTGGTACTTATTTATTGACGATGTTTCTGTGACGGTGTTAATTTGCATATGGTCCCTCTGCTATTTGTCTGTTTATACATTTTACCCGATGAAGGTCAGAGGATCGAAACGTATTTAATAAAGTTAGTACAAGTGACTGACAAACTGGCTCAGAACAAAACACACTGTTGATGTGACTTCCCCCTTAAGTTTTTTTCCCCAAATGCACATGTTTTTACAGCCAGTTAAATTCATTTGATGTGTAAAATCTGTGTCTTCTGGAAGAGGCTTCGGTCAGAGCTATAGAGTTAATCATTTAGAAGTGGACCGATCTTCATGTTCTTGTTTTGTTCACAGGCCTCTCTTGCTGAGTCTGATAAAATCACTCTAGAGGTTGCTAAGCTCATTAAGGATGACTTCCTGCAGCAGAACGGTTACACCCCCTACGACAGGTGAAGACAAAACAACACCCCAACTACATATCACATGTTTTTCCTTTCTTTTAAAATCTTCAATCATTAAAGTAGCTTCTACAACATCTGGAGGCAAAACATTTATAGAAGATCAGTTAGAGAATTGTCATTACTGTCCAGCAACTACACAGCTTAGAAATGAATGCCTGTGGAAATAATAGAAAAACTAATGTGGTCCATTAGTTTAACATAAAGCAAGGTAGAAGAGATTATTTAATAAACTGTGAGTTTCACACATCATTCTGCCCCTGCACAAAGGTTCTGCCCCTTCTACAAAACTGTTGGCATCCTCTCAAACATGATTGCTTTTTACGACATGGCCCGACACGCGGTGGAGTCCACAGCACAGACTGACAACAAAATCACCTGGGCCATGATCAGGGAGCACATGGGAGAGATCCTGTACAAAATCAGTTCCATGAAGTTCAAGGTACATGATTGATCCTCATTTTGTGGGAGATGATTTATTTATCAGTCAAGATAAATAACTTACTGTCTGATGTAATGCCTGTTTATGTTCAATTATTTAGGACCCGGTTAAGGATGGCGAAGCTAAAATCAAAGCAGAATACGCCCAGCTGCTGGAGGACATGCAGAACTGCTTCCGGACCCTGGAGGAATGAGTTTCTTACCTCTCAGTTCCCAAATATCCAGACCCCCTGTGCAGTGCAACATTGTGCAAATGAAATGGCCCGTGTTCTGAATAACTGCCTCAGTCACGTGAACTCTTTTATCTTCCTTGGTGTTTACCTCCCCTTAAACATTCCATGATCTGCACAAATTTTCATTTTGTTTTGTCGATTTTTGACTCCTTATTTAAAAAATGCAGTACTGGAATCCCCGAAGACAGCTGAAGATGTGGTTTGCTCTGCGGATGTAGCAACACCTTCACCTTCACATAGCACTTACAGATCACAACACTTTGATGTTGTGGTTAAAATCAGTGGACCCCAATCAGGTGATGTACTTGCACTTAACTAATAGCTGCAACAAAGAGTGGAAAGGGATGTTTCTTTTCCCCCAGATGTGACAATAATGAATACAGATTATTAATCAAATGGGAACATGCACATGGGTAAAGGGACATATGCACTGTTTAACTGTATATCAGGGGGTTAAAGACATTCTTCCACCTCTTACCTCTTAAGCATGATAGTGATGTTGTGGACTACATACTTGATATTATGTGTAAAAATGTGAATGAATGAGTCTGTTAGCTTTGTGTTGTAACAGACGTCTCACTATTCATGGTACGTTACTGTCTCCTGAAATAAATGTAAAGAAATGTCTGAAGTTCACTGTGTGATTTGCTGAAAGCTCACTCCATTTTACCTTTGAAACAGCTGAACATGGACATTACAATCAACCTTTGACTGCTGCTACTCATGAACACAGATATCTATAGAAAGACTCACCTCTAGGTGGCGCACACAAGTTGCTTGAATGCTGTGGGTGACTGTAAAGAAAAGCCTCTTTGATTAACAAACCTCTTGAAACTGTATTTTTAGTAGCTTTGAAGACATGAACACATAAGTTCTACACCAGTGTATGACACTGTAATACACACTAGTATATTGTGTATTTGTCTACTGGTTTCAACACTTTACACACTAACAGAGTGAAATACTTGAATCTAAAACACCTGTTTTCTTATGCATTGTCACATGAAATGCAAATATTCTTAATATTGTGCAGTTTCTACCTATTTCCTTCAAATTCAGCTTTACACATTTGGTATTTTTGATAACCTTTTTTGAGTAATCATTCAGTAATTGTGGGTGGGTGCGGTTAGGTCAGATTTAATTGGCAGTGGCCTGGAAACATGTGTGAACAACCCATCAGCTGTCATCATATTTGATTGAAGGGTTGCTAAATGGACCGGTGCACGAAAGTACGTGACATGCCGAGTCCTGTGAGAAGCACTCAGACAAATCGGAAAATCAGCTTTGCACCCAACTTTGGCAAAAAGTTGGGTCTTGATACAAGACCTAATTACTCATAGTGAGAAGATAATGATGATGATTGATTTTCAGGGCCTTTAAACTTGGACCAACCACACCACAACACATCTGACACCTCTTTCTAAACTAATAAGAAGGGTTAACCTGGGGCACAGACAGGGGAGTTCACTGAGTTTAATTGACTGCTTCCTGTCTTATCTGCAGGGAGAACGCGGCTTTTCTACAGGAATACAGTTTGAAGCAATGTTACTCATGTTATTTAAAGACCGGTTTCATCAAATGTGACAGCAAAAGGCAACTTGGTGGCACAATTTCACCTGTTCACTTCATTCACTTGTCATGCTTTGCTCTATTAAATACAGCATTTGTTGTAGTTTGCTTATCTGTGATCTTCAGCATGGACTCTCAGGTACTCAGCCGGTCCTCTACGGCTCGCAGCATTAATTCCTCCAAAATAGATTAGAGCCGGTATCTCGGGTTCCGGGCTCCATCAAGACTAATGGAAGCATAACCCACAGGAGCAAGAGCAGCATCTTTTTCTCTGCATTGATTCAGTCCATCCAGACTCACACTGGGGCGGACATTAAGAGGTTTCAGTGGTCTCAGAATATACCAGCCTATATCTTATAATGCATCTGTCCTTCCTTCTCTCATTCTTCAATTTGTAATGGCTAATGGGCAGTGTGTGTGTGTGTGTTAAAAACACATTAAAGAAACTGTGTACGGTTTGCTCATGTGAAAGTAGGAGGTTCCACCACGCCTACGGGTAACATTTGTGTTACCACTGTTAAAGTTCTTTCTGTCAACTTCAAAGCCAATAGAATAATTAAATACTATTTTATGTAATTATTGACTACCTTTTCTCTAATGTAAGCAAACAGATGACTCTTGCAATTGCTGCACGTCTGACCACTTCATGAACTTCAGTAGCTGCTCATCCTCCAGGCGCCAGTGTGTTTCCTTACTTTTCTGAGCTCTCATTTCCGAGCAAGGTAGATACTGGATCCAAGCGTCCGTGTTGGCAAACACTGAGAAATATCTGCCGAAGTGTTCATGAGCAAGAATCTGTATCCAAATTCCTAACACGTGCATGGGAGCTGATTTGTATTTGACCCTGTGCTCTAACCCTCTGCAGGGGGGCAAGGGAAAAGAAAAGTTCCCTGCAGGGATCACTTATCACGCTGTCATTGTAAGTATCCAAAGTATCCAAATGTCCCACAAAAACAGAAGCACAGCCTCAAGTTGGCAGCAACGCATCAGCCCCCTGGTTTTCCCTCAGGTCACACACGCACACATACACTCTTCCAGAGTTTTCTGTGTGTGAGCAGCAAGGCCAGGTCGCTTGTGGGAGGAAATATGATCCCAGAGGGTGGGGCTGCCCCGTGGATCAGAGCTCGCTCTCTCATCTATGAGTGCCTGTCATGCTTCTCATATACACTCTGGTCCAGCTCAGTGTGGATTGTCAGGGCTGCTGTTGCAGCCTCTGAACACCTCAGCATAGCCTGTCAGCTGTGGAGTAAGGTATGAAAGGCTCCTGGCTCGAGGTGGCGCCTATATTTACCAAGCATGCCGGTATTTAAAGTTTAAATGGTGACTGATAGAGGCTGTGAAGTAGAAGGAGGCTATGCTAGAGAACGACTTGTGAACTATTTAATGGCATGTGAGGAAGATAGTCTTGGGGCAAGCGAGCTGGCAGACGCGACACAATATCAAACCACTTGTCAGGAGGAATCCAAGTTGCCTTCTCTTGGGACTCTTCCACCGTGGGAATCCAAGAAGTGAAAACCATCTCACTGCACTGATTCGCTGTCGCAGCAGCACCACCGGAGCAGAAACGTGCCAATTTCCTTTTTCAACACAAATGACTGATGAGAAAGTAGGCTGCTGTTTTCATTTTTTTGTCAGTCACAGAAGGAGCTTGGTGACAAGGGGTCATCTTCTTAATCATTTTTCTCTTCATCTGTGGTTGAAGATCGCGTAACTTTTACCTGGAAAGAGTAAATCTGACATTTCAGCCCACATGTGTTGATGGTTTTGTATTTGTATTGAGACAAAAGGTAAGTGAAAAGAAATAAAAGGTTTATCTTGGCTAAAAAATTTAATAATATATAATGGTATAATAATATAATACATTTGGATAAAGAGTTAAATAAGTAGCTGTTGTTGAATAATAGGGATCACCTGATATAAAGTTGTACAGAAATTGTTAAAATAGGAAACTATAATAAGACAAACAGACAAAAGCTGCCTGAAATGTATATTTTGTCTCTTTATTTGGAATATTTCTTCTGTTAATTCCAGGTCAGACTGACCATAACAAATCTGTAACCCCAGTTATAAACTAAAAGAATCACTCACACGTACTATAACTCAAGTACATCTCTGAGTGTTGAGGACTTGGGTTTGTTGGCCCAGATAGTTTGTCCCTCTGGACACAGTGGCCTTGTTTGAACAAATTACATTAGAAGCTCTTGGGGACTGAGAATCCTCAGATTTGAGAAATTATTAATTTTCATATCACACACAAGATCTTGTAGTAAGTTACAGATACAGGTTGAGTCCAGTATAAGTTGCTGTAACCTGTATAACACTGTATTGCGATTCTGTGGCTTTAGAAATCTCATGTAAAGTGCTTTGGTTTTAGATGATTCTAGACGTTTTATATCATTATAAGCAGTAAAAGTAGTAATAGCATTATCGCTGTTTCCATGTCTTGTTTATCTTGGACTCACTATTGCATTCGCATGTGTCATGATCATTGTTCCTATGTGCTTTTTTACAAACTAACACCTGGAACTAGATTTACACCAGAGGCTGGATTTGTTACCATTATCATCGCTTCTCAGATATGGAGAAACCATTAAGAGAAAATTCAGTGAGTTAGGGTCAGATGTTTATATTTATGGGTGTGTGTATGTGTGTGTGTGTGTGTGTGTGTGTGTGTGTGGGCTTGCTGCATACAGTGAGTGTGTGAGGATAGTTATTGGTAAGTTACATAATATATATACATATATAACTGTAATTCATGTTTCAAGGTTTTTTAAATGACGGCCTTTTGTGTTGAAATGACAGCTTGTAAACTTCAAAGTCATCTTTAGCAAGCCATAATGAAATGGGAGAAGTTAAAGCCTCCAGAGCCAGATGATCGCATGTGTTGCTGTGAGTGTGATATCGACCAGTACGGATGTTGCTGTGACTGTGAAGATCTGGATGAAGCCTTTAACAGGTATGAAGGGCTTGAGGAAAAGGGTCATACTAAGTAGAATATACTGAAGTACTGTACTGGAAAGTCAAAGAAGCCTAGTGTTGCTTGAGTCAAATGCACTTTTGTTAAAAAAATACTAAAGTTCAGTATCTTCTTTAAAGGCTGTTATTAGTAACAGTCCCTTCGCTGAAGAGCCAGCCTCGGTTAAGGCTGGATGACAAACTGGGCAAAGCCAACGACTGCTCCATGTTGCGGTTAATTTTTGGTAGTTTGATTAATGGCAAACTTGTTTGGTGACCTTGTAGGCAACACAAAAGCACAATATAAACTGAGGTGACAGGGCCCATAAAATAAAAGCTTGTTCGCTCTCTGGCAGAGAGTTAGATGAGAAGACTGACGCCACTCTCATGTCTGTCAGTGAAATGTGAGGGTTAGGGTTAATTTGTCTTTTTTCCCCTTCAGTTTTTTTTTTACATAGATTAAACAAATAAGATATAATGTGTTAATTAGTGCTGGTAGGCAGACTTTGTTACGGACAGAGCCAGGCAAACTGTTTCCCCCCGTTTGCCGTCGTTGTGCTAAGCTAAGCAAACTGTCTCCTGGCTGTAGATTTATATTTAACTGACAGACGTGGACGTGGTATCAATCTTCTCTTCTAACTTTCGCTCAGAAAGGATATATGCCAATTTTATTATTTCAGGTTTTGGTTGAGCTTATTTGTTGCATATTCCTTAATAAATATACGCTTTATCAAGTTACTGCAAAGAAATTAATAATTACTAAGTAATACATACGCAATGCAGTGGGAGAAATGGGGGGGCCCACAACTCATTATTTTCCCAAGGCCCCTAAAGGTTTAGTCTGGTCCTTATTATTAAGTAAAAAAAAATAATAATAATACCTTCCTTGATGTAAGCTACACTGTAAATCTTACTTAATCTTATCTTAATTATTTGTAAAATAATTAAAAATCTACTTCTGTGAAAGCACCATCACTGATTTTAGAATTTATTAAAAAATGTATGCAGCACACGCACATGAATAACTAATTACTTTCCACCAATGAAAAGAGAATTATGACTTGATGACCACTGCTCTCTGTAGGTGGCTGAGAGACAGACCACCTAAAGGTGGATGTCAGTCTCCGGTACTCGGGGCCATGATTGGCAACCTGGAGATCTCCATGATCCCGGCCCTGGTGCTGCTGCCCCTCCTGCTGCGGGTCGCAGCGCTCCACTACCTGCTGGGTATCATCATCCTGACAGCTCTGCCCAGCCTGGTGCTGTGGTACTACTACGCCACGCACAGAAAGAAGAGACGCACCCTCTTCTTCCTCACCCTTTCCCTCTACTCCCTGTTCTACATGTATTACCTCTTCATCACAGAGATTTTACCACGTGGGGACGTCAGCCAGCTGCAGGTGTGCACCGTGACCACGGGGATGATCCTCACTGTCGTCTTTCTTATTCTAACCAAGAGAGGCCCAGGATATGTGACCACCTCCCTTGATGAAGCTCACGGTCAGGAGGCTGACAAGGCCTCCACACACCTTAGTGGATCCACCCAACCAGCAGCCTCTTCCTCGGGGACTGCAGCAGAGTCGCAGACAACAAGAGAGGCCCTGACATCCAAATGGAGCAAGTGTCCTGTGTGCAAAATAATGCGGCCCCCGCGGGCCGGACACTGTCGAACCTGCGGGTCCTGTGTCCAGCGTCTGGACCACCACTGCATCTGGTGGGTTGAGAGTGCATTCACAACAGATCGTGAAAATGAATATAGAATATCATTGCGTCAATAACTGCCCTGCAATTACACACTAACAATCATATCTTCAGCAAAGATTGATTCCTCCTATTTTTTCCACAGTACTGATTACACACTCATCAGCCAATTTAGTTGCACTTTGTAAAGTGCTCACCTCTAATATCAGGTCGAAACCTATTGATGGTCCTTAATAACTGGAATTTGTCTGGGCTTGACTTCTACAACTAGGGAGAAACATGCATACTGGTCAACAAACAGCAAAAAGGTTTATTTCAACACAGAAAAATATATTTTCATGCATACTCATTGAATTCTTACTGTACACTGAAACAATATGACCAAGTATTATACTAATGTCAAATTCAAATGGATATTGCATCATACATCATACATACATACATACAAACACACGAACAGTAGCTATATGGAGCCAAAATATCAGGCTGTGTTGCTGCTTTAGTCTGCTCTGACTGGTACATCGTTTTGTGTGTCTGTGTTATGTGTCTATGTGTTGGAGAGTTGCAGGATAAACAGCTGTGTTGGACAGGCAAACCATCGCAGTTTCTTGCTGACCCTCTGTGTGTTCGGGCTGACCTCTCTGTATGGGATCAGTCTGGTGCTTTGCAGCCTCTGTCCTCGTCAGTATCTAATGACGGCTCTCCTCTACTGCCCCGGCGCCTACAGTCAGTCTAGGTACAGCAACTCCTACATTCTCTCCACCATGGCCGCTGGCGACTATAAAACTAAATGTAGGAGTAGATGAGTCAACATTGTGAAAGTTCTTTAAAGTAGTATTAAAACAAATGAATGAATTATATTTAGTGGAAATCATTAAACACCAATAGCATTAGCAAGGACATAAATTATGCAGACAGATATTTCTTTCAAATAAGTTACCAGTCATGTATTTTTTAAATGTTTATGGGAAACAATTTACAGAGGATTTTTATTTGGAAATTATAGACTGACTTCTGTTTATAGAAGTTGTTCATATTTCGTGGGAATATTTTACAAGACACCTCAGTTTGTGCCTTGGATTGTGTCATATTTACTATAAGAATGATGACTGGTTAACACTGATTATTGTATCAACTTGATCCATGGTTTCTAACTGGTTTAAAGTCACGTGGCAGAAGTATTACAAACACTAATTTTTACAGAGACTCCGAGGCTACAAGTGATGTCTTAATAATGTTTTTGTAAAGCAACAAGCCAAACTTTTTTGTTGCCAACAGAGTGAGTAGCGTAGAAGAGCCAGTTTAAAAAGGTTTTATATGCAGTACTTATAAAGGCATTTCAAACATTATATTATATTGCTGTATTGTTATATTCACTATTTCTTTATGTTTACAGCACGGCACTTTGCTTCACCTGTGCTTGGTACAGCAGCATTGTGACAGGTGGACTGCTTTACCTGTTGGTGGTACAAGTTCTGAATATCAGCTTCAATGTGACGGAGCGGGAGTCTCAGCTGGCTCTGAGGAACAAAACGGGCCAGAGCCGCCTGTGGGGACTCGTCATCGACACGGGAGAGTATTCACGTGGCTTCTGTCAGAACTGGGTTGAGTTCCTCACCATGGCAGATGCCTCGGTGTCTCCTCGCTCCAGCCTCACTGACTTGGTCTAGTTTCTCTTTATACTCCCCAGTAACATCATGATAACAGACTGGTAATACAGCACGTGTGAAGAATTCCATCATGTATTTCTTAGGATATCAGCTGACGACTACCATTGCTTACTGCATTCCAGCCTCCTAATATATTAAAAACTAATTTAACTCTAGAATATGTTGCAGGGGAATATCAAGGTGCTAATGTTGACTGCTTTTGTTTTGGGGTTGGAATTTGTTGCCGAATTGTCTATTTGAGGAAATAATCTACAGGCATTGGGCTGCGGGCACTGCCATACATATTTTCTCTTTAACAGCATGTCAATTCAAAGCTGAAATAAAAAACTGGGATATTTGTCTATTCATGAATGAGAGGGTGGAGGTCAGGGACATGCTGGGGATATTATATATCCCATCCTAGCACTTTTATAAAAACGTAATTTTAGACTGTTCATTCAGCATTAAATAAAACAGCCATCAAAAACTAGCACAGACAAACAGCAGTGCATCTGACCCCTGTGAGTCAGAGGTGGGTGTACAGTCATAACTCCCTGGAGCAGCTTCAGTGTTATGACGGATGCCGTCATGTTTTTCCTGTATTTACTTAACATTCTTCTCTGCAGGGCTCTGTGTTATCGATTTTTTCTAATCTGATGGTTTCTGTCCATTGCTGTGTAATAGTGCCTGTGATGCTGCTTTTACACTGTCCGGACCTGCACATTTTAAGACATGCAGTGATCGTGTCTGGAAATCAATTACAGATGTTTTTTTATTTACATTAAGCTGGAGGACACAATCTTTTCCACCATTGTAATGTATAAAATCTAATGTGTATAAGTAAATCTACTCACTCTTATGTAGCATAATAAACATAGCAAACCAAAACGTGTATGTAATGTCCAGAGTTTCACTTCATACATTTCCCGTTATTTCCCATTATCAATTATCATAATGCACATCTTGGGTTGAGCCATTGATTAAGCTGTTCAATCAATGCGTTTCTTCCTTTTAAATCACTCAACTGATTTGCTTATTGTCTTCTCCAACCCCCCTTACCTCCATTCCTTTGGCTCTGGAGTTGGTCAGTTGGTGTGGATAGTCTTTCCTCTGGTGCCACCCTCAGGCCAGTCTGTGCATTTTTCCCACCGATTGTTCACAGTGTTTTTCCATTTATCCTTCCTCCACCAATGTTGATTTCAGGTGTGTATTAAGCATTACAGGAGGTCTAGTGTTCATCTAATGCTTACAGTAGATGTACATCTGTTATAAACAGTTATTTACATCTAATATAACAAAAATCACACTTGTAATATCTTACATTCTGCCCCCATGACCTTCCTCTATAGCTCTGTTGAGTCACTATGTCACAAGATGATTTGTTTCCAAATAAAATTCTACATTTCGATAATTATAATACTGATTTTAGAGCAAGCACTCACAAGTTAAACAATGCACAGAGATGTTACGTCGGAGTTAATTTGGTGTAATTGTCATAGCCTACAATTTGGTGAGCTTTCCCTTTGCCTTATTTGAAAAGAAAAAAATAAAGTGACATACTGTAAGTGACACATCTGCTATGTTTGTGTGTCTGTTGTATTCAGCTCCCAACAGAGTTGGGTTCTCTCTGTGGTACCAAACCAAACTATGAGTCTGAGCTATCCTGTGCCAAACCACTTTTATAGCTTGACTGGTAAAGCTGTAAGGATATAAAATTTACACACTGTATGTCTGTTGTTCATTCTATTTGTCACACTGTTCCTGATAAAGATCTATGAATGAGAATAAATATGTACTGTGGAACACCAGCATGCAGATCATAGTATTCTATTTAACCTCTAATCCTCCTTAAATTCATGCCCTGATTCCAATCTTCCAATGAACTTTATTTTTGTTATTTTATTACTATTATTTCATTTATTTTTTTCCTTGCCCACAATGAATGTACACTATACTGTTTACTGTATATACTGTGTTCATATACAGTGTGTTACATGCCTGCCTCAGAGCTCCTTGGCACAGCACAACAGATGTCACGGCACAGAGGCTGTGACTGCTTTGGGCAATGAGCTATTAGTTAAATATTTTCTCTGTGATGATTTACAATCTTATTAATAGTTGAAACAGTTCATTGGGAAACTTCAGCTATTCATAGAATTTTAAAAGTAATATAGAGTGCAGCAATTTATCAAGCACTTAATCTGGGTGCTTAGCCAAATTGTTGGAATAACTGGAGGATATCTCTTTTTTTTTCAATTTTGCTAACATGGCATGAACTCATTTTTACCCCACCAGAACTATTAACTTTCTGACACAGAATTTTTAGAGTCAATTTCAGCTTTTGTGAATCTTCGTAATGCTTTAATAAATCAGTCTGTTAATGTGAATAGAAAAAAGAATAATAATAATAATAAACTTAATTTATAAATAACTTTTCAAAACAAAGTTACAACGTGCTGTTACAAGGTTAAAACAGGATTGACATTTTATGAATAGGAAATACAGACACTTAAAATAATACAAAATAAAAAGATGAATGAAATAAAATAATGAAGATAAAATCAAACCCAACAATAAAAATAAGAATAAGAAACCTAGTAATAAAACAGATAAGACACGTCGGCAATAAAAGCCAGTGGTGGTAGCATTAATAAGAGGCTTTTTTTTAAAGATACATTTTGAGAAGTGATTTAAAAGCTGTCACTGATTCTGCAAGCCTCAGATCCTGTCAGAGCTGAGGGACCCACTCACCTTTAGTCTTGAGCCGGGACTTCTGGGGCTGTGCTCGGGCTCACAGGGTAACAGAAAATCATCAATGTAGCTGGGAGCTACACCATGAAGAGCTTTTAAGGTAATCAGTAAAATCTTAAAATCAATTCTAAAACCAATGGGAAACCAGTGAAGAGAGGCTCAAACAGGGCTGATGTGACCTTGTCTGCTAGTGTTTGTTAAAAGCTGAGCAGCTGCCTTTTGCACCAGCTGGAGGCGTGAGATGGTTTGAATATGAATGTGAATAATGATTCAAGAATTAGAACATTTCTGCACTACATGTTACAATCCAGGGATTACTGGTAAATGTGCACGTGTAGATTTCTGCAGCTGCAGTGCATGAGCCTGTCTTTATAAGTGTGCAAATATAAAATACTTTGCTGGCACAATATTACCTTAAGTAGTTGTTTTTTTCGGGGAAAGGGCAATGCCTGTTTAAACTGGCATGGTATGTAGGTCGGAGGGATCTGTGGCCTGTATCTGCCTGCACACGACTGTACTGCACAACTCATTAAACTAAATCATCTCCTCATCATCACTCCTGGATTCTGCAAAAATTCATTTCAAGTTCAGCCTTGATCAGATTTACAGACAAACCTAATTGTATTGGAACTATCTAATTGAGTTCAGGCCGCTGTTCTTTGAGGTACTCAGATCTTTTACTTCACTCACAATCTAAGATAAATAAAGGCTTATAACAGTTAAAGTCGACTCTTAAGCTTCGTTAATATTTTGCATTTCCACAAGGCACGACAGGATGAGCACGAATTGAATAGTTTGAATGTTCAGTCATAGTTTGCTATTGTGCTGAATTGGCCCTGGCAGAAGAGCATTCAAAGCAGCTTCCCTACCCAAGGGTTAGGGTCACGCTTATAGAAAGCAATCTGATTGGGCAGGAGGGAAACATGTGAATGGAGCCGAAGTCTAGTGTATAGAAACGGTCTTAGTCAAATTATCTTGCGCCTTACTTGTCTTGTTAGCCTGAGAATAGCAGTCGGCAGCAGCAGAAGCATCTAGAAAACAGCACTATCGTAAGTTGGATAACGTGGATGGTATTTGGTCAGCAGCAGCAGCAGCAACATTTCACCCCAAGGTCCATTTAGTAGCTGTTCTGGGGCTTTCGATCACATCGCATGATCTTTATTATCAATTGAAGTTTGCCCAGTTAAGGACTGGTTGTCCAGGTTGGCTTACCAGTTTCAAAGCTCATTCTTGACCTAAGAAACAGCAATTGATGAAACAATGTCTTCTCAAGGTCCTTTTAGCAGCTGTTCTGGTGTTCTGGGAGATTGTTAAGTCTCCAATTTAATGAATTAACCTTTTAAACTCAAAGTGAGAGGAATTGTCTTATCCACTGTGAGGGAGCTACAAGCCGCATACAGAATAGTTATTATTTTTGTTCATTTTGTTCAGTAAGTCACAGAAGTTTAAGATTAACAAAGAGAGGAAAGTATTTACAGATTTTAAACCCATAAAATATACACTATGGTTTCCCATAAAAGCATTTCAGTTCACCACATGGTGATGCGTGCACTGGGAATCCAATCTGCAAGGGCATTTGTGTTGTCTCTGTGTTTCACTATCACAACTGCTGACGGATGAATTTGATTCTGTGGTCTCTGCCACAGAAAGCACTGGAGGGCAGCCACTGCTTTGTTTACCACTTTTGGTTGCTGTGTTTTTACAGCTTATGCTCACGAATAAGAGGCGGCAAAATGAAACTGCATTATCAAACACAATGATTTCCAGCTCCAACTATGTGACAGCCAGGATGTAATCTCTATCTTCTTTTTTTGGGAGGGTTGTTTTGTTTTCTTGGCACATTTCTCCCACCTGCTGTCTACTTTATACATTCACTTCTCACACGGTTGATTGGGTTCTGCCCTGGCAGGGCTAAAAGATTACCCTGTGGCTGTGAAACTGTATGTGTGTTTGTCTGAAGCTTCACGTGTTTGAACCCATCCCAGCTGCAGGGTTTGTATGTGTGTGTGTGTGTGTGTGTGTGTGTGTGTGTGTGTGTGTGTGTGTGTGCTGGCTGGGAGGGAAAATGTAATCTCACTCTCCTCTATATAAAGGGTTTTCAGGCAGAACTTCAACAACAGACCTTCAGACACACACTCTTCTCCATCATTGTCGCCGCGACTGATCAGTAGCTATGACTTTACTGCTGACAGTGCTGGGAGCCGTGCTCTGCTCCTTGACAGTTTCTTCTGAAGTCGTACCCCAGGCAGACTTCAATTTACAGGGGGTAAGACACATAACTTCGTGAACTATCATACATTTTTAGTTGAGTCATAATATTGATTTATGCTGCCAGCAGGCATTTTGTTGAATTCCTACTCGCAAATGGGTCAGCTGCAGCCTGAGCATCTGGTGGAAAAAATTATTTTGCAGGTTGTTTCAGGATGTGTGATAGGGTGCCGAATATAAAAGCATGCTTAAAATAAAATAAAAAAAAGTAAGACAAGGAGTATTTGACTTTGACTGATGTTGTAAACTTGTTTATACGTCCTGCCTATTTTGTAAAATGCATTCAAGCAGCGGTGTACTTGAATTAGTTGTATATTTGCCACATTTTTGAAACAGTATGTGAGGAATAAACTCCTCAAAACCCACCTTTACATTCTCTAGATCTTCTACAATACTTGTACCTGGTTATTACTTAAATCACGCTGTTTTTGTTCTATTTCTGCAATGTTTTCTTTGTGTGTGTCCACAGATGGCAGGAAAATGGTACCTGATTGGATTCGCCACCAACGCCCAGTGGTTTGTCAGCCGCAGAACCAGCATGAAGGTGGGCACAGCCATGCTCACCCCAACTGCAGACGGGGACCTGGACATGTCATACTCCAGTCTCAAGTGAGTGTGAGATCACCCTGATCTCCTTTTTTTTTACATTTTCTTTTTTTTAAAGAGATCAGGGTGTCATGTTTAAACGGCTTCTTCGCAGCTCTGATGGCTCTTGTTGGAGAATGAACAACCTGGCAAAGAAGACTGACGTGCCTGGAAAGTTCACGTACACAAGTGAACGTAAGTGCGCCCGCTCACCCACACACACGCAAAAGCCGAACACATAGAGGCGCGCATGCAACATTCACAACTAAACCATCCACAGTATTTCTGCTATTACATGATCCACTTTGCTCTCCTCCCTCCTTCAGGCTGGGGGAATGTGAACGACATGCGCGTGGTTGACGTGAAGTACGACGAGCACGCCCTGATTCACACCATTAAAACCAAGGGGGGTGATACCACCGCTGTCAACAAACTATATGGTAAAGTCATCATTAGCCATGGTGCTACACCCTGTCCTATGAATCGAAATGTGTTCAGCAGTTCAGTAAAGTCATGCATACTACAGCAGATGAATCTCATGTGGTTTGACAGGCCGTGCAATGGACCTCAGCCCTGAACTGCTGGAGAAGTTCAAGCAGTTCTCCTTGGAGACTGGCATCCTGCCTGAAAATATTGTTTTCCTTCCCAAAAATGGTACTTTTTTTTTTACATCAATTGAGAGGTTTTATGCAAAAATTACCTGTGATTAAGAGTGACGTTATGCACTAACCACCTTACTCTCTCTAGCGGAGTGCCCAGCTGCCTAGCTTTCTGCCCCGGTCGTCGTATATCAATGACGCTGTCTGAAGACCTTAACCTGAGTTGTGAATATTCTGCATCTATCCAGGTCACTGCCATGAACGGAGACAATAGATTTTTTTCCTGTTCATTTCATCCGCTTTTTCAGATGTTGTATTAAGAAAAGCTCCTAATACCACTTAACATGACATAAAGCCTGGTTTCAATATACAATACTTGTCTTACAGTCTTTAAAGATCATCTTCAGGCATGTTTTGAAACATATAAAATGATCTGCTTTCAATAATGTGTCTGATTAGTTTTTTTTCAAGTTAAAGTTCAATTCCTTATATTAAAAAAAGCTACTTATTCCTTCTCTTGAAAAATACATAATTCATACATATGCTAATGTTATTTTCAAAAGTGAAAAGTGAAACTGCTAAACCCAAAATGTCTCCTACTGCACTGAGAAGTCCATTCTCAGTGTATGTCCACTGGAGGCTTCAAGTTACCCACATCACAACTTATGTAAGTTGTATATTGGACCATGATTGGCTTCCAAACTTGTTGTGATGTTACAAAATCATGCTTGTACGTACTCGTCTGAAAGGTTCCCTGTGGTGAAGTTACAAAAACCTGCTTGTACCTACTCGTCTTAAAGGTTCCTTGTGGAGTGTGACACCTCTAGTAGTGCTATGGAGTTTTTTCAAGAGTTGGTCTCTTGTACGGACACGGGCTTGAAGGGACACACATGCACGCAAGTGACACTATAAACATTCCTGCCATTGGTTCCCACTGACCTACAGATGGCAGTAACGTGCCAACAAGTATATCGGCTTTGCAATTTTTTTATGAGGAAGTAAATGGATTCAATACTTTCTCAGACCTTAAGGAAACAGTAAGTGTTTTAGTAACACTGAATGTAAACATAACTTTTGTTTGTTTATAAGAAAACACCACAGGGCTCCTTTAAACTCAGATTTAAAGTGAGCAGAGAAACATTCCTCCTTCAGCAGATGAATGTGAAAACAGACTTCTAGTGTCAAACTCTGCACAGTGAAGGTCAAACATCTAAGTGAAGTAACAATGAGCGAAACACATTTTTGAGCAAAGGGGGACTTAAACAATGTGGGCAAATAAGAGACGAACGACTAAAATACTTTGCTTTTATTACCTTTTTTAACAAATACGCTGAAGTACATCCATAACAACACAGTTCAGATTTCCTTTTTATCAAGTGTTTACATCTACACGCTTTGTACAGATTTGTATACAAAAACAATAATTTACGTCCCATAGAAGTCTAGTTACACTTAACTATACAACTTGTAAATGAAATAAATACAAAAACAGAAATAATCACAGGCGATAACAAAAATGTAAAAAGCCATAGTACAAGTACACCACCAGCACCTGTCTTCTGAAGTTGCATCTAAAAAGACATACATTTTCCCTTTCTACTGGCAAAAGTACATCTGTAGGGGTGAAAAAAAGTGTTCAGTCCATAGTTTCATAACAGCAGCACCAGATACACTGTATGATTCCTATTTAGACCAGACGGTTATATTAGGACACTGATGTGAACTTTTCATATTTTTTTTTAACCCAGCCTAATAGTGATATCATACTGATGCTTTTTTCTGAGATTTAACATATTTCATGTCAATTTATATGAAAAACAAGTTTGTTCATAGAAAAGAAACCATCTGTACGAACAGCTTGTCATCAGTAATGATGTTTTCAACCTTACATTTTCCTCCTCACAAAAATCAAATTAATGGGATTTTACTCCCCAGGTAGCATTCATGGATTAAAAATACTGTCAGTCAGGGCTTCATCTCTACTGCGTTGGGCACTAGTGCTGAACAACTTACAGTACACCTACTGACTTGAAACGTAAATATCGGACAGGTATATGATAATCAAGCGATGGGGTTATGATCGCATCGTGATATAGGTGCATATGTGAACTTTTATTCACTACCATGACACATCCACAATTTCACTGTGTATTTCGTGTTAATTCCATGACCGTACACCCCTGTGTACAATGCTAAGAATTATTTTTTCTTTTGTACGGGTGCTGTACACAGCCAGCCTTGTGTTTTGCCAACACAACAAAACAGCACTATGTTACAGAGTGGTGGGGTCAGCGCACCAGGAAGCACTACAGATGCTTTGTATCTCTCTCACACACGCACGCACGCACGCACGCACGCACGCACGCACGCACGCACGCACATAAACACATACACACACACACCTTTACCAAGATGGCAAGTGCTACTGGAACAGGTTGCTAATTTATAGTGTGTTTAGTATATTTAACAAAATGACGCAAATGTTTTGAAAATTACACTTCAGTTGACACAAATAATTAGGACCATTGTGAGTGACAACTGATTGCTGCCTGAAAAATTAAAAATGTATATCTACAAAGAGACATCTGCACAATCTGCCATGCACACTGTCACCAGCAAGGGACATGCAGTAAAAAGTGCAAGTCTACGGAGGGGTTCTGTTGCCAACTTTGACAGAGAGCATTAACGTTATGTACATGTGTATACATTTCTGAACAAACATTAGGGTGAGGATCAAAAAAAGAGCAAAACAACAGAACAGACTAAGTGCAGCACACACGCCACATTATTCCAATGTGAATGGTGTTGTGCTGAGGGTGCAGTGATTGGGGTGTGATGGTTGCTTCAACATTGTTCTTTGTTGTGGCACAGTATTTGGCTCATTCAGAGTCACTCTGCCTGCACCACGTCCTTGTGGTGGCGCATGATATGCTGGTTCTTTTCTGAGGGTCGTCTGAAGCCTTTCGAACAGATCTCGCAGCGGTGCGGATAGTCTTTCGTGTGAATGGAAATCACGTGTCGCTTGAAACCCGAAGCGTCCCCGGTGCTGTAGTCACAGTACTGGCACTGGTAAATTCTCCTTTCTTTTTGTCCTTTGCCAATAACTACAGTCACACTGCTGGCTAAGCTGGCTGCACTGACTCGGCCAGGCGGCCCAGAGGCGCTGGACCCGCTAGGTGCAGACTTTTTAGGTGTCACAACAGGAGTGTGTGTCTCTGTCCTCTTAGCCTCACTCTTTTCAGGAGAGGCCTGTTGCTCCTTCGTGTGGACAGACAAGATATGACGACTGAGAACAAAAGGGTCTGCAATTTTGAAGTTGCAGTGCCGGCACTGATGGAGTTTCTTGGTGCGATGGGATACCGAGTGCTTCTTCAGTTCAGACGGCCGGTGGAAGCCTTTACCACAGATGGCACATTTGTGTGGATAGTCCTTGGTGTGAACAGATATGATATGGCGTTTCAGGTCACTGGAGTTGGAACTTTTGTGATCACAGTGGGCACAATGGTGGGTCTTATTCTCCTCGTGCGTTAGTCCGTGCTGCATTAACTCCTCCTCCTCCGCAAAGGTCTGGAAACAGCGCTCACATTTGTATGGCATCTCTTTGCTATGCTTAGTCTTGATGTGTGTCTTGAGATTAGAGGAATCGGCCGACTTGTAGTCGCAGTACAGGCAGGAATAAGGCTTCTCACCCGTGTGTGTGCGCATGTGTTTCTTCAGCTCTGAAGGGTGACGAAAGCCTTTCCCACATTCCACACAGATGTGGGGGAAGCTTTTGCTGTGAACAGCCAACAAGTGCCGATTGAGCAGCCCTTGTTCAGCGGTTTCATAGTCACAGAACTTGCATTTATGCATCTTGGTGGGCGGTGGAGGCGGCTGGTTCTTGGGCTCTCTGTGGTGGTGCTGCAATCTGTGAGAGAACAGCGCCGCCTGCTGGTGGAACTCCTTGCCACACATTTCACACTCGAAAGGGGCCTTGCTGCTCAAAGCGTGCACCTCCATGTGGTTGTGGAGGCTGGCTTTCTTGTTGGTGGTGAAGTCACAGTCTGTACATTGGTACTTTTTCCGCGTCAGAACATCCTGGTGGTGATTCTTGGTGTGGCGTTTCAGGAAACCTCGTGACTTGAACTTTTTACCACAAAGCATGCAGGGGTAAACTGTCAGAGGCTGACCATATGGACCGATGATTATGGCTGGAGAGGAAAAAGGGATACGGAAATTACAACATGGCCATAATCTTCTTTGTCAATTAAACTTTTTGTCATCTTAGCTTCCATTTTGGTGTTTAAATCCTTTTAATATAATAACCAAAAGCCGTTTATTTAAAAATGTAGCATGTATTCTTTACCAATAATTATGCCAATAAAAACACTTTTTAAACATATGGGAAAAAAAAATATATATCAAATCAACACATAAGCAACAACATATTATCGATCCTTGTCAGGCAACTATAACTAGGAAGATTTGTGAAGCAATGCAAAAAATGCAGCAAATTTAGAGGTCCTCGGTATTGGAGGCACAGCAACTGGCCCTTTCTTAACGACTAAAAAAAGTACCACTGTCCTGGCTTTATGGTTTGCTTTATCCAAATTCTTTAATTCTAGCATTGGGATTTTGAAATCTTCAACTTTAAGGCAGTTTTCTTCTTGCTTCACTTTACAGCAGATGTTTTATTATAAGAAGGGAGAGGAGAACATTTTGTTAAGGCTTCAGGTGAATTGTAAACTTGTCTACATGTCCAAAAACTGAGGTAACAGTCAGAGGGGAATGCACAATAAACTTCTGATAAGCCTGTTCAAAGGATATAAGCTACAGCAGCAGTTTAACTGCTGCCACAAGACACACGGGCCGAAGAGAAACCTACATGGTGCAACAAGTAGCATTGTGTATAGTTTTTGCTTGTATTAATGGCTGGCAGTGAATAATAGGGACTCCTGTGTCCCATCATTGCTTCAATGCAGAGGCATCTTCAAAATATTCTTCTGCATGATCAAATTTGCAAAAGTCCCAAACTGACACCAATAACAAACGCAATGTTCCAATTAATTTTAATTTATTATATTGGAGGTTGGCTGGTTGGACTGCAAATTTAAAATCACTATGGGCTCTGAAACACATGTTTTGTGCATTTTTTATTGATTAAGTAAATATATATATTCAACCTATCAAAATAACGCAGTTGCAGCTTAATGTATCCTGTCTGCTACTGCTAAGCACTGCACAGCTCTACTGTAGCAGTTATGATCTAAAGGCCTTCTTTGCGGTGTGATGAGAGAAAGAACATTTACAATTTACATTCAAAACTGCCCTTTGAAGGCAGTTTCCATATCCATAAACTTTGTGCTGCTCTTACCTGTCTGTACCTGGCGAGGCTCCGACCGTCTCTTGTTCTTGTTGCGTTGTCTATTGATTTCATCAACCCCGTCAGATTCATCGATGTGCAGCAGCGCGCTAGCGGCACCGTTGCGGTTTTCACAACTCTCGCTGTCCTCCGCACCTGTGAGACGAACAGAATGTTTTTAACATGAAAATAAACAAAACCAGCATCCGTACAGCTTAAGCCAAGACACTCAGAGACGTGGTTGATGCACAGGCTTCCAGTGTTGTTTTAAAATCAATTTAATAGACAGGGGTGCTGACCATAAGCAGCTGCCCAGGCCACAGGCATGAAGTCCTTGCTTAGAGACACGCTGTCATACGAGCGGTCGTGAGTTACTGGCTCTTCCCCTCCTACCACCACCTCCATATATACCTCATCAGTCACCTTGGACCCACCTGTAGATGAGCCCAACATGTACAAAACCAAAACACTAGTGACGTTTAGTTTCATGACAGTCACCCCCGCTCGTTAGATGACCCACCGTGATTTCCTTGATTGTGATGAGAATCCCCGACAGACATGTAAACCATTTTCTCTCTGAGCGTTTGGCCTGAAGACTCCGTTAACGCCACACTCTCCGTGTCTCCATCGCTGATGTCAACCGATTCTCCTGCAGAATAAAAAAACCTTCTAAATCCTCCACTTTTTGTCAGAACTGCAACAACTTTAGCCCTCAAACCTTTCCCAGGGTTTTCCAACAATTTTGTGGCAATCAGTGGTACTCAGGCTATGATTTGAAACCTTTCATTATTCAGAATATTATACAGAAGCTGAAGCTTAACTGCTACTCACCCATATCATCCTCCCCAGAATCCGCCTTGAAGATGTACACCTTTATCACCTCCTGCCCATCCTCATCCTTCTCCACTTCCTGGTCCTCCACAGCTCCCTCCACCGTTACCTCCGTTCCATCCTCAGACACCATTTTACCGGCTTCATCCACTAGCGGGGGGACATCACATTTCATTAAAGACATGTAAGTGTTTTCGGGTCTGCCAACCAAGAGCTGGTTACAGACTGACATCATGAATGCTGATAAGTCACCACTGTTTACGTTTAGTAAAGATGCAGTGCAGAATGGAAGTAAACTACCTGCTTGTGCTAATTATGTGACTATCTACCAAATATGTTTAAAATGTGACATTTGTCACTGTGTAAATTCACAAACTTTGTAGCTGCACAAAAGTGTCAGCAGTAACCAGAGTCAAGATTTTGTGCGCAAAGTGTCAGAAGTTTGTCTTCTTTAAATTAACAATAATCAACAGCACTTCTTCACTGAACAAAGATGTAATTATATTCGCAACATAAACCTGACCAGGAACTACAGATGAAAATAAACATTTTGTCTTAATGTGGCACTTTTACATTACAGTAAGTATGAGTGCTGCCCTTGATAAATAAAGAAATGTATGAAACAGCTCCTGCATGAGAGCTGAACTTGACTTTACCAGTGCTTAACCTTAAAATGGCTCTATTTTACATTGTTAGATAGCCTATATTGTTTAAAAATCACTACTAGCCATGCACTTTTAAAAATTCTGTCATGTAAACACTGAACACCTTCATCCATAGTTAAGCATACAAGGCCCCTATTTACACTTAGTGTCTCATCATTTACACTTTGTCACATAAATGCCTTTCTTTTGGCCAGATAACAAATCAGTCTGAAATCCGCCTTGATTTTTTTCAGGCTACATGCAAATCAGGGTCGGGCCTTCTCCAGTCTAAAAGGAGTTGGTTATGCACCTGAAACTGTTTGGTAACTGCCAAAAGATGCCAGAAGAAGAATAACTTCTGCACTTTAGTATTTACATTACAACAATAACAGTTAAGCTAGCGTTGGCTAACAACTATCCTTAACCTAACACAGGCAGATGAATGAATTGGCCTATTTCAGTGTAACTTTAGCTGCCATTATCAGGACAGATGAGACAGTCCACAGTGAGTGGCCATGTCCACAGACTGCTTACTGACATAGTTACACTTTGGGAAGAGTAAAGAATACGTGTGTGTCTTGGAGAGACAAATTAATTTACACATTTACAACATTTGGCGAGAATGCTCAAACCACCTCCGAAGGTGGTGCAGTTTCAATCCATCTTGAATGCTTCTTGGATGCATTTTCACTTAACTCTTTTGAGATCAGATGGCTATCGAATCTGCCCAAGATGCCTGAAGTGACTAAGTGTAAATGGGGTCTAGGTATGCTCTCCAGAGGAGCAATGGCACATTTGAATCCAATCCCAGCAAAGCAGAGCAGTATACTTACAGGATATCATGAGATAATCTCCACAACCATCTTGGTCGTCGTCTTCCTGCTGCTCTGGGTCCAGCCCATCTTCAGGGATGTCTCCCATGGCAACCCCTTCCTCCTCGCCCTCCAGAGCCATCACGCAGGTTTCCACAGCGACATCTTCATCTTCATCGCAGTGCACATACTCAGAAACCACATCCTCAACAGCATCCTGGATGACTAGCTCCTCTGGGGCATACCTGTGGACTGCCATGCCTTCCCCCTCGCCTTCTGACACCAGCACAGTCTCTTGAAGCTCCACAACAAACTCCTGCCCACCGGCACCACCCTCATCTGGAAGAAGCAGGATTACCCAGTTAACCAAATAACAGTCAAGAGCAACAGTTTATTGTGTGTGGATGTTTTAAATAGCAGATAAATCTTATTACTGATTTTCCACTAACATGGCTGTTCATATTATTGTTACATGATAACATCTTGCTCTGAACAACACTTTACTTGTGTTATTAAGTATTTTAAGTTGACCAAAGAGCCCTGCTTCTTGAAATACCCAAACACTACCATGCTTATCAGAACTCACACATACCCACAAATGTTCTTTGTGTAAATAAAAACACAGTAATATGAGCGTGTGGCTAATTACCCGATCCGTGTAATATTATTTTAGGCTCTTCAGAATGTATTGCAAGCCTGGTGACATCCTCATCCATTGTCCTCGCACTGCATTTGTTACTGGAGAGCTGAAAGTAAATGATAGAAAGCTCAGATCTTTTGTGACCAAAACAAAAAACACTCTCAACCTCATGTTTCTCACCAAAGTTACTTAAATTAGTCCATCATTACATCTTCACATATTATATCAAACATGTACAGGAATTATTTTCCATCTGGTGCTAACTTAGCAGGCTAGACCAACGCACTACAGGTAACCCATTTTTTGGGCGATGTATTAATTGTTTAATACTGAATTATGTGTACTGACAACTGCCTTGATAAAACTAGCGTTTTTCCTTGTACTGCGCGTGCTACAATTGTGAATCTCCAGCAACTGAATCTGCACCCACTCAAACAAAAAAACACGTGTGTGATCATTAATGTGATATAATACATGATACAATCTAAATTTTCTAACAGAAAACCAGATGATGCAAAACATCAATCGTGATTCTAACATAGTACGTTAACCTAAACAGAATCAATTTCTTTTCCAGATGTGCCCAGGAAAAGCCACAATGAGCTTGTCATCCTTTGCTTGTTCAAGAAAAACGCAGTATGTTGTGTTGCCAATTTGACATTATAATCTGATTCACATGATTGGGAGACCACTGGCCTGGTGTTGCACAACTACTGCAGCCTGAGCATATCCATCCTAAAAAGACTGTTGTCAACTCATTAAATAATGTATGTATTGGTTTCAGTGGGCTTTGTGCATTCTTGACATGCTCAAGTAGAAATAGGGCTGCGTTTGTGTGAGTGTGTTTGTTGCGTCCAACTCTGTCGCACCATGTATTGATAACTGTGATAAAAGCTGGCATCAAAGGATCAATTTGTGCTTGACAGTACTTGAATCAGCCCTAGTATAGAAACTTTTCAAACAATGTCCTTCCATAATAAGACATATTTACTTATATAATAAATGTTTACAATTAGAAAAGTAAGTTATGTTATTCTTGAAGCGATACTAACTGCTGTTTAATGTCCCATTTCTTGTATCCTGCTGCTGCAATGTGCACGTTTCTCTGCTGAGAGCTTCATTGTTTTGACATTTTATTCCTATATGTTTACACACAACACCTGATGGCAAACTAAGTGAATTTTTAGGGGGAAAAACACTCAATAATATATTAAATCACTAAAAAGAAGATACATTTTGCAGTGTTAGTTTGTGTCTGCGGCAAAAGAACAGCAGATGTGAAATGACTAGTGGCATTATTGCCATGACTGCATCAGTACCTCAGCTACCACAATTAAGGAAATACTTCAGCCCAACTGGCACTACCTTCATCCTGGAGATGAAGGTGAAACAACATGCGCCAGAAATCTCTCCCTGTCTCTCACACACACACACACACACGAACACAAGGGAGGGGGGTGCAGCGATGTAAACACTGGCGTGGACGATGCAGCCGGGGTGCCATTTAATTCCCACTGAATGCACCATCCCCCCACCTCCAGGTGAAAAAACGATGGCAACGGTGTGCACAGATGTGGCGCACGGCACCGTGCATCAGCGCGCCGAGAGACGCCGCAAACATGTTGAAACGCACCGGGGCGATCAGGCTTAACTCAGCCGCTCATTCATGCGGGACTAAGACACAGTGCAAAGCCGCGACGAGGCGACTCGCGGTAATGTCTCCAACTGACCACTGGAGAAGCGTTAGCACTGATTACACACGCAGAGTCCGACTGCACGACCACCACAAAATGGATAAATAAAAAAACATATTTAACAACCACTGATTGCACCGACACACATGCATGAAGATAAAACTATAAAATAACGAGGGCAGGTCGCGTTAGGTGCACAGTATTGCGTCTGTGTAGCAGGCAGTTAGCTGGAGGAGGCTAAACAAACACACACACACACACACACACACACACACACACACACACACAATCTCGTCTTCTACAACCGTTTTTTATCACAGCAGCGTCCGCCATTTTGTTAGCCTGGTGTGCGGACAAATGCTAATTTAAACACAAATTTAAAATCACCCCTCGGCGAGCAGAAAACGCTGGCTGCGCCTCCGCCGAAGCCTTTGCCGTATATTCACTTTCATAATCAATTACAAGTTAAGTTCGCCGACGACGACTGGCGAGTACAAAAACCCCGCTCCTTTTTTTTCTTTTTTCTAAATGTAGCAGCCCGGCTAGCTCACCGGATGGGCCCGAAGGACCGATCGACGGCCTCTTAACGTTATAAAAAAAAAAAAAAACAGGCCCGAGAAGAGAAAGGCCCGGACCCTCTGCGGCCTCTCGGCGAGAATAAAGAAATAAATTTAAAACAACACTCGCGTGCAAAAAAAAAAAAAAAAAAACAAAGACACAAGGACCCGCACGCATGCTACCACGGCTCTGCAAACGGGGCGACACACAAAAAAAAAAAAAAAAAAAAAAAAAAAACCCCGACCCGCGTACCAGATTATATGCTGCAGGGATGGCCTCCGTCCGCTCCTCGGCTTCCCAGGCCGCCTGGTTCCCCCCCAGACTCGGGCAGGCTTCGGTCGGGGATTTTGTGTTATTTGGGCGGGCCGGAGAGGAGCAGAGAAGGAGGGGTTAGGGGTTGCTTCTGGAGCTCTGCTGAAAGCAAAGCAGGGCGTCTGGAGCCAGATCTTGTCATGCTACAGCCCCCTGCTCCTCCAGCTCCGAGGCCGCCGTCAGCACGACACGTCACAGCCCGAGAGCGGCAGGAAAATGCGGAAGGGTTGTGGTGGAAGTCGCACCGGCGGGCACCAAACAGGCCATAATCTGAGCGCCGCGGCTCCGGCGGGTCATGTCAAAGCGAGCGGCGGCGGCGGGTTCATTTTTTTTAATTAGTTTTTTTTTTTTTTTTTTTTTTTCTCTCCTGCTTCCACCCCCTTCCCCACCCCGAGGGTTGGTGCGGATGGTGGCGGGCCGGGGACTGCCTCAGTTTGGATGCTGCGGCGGCGGCGAGGTGGACAATGAGAGAGGTGATGGACGTGTGACCTGCAGGCGGAGGGCATCGTTCAGACAGAGCGAGACTCCCTGACCCGGTGTCGGTGTCCGCCGAACAATGTCCTCCCATAACAACCGCAACTCCTTTTGGATGTACTTTATGATTTCAACATTAACTGTGCGTCATAAAAGTTTTTTAATCAATATTGTTTTTTTAAATTTAATTTTATTTGAATAAAAAGGCCAATAAATCAAGTTAAGTCACAGTAGAGTACTTCTTGCAGAGGTAAATACATTTCAAATTTGATGTACTTGTACTTTATTTGAGTCTTTCCATTCCACATTTCAGAGGGAAATATTTACATTTATCTGACAGTTAATTTACATATTAATGTATTACATACAACGTGATTATCCACAAATAGGTGACAGTATACATTTGTTTTAAATTTAACAGTATAGTAGTTCAAATTAGTTATTAGTTAAAATGCTACATACATGTTAATGCATCAGTAAGAGTAATCCAATATAATAACATGATTACACAAAAATGACATGGACCATTCTGCTGCATAATGAATTCTTTTCCTTGTGATACTTTAAGTACATTTAGCTGATAATACTTTTGGTCCTGCTACTTTTACTTAATTAAAGGATCTGAAAACTTGATTGCAAGATACTGGCACATGCAGATTCATGCAGAACATTTTCTTGTAACTTAATATTTGTAATACTACAAGGTTTATTCCTGGGTAGCTTTTAATCCAGAAGTTATTTAAAAATGTATGGATTTATTGTGATGGCAGTAAAAATATTAATTAAAAACAAGAAAACTCCCACGGAGAAATTATTCCAGTGTTCCCAACCTGGGGCTTCGGGGCCCAAGAAAGAAAGGGTTGCATGATCGATGATCGATAAATTAGAGAAAATAATCAAATCAAATGCACAAAATTCAGTTTATTTTACCTCTACAGGCCTCTTTATATATCTCAGATTAACTGAAATTACCAGAAAGCGTTTATTATCAAAGGTAACAGTTGACTTTTAAATGTGTAAGACTTTGACAAATCACTGACCACATAAAACAGGATTATTGCTATTACGAACAGTCACTACAAGTCAATTAACAGTAAACTCTATTTGGCAGTCATTTTCAGCAGGTCCTCCTTTTCAATCTCAAAAAGACGCCAGCCCTCCTCAGAGGAGAGATCTGCTGCTCCTCTCCGCTTGTAGAACTCAATAGACTTTGTGTTGTTTTCTGCTACTATGAAGTGCATGCCACTGCAGCGAGTCTTCACTGCCGTCTAGGGGAAGAAAAAACAAACGCAAAGACATTAAAGTATTGAATACAGTTGAAATTAAGTTGAATCTGTCATAAATACGCTTTAACTTTACAACCATACCTCACTGAGAACTTTCAGGATTTCTGACCCGATGCCAAGACCTGGTGAAAGATTAAATGCACAGACTGCAATTAAAACAATTGCTTCATGAGACTGTTTAAAAGTGCCTCTCAAAGCTTTTTCTCTGGAACTTATTAACTTTTACCACTATCATATAACAGTGCTTGTCAGCAACCTTACCACGAAACTCCTGCATGACATAGAAGTCTTCCAAGTAGAGAAGCTTTCCAATCCAAGGGTCATATGTGAAGTAGTACATGGCAAAGGCAATCACAGTGTACCCTAGAAGAAAACACCACAGGTTAGGGGTTGAACTTAAAGGGTAAACCTATTTATTAAGACATACGACTGTGAGTTTTGTGTTAGAGGCCTGCTTTCACCTTCTGAGCTCTGCTCTTTTGGGATTTCAGCAACCAAGCAGTGGTAGAATGGATGTTCCCCAAAGCCGTCTTCAAGTAGTTCTACAAGTGGGACATTGATTTTTATAAAAATTGAAGACTGAAAATATTCTTTGAAAAATTCAGGTAAATATATGTATAAAATGTATGCTTATAGTTCAGCAGAAGCTAAAGCACCTTTCTCACTCAGCATGACCTTGTCCTCCATTTCTTCAAATTTGGCAAGTTCCTACAAAGCAAAAAGACAGGAACAAGAAAGCCTGTTAAGTATGTTTTTAACTGGAACTACAGTTGATTAAATAGCCCAAACGGTTGTTAAAATATTAGGCTTTAACATTTGACTTACCTTTATGAGTCGCAGAATATCAGACACATGTTTGGGTTCAGCTTTCCGTAATAGAAAATTGGCCATTTTCTCTTTTTAGTCTTTTTCCCTTTGCTTACTAGTCCTCTGAATGTGAATAAAAGCAAAATTTGTTTCTTCATCCGCTCCTCAGGAGTTCACCCCCCGGCAATGAAAATAGAAAACCAGTGTGTAAAGAATTGCATTGGCTGCGTCGTACAGAGTGGTACAGCAACTTCAGTAACTTCCCTTTTATGTAACCCTGGGGGAGGTAGACCTGTTCAATAATCCACATATGGTCAAATAGCCTTTAACATCCTGTTTCTTTTTTTTTTTTCCTGTTGATTCCTTATCTTTGTGTTGATCATTGTACTTAATTTGAATGTCGTTCAAAAGTTAAATATTAACCTAACCAGACCTGGAAAAACACAACTATAGTGCACATCATGTCTATAAATCTAGGTGACGAGTTACTGTTATGTAAAGATGGTTGTGAAATCGCTACAGCATTTTAAAAAAACCCTTGATCTTCATTAATCTTCATCATTTCCTTCTGCTCTGCAAACAGTCAGACGGAGTCAAACAATCATTTGCATCGCTGAGATTAGGCATATAAAACTTTTATTGATCTATAGATGGTCCCATTTATATAATATGTAGTTAATGGACTGTACCGCCAATAAAAAGTAAACAAGGAAAATGAGTTTCATTTTAGGTTGTCAGTAGCCAGGAATGAGCAGGTGATAGATTCACTCAAAATTTGGTATTTTCCAACAAGATGATAATCTGTCATCTGGATAGACACTGAACAGAGTTGGTGTTTAGTTTTCAGTATGTGTCCTTTAAACAGGTTTTGTTTGGTTGATTTGGTCAAAAGCAATTTTTCTGCTCCTACGAACAAACCACAAACATGACATTTATGCTTTTGCATGAATTTCAGTTGTAGTTGCCAGGCCTAATCTGGAAATAGTATTATTTTCAAAAAGCTGGGTCATTTGTACAAAAGTGCTTTATTGAAATATAACTAAGTATATTTTACTCAAATGCTGTACTTAAGTACAAATTTGAGCTTCTTGTACATTACTTGAGTGTTTCCATTTTATGCAATTTAGTACTTACTATATTTTACTTTTTACTCCACTGCATTAGTCTGACAGCTTTAGTTACTAGTTACTTTTCAGATTACAATTTTTCATACCCTTCCTGCCCAGTGACTTTTTTGAGCACAGCAACACAACAAACATATGATCTCATCGAATATGATGCATTGCTGTAGATTAACACTAATCCAAAAACATAATATATAATAGTAAAACACCCATAAGGATCATTTTACTGCAAAATGATTATTTACTTAATTTTTTGAATGCAGGACCTTTACTTGTAGTGCAGTATTTTTACAGTACTTTTACTTTAGTAAAGGATCTGAATACTTCTTCCACCACTGGCTATAAGTCAGTTGTGCCGTTTCTTGTTTGCACTGTTCTAAAATCAGTGCACCTGTATTCAACATGCAGAAGTTACTCCAGAACTTTTATTTAGCTTTGTTAACTTAACTTAATGAATCTAAAATACCACACAGACAGCATTTTAGGAAAAATGTTTTATTCGACTTTCAGTAAGTGGTGGATTTCACAGACTGGGACAACAGAATCAGATCAGTTCAGTTTATCAAAATACTTCAGCTTGCCTGAAGGGTCGGGAATGATCTGTGGGAAAGAATTAATTAAATTAGTGCACAAGTATACACACACACACACACACACGTATAGTATATGTTATGATACGGAAAAAAAAATACACTAGACAATAGAAATATACTAGAATATGCTATAAACCAGGCTGTCAGTAATGTAGATCCCTGACAACAAACTAGACTGCTAGTATTATTGCTTTTTAAAAGATTTGAGGTGTGATTTCTCAGTGAACATCTCTGGTCACCAGTTTGGGCAAAGTTGAACGTGATGCATTCTGCACAAACATCAGAAGTAGCTACCAGCAATGGCCCCTGGACCTTATTATGAAACCTCCTGCGAGGGAACAACCTGAGTAGTCAGGTAATGCTCCTCCAAATCAGTCCCTGCCCCAGTGATACTTACTGTGTCACTGCCTGGCTTCCATCCTGCTGGACACACTGTAAAAGATAAAACAATTCCAGTCAGCACACGCAAGACAGCTTAGAGTCCGGCTCCAGTATAGCCTTGAAAAAGAAATGAATACATTTCAGCTGTAACTTGTGCATGAAAAAATGTGTGTTTAATTGAGCTTGATGTACCTTCTCCATGTTTGTCAGTGTACTGGAAGGCCTGCACCAGCCGCAGAGTCTCGTCCACAGATCTTCCCACGGGAAGATCGTTCATGGTGATCTGCCTCAGGATGCCTTTGTTGTCGATGATGAACAGCCCCCTGAGAGAGATTAAAGCATGACTTAGCCTTGCTCTTAACTTCTACATGACTGTTAAAATGCCCAGTTAGTTATGACTTATAAAGTTATGAAGCACATTCGTCCACATTGTAGGAGCATCAAATGTGATTTGTTTAAATTGTTACATGAAGACACATTGATGCCACATCAGCTCATATAACTTATCGCCTTTTGTTCACCACTAAAGCACTTAGAGTGGCATAAAAGTTTGCCCATAAAACCTTCATAATGGCCATAAATGTAAATGTGAAACTGTACCTCAGCGTGTGTCCCTGGTCCTCAAGGTAGACTCCATAGTCTTTTGAAATCTGGTGAGTGAGGTCAGACAACAGAGGGATTTTCATTTCTCCAAGACCGCCCTGCTTCCTGGGCGTATTGATCCTGTTAATAACAAGAAATAATAAAACATTTAGAGAAGAGCTCTTGAGCACAAGATAATCTGTTATTATTAGGGTCTGTCTAATATGTGGGTCTAGTTGGGACAGCGATCTTACCATGCCAGGTGGGTGAACTGGGAGTCGACGGAGCAGGCGACCACCTCTGTATTGATGGCACGAAACTCATGCACACGATCACTGAATGCAATGATCTCAGTGGGGCAGACAAATGTGCTGCAAAAGAGAGAACGAACACATTTATGTACGAATATGTGCTCTTATTGTGCAACAACCCCAGCAACACAAATGAAGTGAGTGTGTATGTGTGTGTGTCTCAGATGTTACTCACAAGTCCAGGGGATAGAAGAAAAAGACAAGATATTTGCCTTTGTAGTCTGACAGCTTCAGCTCTTTAAATTCACTGTTAATGACGGCTGTTCCTTCCCAGTGTGGTGCAGGCTTCGAAACTTAAGTAGAAAGAAGAATACGCGGATTGATAAAGCGACAAATCTTTACATCCATTACATGCGTTCTGTTGCTGCAAATGACTAAATGTCACATATGAATTCCATTACATTAGCTGTTAAAAGGCACATCGAGACACTTTTAGAGGTGATCCACAATAGGTGCTGAGGCCATAAGGTTGCTAAGTGTATATATCTACACTGAATTGTACAGTATAATTCTCAGAAGTACTTATTTTCACTTCACCTGTGTTTAGATTTGTATTTTTAACAATGTCCATAATCACATTTTGTTTGGTCTCATATTGCTCAGTATTTCTTATCTCATGTTCCACAGCCACTTTTTACTAATTACTTACTTGTACTCTAAAGTTTACTACTTTGTCCACTTTTGCTGTTTGTTTTCACTGTCTAATGCCAAAATTTGCTCTTTTGTTTTTTTCTCTATGTGTCTATGTTTTTCTTTATTTTATTATACATGCACAGTACATGGGGATGGTAACAAAGTATTGCACTGCAGCGTGTTACTGTGATAAATAAATATTTAAATCCCCATGACTCCCTGCTCTTCTTCACCAGCTCAGTTTTCCAACATCACACAGAATACGTCCTCATTAGTTTTACTTCTCCTCACACTGCAACCATTACACAATGTTTGCAACGCTTGTCCCAGTGACAATGGGCGACATATGGCAGGAGGAACAAGGTGCACAAAACCCCGCAAACTTCGGCACCGTGGTGTGCCTCGGAGCTAACGAAGACACACGACAAACAGAGGGGGGAAAAACAAACAAAAAAAAACGCAACTAACTCAGAGACTGCACATCACAGAGCCTGAGACATTTCCACAGGAGTCTGCTGGACGCAACGTGCGCCTGTTATTCTGCTGTCGCTGCGAGCGGCGCTGGTGCTGGGCCACACTCCGTCATGTGTGTAGGGGAGGAGGAAGAGGAGGAGGAGGAGGAGGACCTGCAGTGAACTTTATAGACTGACGTGTCCCACAAAAAAAAAACCCCTTCCGATCGAAAGTTTACAGAACTATATAAATAAAAATAAGACGGTTGCACGTCAGCAGGAGCTGCAGCTACTGTCCTGACAGCTGGACCACACGCCGGAGCAGCTGCTGCGCTTCTCAGCAAAAGGGGGGGGGGGGGGCAAAAAAATAAATAAATATCAATAAATAAATAAAAATCACCGTGCACCTTCACCCTACCTCGCCAAAAATGAAATCACGAGGGGGGAGAGGGGGGAGAAACTCACTCTTGGCTTTGCTGAGGTGCAGGGAATGGTCGGACACGGGCACCCGGGAAGCCTCCCCGGGATAGACGTGTCCTCCCGCGTAGTTGTGACACTGGGAGTTCTTCGCGTGAGCGCCGTCCTCCGCAGATGCGGCGCCGAGGAGGAAGGCGAGGAGGGTGAGGGTGAGGAGGAGGAAGGGCGAGAGGAGCGCGGTGCACGGCGCGCGGGGGAGAGAGCCCATGGTGCCGTCGCCTTCGTGTGCGCGTAGCCGCCGACTGGACGATGCGTCCCTGCGGTCTCCGGTCTCCGGTCTTCGGGCAGGATTTGAGGAGCCCTTCTTCCTCCTCCGCTTCTTCTTCACTCGGCTTCCGCAGCTGCCGGCGTCGCCCCGCTGTTGCGTTACTGCCATCTCCTGGAGTTAATTAGCTCACGACGCCCAATTCCTTTCCCCCAAATAATAATAAATAATAAATGAAAAAGCAGTATATACTTCACTGCCTTTTCTTTTTTTTTTTTCTCAGTAATCTTTAATCTAGTCTAATCTGGAATTATTGCACATTGCTATCTGTTCTTTTCACTGGATGTCTATACTCTATCTTTAGACTGTATATCAGTGTTAACTGTTGGAGCTGTGACTGCAGCCTCAGAACCTGCAGAATCCATCAATAAATGTCAGTAGATTTAAGGCCCCTTTTGCAGCTTTAATACTCTTTTTTAATCATTTGTTTTTATTTTCTACTAAAGGGTTTCTAATAGTCACACAACAATAGCTCATAAGACATTTGGACAAAAGCTCTCATTTTGTGTATTTGTCAGCTCATCTGGACAGAATATTGTGCTTTTTATGTAATTACTTTAAATGCCTAAATATGTCTTTTGCAGTCTACAGAAATACAGTGTTACTTAATGTCTTCCTCAAATTTTAAGATGATTTTCTTTGTTGAATTATTGTTATATGTTTGGCAGTATTTGCAGCAGTGTCCCAGTCTTCATGTTATGAATTTGACCTTTTATGATGATCTGCTTGTGATAACCCTCCCTGCCATCATTACATTTCATGTTGGATCATATTCGCAACCACAAATGAGTTGTCAAAGTATTTTTATTTTTGGCATTTTCAACAGCAACTTTATGAGATTTATTTTCTACATTTAAAGGCATCCAATTTAATGAGGCCTATCAAGTCATTTGTAGTTATCCAAGCTTATCAAGGCTGCATTTTAAATAGTAAGTGGCCTTCTTCAATACAACTTTTACTTGAATCATTCACATAAAAAAAAGGCTTAAACATAAAGGATTGTGATTGATTTCAAATACTTTTTAAAGGACAAGAAATGTATCGATGAAACATTTGTTTGCAACAATGACAATTAGAATAGCAATGTATATGTAACACTGCAATGTTGCATATGTCCTCCATTTCACTTGGCTTTCTTTAAGAGCTTGTCCAGCGGCCGTCTTTCTTTTTCACAGACAAGCTTTGTCCACAGGTTCAGAAAGTCATTGTGGAGGGCCAGTTCTTGGAGGATTTTTTGTCCGTAGTGCCTGTAGAGAAACACGATTCTCATTTAGCACAGTCGTAAGAAAAATAAAGTCAAGACTGTGAAAACATCAAACAAACAATAGCCACAAATCACAAGCTTGTATAAAACTGTACACTTAAGTTATAGAACTTGGTAACCCACCTCACTTCTGGTGCAGCATCCACACACATCTTAGAGACAGCAATAAGGAAGCGCTCAGTGAAGCTCTTTCCTGCAGTCAAGATGCGAGCTGCTCCAAAGCTGTCAACCAGCAGGTTTAGGTGCTGTGCCATGCTCCCTCTAACTGCAACACAACGGTGGCTGAGGAAGGACAAAGACAGGAGAATATGAGACAAACAAATCAGGTGGCTATGTTTCATTCCACTCTGTGTAATTTAGTTTGAACACTTCTGTGGCCTCTTCTCTCCTCTTACCTCAGCCCTGTGTTCAGCAGAGAGCTCAATATGCGACCATGGCTGCAGTTTTGCACCATGGCATCTAGTGCAAGATTGGCCTGCTCATGAATAAAGGCGTTTGTAGTTTGTGCCAGTTTCAGCAGCAGGGCTCGGCCTGTTCCCTCTACCTCCGGGTCCATGGCCTTCTGGAGGTGAACATACAGCTCAGCCAATACATTCATAGCTGCACAGGCCACTGCAGAGCGTAGGTTTTGCACCTGTATAGGAAGAATAAACATCATCTGTCAAGACTGTAGCGGGCACAGTCATAAACATGTCTGGGCAAATGAAAATGCATGAAACACAAAGATGGAACTAAAGATGCAAAGAAAAAAGTGTGTACAATACCTCCTCAATGAGGACCAGACACACTGCATGGAGTTTGTTCTTCAGGATCTCTGAGTGGTGCTCTACCAGAGCTTGTATGGTTTTCAAGCCGTCTATTTTCTTCATCCTGAATGTTTACGTGGCAAGAATGAATTAACTGAACTGTACATCATTTCAGTAACAACACAAATAACCGGAACACACCTGCAGTTTAAACTGCTACTGAAAATCTGGCCAACTGATTGAAGTCAAGCTGACTAGTTGCAACGTAACACCCTGACTTAACATCAAGCATTCGCTGAGCTGGTACAACAGACTGCTGTCTAGTGTTAATGTCTTACCAGTCGTCTGAGGAGAGCAGCTTGAAACAGAGAGACAGGCTCTCCACAGGGCTGGTCAATGGCTGCAGCTCTGCCTTTTTCTCGTTTGCAGACTGGAGGCTGGCCTTTTTCTTGCCTGGTAAACAGCAAAATACTCTTTACTCACCTTTCTTTTCATTCAAAACATTGTGTGACTACTATAACTCTCCACAAAAAAACTATGAGAAACCCATGAATGAACATTAAAGCTCACAGCTTGTACAAGATTATTCAAGATGTGTATAGAAGAATTTACCTGCTCCACTGACAGCCTTTCCAGGGCGTAGGAACGTCCCAGGACGAGTTCCTTTTTTCTTCATCTGAAGAACGGTTGGAGGGGTTGGGGCCAAAGGTGCCACTGTAGGGGTGCTCTTGGCAGTCGCTGGGGGTCGAGGTGAAGGTACGGAGTCGAGCTGGGAGCGCTCCGGTCTTTCGACAATAGCCTCGACCTCCCTTTTAGCCGATTGGAGCCTACAACCATTGGCTACCACCTTGTCTGTTGAGAGTAACGGCGAAATAGGCATCACTTAAATTTCTACTGCACTTTTACTCAAGAAACAATACAAATGCAGGTGTGCAAAAAATTCCCCTGCTGTATGACTCCAACAGACATTAAAAAAACCTAAAAGAAATGGCAGGGGTTCCCACAAAAGAAAGTCACCATCAGTCAACAGTATGTTTTAAGAGGAACTGACCTGCTCCATCGAGTCTGGCAGAAAGCACAGGCAGGCGAGACCTTCTTCTCCTGGGTAGGGGAGCTGCTCGAGGAGGAGTTGGTCTGAAGTTTGTAACCTCAGCAGGGTTTACAATCAGAGGAATGGCCCTCAGTTCTCTTGGCGTGTCAGTATCCACTGAGCTGAAGCTGTACGCAGCACTGACGGAAGCAGTCGGGCTCTTGTGGCAGACACGAGCCTCCTTACATGCAAGTGCAGGCAACTGGCTGCCAGGAAGCCCCTTGTCCCAGAAAAAGTCATCCCCCTCATTTAAATGTTCAAGACTCTTCTGGTTTCTGTCGATGTCCTCCATGTTCAAACGAGGTACACCTAAGAGAGGGCGGATCCTCCCTTCTCTCAGAGAGGGTTTTGCGCTTCTTCTGGGAAAAGCTGGGGGTTGACATGAAGGCAGGGTGACATCGTGAACAGAGAGTCCCAGTCTCTCCAGAACAGCATCATTTTGGGCTTTCCCTGCAGTGCACAGCCTTTCTGCGTGTTGAGTCAACACAGCCCTCTCAGCCCTCTGCATTTCCAGGATCCTGGACTCGCTGGTGAAGTGATCAGGGTTCTCCTGTCTACACTGGCTCTCAGTTTGCTGTGGAAATAAAGTACAATGAAACAATTAAGTAATTTAGGAATAATTACAGCTTTAAGAGAGACAGAACTGAACAGAAGGAAGGTGAGATATTAGTGGAGTTGGTTACTTACATCGCCACCTTCGCCGTTCCTCTTGGTCTGCTTCCAAAATTGATGGAACATGTTTGATGTTTCTCGATTATCAACCACTTCCAAAACAACACAACTAAACTGTCCACTAGTAAAAACTAAACTGTGAGTAGAGTACTTTCTCTCAGTCAGATCAGTGTGTGACTGACAGGTTCTACAGTCGGTACAAGAACACCTTCTATGGAATGTTACTAATAGAAGTGATGGAACCCAGGAACATTCTCTTCTGTTCTGTTCTGTGTGTGTGTGTGTGTGTGTGTGTGTGTGTGTGTTATATACATACACAAGCAACATCATTATTATATATAGATTATGTAGATTATATTATATTAAAAAAGGGGTTCAAATTGAAGGACAGGAACAATCCTGATCCAGTCTCGCCTGCTCACCTCACACTCACCTCGGCACAAATTCAGCTGTTTCACATTTATTTACACTCTTCAACTGATCTGATCCGATCTATAAATCCTTGACTACATCATCCTCAATCTTGATTTAGATGACTGTTTAGTATAACCAAATTTAAATTGAATGACATTTATTGCCAAAATGATTTCTAGGGGAAAGAGGGAAAGGAATTTTCATATTTTAAATAAACCCTCTCACTGTAATAGGGCCTTAATCTGAATCTACTGAGTGATATCAGTAATGTAGATGCTTCCTTTGTGGGATTTAGGATTTTAGTGGCTGCCAAAATTATGTTACATAATCATTAGAAATGATCTTGGTCCATGATTGCTTGTACAAGTTAATACAATACAATATTCCACTGATAACACAAATTAAGACAAAACTCCATGCAAAACAAGATGCATGTTTTGCAATTCCTTTGCCTGAAATCTTATAATCTTATAATCTTATTTTTTATTAGATTAGATTAGTTTTCTATATCTAGTAAATGTTTGTTTGTTTTAACATGTTTCATATTAAGTAGTGTTTTTGCTAGTAAGTGCAGAAAAAAAACTGTTGCTGAAACATTCAGAAGTATTTTACTTCCCTAAGTCCAATATCAGTCATATCAAAGTACAGTCCATTATTTATTGTTTGGAAGCATTAAAAACACTGTGAAATAAGAAAATTGTTGCCATGCCCAAGAGGAGCTCAGTGATCAATTATCTTATCTGAGTCCCTCCAAAGTATATCATCCAGCATAGCATCCCTACACACTGATCAAGACACCTATGTTGAAAGGTTTTAAGGATTATTATTAAAAGCAAAGTCATAAGCATGACAAGTCATCCATTTTAGAACTTACAGCCCGATAATGATTTTAATGTAATAATATTCATATGATACATTAATAATACATGTATTGATCTCTACAAAAAGAGCAGCTATTTATGGAAGACAAATGGTGTAGAAATAAACACAGGGACACACACGCACTTTCCAGTCTTATATTCCAGTCAGGAGTAAATCACTGAGTTACTGGCAACAAACTCCATCAAACCTCCACAGATACAATACTAGTCATTGTGCTATGGGCAGTAAAAACATTACTAGAAAATAGATGCTTATGGTACATTATCTGATCCATGCATCTAATCTGTGTTAAATTGCTGCACACTGCAAAGGTAGAGTATGTAGTTGGTGTGAGAGGGAGTTCATAAACTTTAGCTAACAGACTTCGGCTTAGTCCATGGGTTCGTGCTGCGCACCGCACAGGGGTGCACTGTTAGAGAAGATGTGGTTACACAGGTCCTCCAGTGGGGGTTCAGGGTTTGTAAAAGCAAACTCTGCAGCTTCTTCAACATCTTTGATAATTCCCACATCGATTTCCTACATCAGCCAGACACAGATGAAACAAAAACAGCATACAGAAAGCTTTAGAAAGCTCAGGCTAAGTAACAACAGCCTTACATTGTTAGAATATATGATTGATTTCAAAGTTTGATGAAGGTCTAACCAGCAGATAAGCGTGATGGTGGTCACATTGAAGAAAATAATCATTGCATATGATTCTCTTTGTAAAGAGGACATTGTATAGGCCTGTTTAACAAAGGAAGATAAATGGAGTAGCTTTCCGTGGTAACTGCACACCAAACCAGAGGGACTGAAGTCAGTGAGTGCACCATGGGCACATTATAGAGTTAATGTAGTTACTTCAGTTTATATAACACATGAAGAAAATATTATCTATTCGAATATTTTCATGTTGTTAAATGCGCTAACTTGCTATAATATATTGTAATATCTACAACCCATTCATCAGGAACATTTGCTCCAATTGAAACTCCTCTGCACTTATATTTTATATTATATTATTATATTATATATATACTATATTATTATATTATATATTATATTATTTATATATTTATATATGTTCTTCTTCTTCTATCTTATGTATTCTCCACCGTTTAAACCTTTTACAGTTTCACAGTTTATAATATTTGCTACCTTGAGCTCCTCCGCGCTGGCCATGTTGTTGTTGAGCATGTGGTCTCTCAGCATGTTGATAGGATCACTCTCTCTGCGGACCTCTTGGAAATTCCTCCAGTGAGCGATAGCTGAGGTGGGACATATTGGAGCAGAGATGTGAGTGATGTTTTCACAACTAATACTCATTCTAAGAGCTAAACTTGAAACATTAATATGTTAGTATGTTAGTCCATATTTACACATCCAGATTAATAAGAGACCTAAATGTTAAATATAAAAAAGCAAACCATGGATGAAGCTTATTTTATCTTAATTTGGCAAATGTTTGATTCTTCAACAACATTTGTCAATTTGAAATGTCACTGTTTCTGTCTGCTTAGTCCAATATCATACAAAACTAGAGCCTATCCCAGCATACACTGGGCAAAAATCAAGAAAGAGTGCAAACAAATGCACCGAATGCATTTTCTATGCAAAAATTTGAGTGAAAACCCACCTAATTTGCATAACCTGTTTACACATGAAAAGTATTTTTGTGATGGAAAATTGTACAGTTATAACTTTCTTTCATCATTATTATCTCCATCACCTTCCTCATAAAGCTAAAACAATATTACAAAAGCACTCCATAGCATCATATTAAAATAAGGAATAACAGTGACAGTGAGTAAATAAAAAAAAAATAATACAAAAATGTATGAAAGTACATTTTTGCGATGCTCACCTGAGGTAAAAATACAGCCTTTACCTCAGGTGAGCATCGCCCATAAAACGGTAAGTCTTAAGCTCCAGAAGGATGGGACCCTGAGTACAAGTGGAGTTGTACTGTGAAAGTCCTTTTAAATATGGTCAACAATCAACACCATCTAAAAAGAGTAGCTGTTAACTCACCTTCCCCGACCTGCAGTGATCCGCTGCAAACCTGGTTGCCTCGCGAACACACAGGATGTCCATCCCATTCACCTTAACACAAGCCCACATGTTTGCACAGGTTTCCAACAAGAGGAATGCATATTATATGTTATAAATTTCTGACATGCATTGGGGAAATGTACAGGTCATATAAACTACTAATACGTCATGGCTGTGTGTCTGTCATCAAGACAACCATGCAAACAAACAGTCCTACCAAGTGAGAAACATTTCTGTTAAAAGAAAGAATTAAGAATGGTACCCTGAGACCAGGAATGAAGTCTCCTCTCTTGTAGAAGTCTGTGCTTGCAGAAGCTCGCTCCATTGGTGTACGTTTAGCATTCCGGTTGTTCTCACAGATGAAAATGATGGGCAACTTCCAAAGAGCTGCCATGTTAAAAGTTTCAAAAACCTGACCCTGTAGAGGTTGTTGATAAGAAGAAGCTGTTTACTCTAAGTCAGTTTATACAGTTATTTTACTGAGTAAATCAGTTAAACGTGTAAACTTGCACACAATACCTGGTTGGCTGCACCATCACCACAAACACAAACACTCAGTTCGCTCTTGCTCTGATATTTGCAAGCAAGAGCTGCACCAGCACCCACGGGAACCTGTAAATCACATGCATAAACACTGTATAGACACTGTAAATGTACTACATGCAAACAGTTTCAACATAATATCCTTAAGTGCTTATACAGATGAATAACTCCACCAATTCCATTTAATGTCTTGGAGGGAGCTTTCGACTGTAAATTCTCAGACAATTACTACAGTGTTATTATCAGGGGTTGACTCAGCTTGGGCTTAGAGACTTCAAATGTTCAACAGAAAACCTGTGTTACAAACTGGTGGCAGGAAGTATGAAAGATGTGGTATCTTCTTCCTGACTGACAGATGACATGCAACTATTTGGTTGAGTTTGTGGAGGACAACAAAAACAAAGGTAACCAGCTTCTGGCAAGCCATTACAGATGTTTTAATTAATTCAGATAACTATGTGAGATCCAACAATACCATTTCCTCCATAGAAGGTTTTGGTGAACATGTGCATGGAGCCTCCTTTGCCTTTTGAAATACCTGATCTTCGGCCTGAAAACAAAAGTGGGAGCAGTGAAAATAAAGAAAAAACTGAACTCAAGGGGATCTACAATATGTTGAAAACTTACCAGCAAGCTCAGCCATAATTTCCTTAAGGGACCCACCCCTGGTGTAAGTAAAGCCATGCGTACGATAAGCAGCGATAAGGTGGTCGGTTAAGTTGATTGCCGCTTCAATACCAACTGCACAGGCTTCCTGTCAGAGGAAGACAAAAATATTTCTTTGTCCCCTCATTTCTAACAATAAAGATGTCAACCTCATGAGAACACCAGAAGAAAAGTAAGGAGATCACCAAAGTTATGATAGAACACATTGTCTTGGAACCATAAATGATGAAATATACAAAAGTTAGCTCCAATCCATACAGTAAATCTAGAGATATTCACTCAGTAAGTGTTAATCTTGACCTGCTGGTGGTGCAAGAGGAAATATCAGGGGAGCACCAAAGTCAGTAGGATTCATCCTCTGGGGGCCATGAATGTCTCTACAAAATTACACCACAAGGGGGGACCTCATCCAGCTTGTGGACATCACATTTCTAAAGGAAGGGCAATAGTAAGAATAATTTACAGAGCATAGCGTGCATGTATTTGTTTGATAAAATGGCCAAAAATAGTGTTGACCTTTATATCAAAGGTAGCCCAAGTGGTGAAGTCAGCATATGTATGTGCTGGCAGCACCACTGCAGGTCCCTGCAACAGGAGAAATGAAAAGCCTTTCAAGTTTAATATTCATATTTAAAGCTACGGTAATTCTGCAGCTTTTTTTGCTTTTTCTTTCTTTTTTTAAAGTCATCTACACATTATATTCTAACATTATTACAATTATGTTTTGAATTTTTTTATGTTGATATTTTTGGACTTACAATAATATCAAAAATGTACACTGGAGCCCTCATACGGTGTGAGACATCTCACCATATGACAAAGTCTCATCATCAGACAAATTAGACAAAAGTTCACTACAAGACCATCACAAACTACAGCCTTCAGAATGACCCTGAAGTGGAATCAACTGTTTGACACAGTCTCAACGTGCACATGAACTGTATAGATCTATTTTTTTCAATTTCAGTGTATAAGTAGGCCTTACATTTAAAAACTTACATTTCTCTGAGCAGTTGTCCTCAGTATATTGGAGATGATGTTCAGCATCTTGAGGTGCAAAGAAATGAATGCTCCTAAAGTCACATTGTGGTTTTCACAGTCAGGTCATCTTTCTGGTCTGGTCACTTGCCCCATGTAAACACAGGTTGACAACATGCCTGAGGTAAGATATAGAGTCAAACATAAATTTGACAAAGATGCAGATGCCTGATAATGAAATTATCATTCATTTTTATTTTGGCCATGAAATTGACTGATTTCTCACCTGTAGAAAAGGGATCAATATTTTATGTGATGTAGGATTCATAACATATAAGGCAGTTCATCTGTTTTTTCTTTGTTTTATACCACACCAATGGGAATAATACACTGAAAAATATTTGCTTTGAAATACATGCCTCACCATCACTATAGTTTCATTCAGCAATATGTAAAAAAACATAGGATACACAAACATATTGTTTAACGTAAATAAGCTGTGACATGACATTATTTACATTAAACAACAGGGCCTCATTATGTGGAAAGAAACCGGAGGCTACTTGTAGGTCAGTAAAGACCAGTAAACCCTACATCCTCAGAACACTATGCAACATAGCGAACAACAACCTACAGTATAACAACCACTTATAGCTGCTGTATGACTTATTGCTCCTGATGTTTCCTAGTTCTTTGTAATATATTTTATTTTCAAGCCCATTATCCTAAAATAAAAGTCAGTAAACCGTCAACAGACAAAGTAAATAACTACTAAACAAATACTAATTAATAATTATAATACTAATAACTTGTAAATTATAAGATCCAGATGCTACTTTAATAAATCAGCCAAATATCAGTGTAAGAACAATGTTGGCTTGATCAGAGATGTGCACCTGAATCAGACCCACCTCACAAATGTAATCAGGTCGGGCTCAAACTGGCTTTGATGAGATACTCATGACACTACTACTTTATTGAAGTCACTTGACATGAGACTTAATATCCTCACTAAGCCAGAAGATCTTCGGCTGGAATCAGCAGTAATAAAAAAACAAAAATAAAACAGAAAAAAGCAAATATTCAAATAGGTGCAACCTCTTCTGGTACAGTCCTTGAAAATGAAAAGGTATTAAGCTGTAAGCCATGTCCTATTGCATTTATAAATCAAAAATTAATTTGCTGAAACCATAACATGTATTGACCACTGTTCACTTCAGTACGTGGTCAAGGTTTTGGACAATTTACCCAACAGCTGTACGGACAAAGAGGAGCACACAAATACAGTAACTTAAAGCCTTTTTATTACAATGGCTCACACATAAAACCAATGTTTCCATGGAGCCTTTCCTTGCGTCATCTGCCACCCCTCTATGTAACAATTTACAACAGCAAATACTCACACCATAGGCATTTTCAGATGTATTAAGAGAGGTATTGACATAAAATTTTAATCTGTCTTCTTATTTGACTTCTCACAGACCCTACCCTTCTGGTACCCTTTAAAGGGTTACAAGTATTGTTACAATGTATATGAATACTAATGACTTTTTTCACACATGTACAGTCAGAAATTGAATAAGAACTTCTCCAAATATATGTAAGCTGTTTATGTTTGTCCTGTGAAACTCATTAAAGGCACCTGAGTACCTGAGCATTTGTAAAATAACCATATGAATGTAAACACACTCGAACACATCTTCAAACATGACTTTGAGATGATAGAAGACAAGGAGTGTGGCACAAACATGAGACGACACATTCATCCTTTAAACAACATGAGATCTGCCAGGCACATGTTTGGTTTGGCAAAATAAATTAAAATATTCCAATCCTTTACCTTAGTATTCTGAACCCTCTCTGACATACAGTATTATAGAAAGAAAAACATATGGAGACATTTGTTGTCTTTGCCCTGCTGCCTTTTATGGTGTCTTTGTAACAAGGGGTTAAACAAAAAAAGACAAGAAGTAGTTAGCTCAGACTGAATGGTTTATCATGTACACTTCAGTATAAAGAGTACAAAGCCGTTTTGTTACAGTTCAGACAGTCTCTTTATGAGATGAACAGTGATGGTTGGACTTTTCCGTAATTGCACCTCAAAAGTGACCAGAGATAATCATCAAACAAGCAAATTTAGCATCTACTAAATGTATTCACTTGGGGCCAGATTCACAAAACCTTCTGAAGATAAAAAAAAATATATAAGTGCTTAATGTTAAGAGAAGTTGAAATCTTTTGGTGCATATATTATATATTCATACTACGGTGTGGTGAGTTGGCCAATAGTTCAATAATCTTATGAAAAATATAAATAAATATGGGACAGAATTTCATGAGACTACGGCAACACTAAAGTGCACCAGAGTTTGTTTCGAACACCGAAACCATTTGAAGATTACGCAATTTACTTCCGTGTTCGTCTGATTTACATTTCCCTCAGTGAGGCTTTGTTCTTTTTATTTTTTATTTATGTAGCACTGACAACATTCAAGACTGTGGAAGCTGCTTTTCATACAGTACAAAAATGAATGTCAGTAAACGTCTTCATGAAGGTAGAATAATGTTCCTGATTTCTTTGACTGTGGCTGTATGCGAGCACCAGCAGGAGTAATGTAAAGAAGAGGGACTAAAGGGAGACGAAAACTAGACAAAACCTAGTTAGCATTAAACTTTTAAAAGGTTTATGTTAGTGTTCTTGGCAAATATTTGTTAGTTTTACTCTCAGAACATCTTTGTAAATGAGGTCCCTGCTGTTAAAATGTACAGCATTGAAATTAATTTACTTGCTGATTGTTTAGGCTCTGGGTCTGAGGAACTAGTTTATGGGACATTATATGATGTGTGTGTATATGTGAGGGGCAGGGAGGTTAACATATAATAGGGTGGGTGGGGTGATGAAAATAATTTAGCTAAGAGACTTTAGCTTGACCCACTGGTTCGTGCCGCGCACCTCCAGGGGTGGATCGTTGTAAAAGATGTGGTTGCACAGTTCTTCCAGTGGGGGTTCAGGATCTGTGGTGGCAAACTGAGCAGCATCTTCAATTTCCTTCCTCACCTCCACATCAATCTCCTACAGACACAACGCAGAGAAGAAAGAAACTCTTAGTAATTTGCTGTCAGACATCTTGAATTTTTGCCTTTTTCTTATTCAACTGGAAACACTTCCAAACGGCAGACATAAAACAGAACTCTGTGTTTGTCTGAGGCCAGTTTGTTATCTACAGTATTTGTGCTGTCGTGAGTTCAGCTGGGCTCGCAAGGAGTGATGAGACAGAAGCTGAAACCCGTGAGACTAGCCCTCTCTTCTGTCTAAACAGTGCACTGCAGTTTTTTTGTGCAAACTCCTAAACAATATCCCTTAGCTCAAAACTGCAGCAGAAATCATGTTTGTTTTTTTTCAGCTCCATGTTGTCAAATTTTAAAATACAAAAAACTTTGTTGCAAACTTGTTATATTCCCTAATCACATCCAGTGTATCCAAACAGCTGAAGGCATGGTATTATGCACTGTTAAAACAACAATTAGAATATCATCTGAAATAATATTAATAATATATTTTTTGAGGTATGACAATAATAATCCTTCAGAACCTCAAAAGGAATTTTACATGGCCACCAATTAACACAACATATAAAATAAATAAATATATATAAACAAATAAATGTCTTTCCAGCAAGTGCTTAAGTTGTAGAAATAAATGGTGTCATAAAAAGTTTTTACTGCAGTTTATCAGCAAGTAATTTTATCAGCAACCAGTTAACAAATAACATAATTTGTGTACCGTTGCTAGAACACAAATTTAAATCTGCATCTTTTTCCCCTAACTTAAAGTAATCAGCTCACTTCCTTACATAAAATTCACATTCTTGATTCAAAAACTGACTATAAAACTGAATTTATTCATTTAATATTGTATTACTTGTGTTTCCTGGATGCATTACATGTAGATGTTTTGCACGTATGTGTTGTTAATGTGGCTAGCTACATTCAGGACCACCTCAAAGTGTTTGGCTGATTAGTTCGGGAATGTGTGGTTTCAATCACATGACCCCTAAAAAAAAATAATTCCAGTCACAATAAAATATTCCTCTCCTCAGTCGTGTTTGTCAACTCAATTCATTTTGGGATTCAAATTAACTTTCTTGTTGAAAACTCATGGTGGGACTCTTTGATTAATATGGTTTGATCTAAATAAAAAACATATTTAAAAAATTTGCTAAAGATAATACAGAAATGTCCTATTGTTCAAGGGCCAACCTGCCATAGCAGCATTTTTACATTTGACAAATTGAAAACATTTGCTACCTTGAGCTCCTCGATGCTGGCCATGTTGTTGCTGAGCATGCGGTCCTTCAGCATGGAGATAGGGTCACTCTTGCCGCGGACCTCCTGGATCTCCTCACGTGTGCGGTAGCTGAAAGGGGAGAGATTGGTGCAGGGGTGTTGTAGGGATGCACTAATACAATCATTTTTTAGAGCAGACACTAAATCCAAGTGCTACAAATATATAGTATTTGACAATCTTGATTACTGGCAATACATTACTTTAACTAACTACTTATAATATGATAATTCATTTGGGGTCATTGTGCAAAACCAATCAACAGAACAAACTGAGTAATGTTGCTATGAATTTTGGTGCGTTTACATTTCTCATCAGAAATTCCTCCTGTATTACTTAAGCCAGACGTTAGTCTGCTAAACCCAATGGCAGTATTAATGTCTGTGTTCAGTCCATCCCTAGGATGTGGTCGGGGCGTTGCAAGGCCACTACAGCGGGAAGGAAGACTACATGAAGACTACTGAGGGACAGTGGCAGAAGCAAGGGGCAGCATCACAGTGAGGGTAACATTTGTAGGTCAGATTATTGTTAATACATAATGAAAAATGATCAATACATAAATTTATTAATAAAAGATAATTTAAGAAAGAGTTATAGTAATCAGTTACAGCAAACTGTAACAAATTAAAGGTCAGGAACTGTGATCTTGTACCTGACACCGGGATCACTCATACTGTGTCCATGATAGCGGTAGGTCTGAAGTTCCATGAGAATGGGACCCTGATGAAAGGACAAAAATAATTTAGCTGAGAAAATGACAACCACATTTCCTGCTTAATGTAATTCAACATTAACTCACCTTCCCAGATCGGCAGTGATCAGCTGCAAACCTGGTTGCTTCCCGAACACACAGAACATCCATCCCATCCACCTGGACACAAAAACAATATCTCAAAATTTCATTAACCACTATGTGGCCCCTTACAGAAAATACATTACAGTAATTCATAGTCAACTAATGATGTGGACAGCAAAAGGACGACAACACTCACAAACAAACACTCTATAGGTAGACGAAATGAATGATGCTACTATAGGTATACACAGGGTACTGTATTGTATATGAAAGTCTAGACTGGTACTAAGATTGTATCATATTACATTACATTCATTTGGCGGAAACTTTTATCCAAAGAAATATTATGATGTTATCGCCACAGATATCTTGTTCAAACTGACTCATACAAAAATATAAAAATAACATATATTAATTATATTGTATAGTAGGTTTTGTCAGTGGGGAAATAAAGTTTAAAAACATGAGTAGTAACAGTACCCGGAGACCAGGAATGAAGTCTCCTCTCTTGTAGTAGTCTGTGCTGGCGGCAGCTCGCTCCACTGATGTGCCCATGCCGTACCTGTTGTTCTCACAGATGAAGATGGCGGGGAGCTTCCAAAGTGCCGCCATATTGTAGGCTTCAAAAATCTGACCCTGTGAAATACAAAACATTCTTTTCTTTAAACGTGGCACAAAGATATAATGGCTCTTTTTAAAAAGAATTCATCAATGGAGGAAGACTGTCCTCTACTTATCAGCTGCTATTGATCCCAATCCAGTAAGTAAACAAAGCTTGACTAAAATCGCAGGAATTTCTGTGCCATACCTGGTTGGCAGCACCGTCACCATAGAGACTGACACACAGCTCGTTGTTGCCCAAATACTTGCAGGCCAGAGCCACACCAGCACCCAGGGGAACCTGAGGAGAGTTCAGAGATGTCTGGGGTTACATTATATCAATCTTAATGTATGAAGTGCTCATTTAAACAACATGTAAAGAGGCTGCTTCGTGAAACACAGTCTTGATACAGACATCACACAGTTCCCAGTGGGTTCAGCACCCTAAAGGCTGTAGTCCTTCAATAGAAGTTAAAACATGAAATTCATCAAAACAAGTTTATTCTTACGGAGTTTTCACATGATAACTGCATCATACAGAATAACCTGGATGTTTTGTGTGAATCGGTCACTTTTTTTCTTAACAAAGCCAATATTATATTTTATGTGACTTGCCTGTATGCAGTAATCTGACACTAATTACTACCCCTGAGTTGTGATTTCATATTACAGGTTGAAGCCAAACAAGGACATGAAGTTTTGTCTCCCTTTTCTCCATTTTGAAATATATATTATTTATTATTAATTTAAGACTGCTAACTTGCTAACAAATAATTGTTTTTCTGTCCTCGCTTTCTTTATTTCACTGCATGCCCTTTTAAAATTAGTTTGACACTAACATAATGTCATTAGTCTGGGTGGATAATAACAGAGTTTGGCATTTTGTTCTTCTTGATTTCTTGCCATAATATCTCTAGCAAAGCTTGAGCACCAGCCAGGCCGTTATGGAATATGCAGGTACAGATAAGCATGTTTACAACCAATGTCACCTTCCTTTAGTTGCATTATATTTCCACAATATAAGTCAACACTATCAATCCAGGCCAACTAATTATACCTGCATTTAGCCCTTATAAGACTTATCACAATTACATCAAACTGACAGCATACTGGTAGGATATGTAGATTTTATCTCATTATCTCTCCTTTCTCAAACAGCTGAACAAAATGTGGCAAAAAAAAACAAATGATAAATTGACCAATTTGGTTTCAAACAATCTGCTAATAGACTTCCGTGATATACCTGAGCTCCGACAATTCCATTTCCTCCATAGAAGTTTTTGCAGTACATATGCATTGAGCCTCCTTTGCCCTTTGCAATACCTCCTTTTCTGCCTGCAAATCAAAAACAAAAAACAGAGGTATAAGAAAGCTGAGGTGAAAGAAAAACTGAGTAACAATTTGCATCTAAAAGTCAATCACGAGCAGAGCTCTAAATTATGTAGTGATGGAAAATGGCATGATGTCTCAGCGTTGGAGACTCACCGGTGAGCTCAGCCATGATCTCCTTCACGCTCCCTCCTCTGGTGTAAGTGTAGCCGTGGGCGCGGTACGCAGTGATCAGGTGGTCTGTCAAATTAATCGCTGCTTCAATACCAACCGCACAGGCCTCCTGCAAGGTGAAGACAAACAGCTTGACATGATGTCTGTGTGAGCGTACATGTGTGGAGATGTGTTATAAAATGCTGTAAATCCACACAGAAAAAAAAAGGATAGGTTTTAGAAATTTACTATAGTGATCTTTTTAAAAACAAATACTAATAACTGAGCATCAGTTTTAAAGTTATATATCTGTTTGTATTTCAAAGATTTCTTCCAAGAGCAACAAACATAAATCATTCCTTTAACACTGAAGTGAAACGCCTCCTATATTTTTACTGTATAGTTTAGGAAAAATTATAGCGCACTCTACCTGGCCGTCATACAGGTGACAGAATCCTCTGATGATCTTCTGCTTATACAGCTGATCTGCCTTCAGCTCCATACGCCTTATGAGCTGCATGGTGCGGTAGTACTGCAGACCCTCATCACGAGTCATAACCACCTGAGTGGCCGGGGCCTCATCCAGCTTGTGGATGTCACATTTCTACAGGGAAGAAAATACCCATAATAACTCACAAACTGCCATTGACATTTATCAGATTAGCAGAAAATACAGCTTAGTGTTTGAAGCTTACCTTTATTTCAAAGGTAGCCTGGGTTGTGAAGTCAGCATATGTGCGTGCTGACATGACCATTGCAGCTCCCTGCCGTGGGAGAGAAGGAGATTAAATAAAACTTGACAGCCACAAAAGCATTCAAATCTGCTAAGGTTTGAAATTTTTCAATACTAGAGCCAATAACCTGAACTCTAGTATCAATAGTAAAACTCTTTGTTCCATTTAACAAAATAAGCAAAATGTTCCCGTATATGTAATGTTGTCTATACACAAGCAGCCGTACCAGAACTTTGTTTAAATACAATAGTCAATCAAAATATTGATTTAAATAAGAACTATTTGACTATCAATATGTAAACTAAACTATGAGTCTGACCAGACATTTGATGGGAGGTTTTTGGTTGATACCAAAACAGTACTGAAGTTCGGTACCCAGACCTTAAAGCTGCTACTGTTTAGTGAGCGTGTCTCTTAAAATATAACTAATATTTAGATTAATCTCCAGTCCATGTTAGACAACATACTGTATTAAAACATACTGCACATTACCCCAGCCCAAATAACAATAAACTTAATTGTGAAATAACAATAATAGTGTAAATTAAACAAACTGCCATATTAAGCTTTTACTTTTTAAGTGCAGCTCATTGGGCAATCAACTCCAGTTATTCATCATGAACATAACGCTCTATTTAACCATTCAGCAGTTTGTTAGGACATCTCAAGAAATCCTCAAGGACCTCCCAGCTACTGCTCAGATCATTTCAGCTGCCAACTTAGAAAAAGATGTAAACAAAAGTGCTACAAAGTTGCATAACCAATTGTTTTAGGTAGGAAATCAATCAAAATGGACCACAGGTATTAGACAGTTCAGACAGTTTAGTCTTCAGTTTAGCAGGAATATTAATCAGAATGGACTTCTAGTGGTATAAATGACAATAAAAACAATATACAAACTATATATATATATATCCCAGACAGAATGAGCAAACGAACTTTATAGCCAGTTACTAATGCTAGCTGTCAATTATCATAAAACTGCCAGCCCCTGACTCCATAATGAGAACTGAAGAGTTAAACAACGTGAGATATAATGACATTTTAAAGGACAGGGTCTTTACAGAACAAAGCACGGCAGCTTTGATACAGACTTCAGATCTGTGTGCAGACTTTAGCTCTGTTAGCCGAACCAGCTACCACTTGGCCTCACAAGGTCAGAACAGCGACGTCAGTCTTGTTCTGGGTAAAAACTGGAGGTTTCGCTGGAAGACTGTCGCGTAGTGTTGGGTTTAGACCGTCCTGGGTTTAAACATGACGTGCACTTACATTCCTCTGAGCGCCAGCCCTCAGCACATTACAGATATTGGACAGCATCTTGTCCCGAGCTCGCTCTCCACAGTCCCTGCACCGATCGGCTCCGTCCTTCTGTCAGACGCTGCACTTCCGGCTCCGCTCGCTCTTCTTCTTCTTCTCCCGCTGCAATAACGGCAGAGAGCACGCTGCCGCCGCCACTTCTTCTGTGGTCTGTAGGTGACAGCACATGTAGGAAAGAATGACTCGTTTTTAAATCAGATTCATAAATAATGCGGGGTTTAGCTTGTAGATTCGTTCACTTCAATAATAATAATAATAATAATAATAATAATAAAACAAGTTTTTCTCTTTTTCTGACCTAGTTATAGCCCAATACCCAGGAAAATAGAGAAGGGGTAGCCTAATCCTCCCCTTCGCCACAAACTGAATTTACACATTTGATGAGGGTGACAAACAGAAATGACCATAAGGCCTTGTTATTACACCAAATATGATAAATCTCATGTTTCATATGTTGTATAAGGGCAATGCATGAGCAAATATTCTCTTTGTCTGCCAAACTACATGTTATCCCATATGTTGTCTTTACTTGTGTTTGGGTTCAATTAGACCCCAAAGAACATCCCAAATTAGACCTCTTATGAACATATGAACGTTATAAAACTCAAGCAACATCAATCCTAATAGACTTATTTTGGATTTGAAGGGGTAGTGCTGCATAAAAACACCAATCACAGATATAGCCCATCTGAAAATCAGAGGTCACACCTGCTTTATCCTGAGGCCTGTTATTATTGAAGGCCATTTGTCAAATTAAAGCTTTACCTCAGTTTATATTGTGGATATCCCTAAATAAATGTATTATCTGAGCCACAATAAACGTGGGAGTATTTCAGCACAGGAGTACAAGTTGGTTTTTGGGACTGCAGGCAAAACATAGTAAAGCTGCCTTGTGTAGTCTGCAGAATGCACTTTAGTTGATGGGCACTTGAAGACGATTTTACTTTCACCCAGTGAACAGAGAGTGGGATGAACAGGGAGGATTCTGGGGCCCACGTCTCATTTTTTGCCACAGGGCCCTAAACCAGCCATTATCACTGCAAAGGATTTTTTTTATTTTTTTATTTTTTACCAAAGTCAGATATCTACTACTTTTTTTTGCTGTTAATCCAAAACGGTGAAAATACTAAGTGATCCTATAGCCCTAAATGCCCTGGATAGGGTAGCATTATTGTCAGCCTCTGCTCATGATCATGATTCAGTAGGTTATCTATGGGTAACCTCCCGTGTAATACGATGCAAATCAAGATAGGAAACAGTTGCATCAAGCTGGTTTTTTGCCTGGTGCTGTTAGAGTCAGCTAAGTGTGGTTTGGATCTGGTCGGGCTGTGCGCAGAGAGGAAATCTCCCCCCTGTCTACCGGTAATGTGTTAACAGCCCCGTGCATCAGGGCGGGCTCTCTGCGACGCACGCTGTGCTCGATCGATACCAAACTCGATTGTGTGCGCAGCATCACCACCATCATCATCATCATCATCATCTCCGCTCCGGTCCCCGCATCTCTCTCCTCCATCCACACAGGGACTCTGCTTTCTCTGATCGCCATCTGCAGCCTTCCACGGTGACCTTCAGACTGTCTCTTTGAATGGTGCCGGCGTGTTTTCGCCCGCTCACTTGCTGCTGCTGCGGAGCGAAGCGGGTACCTGTGCTGCGTCGGCGTCACTGCGGAGTGTTTCCACTGACCGCGCGCCTGGGTGTATTCCGCCCGTGACAGCGGCTGCCATGGCGAAAACAGTCACTTCATCCAGTGCGATGACAGGTAAGCTTGGTGTCACGTTTGTTAAGGCTGGTACCCCCCCCCCCCCCCCCCAGGCGATCGGACCCTGTTGTTGTTGTGCTTGCGCCGCCGTTTAAAGCAGACTCATGAATGACGCAACTGACATTTCCACTGCTTTCTGTGCAGTGATAATCCGGCTTCACTGTTGTGTTCATTCGGGAAGTGCTGGTTTGGTTTCACTGGATGCCGGTCTGTAAAGTGCATGGTCAAAAATACGGAGGGACAGTTTTTTTTTTCCCCCTGAAGACCCCAAATCACTAGGCCTAATGGTTTTTTTTATCACGGGTGAAAGTGCCTCTTTGTGTGTTCCCGTCTTTTGTTATTGTGTGATTCCCATTTTCTCATCAGGTCGTCCCAGCATTACAGATTTAAAAAGGGTCATGCTACTTAAAAGGCAAAATCAGGCTGTGTGTCGCCTTTTGTTTTTTGGTGATGACGCGACTCAATCGGATAAAAGGGTTCAAGTGGGAGGAGAGAGGAGGACTGGATTGATGCCTGTAACCCAGGACAGACCCGTGGATTACACTGTGTCATTTTTAGGAGCATCAAACCATTGTGTGATGACTTTGTGGGTTGAAGACTGGGTCATTGTCTAGCTGGATGAAGATGAACCTTTCACATTGTATTTCCTACCCTCCAAACCCTGAAAGAGGAGAAATCTCCCTGCAGGTCAATAATCAAATGTGATACAGTTGCATGAGTGACTTTATGCTACTGTTCCAGACAAGACTGTCAGCCCACTAGTTCACTGCTTTATTGAGAATGTACTGGAAAAGATGCAAGGTGACTACTGCATACGTAGTTATGTTGGAACCTTTAGACCTATTTTTTAAAGCTCTGACCAAAGAAAATCTGATTTTGCTTTCAACTCTTTGGCAGCGTCTTGTACACATAATTTTGTTTCTGCAGCTTGTACTTTTTACAAAAACAGGTTTTATGTTCAAGAATAATGTCTGTACAGCTCTATAAGATATAAAATAACAGCAGCATTCCCCTCAAAACCATGAAAGCTACAGTAGATACGCCCCAGGTCATTAGAGGTAGACTACCAGTGAATGAATCACTGAATAAATCAATCAAATGTTCTCATGGAAAATGATCAGTGTTACAAGTTAAGCATGCTGAATGTGTACAGAAATGTGTTTAGTTACGCATAAAAGTTTAGGTCAAGTGAGCAAAGTGAAATACAGACAGCTCATCAGCCGCACCACATTTAAGAGAGACTCAGTGTTGTCTGCCAGGTTCTTACACAATAAAAGCCCTGACTGAAAAGAGAGTCATTCACTTGATCAAGTGAAGCGACTGACTGTGTTGGCAGTTTAGCCCACAACGCACATATTGATTGAGTGAATTTGGGGAATTAAACTTTTTCACCTCTTTAGTTCACATATTCAGATGCACATTTGAGATTTAGATTAGTTATTTGGGGACTGTTAGCAACTCTTGATATCCATATTACATGATAGATTTTTCTATTATTTATTTAATGTATTAATTTAAACTATAATGCTGATATAAGACATTTCCTGTTAGTATATAAACTAAAAAATCTTTTTTTCATTTTGAGTATTTACTCCATTTTAGGTGTCTATTTTTCTCTTAATCACAGACTTGTTACAGTATATGAGTTACACACATCTTCCACACACACCCTGTTGCTATAGTTTCTTGGATGTATAACAGCAAAGTTCTCCATTTACAACCATTGTCATTGGGGATATTTGTGCGGGAATATGAGCTCACTGTTTAGATCAATACTCTGTGTATTCTTTGATTTGGTTTGTACGTTAGGGGAAAAAATGGCTTCACCATCCATCACTCTACTTCCTGAGAAGAGATCTCCAACAAACGGTCACAGCTCTCCAGCCCGAACTGGGAAAACTAGTGAGTAATCCTCTCTCGGCTTCTGTCACGTAACTCACACTTTATTTCCAAGTAATTTCATCTGGATGAAAATTACTTATATAAGGATTTGCAATTACTAGATAAATATTATAGATTGCATGATATGGTTCTGTAGTACCTATACATTTTAAGAAATGTGTATCCGGGCTGCTTTGTTATCAGTGATTGCAGGAGCTTGTTACAGCAGCAACAAAAGCTCAGCAACAATAACCAAAAGAGGCATTCAGCATGTGTGGAGTGACTATCACATCAAGGACAGCTCCCCCCCCCCCCCTCTCCTGCATATTGCTGCAGTTGCCCTTGGCAGGAGGATGCTTGGCATTTTTGCAACACAATGCATTTAACACAGAGCGGCCCCACACAGAGCTGAGGAAATGTTTCCCTCTGCCGGTAACAAAGCAGCACTGCAGGTCAGTCCTGTGGCGCTGATGTCATTCCTCTTTAGACAAAGCTGCGTGTGCTCTCTCTCCTTCTGTCATGGTGATCCCAGCTCCATCTAACACAGAGAAGAGGCCACACATAAATGGGCACGCATCCCCTTCACACTTACCAGCCAACAGCAATAACAACCATGCAGGTAAACAAAGTAAGTCTCAATGTTTGCTTCTATTAAAAAGATTTTTTCTCTCTGCTTTAATTTGGCTGCCTTTTTTTTTTTGTTCCCTGACATCTACATTTATCTTTCAGTTGTGGAGGGTTATATGAAGACAGACGACAGGATGCGATTAGCCAAAGAGAGACGTGAGGAGAGGGAGCGCAGCCTAGGTAGGTGATTTCCTGTTTTTTTGGCACAAGTGCAAATAAAGAGACTGATTTTTGTGAACTGAGAGGCTCTGAAACAACTTTAAGTTCTTGTCCCTGCTGTGATTGCAAAGTTTTTTGTCGTGGCATTTCTCTCTCCACAGTTTAATTGGTTGTGGATGGACTTTGCCAGCCAGTAGACGATTTACTTTGAGTTCACTGGGCTTTTGATGTGATGAGCTAAGTCACTTCAGAGACTGTGACAGTAACATAGAGTAATCCACAAAAGTAGGTCTCCCACTCACAGTTTTTCATTGGCTCCTGCAGTTGCCTCATGATGACAAGGATTTCTATTTTCATGATAGTTTGGGTGTGGATTGACAGACAAGATCAAATTCACTGTAACACATAAAAGTCGACGTTAAAATGGCCAATTCTGAGTGTTTAGAACAAAAAAAAAAAGGATATTACCACACTACAAAGAAAAATAAGATAAATCATGTTATGTTGTATTATGTTGTATTTTGTATTTAGTATTTTGAAGAGAGGTTAAAATGTATTGATCAAAGTGTTGTTTCAAAGTGGTCAAATATCTGAGTCGTTTATTTCTTCCGATATATATCCTGAACTCTACATGACCAGCTAAAAAGCCACTGACAACATTGGTCCATTAACTCAAATATTTTTTCCCATGGAACCTGTAGCAGAATTGGTCTTGTCTCTTTCAGTGGCCAGGGAGCAGCTGATCCGGGAGAAGGAGCGCAGAGCTCGGCTGCAGTATGAACGCACCATGGAGGAACGCTGGAGGCGGCTGGACGAGCAGAGGCAGAAAGAGGAGGTCCGCAGAGCTGCAGTGGAGGAAAAGAGGAGGCAGCAGTTTGAGGAGGAGAGGGTCAGCTGATCTAACATAAAATCATAATCAAGCTCTGTCTAACTTAAGAATGCACTATTGCCTATCGATCTAATCTGTGGTTGAGTGTGCAGGATGCATAAAAACTGCCATGTGACTTAACCATGGCATTGTAAAAGAATGACAAAGCGAAGCCAGTAGTGAAGCGACAGTGTTCAGATAAAGGTCGGCTCTGCTGTGTTGCATTCAGGAGCGGCTGGAGGCCCTGGTGAAACGCTCACTGGAGCGAAGCCTTCAGCTGGAGCAGAGGGCCAAACGCTGGAGCAGAGGCTGCCCCACAGGAGCAGGTAAGATTGAAGCTTATATAGTTCGCAAATATATAGAGAGTTTTGAATAGAAGCATGGTTGGCAGAAGAGATGTGAATGATCAAATGTGAATCAGCTGAAACTGAGAAGCAGCAGGGTATGCAAGAAAATGTATGTACGCTATGAGTTTGTGTGCGTGTGTGTATGTGTGTATTAAAGAGAGCCTTTCTCTTGGCCTGATCATTGCCGACAGCCTGGCTGCTGAAGTACGCATGAGCAAAAATGTGTTCCTTGTTTCCCTCAGAGACTGGATGGAGTTACATATCAGCCCTGGTGTCTATGTAGCAATAAACTACATCTTCTCAACTTCTGGGGTTGATTGAAATAACGGAAATGTGAAAATAACACAGAAATCATCTGTGCGCATGTCTGTCTTTTTTGATATATACCACCACTTAAATTAGACCCCCCCAAAAAACTGTTTAGGTTATTATATCATGACATCCCTGCTGGTATGTTAACTCCCATCCCGGTCTCTACAGCTGGATGAGGAATTGCTCAAATAAACTGTTCATAACGCTCTGTCTGCTCTGCTCCGCCCGCTGCCTATAGGTGACAGTGAGAATGCCCCACTCCCTTTTTCTGCTGCCTCCGCCTTTTCCCATGGCATTGCCTCCCCCCTTCCTGCTGTCAGCGAATCTGGTAAAGTTAAGCCCCCATTGCCGTCCCAAATGTATCTCCCCTCTTGTTCAATCAACAGTTACCGTGTCTGTTTTTGTCTTGGCTTTGGGTGGGCTGAAACTTAAACCAAAGGCAAATGTGTTCTTCCTGTGATGCATGCATGTTAAGTTGCTCTTTTGTTGAACTTTTAATGGTGCCTTTATTGCCATTTGCTGTGTTTGTGCTCTGCTGCACTGGCTTTTATCTTTGAGTTATTGCTGCAAAAGGGATGCAAATTAACAGGCAGATGTCATCAGCAACATTTACCTAAAAATACTGCTCTTTTCATGATATAACCTAATATTCAGGCAGAATCGAGCTGAAACATTTCCCTCCTCCTAATGTCCTGGGGGAACTTTCATTCTTTCCTCTTTTGTAGAGGCAAACTCTGCTGCATGACGGCAACTGGACCAGCATGAAGGAAAAAAAGGACGATGAGAGAATGCACCAGCATAAAGCACATAGCCATTTCATAGATTGAATCTTGTCAGCAGAAACACGTGTTCCTCCATTAATTCATCACCTTCAGCCCATGTGTTGTAGTTAACACATATAGTTTGAATAACTCTTAACTCTTCTCTAGAAATCAACCTCCGGATTAGTTTCCCCAGATTAGTAACGTCGCTGTAATTACAATCAGGACACGGACACTGGATTAGATTGACTCGGAAATCTCAATGATCTCAAACATTAGTAGTATTATTTTCATGTTTGTAGATATATTTGTTTCATTTTTGTTTTCGATAACCTGGGATTCGGGTTTCAAAATGAAAGCAGCTAAGAGGTGCTGACTCCGGGTCTCTGGAGCAGACGGTTTTGGAGATTAATCGCACATGACCTAGAATAGAAATATGCACACTAAAATAGACACAGATACAGGCCTCTCACTGAGAGGCCTGCACTCTATAGAGATTACTCTTTACAGATGGTGACAGATGGACGAGAAGTTACAAGAGATGGCAAGAAGACTGCTTCTAGTGTCGTACAATGTGTTCCATGTTTAAGGCCTTTGCTTTTGTGATTGTTAGTTTGCATAAGGTCTGTGTGTGTTTTCATTTGCTGTCACTGTTTTGGGTGTGGCAAGGAGAGAAATGTTGGTTGCTGCTTTCGGCATTATTGTTCACAGCCACCATGCTGGCATGTGTGTGCGTGCATCACATTACATAGTAGCATACAGACGCAGGATTAATTCTTAGGAATGACGGTGGCATTAACACACCCCATTATGTCTGACTGTTGGCTGAATCAGTCATACTGGCAAATGGAGACAAAGATGTGTTCAATATCCTTCCATCAGTCAGGCCTAATCTAATACTGGGAAATCGATGGCCTCTTTTTGGCAGAATCCGAACAGGAACATGTCCCTCTGTGTTTGTTTGGACAAAGTTGATCATGCACTTTTTCCTATTGCTGCTAAAAGTGAACCCAGACCAAAAGTTGATTACCACACCTTCAACTAGAGAGAATAACCTTATCACTCAGTGAAACATGTATGCCCATATCCGTAATACATACCTGCAATTTAGGAATATATTGTAAGCCTCAATTGGGTGCAGCACACACTGTCCAGTGAAGCCCCTACCCACTCCGGCAACTGTATTAATAGCCCTCTGTCACTTGTTATTTTCCATGAAATTGATTTGATAAATATCGTGTTTGTCATCATGCAGCGCCCTGCAGCCCTCACAGGTCACCTTTCTGCGGCTCACTGAACCCTGCAGATCACAATAGAGCTGGATTTCAGGGAGGCTCTCAGTCCACTCCCAATACACCCAAGGTCAGACAACGCACATATGCATATGCTGTACCTTGACATGCTTACATAACACCTGTAAGAATCAAACATTAATGGATAAAAGCTGAAAGATCTTATGCCTCAAATTGCTTACAGAAAGAGCGGCTGCGCAGAGAGAGGAGAACTGCATCCCCAGGTTGTGGATCCCCCGTGAGAAGATCTGAGTCCCCTGCAAGTGTCACCAAGCACTTGGCTTCCCCTACTACCTCCAAGTAAGACTATTTGTTTAGTGTTGAATTGAAAAGTGGCCAAACGTGGCTGTCCAGTACTATTTTACAATTTCTTTCCTGTCATGAAACACTTAATTCTCAAGCCAAACTTCTCTACCTGTGTGCAGGCTGGCATCTAAGATGCGTGCCCAGTCTCCTAACAATGCACACCAGTACCATTACTCTCCTACAAGACAACGCCCGAACCTGTCAACTGATGATAGAAAAGCAGAAGACAAAAAGGTGGAAAAACACAGTGAACAATCCAAAGCTGAGACTGCAGTGAAAAAGAATACTGACAGCACCAATCCATCTTCACACATTGAGAAGAATGTGGCCAACGTTGAAATCACTAAATCCAGATCGTCCAAATGTGAAACTCTTGGTAAAGATGCTGAAAAAAACCAGTCCCCTGACAGGAAGGAACACATGTCTCCTAAAGGGGATCCGTCAGAGAAGAAGATGCAGAGCAACGCTCAGGATGGAGAAAAGAAAAAAGGTGGACTTTATTTACACAAATGACCGTAGAGTATTTGCTACCTAATGCTAAATTACGTTTTAGAACACTTGGATGATCTTACACCAGTCTCTCTGTGTGTTTCACAGAATCAGCATCATGCACGTCTACAGCGAAGCTGGCAGCTGGCACAACAAATGCAGAGGAGGCTACCCGGTTGCTGGCAGAGCGTAGGCGTCAGGCTCGAGCTCAAAAAGAACTGGAAGATAAAAAACGGGAACAAGAGGAAGAAGAAAGGTGAGTTCAATTTATAAACCATGTATGAGTGAGTCAGCATGAAATAGTCTGTGAGGTTTAAGTCCTTAATAAGGTTTAATAAATGTATGCACCTGCTTATCAGACTAAGAGAAGAGCAACTGAGGAAGCAACTCGCACAGGAGCAGCGACAGCAGGAGGCAAAGGCTCAACAAGTGAAGGAAAAGGGGAAAAATGAGGAAGAAAATGCTCACAGGCTGAAGCAAGAAGAAGACAAACAAAAGAAAGAGGAGCAGGAGAAGGAACTACAGACCCAGATGGACAAAGAGGTAAGAGATCATTATAAGGTGCCGGGCATTTGCCCTAATGCTGCTATGTATTGGCTTTAGTTTTTGGTGATTTTATTGGTCTTTTATTGGTTCCGTCTTACTGTTTCTGGTTACAAATAGAGTTCCTCTTTATTGTAACAGAGAGAAAAAGCCAAAGTCCAGGCTCAAAAGGACGTAGAGCGTCAGCGACAAGACAGAGAACTGCAGGCACACCAAGAAGAGGAGGAGAGGCAACTAAGAAAAAAGGTAAGTTTAAACAGAAAAACCCTCAGAAAGGACAGTCCAAACACTCACTGCATGCTGATTGCACGTTGCACTTGAAATATTTAAAACTTCTGGAAAGTTCACTCAGTGATTAAATGTTGGTGTATTTTGCAGAGAATTGAGGAGATCATGAAGAGAACTAGGAAGGATGAAACTGACTTGAAGGTACTGTAAGAGACAGCCTCTGTTCTCGTACAGTAGTCCTGCTGCCTTTAAGCACCTGCTGATTGTGTGATCAGGATATTTTTGTTTTTTAATGGAAAACTCTGACTTCCTGTTGTTACTATCTTAATTAAATTGTATTGTTGATGAGTCTTTGGTTTTGTGTCCTGATTACCCCAAACGTTGACTTGATCGTCTCTGTTCTGCTTTGAATTGCAAGGACGAACAGGTGGAGACGAAGCCTGTCTCACCACCAGGTTAGTTATTCAGTCCCTCTGCAAATACTTAAGTTTGCTTGCTGTCCCTGCTTACCTTACCCCTCTCTGTATGCCTTGCAGCTGTAAAAATGCAAACAGGGCATGCACAGTTTATGATGTGATGCGATTCATTTATTAGCTTATTTTGAGCATGCGCAGCAGTATTCACGTTTTTTTGAGTTGGCTTGTGTGACATCTCGATAGGCGACAGATGCCAATATTTTTCCAGCATTTTTGTTCCTGTGCTGTGTAATAACTTTGGATTTGGCCATTCAGAAGAATGAACAGCTATGATCCTCATCCAGCTTGGGTCACTTTTTTTTTGTTTTTTTTTTTGCTTGTGCTTTGGGCAATACATTCAAAACCATTTTGTGGGGATTATACAGTATTTTCTGGAATATGGAGCAGCAGCCAAGGACTTTACTCTTGGTGCTGATAGGGCACCTTTTACTGTAGAGCAGCACCATGGGAGCTGACTGTAAAATTAGCTGCCCTTGAAAATGTCCTTGGAAGTTTTATTCAGGGACTGCTCTGCACAGTGTGAGCTAGCACTTCATTTGGACTGTTCTGTTAATTCTCACTCATTTGGGTGTTACAATTGAGCACTGCAATATTTAGAATTAACGTGTCCAATAATACTGGTAATATGTAACACCCACTGTTACTCTTACCAGGAATAGACTCAAGTCAGCGCCAATAGAATTCAGTTGACGTTAAAAGGACATTCCAAATAAAGTGAAGCCCACTGTGATGTTTTTTTATTCTCCACAGGTGAAGTAGAGACTGTTCAAACTAATGCTCAGGTGAACACGCAAGCAGTCAAAAAGGTTGGGTTTCAGGTTAAAGAGCAGGTCACCGTCCAGGACAACACGAAGGAAAGTGCCACGGTGAAGAAAGAAGACGCAGCAGCAGCACAGACGGTCAATCAGAAGAGCTTGCCAGTTAAAAACAACACTCATCAAGTGACACCGACACACAGTGTTCCTGACAAGAGAGCGGACACAGCCTGTGTGCTCACGCAACAGGGAAGAGAAGTGGAAATGAATGGAAACAAGCAGCACAGAGCAAATGTTAAGGCCACAGACCAAATAAAAAAAGAGCCGACAAAACCGACAGCAGATGCCAAAGTCAACCAACGGGAGGGTGGTATGATGAATGGCGCTGTGAAGGGTAAAGGAGGTGCCTTGATGAGTAGCCATGTCACCGCCGAGGTAAGCAAACAGGTGTCAACAGTTGAAGAAAAAGCTAAAGGAGGGTCCCAGGTGTCTGTGCCGGTGGGACACCTATCCCCGCCAATCATCAAGCTGCAGCCGCTAGATGTGAAGGGTACGGGGTCTTGTGATGAGGTGCAGTCCATGGAGGTCAGGTGAGTCACCGGGTAACCCAGTGTCATTATAGTAGTACTGTATAACGTGTGCTCTGCAAGAACACCCATGATTTTGGACACCAACATTAAGCGTTTTTTTTTCTTATTATATTTCAGCCCGGCTTCAAGGGAGGAACTGATCTCGATCCCAGAGTTCTCGCCAGTCAACGAAATCCAGCACAGCAGTATGAGTAACACCCGTGCCCTTGAAGATCTGATGGACCTGACAGGCAGTGTCACCTACCCGAAACTGTCCTCTCAAGGCAACATAGGTGACTGCAACAAGAACCTCATTGAGGGTGTTGTTAGTCCCATGACAGACTCAAAGCGTATTGGGATGTCACCTCCGTCCTCAAATAAACTTAGCATCCAGTAGTCCATTTATCTCTCTCTTCTTCTCCCTCTCTCGCTTGCCTTCTCTCTCTCTTCCCTCTCTCTGTCACACACATACACACTTATACACTCCTGCGGTGTCATATTTTGAGTATGTGCCCCTGTGTCACTGCATTTATGGGAATAGAGCCATAGTGATTGACTTAAAAAAAAGTTACTGTAAACCATGACTTGCAATATAAACCAAACTCCTATATTATAATCACATAGCAACTGACTATTGAAATAATGCGACAAAGATTTTGTTGAATCTACAGTTGTTGTTAAGAGGACGAGTGTGTGTGTGTGCATGATGAGCACATGTGAAAGAGGGTCAGGGAGAGAGGGTGTGTCTTGATGTGTGAAATGATGACAAAAAAGACAAATATCAGGGTTTTGAATATTAGAGAAATTAAAAAAAAAAAAAACACTGTATTGCTAATGTACACTAAGAATCTCTAATTTTCCCTGCACATATTCCTCACTGGGTCCCACTTCAGTCCCAGTATGGAGTGATAAAGCCTGCTCAGAGTATTGATAACTGCATTTGTACCTCTGCCTTTTCACATGCCCACTTAAGCCTAAACCAATTCAGTGTGTTGCAGGGAAAGGCATGCCTATTTCTTTTTCATGATAATTTTTAATACTCCAAAAATGTCCTTCAGTGTTATCCATGCATGTATTGATGACTGATTTGTCTGGAATTTAATGGATTTATCTGGCAAACTTAAATCCAGCAGGACTCTCAGGACCAGGCAGTCCTGCACTCACTCTCTAACCCAGCAACGTCTGATCTTGGGAATCTTCACATTTTCAATTTCATGGCCATTTAAACTTTATTCTTTTTTATCTTTAACCGGGACTTTCTAACTGCACGTGTTTGAGGAGGCTGATTCCAAAGCTGTCAAATGAATGTTGTCGCACATTTAAAAAAAAACACGGCATCAACACAAATGATGGTACATGTTTGTTGCAGACTAGAATGAATCGCTCTCTTGGACTCTATTGCAAATATACAGTAATTGCATTCACAGAAGCTTATTTCACCGGCAAGGTGGCCATTTTTCAACGATTTCACAGATGAAATGGATTTCCATTTATGAAAATACTGACAGCTGAGCAACTTAGACATCCAGTAACGTATATAGATTCCAATCAATAGATGAATAGATATCTGGCTATGCGTAAGACTGAAGTGCACTGGGGCAGGAATGTTTGCTTAACAATCAACTTGTAAGTGTGCCCTGTAAAGAGGCTGTTTTTCTCTTTCCATCATGTTGTACTGTGTGGTCCTGTATATGAATTATCCAGGGGCCTAAAATGACAAATAATTGCAATTTTCCATTTTCTGTGTCATGTCTAAATGTAATTTCAGTAGACTTGCCTTATGAGGGACTGATCAGTTACTGGATTTTAGTGCTAACCGTTTTACAGTCTTCTGGCTGTGTATGTTTATCCTTCCTGTTTAGCCACTGGGATTTCTGTGTGTGTGACCTGCAATACTTGAACCTTGGTTTGAAACCCGTCATCTCCGCCATGCTGCCAATAATTATGCCAACTGCTTGTACACATTATTATGTCACTTATAAAGTGAAATTTAGATTTGTGTTCCTCAGACAAGACAGAAGCTTTTTGAATTGTCTTAAGTGGAGTAGCCATATAGTTACATACAGTATTTGAAAGTTAGGATTTGCTGTATAGTTTGCATATTCAAACATTGCTGTTCCACATTGACCAAAATGCTGCTTTTTTGCAAAGGGGACTGATGTAAGGAAAAGCAAATTAGTATAGAGATATGATATAACCATCATACCCATATTTCAAAACAGTCTATCACAGCCAGCTGGACTCTTTAAGTTATGTAATTACTGTAGAAATTATGCATGGTTCGCATGGTCATTACAATGTTATCCGAAACAATAAAATGTAAAACTGGAAATTCTGTGTTTTTGTTTGTGTCTCTGTGTTATTAAACTATTAACTTAGGGAAACAATGATTGTATTTGGAACACAAAGATTAAGTGAAATGAAGGAAGTGGACTTTAGATAATGAGAATGAGAAGTAGGCTACAAAGAAAGAAATCATGCAGGCACAGATCATGGCTTTCTTGTTTGCTAACCGTCATGTGTTTGTGGGAAGAAGCTCCAAAATTTTTAAAACAAAATGATTCCAACAAAAGGTAACATAAGCAACCAACACCGTATCCCGTTGGACGAGTGCTCGGATCACTCTGTTGTTCTTTATGTAGAGCATAGAAAAATCACATCTTTACTATTGTGATTGTCAGTCTATTGTGTGGCAGCTGGGTCCAGCATTGGAGAATCAATAACATTGCATTTTATTTCAAAAACATTTTTGAAAATATTTTTTTATTCCAGAGAGAATGGCTCCAGAAATGGTGGAATATTCTTTCGGAGTACCAGGGTGACCAAATTTGCTGATAACTTAAACCAACATGATATTATTTTCAAACCAGTTCTGAAAAAATAAGGACTCGTTGTGATACATTACATAGAGACTACTACTAATAAAACCCCAAATGAGCGCCTAGGATAAAAGCTTTTGTGTTCGTGAAAAGAAAAGACAACACTGTACACTGGCCCTCCAGCAGTCCGCGGAGACATGCAGTTCACACTCCGAGGCGCTAGGTGGCGCCTCAGGCGGCGGGAGGCGCCTGGACGTCAAACGCTGTGTTGAAAAGGCGAAGGCGGAGCGACGAGGAAGAGCAGCTGAACTGTGTCGCACCGAGCTTTTATCTAATCGACGGTTGGTCTTCGGTAAGTACACTGGGTTGTTAAATTGCTAAATTACACGTTTTGGTAGTTAAAGTATTGTGATTTATTTTGTCTAACGTGTCGCTAAAGTGTTCACACGACGGGAATGTTATTTTCTGAGCGGCGTCGCAAACTGTCTGAACACCCAGGCCTTAGCAAACTTAGCAGCGAGATAAGCTTGTTAGCTCGACCTGCTCTTCCACTTCTCTTACTCCGTCTATGGTTTCCAGCTTTTGTGTCGCCAAAATCTAAACCAGACCAAGCCACCGAGGTGCTTTATTAACGTCGCAGCGTCGGGTTTGGTTTCCACTCTGGAAGAACGTAATGATCGCGTCGTGTTATTTTTCGCAGCCAGCTGCCAGTCGCTGATACCAAAAATGGAAGCACGATCTGCCCAGATCCGTGTCCGGGATTTAAGGATCAGGACTGAAACTGATCCGTCGGCAACCCCTTGCAAAATATCCAACATAAACAATAAGCTGCCACGTAGTCTTTGGTTACGATTTAGATTTTTGTTATCTGGCGTAATTAAATATGCGATATAATAAAACAAGCGTCTATTAAACGAGGAACGTTTGGTCTGATAACGAGAGACTCATGTCGAGAGTAAATATGACTGTTTCGTTAAGCCTATCTGAAGTAAATGTTAGTGCTTGGGTCACTGACCTGCCGCCACGTGTGCCAGGAAATGTTGACAAAGCTGCGTAAGCATGCAGAAAGGTGTTTTTGTATATGTTATTTAGTTGTTTTTGGCCAACTCCAGTTACTTACACGTCTTCAGACATTATCAGTGTGTGTTCAGGGGAAGACAACCAGCACGTTCAGTCATAATGAGTAATGTGGTTTTGATGAAACGGTTTCACAATAGTGCAGACAGAAAAACTCCCTGTTTAGTCGCTTGTTGCTATGACAGTAAAATAAACTTAGAACAGTCAAGTTGATAGGAGCTTAGATAAAAACAAAATGGATTAAGTATCATCCGAGTGAAAGGGATGTTTCTTTAAAACATTTTGAAAAAAAGCAGCTGGAATACAGTGTTATCTGCCATTTTTATCTATGACACCACTGATTAGGTTAAGACTGACTGACTGAACTCTGATTAATAGTTTACACATTGCTGTGGACTGGCTTTCCTCGAACCTCTAATGTTAAAGAAATATGCACTTTGTACATGTATAAATTAGCTTATATAATTTACTCACAATTTTGAATGCAGCTGGTATAGCCTACTATTATAAATTTCAAATCGACACACTACAATGTGTAATCTACACATTTTTCGCACACTAGTTGAAATTCAGTAGGTTTTTAAAAATTGTAATTTAAATGATACATGTGTAAATTTATAAATAATTATAGCATTATTAATTTACTCAGTTCGTCTAAAATATGAGTGAGATAAAGAGAACAAGAAATACAAGGTGAGTGAAAAGAAACAAAAAAAGCTTAGCTTTACTTGGTACTTATTTTAATGGGATTAGTGATTAAAGGATTAAAGCACAAGAAGAAAACAACTAGGTGACTGACTCAGCCTGAGACTATATGGTACTTTTTTCAACCATGGAGTCAGGGCAGGTCAAAGACTGTGCTTAGTTTAACGAGTCTAGCATTAGCTCTGCTTAGGGCTATCAACTGAATATGGTTTCTTTTTTGTCCATAGATTATTCACTTACGTCTAAAGATGGTCCGACCACATTTTGGACCACCTCGCCTAAAGCCCAGGTAATGTCTTTTATTATGTCAAGTTGTAACCAGATACTTTGGTGTTATGTTCATGATTTTTAAATATTTAGTTATGGGTACTAATAGTGATTTAAGATAGATGCTGGCACTTGTTTTTGCAAAATTATGGTATTTTTAAAGTGGCATAATATGTTGCATTCCACCAATTTCTGTTTTTTCTGTCCTATCAGACCTTATGGAGATGGCCATGGCATTGGACCGAATGAAGGGAATTACAACCCCAACTCCAAAAGTCGTAGGGATGTCCAGGGCTACCAAGTAAAGGCTCCTTTTAACTGGAGAGATTCCAGAGGTAGAGGAAGACCCCCAGCTGTCAGAAGAGTCCCCCTGATGGGAGAACAAAGGGAGCCACGTTTCAATCACTGGAGGTCCCAGAATCAGGATTCCTTTCAAACATACCCTCCCAAAATGGAACCACACCATAGTCAGAGGAGGCCTTCTCCATCTAGGCAAAATCGCTCCCCCCATGTCCAGCATCCATCATCCTCTCGCAGTCCTGCACAAGGATCCCCTGGTAAGAGGGGCCCGCCTTTCCACGGCCACCCCTCAGATCACAGGTCACCCTCCCCAAGACATTTTCGTAACCACCCAGCTGACAGGAGGCCAGGCTCTACACCTAGCTTCCGGGGCTCTTTCCGAGGCCCCAGAAGGCAGTCAGGTTTTTCACACCAGGAGCAGCGCAGTCGAGACCCTCGTGGGAATTACAATCCCAGGGAAAGGCCCTATGAGCACTCTGGTCATGGCATGAAGCGCTGGAACGAGGCTGGAGCGTTCTCTCACCCACACAATGGAGAACACGGGCCCTCTGGGTCACAGAGGAACCCCAGAGAGATGCATGGGAGAGGCTCATGTCCAGAGAGGTACAGGAGTGAAGCAACAATCCCAGCTGGGTAAAATAATATAAGAGGAGGCCTGAAGCTGGCCCAGTCTTCCCAGTCACAGGGGTCATAATGATTACCTCTACTCTGCCCCAACTCATAGTTATTAGAGGGGATTAATGGGGGTCTGATGTAAATGTGGTTTCATCTGCCATTGAGAGGAGGGTTACATCTGTAATTGCTCTTTGAAAATTTACTTCTCCTACCTGTTTCATTCTGTCATGGCATTATGAAGGGGCTGCATTAAGATAAAAGTTAAAAGTTCCGCCTCCCACTTAACATGGCAATGGATCTATCATTGTAATGATTTCTCTATTGTTTGATGGATATGCAGGTGGTCATCTGAGCAAGACTCCAGGCGGCAGCGTGGCCCGGGGGAGAGGCAGGGCAGCCGATCCCACAGTAGAGAGAGGGCACAAGATGTCCCTCACCTGCCCCCTTTCAGATCCCCCTCATGGAAAGGAGGTCCATCACCGTCATCCTCCTACCACAGGAGCCCTCAGGAGAGGCAAGTGGCAGGACCCCGCAAAAGGAGAATATCCGACATCAGCATGCCGTCCTCAGACCCTGCACTGGAGCATGGCAATCCAAAACACCCCAGGAGAGAGAGACCTCAGCTGCTCAATATTCCCAGGCCATTTGGTGGTAAACCTTTGTCTCTTAGGGATAAAAGTTACCTGGCTAAGAGCAGACAAGTCAGAACAGAGTCTCTCATGAGGCTCAGAATACCTCCATCTGTGAAACCCAGGCCTCACCTGGGCGACTCTGCCTCAGAGGGAAATGTCAGCTCTGTTCTTGCCATCCGGAAGAAACGTTTCCAGTCAAATGCAGTTCCCCTGAAAAAGCTGGAACCAAGGAGGGAAAAGCCCCAACAGTCACCCCCCAGAGAAGAAAGCAATACCAGCAAGTCTTCAAGAGACTCTGATTCAGGCAAGGAACAGGTGGAGTCTCGCCGGTCCTTGAACACACACAGGTACGGTATTATCCTTCTAGCACTGTTCGCAGGGGCTTGGTGATGATTAGGAGGTCAAGAAAGAATGTCTCTATGTGAAGGGGGTGCCAGCTGTGGAAAATGGAGAGCTAAATGTGCAACACTGATTCAGTTGATGAAAAGCTGCAAAAGTTTTCAAATGCCTCCCTGTCTTCGTGCTGCCTATGTTTCAAAATATCTTCCTATCAAGTGGGCTGAAGAGAGTGCTAAATTACGCACCATATCATAAGGCCAACGTGGTTTAAAACCTGACAAATAAGGTTAATGCCTTTGATGAGGAGTGTGGAAAAAATAGTTGATCTGTGCTGTTGAAGGATTCCTCAGTATGTCAGCATTGAGTGTCGTAAGCTTGAAAGAAGTGCTCTTCAGCATGTTGTGAAGACCTCTTCATCCTTGATAGAGAACCAAAGTACATTGAAGCTGAAGTTACAACATGTAGTGTAAAACAGTATGTCTGTGTGCAAAATGAGATGAGGACATGAAGAGGACTGCGCTAAACATGACCTAAACTGAAACAGCCATGCTGCCCCGTTTTGAGTTATTGGCAACATGTCAGACATACATGGATCTTCGGAAAGTACTGAGACGGTCAAGTCAAACGGCATGTTTTTATCATGGAATTTCCAAAACACAAAGCTAGTCTGAGTTGTGACACTTTGAATATAATCACAATGTCAAGATGGATGACCATGATTATTGCTGACGACAGAAACCACAGAACGATGAAGAGGAATTTCCGTTGCTGAAGGACATTGCCATTCACCATCAGAATCCAATGACAAAGTTCACGTGCATTAAGTTTTACTGATAAATTAACTGATACGTAACTCATAAGCAAAGATTGATATTTCTGACTCCAGTGTTTATGCACATCATATTACCAATGATGAAGTGTCTTTTTACAACTTCAAAAGTGGTTATAATAGACTTTAAACAACATTTAAAAGACAGAATTCGCCAAGCAGTTTATCTTTAACAGTAACAGAGCGCTATATTCAGGTTTTAATCCTCAAGCATTCATCAGATGCGCACGTACGTGTAAGCATGCATTTCAAACCCGGAGTAATGCACAATTTGTGTGTCACACAGAAGTGGAATTTGGAAGCGGAAATCAGTGTGCCAAGTGAATTAATTTATGCCAGAACGATTGGTTCATCAGACTCAAATCCATGATTTCTCACCACCCGAAGAGTGAAACCTTGTGGATGGTCCCATTCAGAATTGGCAGAGTGAAGGGGAGCCAAACAACTACTACTTGCACTTCATACAACGCGCTACTGGAGTTTTTGCTTCTTCAGGGACACATTCAGACATTCATCAAGCATTAACCACATCAAAGCTGGAGAATGATATTTTAAGTATTTTGATGAAATACACCAGGGATGGTAACGTCAACATTTGCAGGAGTCAAACCTTCAACCATAGAGCTACTATATGGCCTTCTCTTATTTTTTAAATCATATCAACAATGTCTGCAGTGAAGCCGTCCCTGATGTGTCATATGAAATAGCTGGGAAAAGATATAAAATATTTTGTGGCTGAGAACACAAAAGAAGACCATACATCAAAAGGACTCTGCCACGAATGGTGAAACAAGACGGACCTAAGAAAATGGATTTAAAATAGATGAGAACAACGTGAAACGAGAGCGTGCAAGTGGCCAGAATTCCAACTCGATACTGCCCCTGGACAGAAGCAAGATCAGTTTGTTCTTTGCAGTCTTACCATATTATTCAGTGTGAATGCATTTTGGCTGGACCCACAGGTCAGCATGTGCTGTGGTCAGTTCCTATGTCTAATCTGACGTGTGACCTAAATGTAATAATCAGAGGTGTGCATCATCAGCCTGAGGGAAATCAGAATATTCAGTAGCCGCTTTACAAGGCTAATACAACCCAAGTCCATGGCACCCAAAGTGTCTAACCCAACCTGCACGTCAACCTGCGAAGACCTTGCATAGTGTGATGTGGACAAAAGATCAATTTTCGGCACTTTATCCCACTATAAAACTACTGCATGAAGAGGAAAACATCACTCTGGAAGTTCATTGAATTCTACTTTTACTGCAGAACCAATCACATGATCAAGTTTATTAAATCCCTGTTTTCCTAAATCCAAAGAAGTGCCAAATTTTAAGAAGAGTAGGACACCTAGAGGAGAAGTCTCACTTGTGGGCACTGCAAAGCCTTATTACATTGCCTTGAAACCTGGACTTGTTGGTGGGCAGACAAACACTGGATCATCTGTTAGAACAACTGCACAGCTATGGAGAAGAAGCTGTTGAGCGGATACAATCACCAGCCTGGATGTGTTCAGCCATTCACTTCAGAACTACAGATCTCTGTAACTGACGCACATCTCCATCTACTCGCTAATGTCAATCTCATTAAACCCTTTGGATGATGGAAGTGATTGAAGACAACAAAAGGAACGACCTGATGACAAAACCCTGAGGTTCAGTCTGACTGAAAACAAAGCATTGTCCTCCTGTGCTTCTAAGAGAGGGATGATAGAAGATTTGGTGATGTGCTGTAGACCGATATCTAAAAGTTCTCCAAGATTTGCCCACTCTAACAATCACTGAGTAAATGAAGAGCGCTCAGCTTCATTCAGGGTACAAAAATAGGAGTAAAGAAGCATGGACATTCCATGGTTTTTGTAAGTACCCATGTGTGATGTGTAGCTTTGTTATCATTTGTCTGCCTGCGAAACGGTGCTGTTCATTACTGGTTTAAATTGCATTACATCTAAGAGATGACAGGGTGATTTTATTTAATTTTTTTACTGTTTGCATTCTGTCTCCTTTAAAACATTGGTAATTTGAATCACGTGATGTTAATGTATCCAGGACACATTTAAAATGCTCATATATTGACATGTCTCACGTGATGCTGGGATGGGAATGATGAAGTCATTAACACTTCCTCCACTGATCTCTCCCAAGGTCTTCTCCTATAGAGAAACGTGACCTTGTCGTTTTGTCCCACTGGCCGCCTGGGCCAAGCTCCTCCTCTAAGGACGACTCTCCTTCAAAAGCACGAAGCCCAAAACCAAAGACTGGTAAGTCGGTTCTTCTTGATATCTCGTATCACTTTTCATTCCTTTGATTGTTTTCTAGTTTTAACTATTTTAGTTATTCTTTTTCAAAGCTTCAGCTACAGGGTTGAAATATCTCCTCTTTTCTTTTGGTAGAACGCTGTTCAGATGCAGACGTGAACAGCCGATTCTCAAAGACGAATGATTCCAGGTCACCATCTGAAGACAGAAGACGGGGCTATTTGGATAAAAGGATGTTTAGGTACATTTCGTAAGATCAGTTTTTCTCAGTGTCTGTCTGAAACAAGTTTCTAATTCATTAGGAAGTGCAATGTTTTCCATGGGTCAAATGCAAGCTTTATGCAGAGTCCTTTTTCTTATGTTCCTTTTATTTATTTTTTTGCAGGCCATTTAATATGATACAGGACAGCAACAGACTTGGGAGGCCCTTCAGGAGACCTGGTCCTGGTCCTGGTCCAGGTCCAGGTCCAGGACCAGGACCAGGATTCATGCAGGTGAGTGAATCATGTATTGCATAAGATTGTGCAAAGCAGATAATTCATCAAGAATCACAGCAGTAAATGTGCAGTGGTCACAAGCAAAACATCAATTACAGTTGAACTCTTTATTTTGAAGAACTACTGAAGTATGTCAGCTGGCTTGTTTTGGCAGATATATAACCTTTTCAGTTTTGTATTATGATCCCTGAACAATGATGTGAATACACATTTACAGCTGCACAGTATTGTTTTAATTGCAGATGTATAAAGATAATTGCATACTGTTATGTACTCATTCACGTTCACTGTGTTTTACAGAGACCAAAGTTCACTGGTGGTCCAAGAAGGATGGCTCCTGAACTGTCTGGAAATGTTAGAAGACCACTCATGGTATGCATACCCTTCCTCTGGGAAAAGTTAATGTTCATTGGCTCCGCTTTCTTGATAACTAATATTTGAATGTCTCTTATTAGGAAAGCTTGGTGCCACGTCCTTTCCCAAATCAGAGGCCAGTGTTCAGAAAAAGTCACAGTATCATGTCCAAATACCGCACCATGAGAGTGATGCGTCAACGTGTACCGTACAACCGAGGACCCAACCAACAGCGCTGGTGATAACCTCTGGTAAGTTGTCATGATGTGTGGCAATTTCAGTTTGCCATCTACCATGTGTAGTGTCTTCTTGAAAGAATTAAACATTGTCCATCTTGAGGCCATAAGTAGGACTAATTGGTACTTGCCACGATTCAGCTATGTAGCTGTATCTGTCATTTATTCAATGTAAAGAAATCTTGATTTTTCTTGTTCTTCTGCACAGCTCCCACATCCTGGAGACATGATGCTGGAAACCACAGAAAAATCTCATCAAGATCCTCTCTGCTGGGTGGACTGCACAAACCCCTCCCTCACTACAGTCCCAACCTGCCTGTATATTGTGGAAGTGTTGTTGCTTACATTTGTTCTCTGGTACAAGTGTTTTTGAAGTACTGCAGTACTTCTGTTTTAGAATATTTGTAACACATGCCATTACATTATACTGTCATACTTTTTCAAGTGTATACTTATTTGCTGCTAGTTGTCTTGGCATTTTTCATTTCACGGAAATAGTTTTAGCATTTTCTTTGTTGACCAGCAGCACTCGATTATGTTAAGTCCAAGAAACGTTTACTTTAATATCTCACCTTTTATTGTTTGTAAAGACTCACATAAGATGTTCTATTTGATTAATCATGGGTGTTTTGATTAGAAACCGCTGCTTGTCGAATGACGCTTAGCTACTACTTGTAAAACTTGTATAATCACATGATCAGTTTGTTGTTTGAGATATGAAATAAAATCGGATTTAACAAGCTCTATTTGAGAGTTGTCTTTGTTTTGCTTGTAGATTTAGACAAAGGACAGAATCACTTCACCCATAATGCTGTGACTTTAAGAATCAAACTTATTCAGGGTTTCTTAACTATCTTGCAAACCAGTTTTTATGTTCACAAATCAAGGGTCAAGAATCTTAAATTTGGCAATTAATTTATATTCATTCTTTTTTGGGGGGTAATAATTGATTGGGCAGCTTTATTGCTTAATTTTAACATAGTAATCACACAGTTCAAATAATTCCTGATTTACTGTAACAACTACCATTAAATAAGAAGTTATTGGTCTTGCAGAATTTCCTGAAAATGTTATAAGTGTTAGTCCAACAATTTTTAGTATTGCATGTGCATTAACTTTGGGGACTCAAATGATGCCAGATTTTGAAAAACAATGGTCAAAACTGAAGCAGCAGGGGCTGGGAAACCTTGGCTTTTAGTTTGTAGTAAGGGTCAAGCTCCAAAACCAATGGATCCTACATTTCCCATAATGCAATTCAATAGCTTATTTTATTGGATGCCCCCTTTTAAATACCCATTCCTTTCAAACCCCACACCTCTAGTTTGTAACTCAGGCTGTCTGTTAAAAAAGTCTTGAGCCCAACAAATGCAAATCACCCATTCTACCCACTTCTTGTATAACTGCACTCCAGTTTGCCCCTTTAAACGCAATTCTCGCCCTTCAGTCTGTGACACCCTTCGCTCTGCCCCGGTGATATTTGCGAGCAGAGTGGGGCTCTAAACTTAGCCCTGACTGTACCACTCCTCATCACAACATGCTCTGCAGACCACACTGGGTTACAATGGATGGTGTCGTGTTACCACAGATGCTGCTGTATCTCACCGGTGACGCTGGCCAAACAAGGTTAGTGTGCTTACCAGATCCTTGACTATAACTGACAATAATCTGGTAATTGGTTTACTATGGATACTAATGGCTATATAATCCGTCACTGTGCTCCTTTCTGTGCACTGGTTCCGGCATGTGCTGCACATTTGTTCACTGCTGTGGCATGAGAGACACAGCTGCATCTACTGTGCCATACAAATTTAGCTTTCCCCACTTTGATCTAGAATTATCTCGGTATAATGTACAAACTGAAGTATTATGAAGAGCACAGGTAATAGTTTAGCAAATATAATTACTATTTTTTTCATGTTCTTAAAGGTGTAGCATGATGTGAGACTGCTCTGAGCTGTTGATTTCTGCTCCACTGACTTGCTCCAATCTGTCATTTGTAGATGTAGACTTAAAGACTCTGCAGGTTTTTCTCTCTTTCACTCTCTACACTTGTATTCCTCTCTGTCGCGATGGGCAGCTATAGCTCAGCCCTCGTTCCCGGTAAGCCTTGCAACTATTGTTGATCTGTTGCAACATAATTTGAAATACTACTATGCTTGAATGCTGCATGTTAAAAAGGCTGAATGTTAATGCAGGCTTTGGAATCACAAAGATTTAGGCTTATTACTGTGAAAATGACCTTCATTCTCTACAGTTATGGGTTTAAATTAGTTATGCAAGGCGTGTTTTAACATTTATTCTCCGTTTCTCTTAAAGACACTGAAGAGTTTGATTCAATTGTGTCAATCGCGGAGAAGCTGAATGAGCAGGTAGCTCATGCTGCAGATGAGAGGTTACAGTCAGAGCTTCAGACTCTGGGAAGTATACACTTTTGATAATAGTAATTAATCCAGTTAAATACTACTAGTATGACGTGGCTGTATGACAAGAGTGTGTCGTCTGTTTGTGTCCCATTTGTCCTTGGGATAAATTTAACTGCCTCATACACACACAGCCAAGTGTTAATGACCTAAAGGCCATGTTGACACCAGACAAAAGCTGGGACCGTTTTTCTTCATACTTGCAATGGATATTGTAATGGGTATTTGAATGTATTTTACTTATCAGATGTCTCAAACTAGACTTAACTTACAGGTAACATTCATGATGGAGGAGAGAAAAAAAAACCAGAGTGAAGAGCTGGATTCTTTAACACTTCAAGAAAACTCTCAGGAAACATGTGAAAATGGGTCATCCCTGCATGTAAGTGTGAAAAAACCCCCAAATATTTCAGATTTCTGTTGCGTTATCAGCCGGTCACATTGGGTTATTCTCCACAGGCAGCAGTGCCCAAAAGTGTGCCCATGCAGTCCTTCTCCTCTCTGTTACCAAAGGCTCTCTCTGCTGTACTGCATCCGACGCTGCCCCCAGGCCTCAAGTCCGACCCCCAGCCCAGCAGAGATCCAGCAAAACAAGCTTCCCCGAACCTGGAACAACTGCAGACAGAACTGAGAGACCTGAGGGACCAGTTTGATCAGATGAAGAGTCAGCACAAGTACGGCTTTGCTAATGCAATTTCTGTTTTCTGCCTGTCTGTTGGGAGACATTCCCTCTGTTACAGTTTAAACCAGGAGTTTTTTTTTTTTTTTTTTTGCTGCACTAATTTTACAATTATCTTGTGTTCCAGCAAAGAAATTAAACTGCTGATGAATGAGCTTGACGAGGAGAAAAGGATTCGCTTGACCCTACAGGTGCGGCGGGAAGAAAGCAAGGAATCCATGCAATGTTATTTTGCTCTCTTATATTATTAAAATATTTAAAATAATAACGGATATCAGTTCTTAAACAGGGCAGTGTTACTTTAACGTGAGAATATTAGACTTAATATCTTGCAACTGCACTCACGGTTTGATCTTTTGTTTTGTTTTAGATCGAGATTCATCGTATGAAGAAGCACATGTCTAAATGAGAGGAACAGAAAGCCTTCCCCTCATCAAAGACTAAAATCCTGAATTTTTAGTAAAAACATTTCTTAGTTGGCAATTTTATTTACTTTTTTGATGGACTGCCGAATGGGCTGGCCGAGAGGACTTAATGTTTTTACTGAGTCATTGCTGAACAGTGGGAGCCTGTAAAAAGATGTCCCTTCTTCAAAAATTCTGCTTTACTTTAGATGGGCTTTTAATGACTACAGCATCTTTATAATCCCCCTGGTGGGGGAAATGTTTTCTGAAGTGTCTTGAGGTTTCAGTGAAGAGAAACATTAGTTGTCTGTTTCTGTGGGAACCCAGATTTGTAATGAATGATGGCTGTATATGTGTTGGAGATTTATCACTGTTGAATTGGTTTTCAATTTCAAATCTTTCCTCTATCCAACTGTGTATAAAATATTCAACAGTGAAACAGGCAGAGAGGAGAGTCAGCAGTAATCTGCAGCCATGAGGGCTGAGCTATAATTTGTTTATAGTAATGTGATGTGGAGACACAAACATAAAACTTCTGTCATATTTTAGGTGCATAGTGTTTTCAAAAATCTAATAGTTTGCCTTTTTTTTTGCCCTACAAAAACTGACTGATTGTTGATGTGTAGGAGCATTGTAAACGCATTAAAGATGTCAGCCATTATTGATTTGAGATTGTATTATTAAAAAGGATGAATCCATTTACACAAATAAATATATAGTTACCAGTGATACCAGTGAAAAAAGCCATGTTTGATTGAGTAAGCATCTTCAGGAACATAAGTGAAAACAGTCAGGGATCAAACAAAAATTGTCAATACTGATACTAATACTAATAATGATAAATGTGTGATTCCACAAAATAATCATTTTGGTCTGCAATATGTTTGACTGGTAATCATCTGTTTACATGTCTTACTAAACTGACATAAATTGATAAAATTGACATTACAAGAGTGATTTTCCAGAGACAAACTGGAGACAGAGTAGACAAAAAGAAAAAAAAACACTCAGTTTTATCCTTTTCAAAGATAACTTGTCATCATAAATCAGTTAAGATGAATTCATTTTCAAATGTATGAACAAGTGAAATGCAAATAAATCCCCCTTTCAGGCAATATTTTTCTTAAAAAACACATATATTTTCTCTTAAAAACACATATACATTATGTACTATACACATTTCATTTTCAGATCACAAATGATCACATCACAGCCAGCTTTGTACTTTTTTTTTTTTATGCTATTTTTGCAGTCTTCATAGTTTTCCTGTACAATTTTGTAGGGACTGAAGAGTCAGCTGAATCTCTTCCAGTATGAGCAGTCGGCCAGGTCCAATTTTGTCTCAAAAGTTGGATTCTTCACAAGGAACAGGCCTAAAGTTGACCTCTTTGTTCTCCTCAAGAAGGACGTCATAGCGACAGAGAGGCCTGTGAAGGACATGGTTAGTCTAACTGTAAACCTAGAGCTAAAATGATATGTCAAATAGATCATACCCTGAAATGTAAAAAAAATCAGATCAGTGTCAGTTTTGCATACCTCTCCTTGCGTTCCAGATTCGTGAGACGGATTCGGAGAACACGGAGTTTATATCTCGGCTTGAATACATTCCCACTCGAGAATTTGAGAGACACTTTTCTCACTGACTGAATGTCTTTGTCAAACTGGCCAAACAGCTTGGTCTCTGTGTACCTCTTGAACTGTGATGCTTTACTGATATAAAAAAAACAAAAAACAACACAGATTACTGAGAGAAAGCAGCGACGGATGGACAAAGAGACATCACGGTGGAATGTTGCTATTTTTTAAAACTTATGATACACATAAAGTGATGACCTACTGGTCAATGGTTGCCACTGCTTCTTTACCATTACCGTGTAGTTTAACAGTAATGTATCCCCAGCGCACATCCTGGTTCCATATCACCACCTCCACCCTGTAGTTTGTCACTGAGAGAGGACATTAAAATTCTTATTCAAATATAATATGTCCACCATTTTTATTTCTCTTAGAACTGATAACTATCATGACAGAAGAATTCACTAAAGAACAGATCATCTCTGACCTTTTTTTGGCTCAAATCATCCTCATAAATGAAATACTGTCAGGTGAAGTTGGAATTAATTTTGAATGTCAGTCTCATTTTGTATACTCTTCATTTACATGTAACTACAAGTGGTTGTCATTTCATAGCCATTCATCGTTTTCTTCATACTGTTCAAGAATCTACTTCCTAGCTTTCCAAATACAGTTTAATGCCATTCGTGTGCGACAAATCTGCATTCAGGGAAAACGCACTCCACAACAATTCAAATTAATTTTTTGAAAATGAAACAATCTGCAGTACATGAGTTGTGGGTATAATATGGGATAAACTTTACAGAATGTAATGCCTTAAAATACATCTTCATTTTTCAAGATTGTCCTAAGTCTACAGTCCTTGTTCTGTGCAAAAATATACCCGAAAGTTCATCTGAAGCTACCTGATCTCCTGACTATTGTTTTAAGACGTATCCTTTCAGGAGTGTTTGACATTTCTTACAGTATAATTGCTCCACTGATTCATGGGATGATCTAATCCTCCATCAAGAAAGTTACTTTGTGTACCAACTTTCGCACACCCTGCAAGAACATTTTCTGTGTAATTGTGTTTAATGTATTTACATAAAGTGTGAAATTGTGTTTATTCTAAACCCTGTCTTTAGAGATGTCTTAAACATTTGAGGGGCTAAAAGCTTACTTTCACATTTTTTGCACACTTCACAAAGTGATGATATGCCTTTTAATTTGTGTTCCCTTAAACTTTATTAATATATGTTTATATACCACACTGAAGCGAAGATATTCAGTTGCCACACCGAGGAGTCCTGCGATGTGTTTCTGTCTGGTTATTACGATTATGACTGTTAGAGTTCTGTTACTTACTGCAGAATGGAGAGACTTTATTTGTGGTGAAGAAAGTTTTTGTTTGGCCGAGCCTCAGCAGGACATCTTTCCACTTGATTATGTCATAACCTGGATTTGAGTGAAACAGCTGCGTCAGGCCTACAACAACTACCCACTGTAAATTCTGCAGAAATAATGATACATCACATAATCTCAAGAGTTCTTCCATTGACAGTATTGTTCAATATTGTGTTCAACCCATGTAAAAATGCGTGTAAGTCGATTTTCATGACTGTCCATCAGATTAAGACATAATTTTGAAGAGTGAAAACCAAAACAATGCATGTTCTTCATTTCTAAGAGATAATTAAAGTACCAACCAAAGACAGGACATCCAGCAGCACCAAACTGGTCACAGTTCAAGCAGTTTCCCTCCAGAAACTCTTTGTAGGAAGTGCAGGGGAAAGTCCTGCTGGCACATGTCCCATTCAAAGTCTCAAGGTAGAGAAACACTGATCTCTGGTGGTCGCATTTAAAATAGGATCCTCCTGCACAGGGGCAAGAAACACGTTTCCATGCAGTATTGTTTCATATTGATCTTTGTATTTCTAAATGTTTCCAATATTTTAAAGACCATACCAGAAAAGATGGTCCTTGGGCAGCCTGGTTGGTCCGTTCCGCCATTAGCATAGAAATCAATGTGACCTAGAGGTTCTCTGAAGCCCAGGGCTGTGAACACAGTCGGCACATGAAAATACTTTTATACATATAAATCCTCTGTACACTTATACAACAAATTCAAAAGAATTATAAATGAATATATAATGTAGTATTCCAGTTTGACTGACAATCTATGTCTGTGTGCAGGACATCCACAAACTGGGCATCTGTGGAGTCCAGTCGGTCCTCTGGAGGAGTGCCAGTGAACTGAGGCCCAGCAGGATCCAGAGCTGCAAATATCACATCATCAGTAGAGCTTCAAGTTTATTCACAAATTAGCTAAATGGAGTTAGAATTAGCAGGCTTGGGCAGACTGAAATGTTCACCTTATTGTAAAGATTTGGGTATTACTTAGTTTACTGCTTGACCTGTAAATGATTTTTCCTTTTCCAAATGATCCCTGCTGGTCTGCACTGTATCTTGATTACTGCAAATGTTTGGCAAGCATCTGACAAACCATTATTGCTCTTTTTCAAACATCTTTTATTATTTTGATACCATCATGTCTGATTCTGTTTTATATGGTGTGTTTATGCCTGTTAGTCCCTTCCATCAGTGCTGCTGATATCTGTGGTTCTGCACTTGACACTACAGGAACCACGGAGAGGATTTTATGCCTTCACCTCACAATGTCTCGTCAGGGATTTCAGGTGGAATCACACTAAACTGTGCGCACACAAAGGTGACTCCTGCCCAGACGGCCAAAACCTGAATTGTGATAATGTTGCTGCAACTCCATAACTCAACAATGACCAGAATTTACTCACTACATGCAACATCTTACAAACCCTTTGCCACTCTGTGTTATCGGTTAAATGTAATGTTAGCAAGAAAGGAATAAAAGTCTATCGGAGTGTTACAATTATCGTGAAATGTCCTTGATAAGCATCTCAGCTAATGTGAATGATCTTCATTTCATTATTGTGATGTTTAGTAGCGAACTATGGCAATTTTTACCCACAGAGCACACAGAACTGCTATCCAATAGCTGAAGGGTTTATTTTCGGACTGGTATTTGAATCTTAGGTCTGAGAGAAGCATTTTACTGTTCACAAATCTAGACAGCAGTATTCTGAATCATTTTAAAAACTGGGACTGTGAATTCTAAATCAGATGTCAGACTTCTAATACTAATATTAAGACGGTGAAAGAGTCGAATGTGCCAGCATGGGCACACTCTTACCTGTAATTCTTCCAATTGACCTATTTAGGTTAGCACCAACAAAGCCTGATATATGAGCCCCGAGACTGACTCCGATCATGTGGATGGAGCTCAGAGAGGCACCATTTTCCTGAAAACATCAGCCAATTAGTCTCGTTACTCAATACACAATCTTTGACAATTTCTTCTTTCACTATTTCTATCTCAATACCGCAGAGATGGTCACAGAGAGTATCAGATACATGTCATACCTGCATCATTTTAATGAAAGCAGTGAGGTTGTTGGCTGTCTTGTGTGTGTTCTCCACTGCCTTGAAATAATTCACATTAGCAGCTCCGCGGTTCCAGTCCACTACTATGAGATTAACATCTTTCCTGGCCAGCAGCTGCTCCGAGATGTCATTCACCCACGTTGGTGGAGATCCTGTGGGCCTATATCCATGAATGATGAAGGTTGTCGGTCTGGACAAGTTAAACTGGGGATTGGCCGACAGGTTGGTGTGGGACACAAGTGTACCACAGGTGGCATTATCCCTGGTGTACAGCAACAACCTAATTCTGAGGCTGGTTCCAATGATTGCATGACTGACATCTAGATCTGTAAATTCCTCACATCTCTGAGCTGGCAGTGAGATGTGTTTTTGGAAAGGGGAGGAAGACAAATAAGAAAAAATTAGACATGACCATTTTGATCTTAACAAGAATTACTCAAGAAGGGTTGCATAACCTTTAAATATTTAGAGACTTATCGTCTAAAGTCATCAATGACATAATTCCCATAAACGACTCTGTGTGGGAGTATTACTAGATTGAAACTGTTTCCACACATCATGAACAAGTTTGACTGGGAATACTAAGATTTGAGTGAAACTCTTTCTTGTAATACAGTTTCAGTCAGGGTTTGTGTACCAATTCACACAAAATATAGAAGTAGATCAATAACACATACAGTCATAGAGCCGTCAAACAGCAGAGAATGTGGTTATGTGATTTTTTGTTAAGGTAGATGTCAGATGATAATCAAGACATTAAAAAACAAACACTCATCTTGGAAAGGTGTCATGTTTACAAAATCACGATTAGACACATTTTTTCTTGCTATCGATCTGACACTGTGTAAACATTTTATCACGGACTGAATTTTCATTTTCTCATAAAAAACAGCAGACAAATGACCTTAGATGGAAGATTCATAGCTTTATGTTTAAGAAATACCATCAGCTGCTCTCAGTAACTGATACAACATAAAGGGGAATTTCCATTGACTTAAATCACCATAGCATGGCTGCATATATATCAGCTGAGAGCCTTGTGTAGGTCTATAGTGCCAATGATTTTTGCAAACCACAGTGTTTTCTACATTTGCTCAAACATATATGTTTTTCCAAAGAGATTTCAGTTCCTCAAATGTTGCTTGACTATCCTTTTACCTAACAGTACAGTTGCTATACAGAGCAAGTTTTATGTTCCTTGTGTGTTGTGCTATGGGCTTTACCTTTGCATATTTGAACAGTTATCAGCAAGAGCAGTGCCGCATATTGCCACAGGAACATGCTTTACACCAGCTTGTGCAAATTATCTGTAGACAGAGTTATCAGAGTCAGACCATTACATAAAAATACACCAGTCAGACATTATTTGGCCCACAATATGATAAACAGCAAATCATATGTATACAAAAGCAGACACTGCAACACAAGGATAATGCTGTCCCTAAACTTTCAGATGTTTCTCTGACATGTTCTAACTCTTTGTATTTTTCCTCACAGACTTTAATTGTATATTTTCAGCCATTTTTGGCTGTGGATGCAGATTTCTGTGGACAAAAGCAAATAGGTCAGTTACTTATTTACTTACCTTCCAATGTAATGACACTGGTCATGAATGAGAGGAAAAGAAAACATTTACACTGTTGGTGCCATTTGATTAATTTGTAGGATAAAAATCTGTTAGCTCCACCCACTGTAATTAATCTCAACCAATGACATTGTGATTATAAGTGAAACTGAAATCTGCAGTAATCTGGTCTAAGATCTAAATTCTTTTGCTACAACTCATGTTTACTGAGAGTACGTGTTCAAGTACATGCTCCTTAGATTCAATTTAACAAATCTGACAACAATGACAGAGTTCACATGTCTTCATAGTTATCACAGTCTTACCTTTGCCGTGGGATAATATTTCCTGGTCTGGTGTGTCAACGGTCCAGAATACTACAGGTTATCCTGTGTTTGTAACGCCACATATTTGGACAGTGTTCACTTCAGGAAGTGAGATTACGAACAGCAAAGCAATACACCCGCCCTGCATGCTCTCACGAGGATAACCACACCCCTTGCCCCAGGTCATTGTGTTCACAGGTGAAACATTCCTCGGAAGTCACTCCCGGTTCCTGTGTACTTGAACCGGTTATAAGATCGTTTCTTAGTGTCAATTTAACAGACTTGAATCTGTAAAAACAACTTAGTCTCTGTTTATTGAGCTCACTCTTATTCATGTGCAAGATATTAGAGTGAAAGTGAAACATGTTAAGGGTATTTCCAAAAACTTCTCACCCCCCTAAATTGGTCAGTTAGGCTCTGCTCACCTAGAGTCAGTAGAAACTCCACTGACACTTGTATGAAGTTGCACAACAACTGTTACGCCATTCTACATAAACTCTATTTACCCACATTACACTGTCTGTGGATTAGTATACAGTATGCACAACCTGTTTGGAGAGGTTTGGGAGGATTTTTATTATTTTCAATTTCATCTTTATCTTGCCTTGAGTTTGTAGGAGAGGTCTCTGTATAAGTCTTTAGCTTCCTACCTCTCCTGCAAACAAATAAATGAAAAAATTAAAGTGGCAGTTGATGGTGTCACGTAAGGTAATGGAGTTTCAGTTGCTATGGGTGTTTACTGAATCTTCATTTTAGGGTGAATCATTACTTTATTTTTCTCTCCATGAGTACTGCCAACTATGTTCAACTTGGAAGGGACTTGATTAACGTGTAAATGGATGTGTCATTTTTGTTTTTGCTGATCTTTTTTTATAAAATGAAAGATTCAGCCCCCGTCTCCACCCCAATAATGTTTGTACAATCTCATTACAATGCTAACGTGCTGATGTTTAGCAGGTATAATGTTTATAACATTTATGAATTAGCACTAAATTAAATTAGTAATTTTGACCTGATGATCTGAAAAGTTAAGGGATCACCAAAGTTATTCTAATTGATCCTGAGAGGGAATGAATGAATGTGTGTATCAAATTTCATGACAATCCATGCAACAGTTGACATTTCACTCAGAACCACAAACGTCAGGTGGTGCCAGAGGAAATATCAGGTGATCTTGAAAGGCAGTAAGGTTCATCCTCTGGGGACCATGAATTTCTACAAAATGTTGATGTTTCAGTCTAAACTAATGTGGTGAACCGACCGACCAAAGTAGTTTTAGCTGCTAGTGCGACTAACAATTCATAATTTATAATTTATTTTATGAATAATCTAATAAAAAAGTATTTTTGCATATATGTTTTCACGTATTTAAGATTGAGTATAATATGTCCAGTATATGTGTGATTGTTTAACACAGTGTGTGTGTGTGTGTGTGTGTGTATGAATCATGTTGTCTTTTACAGCCAGGTCAAACTGCAGCTAGTGCTACAATGTAAACAACCTGTATGGTAAAGTAGCAGGTGGTGTCAAAAAACTAAATGTACTATAACAATTAGGCATGGCAGCATGTCATTTATTTCAAGATTTGTATCCAAACCAGAAATTACATAATGTCCAGCATAGGACTGTGGGCAACAGAACACATTGTCCCTCTGTGTTTGGTTCCAAAGGCTGCCAATGTAAAGGCTCGAGGCACGCGCTCCTTTTATAGTAGAGCTCATTCAGCTTCCCCCAGCATTAAATGTTACACTATTAGCAGCGTCTATTCTCTACATGTCACAGTCCGGAAGGAAATGTTTCAACACAGGAGCATTTTGTGCTTCATGTAGTTTTCTAATAGTGTGACACTGATACACCATCCCATTGCTACAAGCTTCAGTGTTACCACAAGGAACGGAAAGTCCTCACAAGCTCAGCTTTTATGACAACTGCAATCTGCATTTCTGAATACCTTTACCAGGGTGGCTTGAACTTTGCTCACCACACTCTCCTGTCATCAGGGTCAGGCAGGCCGAAGGGATGTATACTTAAAAGCACGCACAGGCTTAGAGATCCCCCCCTGTACACGAGTTAGGTCGGCTGAGAGGAGCGGCAAGCGGGTGAAGTGGTGTTGTTAGTAGACAAGGAAGCAGAACATCCAGGATGGCTGGAAGGAGACGAGGCAGAGGCAGCAACGTTCAGCAACAACAGGCCTCACAGAACCAACGAGGAGGCCCTCGCAGGGTAAGTCCTGTTCTGTCAATATGAAACGTGGACACTATGTTTATTCTTACACTTCAAATAATAATCATATGAAAACTTAAAGTCCCTTTAAGGAGATTTTTGAATGTTTGTTTTTGGACATTATTTAGTGACGACACTGGACATGATAATATAGATAGATAAGTGGTATCAATCAGACTTACATAGTCTTTTTATGTGACAGGCTTTGAATATTACAAAGCCTGTAAAGTAGTAAACTTTTCTGCTGTGGTTGTTTGACTTGCCTGGGAGTGGAGAGTTAACTGATTAGCTGGGTAGGACCATGTAGCCATGATTCATGTTCTCAACATAGAACATGAATACAGTAATACATGACTGTTCTGAAGTATATAAAGCACTTGTTTGGTATGATACAAAATATGATAGATTAAGTCATTCTTTAACTTAAAGTAATTCTGTTGTAATCAGTTTTCATTACTGTAAATGTATCAAAGAATAAAGCATAGAATTAAAGTGCATAAGCTGGACATTAATATCTCATATTTGTGTCTTGATTGTTCGCAACATGAAAGCTTGATTGTATGTTGACTTCTGACTTGAAGGTGGGAAATCATGGCTTACTTACTTACTTGACTAATGGAAACATAGTGTATTTAAGAAGCATGGAATCAGGCTAAAAGTATTAGCTTTCACCAAGTATTGATGACTTCAAAATAACATTTCATTAGGTGAACCAAACAATCATATAGTTTAACACAGCAAGAAACACCAGACATTTGAGCAGAATCAGAGTTCAAAGTATACCTTACAACACGGCAGATAATGTTGCGTATATGTATCTACACACGACACAAAGTCCATGACATAATGAGAAGCTCATTACTTCAGAGTGCTGAGATTATTCTCATCTGTCTTGAATATTATCAAAGCTTATCTAACTTTTGATATCTTTTTATAACCCATGACAAATCTAGAGAAAATTCCCAACATAGAAATGTACATACCTTATGCTTAATTAAAATAAACCTATAACAGCACTGTTTATATTGTAGTGGTTTAATGCTCAATTTTGCAAGAACACTGCTGCCGTATGTACGAGTATGAGTATGTCCGTGTATATTAGCATTTTGTTTAGTTTGTATTTTTCCTGTCATCTGCTGAGACCCTGAACAGGATAAGTGGTTGACAAAGATGAACTAACATGTTTGAAAAAAATACAGCATTTGATCAAACTTAACATGTTTTTTTTCCCTCTGCTCTCTCCGTCTTGTCTTTGTATGCAGGCTCTGCGGGAGCCAGCTGCTTTTGCCAAGTCTACAGGTTGTGAATCTGAGATCCTCCATGAAAAGTTGACCATTGCTCAAGCACGGAGGGGCACACCAGGTCACACTTCTCAATAGTGTTTTGTTTCTATTGCTAATTGTCATGCAACAGAGAGTGCCTTCAGATCTTGTCTATCCCAGCTAGTGGCAGCAAGGACTAAGGGACGACTAGTGGGAGAATTAATAACTTGAGTATGTTCATATCAGTTGATATCAATGATATAAATGATTTAAGTATCAGTACAATATTGTTTTACTGCTAGTTATTTGGCTGATTGTAGGGTTTGAATTATTATGATATTTTTCATAAGGAATGTGTCACACCATTCAATTAAAGAATTAGCAGAATAAAAGTATTAAGGTCTTCAGATCAGATATTGGCATCAGTTAAAAATACCATGTTAGTAAGTCTTTTTAAATAATAGAATAAAGAAAGTGAGGTTTTGTTGTAATATCAGCACGTTAGCATGTTGGTATTTAAAAAAAAAAATGTTCATATGTCGTATCTTGTAGCTCATCGTCCGGTGCGAGTCTACGCTGATGGGATCTTTGATCTTTTCCATTCGGGCCATGCTCGAGCGCTCATGCAGGCCAAAAATGTGTTCCCCAACACACACCTGATAGTGGGAGGTAAAGTATGGATCTCACTCCCCCAAAAAATTATGCAGAAAAACCTGCAGCGAAAACACACAAAAGTAAAACAGTCTGTAAATGAAATAGGTTATCATTGTCTGAACATTAATCCTAATCTTTTAAAAAATGGCCTTCAAAGGAACAATATCTTAAGGCTCTTTGGGCTAAATCTTCCAATTTAATAATTTCAGATTAACTTTTGCTTCATGCTTGGTCTAAAACATGTCCATATAGCAGGTCTTCTCTGTTTCTGTCTCCTTAGTCTGCAGTGACGAACTCACCCACAAGTTTAAGGGCTATACTGTGATGACAGAGGATGAACGCTACGACGCCCTGACGCACTGCCGTTACGTTGACGAGGTGGTGCGGGATGCTCCCTGGACCCTTACCGCAGAGTTCCTTAAGAAACATAAGGTCAAAGGTCACGCAGTCACTGGACACACAGCTTCTTACAACGTCATGCAGTGACATACAAAGATATCTGGTGTTCCATCAGAACACTGACCACTGTAATGTTACACTCACAGATTGACTTTGTGGCCCACGATGATATCCCTTACACCTCTGCTGGATCAGAGGATGTTTATAAACACATCAAGGAAGCAGGTGACGATGTGAATATTCACATAACTACCCATCATATTACATTTCTAGTTCCGTCATTTCTCATATCACTTGAATTAACTATTTGTTTTAATATCAGGGATGTTTGTGGCCACTCAGAGGACAGAAGGCATCTCCACATCTGATCTGATCACTCGTATCGTCCGAGACTATGACATCTACGTTCGACGCAACCTGCAAAGAGGCTATACAGCCCGAGAACTGAATGTTGGATTCATTAATGTTAGTGAAATAATATTTAATTGATTTAAAAACACACAAAAAAAACAAAAAAAAAAAACAGAATATTGGTGTTTATGAAACAAACAACACAGACAGAAACCACAAATGTACTGATGGTCACTTGCTTTGTCTTTTACTGACAGGAGAAGAAATACCGGCTCCAGAATCAGGTGGACAAGATGAAAGAGACGGTCCGTACGGTAGAGGAAAAGTCCAAACACTTTGTTTACAAAGTGGAAGAGAAGAGCCAAGACCTCATCCACAAGTGGGAAGAGAAGTCAAGGGAATTCATTGGCAACTTCCTGGAGCTTTTTGGACCCGATGGAGCCTGGGCATGTTTACTTTTACATTAATCCATACTAACTGAGGGGAAAAAAACTGTAACAGATATAGAACCTTTCATTTCTTACTTTGTTCTTTAGTAGTGTATTTATTTTTCTTTGATATATAGGCTGGATGTGACATAATTTGCTTAAGTCTTGTCATCACTATGTGTTTGCCAGGCAACCAATGGAGACTTTACTTTACTTTAAATTCACTAGGTTGCACATTTAACAATTATTAAGAGGAGGAAGCAGCAATACCTTAATATCCACCAACAGTAGCCGCAAGGGAGCAATACAGTCTCTCTTTCAGTCAAAGCCGGTTAAGTGAAAGTGAGTGCAATAAACAGATTATGTAACATGAGTAATAACATGTAACTTATTGAACTGTCGCAATGAAACACAACAATACAACAAAGTGAAACTCTCTTCTGTCTCTGTCCTTGTTTAGCATGCGATTCAGGAGCAGAGTGGGCGCATGCTTCAGGCCCTGTCACCTTACTCCTCACCCCGTGGCTCACCCAGCAGTAGTCCCACCAGAAGACGCTCAGTTTCTCCTGACTCCTCACCTGCCTCCAGCTCACCCTCCCCGTCCCGCTCCTCTCGCTCCCCTCCTTCCTCTCCAGCCCCCACTTCCTCACCTAAAAAGGGGACACGCTCCTCTCGCAAAGCTTCCTCCACATACAGTAGTCATGCACAATGAGCTCATCATGCTTCGGTCATCTTTATTGGTCTTCTTACAGGCCATTGGTCATTAATCTGGTAGGTAATATGTCTAAGAAGGTTGTTAATTAAAATTAAAAAATAAAAAGGAAGTACTCTATTACTGGTTTATTCAAGAGCAAGTGCAATATATCATAATGTACAGAATGTTTCTTCACTGAAAAGAAATGTAAAAGAACATTAAAATTTAGCTTGGATGTTATTTGTCTTGTGTCATTTGTTATTCTTCCATATGTCTAGTAGCTAAATATATAATAACACATACTCACCCTCAAAGTGCCTTCATAAGAACTGAGCATTAATAAATTATATTAATCCATAGAGTGATAATTTCAGACTTAAAGTGATAATCAACCCAATCTGTTATTTAATATCCTACATGGAAAAAACACTTCCTGAAGCTTGGGAAGTGGCTGAGTAATTGGTGCAATCAAAGATAATTGTATGTAGGTCTAAAAGAGACAGGCCAAATTTGTGCTACACAGTTCAACAAAATTGTTAGTGGGCTAGAAGCAATATATTTCTAAAGTTAAACAGCTAGACAAAGTCAAAATCAAGATATGCACATACAATCATTTTAAACAGTTGAAGTGCTGCATTAATGAGTCTTATATTTATATATAAATGTTTTTATAATATTAATGTATCAAATGACAATGTGAAAACTATGTGAAAGGGGTCGTTCATAGTGATAAATCTACACACAATTATCACACAACTCCAAATTAGAGATAAAGTTGCTCTGTCACTGCTGGATGTGTATATAAGCAGCTGTTTGCAAAAAAGTTCACCATATAAATATAAAAGTTGATGATATGTTGATGCTGCATTCCCAACTTGTTTCTGCTGCCCACAAGTAGCCAAAAATCAATTATAGCAAGTTTAAGCTGCTCTAAACAATATTAATTTTAAATTTATAATTGATCAAATGACTAGTCCTATATGTAATGTGAAAGGTGTCACTTGTAGTGATGAAACAGATACTTTTTAGCTCGTTGTTTGCTTTTATGACCTGAAAAATCAGATATCATGAAACTTGTTTCCAGCACGGCAGACAGTTGACAGAAAAGCTCAGATAAACCAAATGTGCCCCACCTGCCCAGCACCAAACAGAAGACAGACAAAGCTACTAATATCTTACATCTAAAGACCCAGGAGTTGGGGAAACCAAAACAGAGCTAAAAGAAGTATAAATGTAGGGTTTACATTCACCAAGTGGCCAGAAACAAGATTCCATATGAATGAATGTCTACATGTGCGTTTGCCAATAATCTAAGGTGATAATATGTCTGATATTGAGTTTTCTGCTAGAGTTCCTCTGCCTCCACATGGCCTAAATAATAATTAGTGCAGCTTCAAACTGAGCTTTTTAACATTGGTCACTTTAAATCAAGTCAAGTCAATTTTATGTTTATTGCCCAATATCACAACTTCACAAGACTGTCCCCCCAAAAAACCCTTGAAATGAAATAGAAATAAATAGAAATATAATAGAAATAGAAAATAGAAATCTTTACTATTACCATTTACTATTTCAATTAAGTCTATGTTCTTAATCATAATATGCAAAGAGTTTAAAGGGATATGAGTGTATCATTTAGGATTAGAGAGAGTACACAGCCAAACAAAGATGGTGAGATGCAAGATGTTCGCCTTGTGTATGATCATTGGTCGGTATGTTTGAAAACACTCATAACGGAGCATCGCTTTGATCTGCCACTGTGTTTTACCCTTCATACAGCCTAAAAAAATCCTACCATCTGACGACGCTGCGGTTCGAGCCGAAGCAGAACCGAGCGGGAAGAGTTGATCCAAACTACAACGCGGGACGCTTGAGAACTACAAACTCGTCTGCGCATGCTCCGGAGTGTCTCCGCTGCCGTTGAGCATCTCGCTCTTTGTAACGTCTTTGGCTCGAGCCTTTAAAGCCGCGGCTCTGACGTCACCGTCAGCTACTGCGCTGCTCGGATTAAAGATGGCGCCCTCTCACGCACTGAGGTGCTGCAAACGGGCTCTCAACTGGGTACCTGTCCTGTTCATAAACCTGGTCGTTGGCTGGTCCTACTACGCTTACGTGGTGGAGCTCTGTGTCTGTAAGTAACCCCACTTTTTTTTTAGAGGTATTTGGGTGTCGCCGGGCGGGTGTCGGCCGGTGCTGACAGTTTCTGGGTTGCCAACTTTGACAAGCTAGTTGAAGTGAGATTTAAAAGGCTCCTGTAAGTAAACCTGCGTTTAAACCTCGGGACAAACCCTCACAGTCCTGTGTCTCTTGACTGTTCAGTCATTGACATGCATGCAATCCTTCACGACAGCAATGATTATTTAATCATTTTTAATATAAAAGGGCACCTTTTCCACGTTAGATTGGGAGAGGAAAGACAGTCTCTGGGTAGCTTGTACAATCAGCAATTAATAATTAATAACTTCATAATGTTAGTTTTAATGCATTGGGTAACATGAGATATTCCAGTTAACTGGAGCTAGTAAAACTTTTTTTTCAGTCTAGGTGTGCAGTTTGTTGTAAATGAATGGACAAGTGAAAGCTCTCTAATTTAAAAGCTCCTTTTAATAATATTCATTGTTTTCCTTGTTTTTAACTTTAAGTCAAATTATAAAAGTTGGACTTGGACACTGGCTGTTTTTCTACAGCCTTCTTTCGTTTGTCTCTTAATTCAGCCTTAATTCTGATGCATTACATGCATTTAGTTTGAGTGTGTGTATATATATATATATATATATATATATATATATATATATATTTCAATTGACCACAAGTTGAGATTTTAACAAATGGCAGTTTTTGTAAATGATTTACTTAAATTGATGTTGTAGCTGTAAATCATAACATTAACTATAATGAGGCAAGGTTACAATTTAACCATCTGATGCATCGCATGTTATTCATTTTCTGTCGGAAGATGTAATGAGGTTTGGAGAAGAATTAAAACTTTTAGGTGACTGCTGTTCAACCTTTTGTTTTAGGAGGAACACAGAAATGTGCTCTTAAGTGATTACGATCAAATAGGGAGATTTTAAAATCCCAAAACATGGAGACAAATTATTGATTCAGATGAAGAGACTAGACTGGATATTAAATAATTTGTTTTAACGATTCATCATTTAGCAGAGGATATGATTTCCTGCTTTAATCTCATAATAAACATGTTCAAGCAAGCTTAAAGAAATAATTTCTGAACATTGTTCAGTTTACATGAGTATGAGTATGAGTATTGATGGTCATGTGATTGATGTATTTTTCAGCAGATACATATTGATCAGCTGTGCGTGCCGTGACATGCACTGTCCTCGCACTCACAGTTGTTTTTTTTTCTATAGTTTGTTTCAGCCTGGAACTGATGATACCATTATCATGTAGACGTACTGTAGTTATGTCTGTATCTCAGCGGCTGCGGTCAGGACAGGGACATCCCTGCTGCTTAAACAAAGCTCTCTCTTATGGGTGGGTCACTGCTGGCCGTGCCAGGCTGCTGCCACATGGTGGGGGTGGGGGTGGGGGTTGGGGGATGTGTAGTCATGCATTCTTAGGACTTTCATTACAGCTCGCCAATATATATTTTCTTTGTCTTATGTAGATACAATCCCAAATAATGCAGAACGAAGTAAGTGAACCCCATACATTTTCTCCATTCACATTACGTATTAATTCATGTTTGAAACCTCTCACGTTAATTATTCATAGCAAAGATTATGCCAGAGATGCCAGTGTTACTGCAAACTTTTCTCTTTTCTTTTTCTCAACAGTCAGCTATTTGGTCATCTTTCACATCTTCCTCGCCATGTTTATATGGTCCTACTGGAAAACTATTGGGTCTAGACCAGCCGGCCCCTCAAAAGCGGTAAGCGGTGTGTCTGTCAAACTCCTCACTCAAGCCAAAAACACTTCCTATTTTCACGTTAAGAGGGTTGGGTTTGGTAAATATACAAATTCTTACAATAAAACTTATAATTGCACAAAAAAAAAAAAAAAAAAAAAACTTTGCATGACTGTCCAATTGAAATGAACAATATGTTATTTGTTGGGCTTTTCTCCTCCTGTCAGTTCGGTTTGCCCAGAGCAGAGAAGGAACTGTATGAGCGAGAGGAGCGAGCAGAGACGCAGCAAGAGATTCTGAAGAAAGTGGCCAGGAATTTACCCGTGTATACACGCACCGCAGGAGGAGGTGAGGCTTTCCCCACAGCAGCAAAACTCACTATTTTAAGTAGTTGCTTTAAAGCCACCAGGGAAAACTCTGTCCTCCTGTCGACAGTGCCGTCGGACTGTTGAGCGCACAACTATGCTATGTACACAACTGTTATCTTTACGTGGGTACTCATGCGACATATCTTTGGAAAGCTAAGATTCTTGTGATTCGATTGCAAATCATTTCTCGATACAATCACGACAGCAGGTATAATCAATGCATCTGTCAGAGCATAGCCTGGGAACCAGACGAATCTGCCAGCTCATGTTTTATTTTCTCTGGCAGATACGTCTGGCCCCTCTCCCATTCAAACTGATTTCGTAGTTACAGGTATCTGGCCGAGCCAGTTACAACTGTTTATCTAGTATAAGGTGGGTTTAATGACTGACAGAGAGAAGCGCCGTTCATGCATCTTTGTAAATAACCAAGATGGTTCCACGGCAGGCTACAGCGGCAGTATTAAACGGACTGGAAGGTACATTTTCTCTAAAAGAAGAACAAACAACTGCACTTAAACTTTATGTTGATAAGAAATGTGTGTTTGTGTATGTGTGTTATGTTTTGTTGCTCTGACTGGTTGTCTCCGCCTGTAGATAACGCCCCTTGGAAATCTAAAATGAACTGAAAGTCCCAGACTAATAAACATTTGCTAATTAGATCACAAACAAACAAACAAACAAATAAATACAAAATTGAGGTAGGGGGAGAACATATTCCCCTAAATTTAAATGGAAAATTACATTTTAAAAGGGTATATTAAAATAAATGTGTTTGTTCTAGTATATCAGCTCATCAATAAAAATACTTTTTTGTATAAAATGTGGGTTTTATGTGTTTAAAAAATAAGATATTGACAGAAAGTGTGAATATTATAATTGTGTGCAAAAGCACAGTTCCTTTTATTGTCAGTTTGTCTGTATAGTGGAGTTAAACTGGTTTGCTTGCATAAGACCCAAAACCAAAGAGGATGATTAGTTCACTTGTAAGAAGCACACATTTTATGAAGTTCTTTATAGTATGCCTAAATTCTGTCCCAAGAGGACAGCCAGACAAGTTACAAAGGGAAAGTCAGTGAGGGCAGCAGCAAAGTCACATGGCGTCTGTGATGTGACTATATATTGCTTTATTAAGAAGGAAAAGCTGAGAGTGAGTGGCACATTTACTTTGAGCTCAGGATACTGACCAGCCGGTAAAGTGTTCACCATATTGTCAGAGTACCTCCTTAGGGCTGCTGACTTATATTAATGGTTTAAGTACCGAAGAGGTAAGGTAATAGATTGATTAAACTATTTTTCTCGTAACCCCCACACCGTTCCCACAAATTGCAGCAACTGGACTGCAGTGTGTTTGGCTGAAGATGGTTTACACCTTTTTTGACAGCTGGATCCTGGAACGACCATGGCCATTTACGATGTACCAGCAATTGTAAGGGATTATTTCCCAATGGCTGCCACACTATCAAATATCCAGGCTGACTTTGGGTGAACAGGCATTTGGCCATTCAACAGGGAAATTTTCAGTGATGCTGATTTTGCACCATCCTGCATCACTGACCATCCACACAATCCTGAGACATCAGTCACTGGTCCAGCTTCCACTGTGTCCAGAAAGACCAGAAGAAGGAGAACCACTGCAGTTCTTACTGACACCAGTTAGGAATCCCCTTGAGGAAGAACAAAAGAAGGCATCCCTGTCCAAAGTAAAATGAAAGGTCTTCACAGAAAAGGAGAAAATGGTAAAGAAGAAAATGAAGATGACTGTGGAAGAATTTCCAGTAAAGTAAAGCAAAAGGTCTTTGCAGAAGATGAAAAGAAAGAAGTGCCCAAAAGAAAATGAGGGTGAAAGTGAGCAAAAGCAAGAATTCTGCATTGTCTGTCTGGGGAGATATTCAAAACCAAAGGAGGTCTGGCCGTCTTGACGGTTCTGTGCACACATGGCAAATCATTGTCATTGTTTCTGTAAATTACTAGTGTTAAACATTTCAGAGGTCATCTTTCACAGTTATAAACATTTTAAACACAGTTTTGAAGTATCATTATCTAAATTAATATAATTATATAATTCAAAGCAGTCATGTTTTACTCTCTACTGTTAGAGGTTTTACATGTTATTAAGAAAATCTTATATCATACATTTTTTATTAAATAATCTCCACATGATCTCATTGTGTTATTCTGTTTATATGTCTGTCTTGTACCATTTCATTAAAGTTTGGTCAAAGACTGTTCTTGACTCATTAGCCGATCAATGTATTTGAGTGAAATATACTTTTAACTAAATTCAAATAATTAAAATGTAGTTACCACTTGAAAAGTGGCCTAGTCTTCTGCATAAATAGATTTGGCTTTGAATGCCTACAATACCTGATGTATAAAATAATTAGAACCATATAAGATAAAATAACATCAATAGTTACTACAGCAGTAATCTGATTACTTTTAGGTTTGCTTTTATTTGAGATACAGTGGGTTAATATGACTTATTTTTCTGTGTTACAATTGCTCCCAGCCACTGTACATGTGCTCCTAAATTAAAAAATTGAGTGTTGGCTTTTTTCCGAGGCTATTGTCTAACAACTTATTCGGTATAAACGGCGGAACACTATGATGAAAATTTTATTCAGTGTTACGTTTCAAATGAGACCAAAACCATGCATGTAGTCCAAATGGTGCAACAATATCTTTCAGTTTACTTTGGTATGCCTATGAAGTTTCAGGCTAATCTTACAGGAACCTCAATGTAAGGAACTGTTTTACTGCTGTCACAATTTCCTCTTAACAAAGAAGGAAGATCACAGAGACACTTTCCTCATCGTTCAGTTTATGTTTGTCACTCACGAGCACAACATAAACTAAGCAATACAAATTACATTGGGCAAATGTGCTGCTACATTGTGTGTTTCCTTTTGGATAAAAGTGCAACACTGTTTCTATCTTTATAAAAGGAAGTACACTGTTATTTCCCTGCTAATGCACATCAGGCTCACCTGTCTTGTGTTTACAGAACTGCATGCATCAGGAGGGAATTGGACTCAGGTGTACCTTGTTATTTCTACAGGCCACACGTTGCTCTTCTGCTCATTAACAATCATGACCTCATTGGTTTCGGGGGGGGGGGGGGGGGCAATTGTTATACAGTACTACTTTAATAATTCTGCTTTCATTTTCTCTAATCAGCCATCCGATACTGCGACCACTGCCAGATAATCAAACCTGACCGCTGCCATCACTGCTCAACCTGTGAGATGTGAGTGTTTTGATGTGTGTACGCGCTGTATAGTTAAGCCTCATAATTTCTATTTTTATTCCCAAGTGAGCAGACATGTTTAAACTGATCCTCGCTCTGATTTTATGTTCCCAAACATCCAAATGTTGTAATTTCTGGCAGCAAGAAAAATTTAACTACAGCTTCTGGTATCAGAAAATTAAGAGAAAATGCAAATGTGTTGTTTTAAAGCAAATTTTCATCCAGCTGTTTTTTTTTTTAACATAAACAGAAACACATAAAAAATAAATTCACATTTCTTTTTTTAAATATCGAGCACTATGTATTTTATTATGCTGACATCTGATCATGCATTGTAAATGCTTCTGGGTAACTGGATCAGCAAAATGTCTAAAATGTCAACATCTACTAGATGGCACTAATAGAATGTATGTTTTCTTTATTCACATTCTTCAAGGTGTGTGCTGAAAATGGACCATCACTGCCCCTGGTAGGCTTTTCTCATTAAACTATGCATTTAAGCTTTTTTTTATTCATCATGATCTAAGTTTGCTTTTAAAGAAAATGTTGACAGATGAGCATATTTCACTTTTTGTCTCATGTTTCCATTGTGTTTCCTTTTCAGGGTGAATAACTGTGTTGGATTCTCAAACTACAAGTACTTTGTCTTGTTCTTGGCGTACGCTTCACTCTACTGTGTAGTAATTTGTGCTACTGTCATCCAATATTTCATCAAATTCTGGACCGTAAGTAGACAAACTTCCTTTTTTTTTCTTTTTTTTTTGTAAACCAGCATGCTCTAGCCTATGAGTGCTTGCTGCAGTCGGATCTTTTGAGGCCCATTATACTCATAAGATCAGCCATGGGTTTATAGAAATATGGCCATTTTGGACAAATATCAAATAACTTAAATCTGAATGACAGTATTAATTATTGAATTTGAATTGAAAGTGCAGTCAGGGAGTAGTGAAGCATGTGATCAGCCACTAATGATTGCATCTTAAGATATCGTCCATTTGGTGTACAAATGTGTCCCTGCGGTGCACAAGTATGTCATGTGATCGCTTATCAGGGTGTCATCTTCAGCATAGTGTTTTGCATGATACAAGGGCTCCTGTCACATAGTCCAACAGTAAAGGAGTTTGTTGTGTTATAACAAAATACTAATGCTAAGACAAAGGTGAACTGTTGTATTGACACAACAAAATAACAATAAAATGTTTAATTTTCCACTTTCTTGCAGTCACTTGTTATGTTTTGATGACTTGACAAGAGGACAAGAGATATTCTTGCAGACATGCAGGCTGACAAGGCTAACACTTTTGTTCTTTTTTTCTCCGTCTGAAGAAACAGCTGCCTGACACGCATGCCAAATTCCACATCTTGTTTCTATTTTTTGTGGCGGCCCTGTTCTTTATCAGCATCCTGTCACTTCTCAGCTACCATCTGTGGCTTGTGGGGAAAAACAGGACCACTATAGGTAGCTATAAATAAGTAATTTAAGTCAACTTCTGATTATTTCCTTTTTAAAAGTCACCACTAACTATATTTTTCTACCAATTTTCAGAGGCTTTTAGGGCTCCAGTCTTCACAAATGGTGCAGACAAAAACGGGTTTTCTCTAGGTTTTAGCCGAAATGTAGCTGAGGTGTTTGGAGACCAAGCGAAGTACTGGATGTTTCCCGTTTTCTCTAGGTGAGTCTACTCTGACCTGATATAACTATCAGCTATCAATCCCCTCAGCAATAACATTAATGCAACACTGTTATGTCTTCTCTGCTCTGATTATCTCTGTATTAGCAGACTTATCATTATTGTTAAAGCAATTTTAATTAAGTGGAGAAAAAAAGAAGGAAGACTAAAAAAAACTCCCCAAATGTACAATTAACCCTGAATCTATCCAATGGTAACATGTTTACTAATGCTGCCTGTGTCTCTGTTTTATCAGTCTGGGAGATGGACATTCTTTTGTTACCAGATTGGTGCACATAGATCCTGAACAAGCAAACAGTGTCCTCCAGCAAAATGGCAAGAGGTTAGTATTATTGTTTTAAATATTTATCATGTTTCCTTTTTTTTTTTTTTTTTTTTTACTGGGTGTTAATTTCTAATGTGACTTTAATCACAGCCCTGCTGATGGAGAGAACAACGCTTGTGTGCTTGGTAATAATATACAACACACAGTAGACGACAGCAAAGAAAAAACTGGTATGTTGTTGATGCCTTGTCTCACATTTTTATTTCTGTCTTATATCTGATGTTTTTTTCTTATTTTTTTTTTTGTTGTTGTATTTTTTTGTAATTTATTTTCTGCTCAAAAAACAGCCCATAACAGTTACTCAGACATGTCTTGTGTCCTCACTGTTTCCTTACAGACGGAGGCCAGGTAGTCTCTGTCACTATGGAGAGTGAGCCATAGCAGGTATGACGACATGAATTCTAAAGAGTTTTGCTGGTTTGACGTCCTCCTCTGTTTGTTTATACTTTGTTGGCTGTTGCTGCGGGTTGCAGGCACATCAGTAAGGAACTCATCAACTATGATGCCTTAAACCAGGAGCATCAGCACCTCTACAGGAGCCGTCCTCCACCCTCATCCTACATCTAGTGGGCTTTAAACTAGCACCACAACAGTACTATTATCAAGTCAACAGAGACTGTACAGTGACCTTGTAGACTGCACCAGTCTGAAGCAGAGGTGATTCACAGGTTTTGTCTTTGTGTTGAGCCAAAGACAAATATTTTGTTATTGTTGAAAAATCATGGGAATGTTTCAACACTGTCAACAATGTGTGCACTATGTCCTACCAGTTTTAAAGTCCAGGCACAGTGCAATTATTAAGACCAGTAGTCATTTATCACATGGTCTAATTTAGTGTACATGATTGAAAATATTTGATGGTCTTTCTGTTTACATTTTTAATATATTTGTTTTTTACATTTCAAATGTTATACTATGGTCAAACATGCAGGTGCTATATAAGCTTAAAATGGGGGGACCAAATCCAGTTTAGCTACAATTAAAATGGTTTAATCTCATTTCAAATATTTATTTAAGACAACAATAGATCTCATAACGAATAGAAATTATCAATGCGATTGCCACTTTTCATTGCACTATAAATATTTGTAATTTATTGTTTTCAAGTTTTTATAAATTAATTGCATCGTCTTTCAGTGTCTCTTGATTTCATTGTAATGGCGTATTTGTTTTATTTATATTTATTTTTTATTTTTTAAGATGTAGTCATGTTGTGTTCATCCTTAAGTCTACAGAACATTTTCACTTTCATGATCAATCCTTTTGCTACAGTATGTATTTGTTTTTAAATTAATCAATCTTGAGTGTTAACGCCATGGATTAAATCTGTGTTCTTTCCATTTGTTTTTCCAATTTGATGATGAGATTTATTTGAAAGTTGGAAAGTTAGAGCTAAAAAAACCCACAATAAACCCCTTAGAAGATGTTGCCAGCAAGGTCAGGGACATTTGATCCACTGTGTCCTTGAGCCTGAACCAGGATAGATAAGGTGGTATAAGATTTATATACCAGTGATGAAAGAGTAGACTAGTGTCATCATAAATGCTCATCTCTGTGCTCCTGGCAGCTCTTTCATTATATGACATTCCTTTTAGTGGAAATGATGCTCAGCAAGGGGGGGTTGCCTGAGTGATCAATTGATGATGATGATGATGATAATGTGAAGATTTGACTGACTGAGTGGTAACCCACGTGAATGTACTCACTGAACCTCACAATAGTTTAATAACTAACTTGAATGACTAAACCAAACAGTTAGAGCTGTTAATGTAGTTCGACCTGTAAAGAACTTCTGTTTTAATGAGACGAAATTGTTCATGCAGGGTGATCCTTATTATTCTGTAACAATAAATGTGATTTAAGAAACTATAAGGTGTGATTCTTCATCTTAAATACTGGTGCACTGTGATTTGCAACAAATTATGTAATACAACTTTAATGGGATTCCATACAGACATTTGTGATCCCCATAGGATGAATCTTAGTGACTTTGATGATTCTCTTTTTTTCCTTTTCCTCTAGCTCCACCTGTGGTAATTTTGGCTTTTAGTGAAATTTCTCAACAACTATTGGATGGATTGCAAAAAACATTTGGTGTAGACATTTATGTTCTTGGATGTACTGCAAATTTGATAACCCCTTAACTTTTCATGTAGTGCCATCATTGGGTCAAAATTGTAGTTTGTCCAATACTTTGAACATGGTAAACCTTATACCTGCAAAACATCACCAACAGCAATTAGCTCAAGTACAGTCTCATAGGGTTGCTTACATGGCTGTTACCTGTGGTCGTTGGAGCTCGTAGCCTATTATGTAAGCCACCAAAAAAAAATATGCCACTGTGATATTTGCTATGGTAAATAAAATTCAGTGGTGGATATTCTATCCTTAAACTATTGTAGAATACAGTACACTGTTAAGTGCTGGTGACATACAGATAGAACTGTAACAGCACATGTATTTCACAGACTTCACAGAGTTGTTACATGAGACCGTGCTCTTCACTTTTTCAAGATAAAGTTTAACACTGACATGCTCAGGCAAGCATTTTGACAATTGTTGATCTATTGTCTGACAGAAACACGATGAGCGGAGAACAAGATTGGCCGGTTTGCTGGAGAAAGGTGAATGACCTCAGTGCCGTTCACCTCTCCATAATAATGTAACAGATTGTCTCAGAATTTGTACTTAAGTACAGTAAAAGTACTTAGTCACATTCCCAACACTGTCTAAAGGTCACCACTAAGTTTTTTTTTTTTTTTTTTTTTTTTGTGACTGTCCAACTGACATTTAATGTGTAAAAGGTTAATCTTTCAAAAACATTTAGTGAACTGGTTAAAATGTTTCAGTGAAATGAACAGGTTTCCTTTATCTTTTTATACCCTTTTAAGAACACACCCTATCAAAGTTCATGACTCACTGAATGAGTCTAACCCTTAAAACTCTGACCTCGGCGTTAGTTTAATTACTGGGACTTAAGTCTGTGAATGAATGAGCGACAGTTACTTATGGAAGTATTCTCATAAACGTGTAAACTCTGAGCCGGCCATCCCAGCTTCACTCCTTAAAAGTCACTTAAAGAGTGAAGTACACTTGCCGTTGGATCTGCAACTGGAATCCACCGGCTGACATTGCAATGTCAAAATAAATTATTAAAGTAGACTTTGGTGTTTTACTGAAGTCATTTCTACTAGGAGAGACAGCTCAAGAGTTCCATTTAAATTGTCTGGACCATTTCTTTTAAAAGTATTACTGAATCTCTCAAGAGGAATATCTGCACGCCATGGAGGAAGCACTTAACAGCACCATCGATCCAGCTTGTTTACAAGAGCCCCCGCTGGCTATCGACGTGATAAAGCGTAAGTGACCCGCATTACCACTTCCTGATAATGTTATCTTATCAACCAGTCTGAGCTAATGACATTAACAGTTTAATCAGCAGTGGCACGCACACATCTGTGTGTCTAAGAGCCTATTGGTTTCTACTTTGATCATTTAATTGCCTCGGGTCCAAAATATAACAATGTCCCACAAAGTAAAAATACAGAATCTGCTAGTACTTAATAGTACACAGTCATGGATGTACAATAATCTGTTTTTTGGCTGTTTGTGTAGGTTTTTTTTCAAATAAAATGTCTAATATAGGCTATATGTGTTCTGTACTATGTAATAATCCAAACCGCTCTCTCTCCCTCTGCTCTCCTCTTACTGTTTTAAATCAGAGTTAGATGTGTTTGAATTTTGCCTGTACTCCATGCTCACCCTCATGTCCTGCGTCTCCCTGCTGCTGTACCTGGAGCAGTGCGTATATATTTATAAAAAACTGCCCTACCCCAAGAAGACGACCATCATCTGGATAAATGGTGCAGCTCCAGTAAGGATTCAGACCTGTTTTGATATTTTATTATGCTGCTGATTCTAAAACCAACAGAAATATAATCATTATCAACCACTTTATGTGTGGAATATGTTTCAAGAAGTCTGGTACAGTACAGGGCTTTTTGAAATACAATATAATATCTGGTTGAAACAAAGAAAATTGAGCATAAAAAAAGCAAACCATGCTAAATTAACATTAATATAACATAAAATAATACACTTGACTGTATTTCTCTGTTTCAGGTCATTGCCACCATGTCTTGTTTTGGGATGTGGATCCCGAGGGCAGTCATGCTCACAGACATGACGTCTAACTGGTATGTTTGCTTTAGTTAGTTCACATTTAATTAGTTCACATATTACACATTGACATGCATGGCAAAGTATTTCCTTATACAGTAGATGTAACAAGACATTCTGTATTTACGGATGTACTCTCTTCTCTGGTTCATTTTCTTACTTTGAAGCGTAAATAGACAACTTTTTGCTTTAACTTATCATCATGAAGTAAATGTTGATTCACTTTCACTGTCCGCCCCCGAGCACGATTTTTACTATACTACCTGATGTTTTACACTGCCCTTATCACAGCACTGAGATCAGGGTTTTCTTAGTTCAAATGGGGATTCTTAAAATGCTGGGTAGAGACAGCGAGTGAAGAGTTAGCTTTAGACTAGGCCTTACCCTCGCTCTTCCCCGCCTTTTTTTTTAGGGTCTCAACGCCGCCTGCAACCACTTCCGGTCTGCAGGGCCGGGTTGGTAGCCTCTGTTGTCTTGGCAATCTCTGGAATGAACCGGAGATCGCCGATGAAATTGTCAGAATTGCATGATCTGATGTCCAAAAGTTCCTGTCAGCTGTACGATGTGTACACAAGACTGTTCTGAGTGAACAGATTAGGAACAAACAGGCAAATAACTACTAATTCACAGAATCGGGAGATGCTGAGTCTGGCGTTGTCCACATGCCTCCATCTTGGTCAACTAGCAATAAAGAACACGTTTTTGTCGAGGTGGTCTTTCTAAAATGAGAAGTAGTGAAAGTTACTATATTCTGTTACGATCAAGGAGCCGATAAGCAGACTGATGGTTGAATATTTGAAGGGATCCGGTTGCGCACACAATAGTTATCTTATTGTTATCTTGTTTGACATATCAGCTTCCAGGTTATAAAATAAATCCATATTTTTGTTTATTACATTTCCCCCCATACACTGTGGCTTAATTTAATGATATTTACCAGTCAACAGTCTTTTTGCCTTTGGAACAGGAACAACCTGAACTAAATGCAACTTTCTAAAAAAAAACCTACAAAAGTTAGCTTTGATTGGAAAAATCATCCCAAGCGTAAGTTTGAATCTAAGAGTCCTGTTTCATTAAGTAAGGCTCTGGAGCCCCCCCCCCCCCCCCCATTCCCCGTCCATGCGTATGATCAGGTCAAAGCATCAGCTAAATTACTGCAGAGTAAACCTAATAAAAGCCATGACAACTTCAAAGCCTTGTACGAACTAGCTGAAGATCACTGTACTGTTTAACCACTCGATGAATCATTACACACACAAAGATCGTGTCACATCACCAAATAACATGCGCTCAACTTCAATAAAACGCAGGAAATCTTTACAGGATTTTATGTCCTTTCTGATTCATGTGGTTTATGCACCGTACATACAGTACAGTATAATTAACAGCTGGGTCAAAATACATTTACATGGGCTGTTTTTTATTTTGTCACATGTTAGGAGTAGTTGTGATTTTATGTAAATTAATAAATTAAATATTAAATTTATCATTTGGCTCCATAATGTGAAGATAAAGTTCAGTACTTCAGAGTGATTTTTGAAAATTTGACATACCTGCTCTGTATAAACAGGTCTAAATGTTTTCTCTTTCTCTGTGTAGTTATTTTGCAGTCGTGGTGTATAAGGTCTTGGTTCTGATTATCGAGGAGTTCGGGGGCAGCAATGTTTTTCTGAAACGGTTTTCTGGTAAAACCTTCAGGATCAACACAGGACCCTGCTGCTGCTGCTGCCACCCTTGTTTACCCCGCGTCTCAGTCTCACGGTATTAATACCTTTTTATACAAATACAGTCTGGGTATTACTGTTCTGGCTATAATAACTCAAGCCTGTGTTTTTTACTGCTCATAAATTAGGATTTTTAAAGTAATTTAATCCTACTCTTTATATACGCTTTCTATATTGACTACACATTGTTTTATGAATGTAAACATTTCTAATGTGGATTATTTAGGCGATTGTTATTCTGGCTGAAGTTGGGTGCTCTTCAGTATGCAATCCTAAAGACGGCACTCTCTGTCCTCGCCGTAGTATTGTGGACCAATGGCAACTTTGATCTCTCTGATGTAAGTATTTGAAATGCTTCTCAACATATCTGATTGTACTGAAAATTAAAAGAACATGACATGAAATTAATTCATGTATTATTTCTTTGTTTCTCTTTCAGCTAGAGATCACTGGCACAGCCATTTGGATAAACCCATTTATTGGTGTTCTCACTATCATCTCCCTTTGGCCTGTTGCCATCATCTTCATGAACACTAACAGCTTTCTACGCAGCCTCAATATTGTACCCAAGTATGCCATGTACCAAGTGAGTCAACACAACCAATATCATACGCATGCTACAGTGCTCAAATTTAGTCACACTGGTGAAAACAAATGAAACTAAGACTAAGAGAATGACAAGCCTCGGTCACTCAAAAGGAAAAAAAAAATGAATGCTCCTGTTTTTACCGCACAATTACCTCCTTCTTTTTACCTCTTGTAACAATTTTCTTAAGTTTCTTTGAACAGCAGTGAGGGGTGGAGAACGTTTTTCTCATATGTTCATCCTATTCAGTGAAGCAAAAGAAACACACTGAAAGAGCATATGGGAAATGTAGTTTCAGTTTAGAGAAACATAAGCACTCCAAATACCCACAAGCTCCTCCTGGGAAAGTGCTACACAGTGCACCTGTCACTGCATAAATTATGCATTAACAGTATGTAACTGATTAAGTATTGTTTTTCTCCTTAGCTAATACTTGTATTGAGTCAGCTGCAGACATCAATCATTAACATCCTGGCCTTGGATGGAACCATCGCCTGTGCCCCTCCCTTCTCTTCTCAAGCTCGTGGCTCCAGTAAGAAACATCTCTGGATATCTTTCTACAACTGCTGCTGGCGTGTGAAGTGAAATAATCAATTTGAAACCCTGATTTTCTTTTTTCTCTTTCTCTTCCTGCAGTGCTCAGTCAGCAGATGATGATCATGGAGATGTTCATCATCACTCTGGTTAATCGGTTTTTGTACCGTCGTACTTATGACACACTTCCCTCTGAGGCACATGACAACGACCAGAACGCTGACGTTGCCCTGCAGGCTGCTCTTGTTGAGCATGATGTCTGAAAAAGACATTGAAAAAGTAGAAGTCAACACTCTTAATTGATGTGTCAGATCATCTAAGTTAAGAGATCATCAAATAGTTAAACTTGAGTTAGACAAACTGTTTTCAATTGAAATAACATTTGACCTTGTTCTGTTACTCCAATGCAAGGGGATAAAACATCACTATTTGGCTAACTTTCAACCCTATTTCTCACCGACATCTGCAGGACTTGAGTCTCATATAGTATTTACCATACAGATATGGGAGTGGTATCAATCTTCTCACATAAGTCTCTGCAAGAGAGCGAATGTACTTTCCTATAATGACAAACTATTCCTTTGAGTCTACTTGTTAAAAAAGATAAAGAATCATTAGAGACATTAGGTCGATAGTGCTTTTTTCAGCTTTAACCAAGATCTGGGGGAGAGGAACAGAGCCTTCCTCTCAGAGAAGTGTGACAGCATACTGTAAACAAGTCATACTGGGACAAACATAGATAGGATAAGAGGTTGAGAATTGGCAAAGTGGTCCTTTGAACTGGGACTGTGCAGGTTTATGAATATTTGTGTGTAACAGTTTTACATTTACCAAGAGGACAGTAAATAATAGCACCTACTTATTTGTGTTAATGTGTGGGTGTGTGTGTGTGTGTGAGAGTGAGTGAATAAGTGACTGAGTGAGTAAGTGACTGAGTGAGAAACAGAGAGAGAGAGACTGTGGTCATCACAATGATGGTGACTTTGGCAAAAATGTGGAGATGTTGAAGTGAGGCCTAAAATGACATTTTTTTTTTGTAGTAAAGTGGGCAAAGATACTGACACAGTATTCAGTTGGTTATGTATGTAAGTGTGTATTGATTACAGTGCCCAGGTTGCATGTATTAACCTTTACCGAGGATCTAAGCACCGAAACATAAATACATTTAATAAAACATGAAAAAAGAGGAAACATTCTCTATTGTTTACTGAGCAGCATGTAGAAGGAAATACTTGTACAAACACTGTACATTTTTAATTTAGTTTCAATAAAATGTTTGAGTGTGAATCTCATTTCGATCCATCTCTGCTGCAACAGACCAATACTTGTAAAACATTTTATTAAGAAAACTTAATCCGTATGATCCAGTCCATTTCATCTGTGTTCCAGTGTAACTGTACCCTTAAACCTCCTACTGTGTCTTAACACAGTCTGGAAAAACAGCCAGATTTGTTCAAAGATTGCTGACCTACTTACTCAGACTTATTTAGGACAGGGAATACATGTGGATGAGACAGCGGCTTTATTTTCAGACTCAGTATACATTTTAGAGCCGTCTACAGCTAAACCTTGCCACGTGTTGTTTCTTAAGCAACCACAAGAGGCCATGCTCGTTCCAACCTAAAACCTAATTTTATTAACCTGGTAATAAAGAACAACTAGTCGCCTGTCCTTGACTCACATGACAAATCTATAAAAAACACAAACCCTCATTCAATTCAAGGGAACCATACAGATATTAAAGGCAATTAATGTTATGTTGGCAACAGCGGGTTAGACCAAAAGGAAATCTTTAATGCTGATTATTTGTTTTTAGTTCTACTAACAAGATCCACATGACCACCTAGGACTTTAATAAATTCAAACTAACTTCTCAGGTAATCTGTATATGGTATTTATTCCTATAGACTGGTAAATAAGATTCCTAGCAATGTTTTGTCACAACCATCACCTGAAAATGTGTGGAAATAAATAATGGCTTGAGCACTGTGTGGATTAGAGGATTGCATTCGACTTTACATTTTCCAAAAATCACATTTTACCTTTTACACAATGGTATAATACAAAAAAAGTTCTAATTAAAATAGACAAAGTAATATCGACAAAACCAGACAATAAGAAAGATCACATCATACTCAATATTGTTTAAATGATTGTCCCCCCTTGTTCCCTTTCCCTTTGCCTTGAATGAAATGTATTAATTCATTTACAATTATGTAATCATTCTCAATGGCTCAATTGTCTTCAGGACTGTTGTTGACTCTGTTACAATGTTCAAAAGGTCACACCCTTGATCACTTTTAATTGATTTTATGATATATCAACATTAACAATTTACTATTTATTTACTGTAGGTTACTGTAGGTTGCTGCGACACACTAGCTGTGAATAAGACCAGTTTATTTAGAATAAAAGCAAATCTGTTCCATTAAAAGATTATTAAGCTGCATATAGTGGTACATTGCATTAATCTGGATGATATGTTTATGTAAAGCCAGATCATTTGGAATTCAAAATTTGGCCCTATTAATGGAGTATTTGTCTTTGCTGTTTATGTAAACAGAGTCATCAGACAGAGAGGAAGAGAGAGAGGAAGAGAAAGCTGCGTTCAGGGTGGGTTGATGACAGCCCCTGGCTCTGCATTGCTGACGAAAGCTGCTTAGCTCCTCAGTTGCTATGGCAACCAGGGAGCGCAGCCAGACAAAAACGAGGCAAAGGGGAGGGGCTTTCAAGGGAGAAATAGAGGAGAAAGGGCTGGATGGGAAAGATAGAAAGAGGGAGGGATACAGGCAGCCGATAAAGAAACGCACTGAGAGGAACAGAGGTAAAGCAAGGCTACAGACGGAGATACAGATAAGGTCTGGATATAAATGCTGAAGCCACTAGCTGGGGAATAATAACTGCAGCAAGTGACAGGAGGATACAGAGAAAGGGGGAAACAGAGAAGAGAAGATGGATGTACAAACGGAGAACGTGGACCCCCCGCCTTGTGAATCCCAGTCGAGTGGAAAAATCAGAAAAGGATTCAAGCTGTTTGGCAAACGCAAGCCAGGTAACATCTTTTCTATTCGAAGCAAAGGGGATGGAAACAACAAGTCACCTGTTAACAGGAGCAAAACCCTAGATGGATTATCTGAGAGCGCTGCACCAGATTCGGAGCAGGAGCCAGACAAGGAAAAGGGACAGGAGGTGAGTCAAGGAGAGAGGGAGCAGGCAGAGGATGAGCCGCTTGATGAAGATGGCGTTTTGGCTGCTGCCCCTGCTCGCTGCTCCATTTCTTCAGCCAGCTCAGCCAAGTCCCTCAGCTTCCTGTCCTTATTGAGGGGCGGCCGGAGAGGAGGGGGGGACCGCCGAGTCCACACCGTGTCCCAGCCAGTGGGTCGGCAACGTCGGGGGCTGAAGGGTCTCTTTGGCAATGTTAAGTTCCGATCGAAAGATAAAGAGAAGGAGGAAGCCCCTCCGAGTCCACTTCTCATGTCGTCCCGCGCCAACAGTGTGGAGATCATCAAAGAGGACCTCACCCTTACCCCAAAATCCCAGCCTCGCTCTCTGGACAGCCCAGAGACTGAGAGCAGTGAGCCCGTCAAGAGCTTAACAACACAGGACAGTGCAGCTACAACCCCGTCAGAGACCATAACTCCCCAGGTGACAGCAGGCAATGTGAGTAGAACTAATGAGCATGTGCCGCCTTTACCCACCTCTGAACCACCCATGGTACCCGGTGATAACAGCCTGAGCTCCTTGCTGGCAGACATCTCCTCTCTCCTGACCTTTGACTCAATCTCAGGGGGTGGAGACATCATGGCTGATGTGGAGGCAGAGTGGGGGAAAGCCAGCAGTGCCATCAGTGCTGTGGTGACTGAAGTCACGCCATCATCCACATCTCTCTTCTCGAAACCCACCATCTCCTCTCCATTGACTTTTACCTCTGTCGGCAGTGCTGCTACGGCCAAACCCTCTCCCGTGGCTGTCCCCACAACAGCATGGACCCAATCCTTTACTCCTCTGACAAAGACAACTGCAACCTCTTCTCCCATTGCCAAGCCAAGCACCATCATCACGACGTTGACCAAATCTTCCACTTTGACTACTCACTCAGTCAAACTGAGCTCAAACTCTATTCCGGCCCCTGAGCCTTCTACCAGCATTAAAATTAAATCATCTCCCGTGCCCACCCCAACAAAACCTTCCACCACCCCTGTAACGTTAACAAGCTTTTCGTCTTCCCCTTTGGTGACAATTAAAACCACCCCAAGCTCCACCTCTACTACCACCAAAGCTCCTCCGAACACCCCGGCCACTGTAGTCAAGGCTCCCTCAATTAGTCCAACTCTTACCTCTACGGTTAGCAAATTGGCTTCAGAGATTGCAGTGCCTCCTCAAATTATTGCTTCAGTAAGTAAACCTAGCCCTGTAGCACCTCCATCTTTTGCGCCAGCTAAACCTCCAACAGTAACCCATAGCCCGCCCACCCCCGTTGCTTTTACCCAACCTCCACCTGCTAAATTGGATTCGGCTAGCAGTTTGAACCTGCAAACATCCACTTCCTACAAACCTTCCCTAAGTTCAGCAGCAGGAGAATCTAAAGCCCCTGTGACAGTTTCACAGGCCTGTACTGTTACAACCAAACTTTGCTCTTCCCCGCCGGTTATCCCCTCCATGATGACGATTCCCACATCAAATACAACCTCAGGCTCGGTATCTGCTGCCCCTTTCAAACCTATACTCATGTCTAGCACAGTGGACTTAAATACGACCCCTTCCTCCCTTGTAACTGTTCCACATCTTTGTCCTTCCTCCACCACGACTACCACAAATAAAACCCAAACCAGCCCTGCATCTGCCCCATCTCCGTCTTCAACTTCTTTAGATAAGATTCCTCCCACAACTAAAGCCACTCCTGCACCAGTCTCTATAGATAAGATGCCCCCTGCTCTCAAACCGACTACCACTCATGCTGTTGTTTCTACAGCATCGCCAACACCTCCTGCTCTGGGTCAGATCGCAGTCTCTCAATCTAAAGCCCCTCCTGCCCCTGCTCAAATCCTTGTTTCTGTGTCTAAAGATCCACCTGCTCCTTCTCAAAATCAAGTTTCTCAATATAAAGCCCCTCCTGCCCCTGCTCAGATCTCAGTTTCTGTATCTAAGGACCCTACTGCCCCTGCTCAGATCCCAGTTTCTGTATCTAAGGACCCTACTGCCCCTGCTCAGATCCCAGTTTCTGTATCTAAAACCACTCCTGCTCCTGCTCACATCCCAGTTTCTGTATCTAAAACCACTCCTGCTCCTGCTCAGATCCCAGTTTCTGTATCTAAAACCACTCCTGCTCCTGCTCAGATCCCAGTTTCTGTATCTAAAACCACTCCTGCTCCTGCTCAGATCCCAGTTTCTCAATCTAAAGCCCCTCCTGCCCCTGCTCAAATCCTACTTTCTGTGTCTAAAGATCCCCCTGCTCCTTCTCAATTTCAAGTTTCTCAATCTAAACCCCCCACTCCCCCTGCTCAGATCCCAGTTTCTGTGTCTAAAGAGTCCCTAACTCCTTCTCAAATTCAAGTTTCCCAATCTAAAGCCCCTCCCGTCACTGCTCAGATCCCAGTTTCTGTATCTAAAGACCCTCCTGCCCCTGCTCATATGCCAGTTTATGTACATAAAGACCCTCCTGCCCCTGCTCATATGCCAGTTTCTGTACCTAGAGACCCTCCCGCTCCTGCTCAGATCCCAGTTTCTCAATCTAAAGCTCCTCCTGCGCCTACCCCTGCCCCTTGCCCTGTCACTTCTCTTCCTTCTACCCCTGCACCTTGGCCAAGGGAAGTGGCAGCCTCTGCTAAGATGAGTGGACAGGCGTCAGTGGAAGTGCAACTGGCTAGTCCCAGCAGCACAGGTGCCCAGGGGGCCCCGAGCGTGCTGTCCAAAACAGAAGAACTGCATGAATCACGAACGAGCCTCCAGGGCCCCTCCAAAGAAAGGAGGACACCGCAAATAAAGGCATCGGGACTGAGCAAAATACCTGTAGTTGGAGGGGGCAGAGCAGGCAAGCTACCTGTCCGGGACAGTCAACATGTTGATAATGAAGCAGGCAGGGACCCACCTACTCCTGTGCTAGAAGAAGAGAGGCCCCATTTCAACTCACATGATGCAGGGAGCAAAGATAAAATCAGTGATGTTGGGGTTAATGTGCCCACCTCAAAACACACCCAGGAGGAGAGTCAGCAGCCTCCCCAGACGAAAGTCCTCACCAGTTTACCGCGTGACTCAAAGATCCCTGTGAAGCACGGCGCACAGTCTCACGCTGCCTCCCAAATCCCTCAAGCTAAAGAACCCCCACGCACCAAGATACCCGTGTCCAAGGTTCCTGTCCGCAGGGTTGGTAATAAACCTGCAGCTGTGGGGGGCAGCACCCAGATAAGAAAATGAAACAATAGACTGAATCAATCAACGATACAGACTATGGCTTTGTCTACAACTTTTTTTCCCCAATATAACTACATGACCACCCTTTTTTAATTCATATTTCTATACTGCAATTTTTTGATTGTCTCTCTGTCATCTCTTGGCTTCACTACACCATAAGCAACAGGGACAGAGTCAAGGAGGCTGACAGCACTCAAGCACAAAACATCTCCACAGGGAGCCAAAGCAACAAGCCTGGCTCTTTGGTGCTGAGCCAACTGGACATGCACTCAGGAAAGGTTGAGGGTCACACCTGAACACACAACAGCATCGGTAACTAAGGATAAGCAAGATTAAAGGTCTTCTGGGAAAACGGTCACACACACAACATGGGCGAGTGCCTTTTTAAGGGTGCTTTTCCTACAGACTCCTACAGAATCAGAGTCTTTTCTACAGTACTTTTAACTTTTGTTACTCCCACTTTTTGTAGGAACCTTCAAATCTTTTGTCTTTCTTTCCAGCAAGTCTCTTTGATAATAACCAGTCCCTTTACGTTTTATTTATGACAGGAGAAGAACCGCAGGAGCTCTATAAATAAATGCAACAACCAAATTTACATTCCACAACTATCTCTGGATATATGTAGCAGAAAACGTGCAATTCATTTTTGCACAAGATGTTGAACTGTACAGCGCCGGCTCACATGTAACATGATCAGATCTCACTGTGAACTATGGAAGAAACTGGTTTTGAGGGATGAATGGAAATACCTTCTTCCAGTGAAAAGGAAAGCGGACAGCAGCCATTATGTATGGCACTGTGGAAGTTGTGGAGCGAGACAGACAGGATGCTGAGATGAGATCTCCAGCTCGTACACTGGCACATCCTTATCCTTACTCCACTTATACTCAGATGAGAACAATATCTCTGTGTATAGTCTCATCTATGTTGTTCTGTTTCCTATTTAATCAATAAAACAATATGAGTACTTCGTAAGATGAGATCTGTTTAAGTTGTGAATCGTATCCTGTTTTCCATATTGTGGCAGTTTGCCGACGGATAAGAAATGGGAGTACATATAAAAGGATTTACTGGCTGTGTATAAAGTACAAACACATCATCTCTTGAGTTAATCTTATGTGGAAAGAAATTTCATAACATCTAGAGAAAAGCTAGAGATCAGAGTAAAGAGAAATGACAAACATTTGATATTTTCACTGACACATACCCCCAGTGGCTCTTACTACAGACCTTCTTACTACAGCCTGGGCTCAGCTTGTCCTCATAGGAACATGATTCCAACATCATCCACACTCCAAGCTCACTGACCTGAATAGAGAGCACATGAATGTCAGCAGAGCCCGGCCAATCAGCTGCAAGGGAAACCGCTTAACATGCATACCTTATTATCAGGAAACGGGTTAGGGAATGTGTGTCATTGCTATTCTTAGTGTGAAATGCACCCAATGGATCTGCTGAATAATGCCCCCCTGACGGATTGGGTCATTTGATTTGGACATTTATTAGAAGTTTGACATAACTGCTGAAAAGAGCAAAATGCAGATTTATATTCAAACACAAAAGGCTTGAGAGCGCTAGAAAGATTATTTGCACAAAGCAAAAAATCAACTCTTAAATCTACTTGTGGTGAGAGTAAAACCTCAGGTTAAGGATGGGAAGCTGAACGGAGTCATGGGGTAACGTTGAAAGGAGTCTGGTGTTAGGAATAAGGAGTAAAGGACAAAGGGTGAATTTACAATAAAAGCATTGCGGAGGTGACACAAAAAGGCCTCTGTTTACTTTAGGAAGCCAGAGGCTGCAAGCTGAGAAGAGAGGAGCATCATTTGCCCAAGAAAAACACGAGGATTTCACCACATCAGGTTTTGATCCAGACTACAGAGGGTAAAACCATCTCCCTGGGAAAAGAACAGTTTCCCCTTGAGGCTCTGACACAACACAGGTTTGCCTCTTGGTAACACCTGCGATTTAGGATTAAAACATTTAAAAATAGGTTAAAACAGCATGTAGATTTATAATCACGTCTGTAAGAGCAAAGATAAGGCTGGTTATGAGGGCTCACATTGTATCACAGTGTGATCAATTACATGATGTTCTCCCTTACAGGAAACTGCGGGTATGAATATGATCCCTGCAGTTTTAAAGAGGAAACAGGCATATTCGGTGAATGCTGCCTTTTGTCAACATCCATTCACATGATTTCTCAGTAATGTGGCTTTCATGCTTATGAGTAAAAGTGACAACAGCCCTGAGTTAAGTACAACCAGGGAACATGTTGGAATAAACTTTTCACCTACAGTATATTGTATAAGCTCTCAGAGTGTTTGTTTGTCTGTTTTTAGGTTATTTGTGTGTCATTAAGGCCAGCCCCCATTGCCCCAAATATGTTATACTAATTACAGTACCCATAATGTAAAGGCCACCCTGGCTTTCTATGGTCTGTATGTGTTTGTGTCTGCTTCTGCCTCTGGAGAGACGGTGCGCCTCTTCAGAACCTAATTTAGCATGCTTCATTCTGTGTTTCCATGCCAACCCCACTAGGTCAACCAATGAAAGGCTGCGAGTGTCGGGAGGTGCCGTTTAAAAACATGAGTGTCTTAATGAGCACGCTCACAGTATACATGCTAATAATAGCATATTCTTATTATTACTTTATACACAATTTTAAATTGAATTACTTCACTATAACAATTACGTGCACCATAATGATGCTTCACTGTAATTGTGAGACATGTTTTACATAAATAATCAATTTCCTTCCAAACCCCTTTTCTTTTTTTTTGTTGACCTGACCTGAACCAGTGAAGTAGAAGAAATATAATTTCCTGTCTGTGGATGCAATGAAATTGTTCATCAAAGCAGAAGACACCCATCCTACACATTTATGAATATGATGGCAAAAATAGATGTATTTATTGAATATGCTGCTAGAAATTGGGAAAACTGATCTCGAGATTTACAGGTTTTGCTTCTTCTAAAAAAGGCTACAACACATGGACTGTAGATGGTAAAACATTCCCAGGAAATCTGATGAATTAGCACAAAATGCCACAGTAAGTGGTTTTACTGACTTTTATCAAAAGGTATTATTAGATAAATAAGAAGCAAACTCCTTTAATATCTAGTTTCACTACACTACAGGGACATTGTGCAGCCCTATAGAAAATATAAATTCCTATGGAGATACATTACATAACAGTATAAAAATAATGCTATGGTACTCAATATCCATGGAAAACGCATCATATTGCCATGTTGGGATTCAAAAAGCTTGTTTTCAGTGCTCCCACATATAAAGCAAAACTTTATCAAAGCAAGTGCCCATTTATCCCCCACTGTTTAACATAATCAGGTTTTTACAGTCTGTGAAACATATTGTTCAGGTTCAACAGACAAAGTAACCATAACATTTCATGAGTAGGATTCACAATCCAAATGATTTATTCTTATTCATACTGAAACATGACAAATATCAATTATAGAAACGTGTAGCATAGTGTCGATTAAAACTACCATTGTTCATATACAAAATATATAATATTAAATGTATTAAAAATATATATAAATGCGGTAATTTGTTTGGTTTCAATTCTTGTCTCGCATACAGTGCACCAGTTTGTGGATGAGATGTTAACATGATGGATACCTCTGCTCGCTGAGTAACATCCGGCAAAGGCATAATTTCATCTGCAACACTGTCAGCTCTGCAGCCTGATCTGCACTCTACTCTAATACAGTTCGACTGTTGCAAGTAGTCAAATAATATGTAAAAGGGTTTATAATATGTAAAAGGGTTTCTTAACTCATTTTAAAAAAAGATAAAAATCATTGTTTAAGATCTTAAAAATTATTTGTTTTGCTTCCAAAAAGAATATCTTAAGCTTAATATTCATGTGCTAATAAGTGCAAATATTTGATATAAGCATTAGAAAATATGGATATTTGATCCTCCGTTCTTCAGTAACTGCTCATTTGAGCCGACCAGCAAGAGCATTACGTCATTTCAGTGCAAAAACTCTGCACTGAGGACCTCTGCTGGTGACAAGCATAATGAAATGCCTTAGAGTATGGACATGCAACATGGCCTCATCATATCAGGCCTGCAACCTCTATCATACATTGAGAGAGCTGCACACTGGTAGGCATTAAACATAGTTACATTGTGATTTTGGCAAATTTTCTACTTTCCTACTTTTGAGTAAAATATTTGCCAATAATTACAAATACTTCATAACAATTAAATGTAAAAAGTGCCTATAATCATCTGTCCTTCATGAATCAAGTTTGCAGATGTGAAGAAAAGCCCAAATTAAGACTCTGTGAAATGAAACTGATGCAAAGAGAGGTGTATCGGTATCTGGTCAGCCCTGCTTTAAATGAGCAGACAAGACCAGCTTATGCTGGTAGTCTGGCAGCAGCAATCGAAATGCTTGAGTTAAAAATGTAAAATAATACTCAAGCTAATTATATTTTAATATTAGTGACAATACAGAATAATAAATCCATCCATCCATCCATCCACCCATCCATCCATTATCTATACCGCTTATCCTTATCTGTCGAGGGGTGCCGGAACCAATAGAAATAATAATTCCTGAGTTGGAATAAAAATGTGCAGAGGGGGATATCTGGGAAAGTTAACCAACCCACTGATACGGACTGACATTCAACAGAAATGCATTTCAGTCAGACGATATGAAGATAGAGAAACACTGTAAAGGCGGGAGTCTAACTAGAATTGAAGAGAGGAGTGAACAAGCAGAAGGAAAAGAAACGCACAACTGGACCTACAACTTGAACAAGTCAGATACGTACATAACAAAAGGCTACAGTTTATAGAAAGCTGTTAGAGAGATCCATCTGTTACAGAGAAGCAGCAGAAGAGAAGTAGTGTCTTTAGAAGATGCTGAGTTTTTGATCATTTAGAAGTTTCGCTTGTCTGTTCTGACTGAACAAATGCCAAACATAACAGGGAAAGTATGAGAGAAACAGAGCTTTAGTATGAGGAAGGAGAAAGTTGGAAAATGTAACAGGCAGCTAAATTGTTACAAGATTTAGTGATGCTTCAGCAACACAAGGTCATAAACAAATAAAAAAAAAACTAAATAGCTTAAAAATGAAACTTGTATATCAATTCTTTGATCTGTTGTACATGATTGCATTATAAAGTGTGCTTTTGAGCATGAGTTGTAGGCTACAAATACTGCAAGTGTAAACAGAAATTAATTTTTTGTTAACCTGATGAACATCCATCTCAGCTCTACACAACGCACGTTTGCTTTACGTTGATATGAGCAGAGTGCCGAAAATCCTCTCGTGCAACACAATGTTTTCCAAAGGACTGTAGTGGTGGGATCAGTTACACCATGAAATGCATGTGTCCTTCAGCACCCGTAACCATAACATCCATCCAGATACGCATGGCCTCAGGCGACGGGGCCACCATGTAGTACACCCGATCGTGGGTCTTCACACTGAAGGTCAGCGAGGGGTTGGGGCTCTTGGGTGCGGAAGTGAATGTCATTTTGAGAAAAAAATGAAGGGAGTGGGGTGATGTGATGCATGTGTGGGAGAAAGACAAATGTAGGGAGAAAAAGCAGAGGATAAACAGATGGTTAAAAATATTCAAAGAAAATGAAGCATGTGTTGACGAAAATCCGAGACACGCAAACACATGCACATAAACTGACTTACTTTGTGAGCATTCTTTAAATGGTCATAGTACACCTCCTCTATGGCTTGGAAGTAAATGACTCCTTTCATCTTGGTCTCATGTTTGTCTGCAGCGAAGAATAAAGACAGAACTGTTTATGGACTGGCAGCAAAGCGGTCAAGGCTCATTCTGAGCATCCAAAGTATCCTGCCACAGCTTAAAAGTGACATCACTGCTGCAGTAACTTTGTCACATTTTTTTAAATAAGAACTGAGAAGAGCTCACCTGCATAGTAGGTGAGTGTCCTGCGATTCTGGTCGAAGACAAACCAGCGTTTCTTCCAGGTCTTGATCTTGCCGCCCATTTTGACCAGGAAGCCTCGGCAGGTTTTATCAGTGATGGCCAGATGGAAGCAGGCATCTGGGTTGTGTCCAGCTGACTCAATATGGCCGTGAAGATCAAAGTCATCCTTCCTCACAGGGAGGTAGCGAGTCAACAGTCGGGACTATGGAAAAAGCACCGGAAATGAATAACAGATATAAACATTGTAAGTTACTTTGTTCAAGAAGTATTTACATGAAGCTAATGGTGCAAAACCTCAGATTTGAAACATTTCTCGTCAGTTATTGTGAATACCTGTGATCGTTGTTTCTCCCTGAGCTTCACCTCTCTTTCTACAAGTCTCTGTCTCCGGCTTGTCTCCTCCTGCAGTCGTTTCTCCAGTTCCTCCCTTCTTCTTCGCTCCTCCTCCAGAGCCTGTCGGCGCATCTCCATCTCACGCTCCTGCGGTATGAATGACATCCATCATCAGACACACACATCCGTATGCACGGTAAGTTTTGGTTAGGTATGGCACGTTACCCGGTGCTCGAGGAGCCTCTGCTTCTCAACCTGGGCCTCTCGGAGTAAACGCTCCATCTCCTCAATCTTCGCCATATTGGACGTACTGGCACTTATGGAAAATGGAAAACACAAGCTGTCAAACACAAGAAGAACCAGATTTTGATAAGGGAGGAAGACAATCCTGTTTGTGAACATATATCAAGAACTAAAACTAAAAAACAAACCTAGGTGATAGAAAACTGTAATAACCTAAAATAAAAACAAGGCCATGCAAACAAACTCATCTCATTTGTACAATTATTTAAGATAAACTTAGTATATAGGTTACTAGTTTTCAGGCTTACGTTAATTTTTTTGATCCTATTTTGGTAATATGTATGTAACTATTTGTGAGAAAGCGAAAGAACAGCAAGATATCATGTGGGTATGTTTGTCTTTCATCTGACACAAATACGGCACATCAAACCCTTTTTCAAAAACCAAAAGCATTTCCTGTTTTTCCTTGATCTTCAGAATATCTCTCCTGAAGATCTTCTGGAGCCTTTATGCTCCAACTTCTTATTCTAAAAATACAACTCCTCTTCTTCTGATTCACACATATTTGCACTGTCTAGACTTTTCAAAGACCTTTCATCCATACGTCATCGCAGTTTCTCTCTAACCTGGAGATGTTGTCTGGGGAGCAGGCGGAGAAGCTGGTCTCCAGGCTGTCAGAGCTGTCCACACTGACGGTATCTGAGGCCTGGCTGTTGTCCGGATAGGAGAAAGAGTCCAAGAACACATTGGGCTCAGAGACCATCCTGCTGCAAAAATCACTTCTTCTCTGCCTGTCATCATTCATGTGGGCTTGGATGTTGCCTGCTGACAGAAGAGAATCTTATGGTAACAACGTGGAAATACCCTCAGTATGCATGATCTAATGTTAAAGTACAAAATAACAAAAACAGAGGTGCAATTCATTAACTAGTTGGCCAAGTGGGAGAGCATCTTGTGATAATAACTTTACAAAATCTATTTGCAGCAACCGGTAAGTTACACTAATGAAACTGTGGTCCGTCAGGATAGAGAAAGATAACAGGGAAGGTAAATGGAGTTAATAGAGCATAACAGTGCCTTAACAGAAAAAAAAGCCAGTATAGTTTATGGTCACCGTTGTTTTCTTGACTTATACAAGATTTAATGTTTAACAGGTTTCTCAGAATCTCATTACACATGTCTAATGACTTATACATAGTTCACATATCAAAGGATTACAAGTACTGCCATTACCAACGAAGAGACTTTGTATGTGTTACTTGTTCTGAGCAAGCTCGGCAAACAAGTAATTTGCCTCAAAATCACAAATTCCTATCTTGTACAATGTAGAGTACTTCTGTTAAGACAAACATTTAGTCTTAGATATCAGATTTGGGCTTAATGTGGCTCCCTTAGTGCATCACAACAGCATTTCCTGTCCTGATACGTGAACACCGCCTGAGGTTTAAAGCTGGTCACACACTGTATGAATTTGACACAGACAAGATGCGACAGTCTTCTACTCTGACTCACTCTTGGACAGGCGGCGGGTGTTCAGGTCCCGGGGGGAGAAGCTGAAGCCTTGTGGGATGACGCTGCCACAGCTGGAGCTTTGGGACAGAGGCAGGTGGGCCTGAGGAGGAAAGCGCAGTGTATATGCTGTTTAGAACTACAAAACATCTTTCATGCTTTCAACGTACTTCATGAGCTGGATGATTGTTGCAAGTCAGACTGAAACTGAGAATTCCTGTTTGGGTGGATCATTCTCTAGGGACAAAAAGTTCTGGATACAAATAATGAGGGCAATGAAATCCCCTCTTCTGCAGTCCAGAATCAGAATTAGCAGCATTATTTTGAAACTGTTTTTCGAAAAGCTTTCAAAATCTGGGTTATTCTTGCTGCTCTACTTCTAACTTAGTATTACTGTATGCTTTAAGTGAAAAGTGATAATACTAACAGTTCCTTATATCAGTGGGCCTTTTCAGAACACTAGAAACACCCAGTTTGATCCTACTGTATCCAAACTTTAATGACTACTAAGATTAAAAGAGTGATGACCTTGAGGGGAAGCGTGCGTCCCAGGGATCTGCCATAAGAGGTGAGGAGCTGCTGGCTCCTCTTATGAGGTAGGCTGTCAGTCGGATGGGAAGAGTTTTCTTTGCTGCTTCTTCTCCTTTCCTTCAGAGACTGCAAGTGCTGCAGTGATCACAGAAATCAGAAGAATCACAAAAGAAGGAAAAAGGATAAAAATAACAGGACATTTCGATGTTGGTCATTCACAGTGTGATGCACTTTGTTAAAAGACAGAGGAGCACTCTGCTGGTGGGAATATGAAGTATTATTCTAACTGTAACTGACACCCACCTCTGTGAGGGCAACAGGGTTGTTAGTGTAGGTCTGCCCCTCAGACAACTCTGCATACTTTCCTTCCAAAGATGCCAGTTTCTCTCTCTCCTGCAGACATCAGGATAGGATCTTCAAGTAAATAAAATTAAATATTTACATATTAGAATAAACAGCATGCAGAGAATTGTCTTACCTTCTGAAGCATGATAAGCAAATTGTTTTTCTCTCTCTGGAAATTCTCTCTTTCTTGCTGAGCCTGTAAGGTAATCTGTGAGGACTGTTTCTTCAGCGTCATGAGTCTTTCCTGTGACAAGAAACAGCACAATATCACTACACAAAATGCTTCAACTTTAAATGAAGCAAAGTATTGTAGCAGATACTGCAGATGTGTTTTATTATGAAGCAGCAGCAAAAGTGAACAAGAGCAAATTCTCAGGTTGGGTTCGGGAGAAAGTGAGTTTTTATGAAATACAATTTATGTGAGATTTTTGTTTTCCCACAACTACATCTTCTTTACACACTGATCTTATATGCTCGTCCTGTTCCTGTCCTCTCTCTGTGGCTTTGCCCTTCATTGAAATATCTATTAATTCTCGCTGTCTTTTTTACTATGCAAATAGTATTTCATGCTTACCATTGCTGGTACTGTTGTTTCTTGTAATTAGTTCATGCTTTGTGCTGCAAATCTCACAATTTTGTAGCTTTATTTTCATGCACAACCTGCAGTAAAATTAATGACAACAATAAATAAAAATAAAAAGGAAAAAAAAGAAAATTAAAAGAAAAGAAAAGAAGAAGAATTTAAAATTAACACCACAAAACCTTTTAAAAAGGGTTTATATGTGTTTCAACCCATATACATATTTTATGTTTTATTTCTATGAATGGGGTGATTAAGATCAGATTAAACACTGAATAAATGCACTTTAATTGATAATATTAAATTAGATTAGATAACACTAGAAACTAATACTAAAGATCTACTTTACATTTCAGATCTTGTCAAAATGTATTGACACTGTTGAGGTGCGTTCTCTTATTGTGATCCAAAAAAAAAAAACACAGTAGTAATTATACTGTATTCTGTGCATTGATAAGTGATGCGGTGCCAGCACTAACTGCGGTGTTAAACATGCACTACATGCCACATGCACACTCAAAACCTCACTCGCTGTACCTTGCGTGTGACAGTAAGACGCTGACACTCAGAGATCTCTCGCAGCAGCTCTTGGCTCTGATTCTCTTTTTCCTCTCCCTGATTAATTTCTCTCTCCAGTTTCTGAAACTCCAAATCCTCCAGACTTTTTGTCTTCTCCTCAGCCTCCTGAGAAACAGCACAAACGCACACACACACAATTCCCCAGTTATAAGGTAAAAGTACATGAATAGATGAGAAAAATACTGCTTAAGAAATGGATCTACTTTGGGCACAAGGATAAAACTATAACTTTAGATAGATTGAGCATACCTCTGTGGTAATCCATGAATGGAAAATGTTTTGGTGTTTTTAGCACAGTATTTAACACTCATTAAAATTAAGATTTCGTCACTAACCGACCATCTGCTTCAGAGCAATATAAGATAGATGCTATTTAGGACAATGTAAGTTAATTTCCATGTTCTTCCAAGTGATGTCAAGTTTCAGGTGATTTTAGTTTTCCACCAAATTGGAGTCAGATGCGCTAACATTTTTTTTTTTTTACACATGGTAACTATTTAGGCCCGTTCCCAAAAGTGGGTGTAAGGGCCGAAAAAGAAATTGCGAGTGTGAGACAGGAAGGAAAGCAAGGGATCCAGGATTACAGAGAACAAGGTCAAGGAAGGATAATAAAGGCGCAAAAAGAAACAAATTGAGAAGAAAAGAATAAAACACACTGTACAGGTGAAAAATGTGAACTGACGTATTTTTTTTTTTTTTTTTTTTTGCACTCCCTGCTAACATCAGCTGACTCTGGAGACTAGAGAATAAACTGCCATGTATCGTCCGGTGGAGTTGGTTTAGGTGTTCTGCCAAATGGTATATCAAAAGAACCCTGCTGCAGAGAAAGTCAGCAAACAGGTCTAGATGTAGAAACACAACAATGAAAAGGCCTTTCAAGCTATTTTGAAGAAGCCATCTGTGATGAATCTCATTGGTCTGGGGTTGTAAGCCTTCTCCCTTGGAAACATAATTTGTTAGTTTGGTTTTAAAGGAAATGTAACTGAACACATTTTTAGAGGAAGCTGTGGTTGAACTGAACTGATCCTTGACAGTTTGCTTGAGCTGTGGCTTTAGAGCCTAAGGACGCGTGTCCACACACTAAGTCTTAATGCCACATTCCCCTTATTGAGCTATGACCACTGTGCGCTGAATTCCTAATGAAGGACAAACTAGTAAAGGTGCGTATCCTGGCTTGACCATTTTACATATCTTTACCTGTGACTTCTCAGTGTGGCTCTTCTTCTCAGTACTGTGATTTTTTTCCTTAAGTTGGTTCAGAAGCTCCTTTTCCCTCTGCAGCTGGGCCATCTCCGACTCCTGCTCCCCCTCCAGCAGAGCACACTCCACCTCCATCTGCGGGAAACAGCAGCACAGAGTGAAAAAGAAGCCATAGAAATGTATTGTCAACTTAAAATGGCACCAACTTAATGAAATATACAAGCAGACAGAATAACAACACCACTAAGCATTAAGCAGCTCACTTCATCAGCTTCACTGTGATGGGCTTGAGTGATAAAACTACTGCACAATGCTCTTCAGGCTGCTCAGGTGTCACTTGTGTTTATATACTGCAGTGTACCTCTCGGACAGACTCCTCCATCTGGTTGTCCAGGTCTTTGATCTTCTGCTCCAGCTCCTCGATGTTATTCAGAACTTGAATCCTTTCTTCCTCTATATGCGTTACTTCCTGTTTCAGCTGCACGCTCTCCAAGGCCTGAAGTGACATCGGGAATGAATATAAAAGCTTGGCTCTACAGGAGACTTCTGTGAATACACATACATACAACTAAAGAATCATACAAACTGTAAATTTACAAAAAAATCCCCATCATAAAGTTTATTGCTAAGAGCTTCTCTTGGTTCAAAGTTTCAGGGAGTTTTTATACACACCAGGAACTTTTTTTCCTATGCATACAGAAGGTTGTCAAGCTAATTTGCCAGCTAGTAGAATCAGTTTTTCTGAAGAAGTGACAGCAGCTGCTGTTTTAACTCATCCGAAGCTGGATCTCTGACAACGGGATTCTTTTCCACTTGGTGTAATGGAAATATCTATCAGTGCACTCCATTGCCAGTCGTGCCAAAGTACTCCCACATCTTTCATCGTCTCCTAACATCCTACAAACATTCATTCATACTCATATGTGGGTGCATTTTAAGATATCCTCTATCATCAGGTATTCTTCCATTTAGGAGTCAGGAGGATTGTTTTTGTGGCCAGAACCTCATGTGGCCAGCAGCTCTAAGATTTATAGTTTCCCAGGCGGGTTGTGAGCACTCTCTCTTCCTGCACACACTGCTCTGAGGAATGCAGGAGACAGGAGAGAGGGTATTTAGAGTCTGTATTACAATTTACACAATGTAGAAATTATGGTCTTAACTTGTAAGTCTAATTTTTGTAAACTTTGTAAACTAGGTGTGTTTGAAAATTTTATCTTTCACATAAAAAAGATTGGTTAATTACCTGTGTGGATGTGTTAACTATATTTTTATTTTCACAATGTCCTCCATCCATTGAGCCTCAGTATAAAGTTCAAAACATCTGGAAAAACGCATGCCTTTGCCATGCATACTGTATACACTAGCATTCTTCCACTAACACACAGAGTTGTGCGTGCGCACACACACACACACACACACTAATTCTCCGTGGGATAAAGTCATTTCCTGTTCCCCCGTCCTTAAAGAGTTTGAATGGCTGAGTGCTGAAACAAAACTAGGGCTTCTTCATTAAAACCAGACACACCACTAGGTTGTTACGGCTTTGGAGGGGAAAAAAGTTGGAATTTTACAGAGACAGTAACTAAGTGGAGGAGGTGGCCTGCCGTGGATCTAAAGTCACAGTATTTGATACATTTGAAGTACTTACATTTGTAAATTAAACATGTTCATTCATTTCTCTTTATGTGTGGCAGGGCTTCCCGCTTTGACACGTTCAAAAAAGCTGATGAGAGAAAAGATGAGTCCAAAATTGTAGTAACGTCAAAGCTGTGAAGCTTGTGCAACTGTGATTTCCCTGTTTATGTGCCCGAACAACCCACATAAACAGGAAATGTATAAACTGCTAACTGCCTGCACTTAAAGTACTTCTTACAGCCCAGTGACCTCGAGGAATCTACCTCAACCAAATAAAGTTATTGTGTTGAATCATACAGTGACACACACTATAACAGCCATCATGTCATGGAGGTGCTGTCCGCATATGACTCAAGAGTCAAGAGCTTTGCACCACACATGTTTGCACTTTTTATCGAAACAAATCCAATTTGAACCAACTACAAGGAAACATTTATCACTATGTGTATGATGATTGTGTGTTTCGGACCACATTAACCCCTTCAACCCTGCTGGTTGTTTCTTAAAATTTAAAGAAAAAATTGTAAAAATGTCTTGAACTTAATTTTCCCACATACTGACTCATTTGGTATCTCTGGATATTTTGTTATCTACACTAGATTTTAAAATGAGGTTCTGTGGAAATGGAAAGCATTTACCCTTATTACATAGGTAAACAAACAATGATCAACAAGCTATCCGCAGACTGATAAACTGCATTCCTCAGGAGGGGTGTGTCCTTTTAGTCTTCACCACAGCTTGATCCTCTCCCCACTCCTCTCCACTCACTTTAACACTCATTCTGTAGCAGGAAGTAACTGAGAGAAGGAACAGAAATGATTGGAGGAAAGCAAGTAAGAGAAGATGTGGATGGACATGGGGCAGATGTTGCCTTCTTCATCTAAACATTCAGTCCAGGTGATGCAGCCTAATCTGAAACTTTACGTTCTAAAGCCAGACCCAATGTTTAACAGGTCTCCTTCATAGCAGACATTTTGACTTTTTATAGTAGGAAAAGCTAAGGTGTGAACATTAGTGATGGCTCTGTTCAATTCAAGTGTCCCATCAACCATGACGCAATGCGCAATACCAGGACCCTGAAACTGAAGCGGCTAAATCCAGAAGTCAATAGTTTATTTTTTTTACACCATTGCTAATTCTCTACTGTCCAAATGTCTTCTGTAAAAAAAGGCCTACTATGACCTGCAATATGAAAGAATCCCCCTCCTGATCGGATGTTTGCGAAGATCTGTCGATAAGCGTGCACTCAGCGAAAACTTACTTTGGCTCTATGGTGGGTGGAGGGTGAGGGGGCACTGCTGTTGAGGCTGATAGCAGGGGAGTGGGACCTGGCCTCTCTGTAGCTGCTCTGCTGACGCTGGCTGACCTGCTGCTCCTCCTGGAAGCCTCTGGCTTTGGCCCCAAAGCAGTTCTCCGGAGCATTGCTGCAGGGAGAGTCAGAGAACACAGACTCGTCGTCTGACACCTGCAGCTTCTCCAACTCCTTGTTGATCTTCTGCAGGTCAGACACAGCTGAGCCCGCCGGCTCTCTCTCCACATGGCCCAACCCGGTGCACAGGTTTAAGATGGTCTCTAGACGCTGGCACTCCTGTGGACAGGTGATCAACACGTAATTATTATACAACTTTCGAGTTATTCTACTGCTAACTTTCACGTTTCCAAACAAGGTCGAACAAGGCGTTGAGAGGTTGTTAAAGTAGTATAAAAGTGGAAAAAGAAACTCACCAATCTTTGTACTTTCTGCTCCCTGAGTCGTTCATCTCTCTGGTGCTGGTGATAGTCTCTTAGCTCCTCTTTGCCATTCAGAGAGCTGATGCTGCCCACCCTCTGTCCTGGACCCAGCCCACCCTTCCCAAAGGACAACCTCCTCTCTCCGAAGCCCAGATCTATGCCCGTCCCGTCCATCTCTAGACCCAGAGAGCTCAGAGAGGCCAGGCTGGCCCTCCTGGGAGTGCTGGGCATGCTGGCTGGTACTGTCACATCTGGCGGCTGCTCCAGGGAGGAGAGACTGCGCCGCTGCCCTGCTGAGCCCACTCCTCTGTGGGAACCCACTGAGTGGCGTGATGGTAGCGACAGAGCTGGGGGGTCTGCTGCGTTGTGAAGCCGTGGCAGAGAGCGGCTGTGCAGCCCCAGGCTGTTGAGGGAGCCAGCGGAGTATTTCCTCTGTCGGGAGTCTCCTCCAGCCTTGCCCTGAGAGTAGAGCCTGCGGCCCATGCGAGGGCTGGACGGCACGCTGGCTGCTCCACTTTTGACCCTGGGAGAGCGAGGTAGGGGCTGCCCATAGGTGGAGAGCAGAGAGCTTCCATCTGCTGTGTTAGAGAGGAGCAGACTGTCTTGGGACTGGTGGCGGGAGTGGGAATGACGGAGGAGGCCGTTAGGGCTCAGCTGGCGTTCACCTTGGCGAGGCGACGGAGGCACGCTGCTGCTGGTCATGTAGGAGAAGGTCCTGGAGGCCGACGGAGGCCGGTCGGTATTGCTGAGGATCGACAGTGGCCTGGTAGACTGGGACCCCACAGGTGACGGCACGCTCAGGTACTTGCGGCTGCATTCAGCTGCCCTTAAGCTGGCCTCGAGAGCACTCTTCCTGCGCTGCAGCGTCTCCATCAGATCCTGTAGCTCTGCCTTAGAGCGGGAGCCCCTCAGCAACGTCCCACCCACTGAGCCACTGCCGCTGTGCTCGATCTTCACACAGTCTGTAAAAAAGAGAAAGTTGACAAAGCATGAAATCCTGTCTGTTTTTGGACAATGTCATGGAGTCACGTTTAATGTAACTGCTTTAATAAGCACCAGCTCAGCTGAGAAGTGCTATCACACATCTGCTGAGTAAGGGGGGGAAAACCAGTGAAGAATGTACGCTCATACAGTTCTGAGCCCAATACAAACATTGGCTCAATCAGTGGTTAAGCTTCTTCTAAAAATGGAAGAATGCTGGTGGACCAAGACAAGCCAGAATGCATCATAGTCTCGACTGCATAGAAATCCTGAGGGAGGACAGCCTCCACTATAGCCCAGATATCTTGGCAAGCAGTGAGGACGATGCCCTGAGTCATGGATGGCTGGACACTGAATAAATGTACAATTCAGTTCATGTGATATTAAATAATATCCATTTCCTGTACTCCTTTGTCTTAAAAATGCTTTCACAAATTTGAGTTTTATAGATTCATTCGGGGCCTTTGAAATGACAAAGTTTTGGTGGGCCACATGAAACCTGAAATATTGACTTAAGATCTAGACTCATTTATATTTGTCACAATGATTTAAACTTCTTGTCAGACATCATGAAGAAATAGAGCATCTTCCTCTCAATATATAAATAGCTTGGCGTGACTATGCACTTTGGTTTGAGCTAAAATCCTCAGCATTTTGTGTGTTTTTTCTGCTGATCATTATTGAAAATATGGTCCAGAAACCAGTTCCAAGAGGCAAGTTTGACTAAAACCCACAAGCCCTTAAAGTCTTGAACAAGGAATGATGGAGAAAACAGCTGTGCCAGGTTCCAGGTTAAGGAAAGTTATTCAGATAACTCAATAAACAACTCTACTACTGTAGATTACTGTGAGATGCTGACCCCGTTGAAGTGATCAATATCAAGGATTCATCTAAATGACACAAGAAAACAAAAAACTCATCTTGAATGTTGTCTTACCTGAGCTGTAGCCCAGTGTGGCGACAGCACTCCTTTGAGGAAGCATGCTGTTCATCACACTGACCTCCTTTCACTGATTCAGTCTGAGGATGTAGGATTCAGCTGGGCCCTACGCGCTTTGTTCCCTGAGAAGAAGAAATCAATATGAAACTCACAAACATTAAAAGACTGTAAAAAATAGCAACTTCTTGTATTTTTTGTATTGTCACATACCTCGTATAAAAAGGATTATTCTAATAAAAATACTAATCAGTTCAACTTTCACCCTGCACCAATATTCCTGCAACATCATACAGTCTAGAAACAATAGATTAAAAAGAAAAGAAAAAAAACACCACAGGAAGTTGAATCCATACCTTGGGGTCCCTCAACCTCTAAATCTACAACAATGCTTCAATTCAAACAGATATTTCAGATGTGCATATTTAAACGGAAAGAAAGAAAAAAACTTTCCTAAAAGACCAAGTAGGAAAACAGATCCCGAGAAACGTTTTTTATGCCTGGCTCAATGTTAACCAATAAAAACTGAGTTTGAAAAGCAGCACTCTGCTCCTTAATTGATCTTTTAGGCCCAGACTCATGATCAGTTCTCGAAAGTATTCCCTCAGAGCCCCAGACAGCAGCCAAAGTTAGAGTTTCAGACTGGGCAAATCTGGTTTCCTGCAGCTCATGTTGAAATAATTAGTCCATCAACTGGACATGTATCACAATTTTAAACAATAACACCTTTTTCTAATTTATGGAGTATAAATACCAAATATTGGCAGGTTATATTGTAGTTCATATTGTTTGTTTCCCTATTTCATATCATTATAAGATAAATACCTTTTTAATTTTGAGCTCTGGTGACTTTAGATTGAGATTGATGTTATAATTGGAGACATTTTACTGAGTAAATGATGAATCAGGTCATCATAATGATGATGTTGAGCAGCCAAAGCTCAAGAAAGCTAAAATAAATAAATAAATCAAATCAAATAAATACATATTCAGGTCCCCACAGGCCAAGTCATAACTCAGAAAGCTCAGATTGAGTGAGGATATTATTGCTTCCAGTGAAACAACAGAGGGATTTTTAAAAGTCAGACGTTACTGTTTCCTGAATCCACAGACAGCACACACACACACACACACACACACACACACACACACACACACACACACACACACACAGCAGAGAAAGATGGCTGATCCAAGATTTTCTGGTCCTGCTGTCTGGAGAGAAGGCCTACAGGAAGTAAGGTATCCTTTTACACAGTCACACAATCAATCAGCATGAGTTCATTCTCCAGACCCCCTGAAAAAAGGGGGAAGAAAACCCCAGTCTCATGTCAGCAGCCGGAGTTTTTACTGCATCGGCCAGACTACAGGCCAGCACATCATAAACACAGAGAGATGTAAACAGTTTGAGGAATGCCCACTGATAAGAAGTGTGAAATGTGAAAATAAACCTGATATTCACTTTACGATTATATAAAAGAGAAGGAAAAAACAGCAAATACATTTGAGATGTCTGCCCTCTTCGCTTGAGAAATGACTTAAACAATTTGTCGTCGATTATCTGAATAGATGCAGATTCATTTTCTGTCGATCAACTAATCGATTCGTTGACTAATCATTTCAGCTCTAAAGTCAATGTGCTGCTTTAACAATATTCTGATTCAACATCAGGCATTCAGACACACACTGTGCTTACAAACACACACTTAATGGTGCACTCATCCACTTCTTTTTTTAATGGTTGTGTCATTTTCCAGCAATGTTAAGTCAGTGAAGATAAACATAACATGTGAAACACCATCTTTTCAAATCTTTAAAAAAACAGATAACTATGACAGCTCAATATTCATTCACTTGATTTTTTTTTTTTTTTTTTTTTGCACATTTGTTGTGCAACAGCTTAACACATTTACATTTGCCCGAGCTCCAAAAAGCAAAAATCAATTCAAGTCATTTTTTTTTTTTTTCATTTTAAACATTTTATCAGCTCTACAATTTGGCGACTGCAACCGCAGTAGAGATAAACGGTGTACTTACTAAAACTTCACTCTAAAGTAATTCAGACGCAGTGCAGCCCTGTGATTGACTGGATCGACTTTTTTTGTGTAAAAGAAAAAAAAAAAACTAACCTCTGTTCTCCGTCCCAGTCACATAGTTGCGCCTGACATTTTTTTTGCGTATGCTGGTGCCGAGGCTGAAGTCCTCCGTCTCTCTCTCTCTCTCTCTCTCTGTGTGAAACGGCAGAGTAAAGTCTCCCCGTGACAAAGGATCAGACAGGAGACCCTCTCCTCCCCTCTCCCCTCCCACCTCAAATCTCTGCTCAGACTCTCTCTCCAGGAGGGGGGGAGTGTGTGTGTGTGTGTGTTTACTTTTCAGTATCAGGCCCTGGTTGCTGCCCCTCTCTGGTTAGATAGAGAATTGCCTATCTAACCTGAAGCAGAAAGGCAAGAAGGAGGGAACGAAGGGAGTATTGTCACCCTATTAGTTTTGAACAAGTGTGTTAAAAGGAGTCAGTATGTTTAATCCCGTCCAGCTCCAGAGGTCTCTCTGTAGCTCATCCTGACCTCTGACCTCGCAGTGATCAATAAGCTACAGTATCATGTTATCATTATGTCATGTTCCAGCATGGAGGCACTGGGTTCCAGGGAGTTACAGCCGATCTGCGCTTGACATGTGACACACCCTCCTTTAACAGTTCGTAGACTGGACTGTCTTCACTTCATATTGTATTTACAATGGCAACAGCTTTCCTGCTGTCTGGCCAATTTGTTCCCCCCTAACAAAAAAAAAAAAAAAAAACTAAACTCCCAGTTTTCACACAGAGAAGTCTTCCCACAATGTGTGTTTTCTATGGTAGAAAAAGCCAGAGTAGGCATTAGTACTAAAAGTTGTAAAAAAGTGTTGACTCTTAGATTGTTGTTTCAGCAGTATGTGGAGGCGGGAGGAGGCCCCATCGCTGTGTTTGAAACCGAGCCAACCTCACTCCCCCTCTTAACTGTGCAGGCAAAGAGTAAAAAACCCCTTACGGTCAGAGAAGTTACACATACTGCAATATGGAGCATATTTAACACTCTGATTAACCTTTGATTTATTAGATAAAAAAAAAAAACTGATCGTACCAAATGACATGTGGGTGTATAACAAATGTAGAGAATAAAGCAGCAAGTTCAGAGAGTAGAATGAATAAAAAGTTACATTGGAAAAATCCCCTGAATCCCACAGAAAATCTTGAACCATCACGCAAAAAAAAAAACTCCAATTACATCATAGGGAGGGGCCTGTGGAGTGTAGCCTGGACGAGATGATTACTTCCAGACACAGAGCTGGGGTCTTTGTCATAAAAACACACAGACACACACACAAGTCTGTCGGCCACTCTCTCGCTTTCATTCTTTACAATTTCAGGAAAGTAAAGTGACACATACAAATCTCAGGAGGGTCTCATTAAAAAACTGGGACACTTTAAATTTATTACCAATACAAAAATTGAATTGTGAAATCGTGCTGGAATGTTGTTCCTCCTTCTGTCCAAAGAAGGTTAAAGAAAAAAGGCCTGATTTTAAAGTAACCACACCAGCATCTGTGCGTGTGAGTGCATTTTTTAAAACTACAGACTGGAACCATGTGTAGAGTGTGTCTGAGTGAAGGCCGTGGAAAAAGGAGGGAAGCGGGGAGAACGATGGAGGAAAAATTGGTGTCGGATTGTGGGAGTGGGTGTATGATCAACTCTGGTAACTGTCGGGAGGTCTGAGTCACAGCGTGAGAAGTCTCAAGTGTCTCACCCAATCACAAGAGGCTGAAAATCATCAGGCAATTTTTTCTAGTGTTAAATGTGGATCTGTTATGTTTGTTTTCTTCACTCTGACCTTGTCGACTCATCTCTGTTCTGTCTGATTTAACTGACCCTCCCTTAAAGAAAGAAGTGCCTCACCATGTTTCTCAGCTTCCCCTGCACTTGGATACTTTGGCCCAGTGGTATAAAGTTGACCCTCCATCTCAACCCTCACACGTCTGAACTGCTTCAATTGAATGATGTGTGTTTGCTCAGAGAATTCCTGTGACCACTAATGAGAAAATGAATCAGTCCCAAAGCTATTTTGTGGAGTCACCCTACAGTTCATCTCCATTAAGAAAACTTAATTAGCAGGATGAAGGCCTTGATATGACTACAACCCACATCATAGATGTTTGCAGGGTTTATCTAAATTCAGTTTAATTTGATAATTGGCTTAAGGTCCATTTGAAACCGCGAACAAGATGTTTGAGCCTGTGTTTTGCTACTGGGCCCGTGGCTGTGGTGTAATGTAGGCGGTTGTCTGGACATCTCTGGGCAGTGTCATGCTTGTACAGACGATTTAATCATGTCCCTATCTATGGTGGCACTATGTCCATAATCAGACTTGTCCACACAGACCTTTTGTGGTTTTGAGGTTATTTAACTCTGGCAATCACACAAACAATAGAAACAAAAACATCATGGCACCTGCTGCCTTTTTTGCTCCTTTGTGCAAAGGTTATTATTAATATTTGCCCCTGCTGGCCAGAGTGGAGGTCTTTTACAAGTGCATACGGACTGAAACAAAAAGTGTTCCAGCGGGTAGAAAAGGACATGAGGACATTGAAAATGGTTGCAGTGGTTCCCAGTAAACTGTATGAACTTGTTATGGTTGAAGAGTTGTTGGAAATGGACAATAATATGAGAATGGAATCGTAGAATTAACCAACATCATAATGTATGTTGTCACATTCTATAGACTGCAACACAATCACTGATTCTTCAAGCAGAACTGGTGCATTTCACAAGTAGACCTCAATGTATGAACCGCATTCATTTTCAGAGAGAAAATCCAATACTCAACAAACATTTTTAGCGAACTGAACAGTGAACGCAGTATCTATTTGGTGAGTACTTAAACAGTTAGCTTTTTAGCAATGTTGGAATGTAAATTAAGTACATTTACTCAGGTATAAATTAAAGGTTCTTTTACTTTATTTGACTATTTCTATTTTATGCATCTTAAAAGTGTCTCAAAAGCAGCTTCCTATCAATGTGTGTGACAGGAGTCCAGTAACCACCAGACAGAATCAGACAGAGTCTTTCTTCTGGACGAGTTCAGAGACAACCAACTGCTGACAGACAGCACGCAAATCATCTCTGCCACCAAAATGGACCTCAGTGCAGAGATTAATCGTGTTGCAGACGAGATGGAGTGGGGAGAGCTGGTGTCAACCCTCCAGGAGGCGATTTTTGATTTGTTGGGCAACACACCCAACCCTCTGTCTCCTCCACCTCCGTCTCCCCCTCCTGTCCCTGCTTGGCTGGAACCCGACACATACCCTCAGCCACAAGAAAGTCAGGGCGAAGGGTGTGATGGGTGTATCCCACTGGAAGAAGCTCTCCTTATGCTTGAGGAGCAGAGTCCATTGATGGCTCCTCCCAGTCCCTCCACGTACTTTGGAACACTGCAAAAAGACATAATGCAGCCAAGTCACGTGTGCAATCAGGCAGGTGCTTCTAGCCAGGGACAGGTAAGATGCTAAGTTTAGGTTAAGGATAGGCATTATTAGGAGTGATCAGTACCTGTATTGATACGCATACTTGTCAGCTGTGGATGCTTTCGGTCAAAACAAGGCAAGAAAAAGATTAACTTTACTGTCAACTCACTCTGTTGTTCCTCCATGTGTTTTTGAGTGTGATGAGTTGCAACACTACTGTGAGGCTCTGCTGATCAATAAGCTTGATAACTGCCAATTGATTGAATTGGTGGATGTCAATGCAACAGAAAGACCAGGTCACTATTGATCTAGTCAGAGTTAGAGCTTCTGCTGTGACCCTCTGCAGAAACATTCAGACATATTATGGTTGTCTGCCTGTGAGTCACAGATTCTAAATATGTGTTATAATAATAACAATAATAATAATCACCTGTTCTGTGTGTCTTTGTGGCTCCAGTATAACGATGTAGCGATGAAGAGGCTCCCTGAAAGCTCAGAGCCAAACCTGCATTGTGTTGGAGTTCTGTAAGTAACACACAGTTATTGAGCTTCTATTTGTACCATCAAACACACTCTTTTTTACTCAAGTACTTAAGTACAAATTGAGGTACTTTACTTTACTTGAAAGTTTCAAGGTACTTGAAAATTGTACTTGATTAATTAATTGACACAAAACTAATTGACTAGTTTGATAATTGCTTCAGTCGTTTTTTTGTGCAAAACCACTTCATGGTTCATCGCACTCTTTATGCTTTAAATGGCCAACATTTTCCTGATTGTATTTGATACTTTTACTTAAGTAACGTTTTCATTTTACTTGTAGTATTTTTACAGTGTGATGTCAGCACTTAAGTAGAGGATCTCAATACTCACTCCACCACTTGTATCTCTATTTTTCTGTGTAGGAATGGACAGCAGTCAAACCAGGTCCCAGCAGATTACACTCCTCATGTATCTGCTGCTCCTCCACTGAATGCCTCCAATTCACAGTATGTTTGCTTTGGAAAGCTTTGGTCAAAACTTTCTTTTTTGTGCGTGACTAGTTCATCATCTGTGGTAAGATTTTAAGTATTAGTTAGGGATAGGCATCATTAGGTGTGATCAGCAAATGATACAGATACTGGTCAACGGTGGATGCTTTAGGTCAAAACAAGGCAAGAAAAAAGGCTTATTTTAAGTACAAATTTGAGGTTCATTACTTGAATGTTTTCAAGGTACTTTTTACTTCTATTTCACTACATTTCAGAGAGAAATACTGTACTTTTTCCTTCACGACATTTAGTTACTAGTTACTTTACAGATTAAGATTTATATATACAAAAAGGTTATGAAAATGTACAAGTGCAGCTATAACGATAAGTCGATCGCAAAAAACATATAATTGGCAACTATTTTAATAATCGATACAGCCATTTTTCATGCAAAAACATTCCACAGTTCATGGCACTGTTTAAGCTTCAAGTAGACTACATTTTCCTGATTGTACATTTTCATTTTATTTGTAGTATTTTTACAGTGTGATATCAGCACTTAAGTAGAAGATCGCAATACTCACTCCACCACTTGTATCTCTATTTTTCTGTGTAGGAATGGACAGCAGTCAAACCAGGTCCCAGCAGATTACACTCCTCGTGTCTCTGCTGCTCCTCCACTGAACGCCTCCAAATCAAAGTAAGTTAACTTTGGACCGCTTTCGTCAAAATGTTCTTTTTTTTTTGTGTGTGAGTGGCTCATACTCAGATTGATGATGATTTTAATAGGTTAAATTTTACTCAGGTCTTGTGTTATTCTGCTTATCTTACTGTTTCTTTCTAAACTACTGATTTCCTCAGTAATACATAGTGGTAACATGACTCCTTACTCTCGTTTTTCTCCCATAGAAGGAGAAAGCGTGACAGTCGGCAAGAGGATGGCCGGCCATACGTGAAGAAGCCGCCGAATGCCTTCATGCTCTTCATGAAGGAGCAGCGGTCAAATGTTGAGGCCGAATTCAACATTAAAGGCAGTGCGGCCGTAAATACAATCCTGGGAGAGAAGGTAAGTGTGTTTGCTCTGTATGTTTGAGACACAAAAATAGTTTTTTCTACAGTCAAGCTAGTAAAAATTCCTTTAACTAAATCTTTACAGTGATTTGTTATTGAACTTTAAAGGATTTTATGACACAAATGTAGTGTGGGAGCAGAAATACACTCATGAATGTGGATATGTTCGTGCATGTGCAGTAGTCGACTTGCAGGTGTGTGTCTGTGTGGTTATACAAACTGACAGTAAGTTGTTGTCTGCCCACAGTGGAAGTCACTGTCAAAGGAGGGGCAGGTCAAATATTATGACCTAGCCAACAAAGAAAGATGGCTCCATGCCCAGAGACACCCTAAATGGTCCAGCAGTGAAAATTATGTAAGTGCACCCTGTTCACACACAACTTACACATGTTCACATCACTACACACAGCACTACACTTGAGCGGGTGAAACACAGTCTCTGCAGAGAGTTTTTATCGGCTGATGTCGGATGGACAGTCTAATGTGCTTGTTTTTGTGTAGGGTATTAAGAGGAAGAGGCACCGGAGCAAGCCTCCCTCCAAGGCTGAAGGTAAGACATTGCTTTTCAGGAAATATTTTTCGTAATTTGGAGTGCTATTGAACATTTACAGTGATACAAGAGACTGTGGATGAGAAACCAGATGATTTAGACTTTCAAGATAAAGTTCAGGGTCATTACAGATGATCAAACAATTGTACATTTGATCGGATTCAATGTAAATGGAAACAAACGGACCGACAATGTGAACAACAACACTGAGGTACAAAGGTTCCTTTAAGTGAAGACCGAAAACTGAATCATCTATTTTTACAAAAGAAGTCTGAACTTCAATTACAAAAGAAGTTGTGACCCTTTCAAATTAAATGTCATATTTTCATTCAATAGTAGTGTCAAACATGTTGTTTAATGCAGGTTTAAGAAGCAGCATCTTGTTTTGATATTGTTTTATAAAGTCTCAAAGGACTGATCAGTGTTTTTGTTTGTTCGTGTTGCAGCCTCTGCGTCTAAACCTGAAGAGGAATCTCAACAGGCAAAGAATCTGTGCTTGAAACCAGTTCAGACAGAAGTGTTGGTGATGCTGCCTATGATGGAAACTTCCTCCTCACAGAGAGATGTGATGGAGGCTCCTCACCTGCAGAGAGTCTTTGTGCAGCTGCCACACACAAACACTGTATTGACTGTGCCTGTGTGTCACACTTGTCACCTGCCACAGGTGTACAAGGCCAGCTCCACCTCCTGGCGTGATGTTCCGTCCACGTCGTTCGCCTCCCCTGCTGCACCGATACAGACGGAGTCCAGCCAATCGGAGGACGTCGGAGGATACGTGTCATTCAGTGATGGAGCAGCTGCCCTCTCTTCCACACATGGACATCTGGACTGTGGATGTTAATCAAATGAACACGTGATATGTGACATAATATGTGACAACTGACGGAGCACCACCGATGCTACATCATCTGTACATCAAATACAGAAACATCTGTCAAAAGAGAAAAACATTTGATTATTAAAATATCAAGCTGAACTACATAAAACGGTCATCATATTAATATTATATTATCATATTACTTTGGATAAACTGTGTTTTTTCTTTCCTTTGAGTGTGTATCTGTTGATCTGGGTAGCAACTGCTGCATACAGTCACCTGTACAGGGATAAATAAAGTTGTGCTAACTGAATAAAGTAGAGAGTGGAAGTTTTCTTTACATTTGTTCCACCTACTTTTAGTTCACCCTCCACCTTCAGGTATCATCACTTTTCATGAGCTCAGAAAAAACGTTTTCAGCTTTGTGACAATACATTTTCCAGCTAATCTAAAAGTGGGTTTAAATAGTTAATTTAGATTAAGAAGTAGGATAAAATTGGCAACCCATAAAGGAACTCTTAATCCTTTAGTTTATCAGAAACATTCAAATTGAATACTTGTACATAATTAAAGTACTTGAGTAAATGTAGTGGTAGTAAATGTAGTTAACTGTTATACTGTTATATATCACATAATTAGGGTATTATTACTCTTGCATCAATTCAAAAGCAGGATTTTGAGATTGTAGTTGGTTAAGATGGAGGTGATTCTGAACTATTTTGTTGTTAAGTACAACTAATGATTATTTTCATTATGAATTAATCTGATAATTATATTTCGATAGATAGATTGATTAGATGGATAGTGAGAAATGCCATCACAATTACCCAGATCCCAAAGTGACACCTTAACTATGCTTTGTGTGTTTGTGATCCAACCAATAGTCCAAACCTCATAATTATTAAAAATGAATTATTCAAGACTCAAGTAAAGTACAATTACCTCAAATGTGTCCTTAAATACTTGAGTAAATGTACTTTATTAAAAACTGCATATCACTGACAAATTCAACAATTAAAGAAATCCAAGTTCAAATTTGGCAAATGTGAGCACAGTACAGAAAAAGATGCAATACGTTTCTTTTTATTTTAAAGGCAGAAAAACAAGCTTACACTCAATGTTAATAATAGCTTTTTTCACAGTGTATGATACAGGTACTGCATACCACATGCTCTTGATGAATTTTACAGAATCTCTTTGTCGGAGGTAGTTTCTAAGTTTCTAAGTTTCTGTGCATTATTCTCCACTGTGCGTTGCTCATTTCTGTCCAGATGCTTTGATTAATTAAAGTTCATGGTATATGAAGCCCAGGCTCAATGTTTCCAAATCCATCCCTCTCTAGACTACTGGAGTGTAGCCCATCGTTTCCTTCCATAGGTGGTCCTACTGGTTTTTCTTCTTGTTCTATTTTAGTACCTGGTGTTGAAGCCACAGTACAGTCCTCTGCTGTGTTTGGCGTACTGCCTGCCAGTTCATCCTGAGCTTCAAACTGTAGTTGTAGTCCGTTGCATTCAATTTCATGTTGCCCGACTATGTATGACGCTATGGTGTTTAGATCTTTGTGAAGACCGCCTTCAAGAAAACATGCTCCATTATATCTTTGTGGGGCAGTTCTGGTCTCCATTGCTGCACCAGAAAGAGAAATTCAAGATGAGTTATTCAACATTAAAAAGACACTGAGATATTGCATGTGATATTGGGCTGTACTTTTTATTACATTTTTAATTTGTCAATATTCAACCTAAGTTGTGCTGTAGAATTTGCATTAACATTGATTCCACAATCGAGGTTGTTTACGGCCCACTTTGTTTGTTTGTTTGTTAATTAGCAGGATTAATACTTAAGTTTTTATTAAGAATTTGTTGAGATGTTTGACCAACAGCTTAGAAAACAAGTTTTGTTGGTGCAGACAGTGTCACCATGTGGAAACAAAATCTTAGACCCCCGGTCCAACACTTATCTATCAAAACTGGCTTAACACATTTCCAACCAAACATATTTTCTAACACTTTCCTCACTCCTACAACTCAAATTGCAAGCTGTCCAGCAAAATTAGTTATTTTGCCAATAGATGCTGTTACAGCACGAGGATTAATTGAAATGGTCATGAGTCTCACTCAACATTTGCAGTCCTGACCCTCAGCTAAATCAGCACTGTCACTATGTGTATTTTGATGCACAACCTTTCTACCATTAAAAATGCATAATTAAGAATGCAAATGTTACATGCAAGTTTTACTTACTTTTCATCACAAAGGGTTGAATATGTTACACATTGAATACCTTCCATACCTCTTTGCCTTACACATCGAGGGAGAGCCAAAATGATGGTGAGCAAGAAAAAAGCTGCAGAAGTTGCGGTGCTCCACCAGGACCTCTGCACACTCTGCTCATCCACACCTGCAGAGTAAACATTACTTTTAGTGAACTGTTTCCATTTTTCTTCCTGGATGTTGACGTGTCCCCTGAAACAGACCGATAATAATACTCACTTATTGATGAAACAGTGATGTTTACTTTGGTCTGCACAACGTGTTTGCTCTGCAAGCCCAAGAAAGTGCAAGTATACGTCCCAGAGTGTTCCTCAGTGTCTGGCTTGTGAAGCAGAAGAGATCCGTCTCCCTGAAGAAGCAAGTCCTGGTCCAGTTCAGCCTGACCCTCCCACAGGTTAAAGGTGTGTCTGGTTTTTGTGTCATATCTCAAGATGACTGTGGGCTCACTGGACGAGGTGAAGGTCCAGGTGAAGGAGAAATTCTGGAGACTATGCAGGGCGATGCACGGGATGGACAGTGCATGACCCTCTTCCTGTGTTACACCCTCTGAAAGATATTATACATACACCTTTTTTAATTTTATTTGTCAGAAATCATCCTCTTTTTAAAATCGGTTTTCATTCTGTAAACAAAACGCACCTTGGTTTCTCCGAGATGCACTCCACACCTGGGTCCTGTCAGCCGATATGAAAGAGCACAAGTAGGTATAGGTGGAGAGATTACCCAAAATCCTCAGGGTGCTCTTCACAGTGAACAGACCCTTGTGGTCTGTGGTTTTGATGGTTGAATTTTCTAGAGCTCTCTGGGCAGAGGGGGGGTCCGTGGCCCATGTCACCTGAGGGACAGGGTAGATGTTTTGAGAGGAGCAGGTGACCATCTCATCAGTCATCTCCATGATCACTGACTGAATGAGAGCTAGAAAATAAAAGCAGAAAAGACAACAGGGTGGGCATTTAGTGGGGATAAGCCTACATTTGTGGCCAAACAAAGAAACACTTGATTCCTATAAGCTATTGACGGTTATTTTATTTAAACAAACTAGGTAAAATGGATAAAGAAGCTGAGAGAACTCATGTTGGTAGATACTGAAGATAATCCAAAGGCAGATTGCAGTATCAGTATGTTTCAGGTATTATGTTGGTTCCATGGCAGTGATTTTACTGGGCAAATCAATCTAAAAACACATAAAATGAAAGCATCATAACTTTTCTATCCGTTATATAGTTTCCCATCCAGCCTGAAACCCTTTTTACTCAACTTCATGGTGGTAACTGCACTCTGCCTTTGTAGGGACGTATACTGTAGATTAGTAGGGCAGAGAGCTAACTTGACCTAGACTAGTGCAGAATGTATCATAACACTTGTTGTTAGCACACAATAGAAGAAATAAGCTTTTGTATTGAAAACTAGACGGTTGAACTTTGCAGCCGAGACATTCCTGCTCACTAATCCCCTTTTATACAACATTTATATGTGGATGTTTTTGGCATTAGTCTCCTGTAAGTATTTGTTAAAAATGCTGCTAAAATTCAACAATTCTATAAATCTCTCCTTTAATGCATCAGTGCTCTTTTGGTAGAGATTTTTGTTATTTTCCCCGTGCCAGAACATTTCCATAATGAATAAAATGTCCTCCCTGTCCTTAAAATTACACCCAGTTTCGACAAAAGCTGCTAATTAATAGTTTAGCTGCTGTCTGCTTTCCAACTGCTTTGCCATTAAGTCTGCTGGGCAGTAGTGGAAAAAAAGTGTAAAATGTTCCACCTTGTTGTCACGTCCTTGAAGTAATTTATGAATGGAGTCGATCCACCGCTCAAAGTTTCATCAGTGCTGATTTCATCAATTTTAGACCACAGAAAGCCGAAAACAACATAGAAAGGTGGTGAGATTACCTCAACTTCTGATATAGCCTGTTGAATTTAAAGTTGTCAAATTGTACTGACCTTTCACCTCCAGGTTGATAAAGATCTCCTGGTTGCCTTTTCGCGTGCTCGTGTAACATTTGTACCTGCCCTTGTCTTGAACTTTGACCCTCCTGAGGAGCAGGGAGGCATTGCCATGAGGGATGTGGGAGTTGAACAAGCAAGTCCTGCCGCTGAAGTGCTTGTTCTGGAGTCCAAACTGATCCTTGTTGTAGTAGTAGCTGTGAACAGGGATCTGCTGCTTGTACCAGTGGATCACCACAGTGCCGGTGGGTCTGAAGCTACAAGGCAGGATGCAGTCGTCAGGGATGATGCAGGTGACGTTGGCATCTGGCAACAAGACTGTGAGATGTCAAAGATGGTACAGTGTTTATATGTTTTGTCATTATAATGTAACAATTTAGATTTGTGCTGGTCAAAATTTAAATATTGCTACATCTGACCACCTGTTCCAGTTACATTGCCATTTTCCTGTCAAACATTTGAATAAAATAATAAAATTTGCATTATTTTGAATGTTAAATCAAATAATGAACAGTTGGATTAAAAGTGTCAAAAATGTATATTCTCTTAATGTATTTAGTGAGTCATGACTGCATTTAAAAGTCACTTTGACAGCTATATTTCACATGCACATTACATGTTTTGATTTTATGTTTCAGAATGTTTCTTTTAAGTTGACAATACAGTATGACAAAAACAAGAAAATGAACCATCATTTCCCTCATTTTCCTTCATAATTACATGTTCTTGCAGTCATTTATTTTGCAACATTTTCCAACCACATCGGTGGTGTTTTGGGTTTGCAATTTTCAAGAGCGTCTAGTCAACAGTGTTTACAAACAGTTTACAACAAGTGGAACAACTGTCCAACTCTAAAATCTGAGACTGTTAAGTGTACCACCCTGATTGGGCTTAAATATTACAAACCACACACACACACACACACACACACACACACACACACACACACAGTACATGTATATATACATATGTATATATATATACATATGCACACACAGCATCTGGATTATTTTGTTTTTGATTAAATCACTGCTGTGGTACTGCTCATTTTTCTTCATTTGACCTCAAAAACACATCTGCTGCTGCAACAACAACACAGTGTGTCGAAATCAGGAATTTTAAAACATTTCATTGATTCACCCATTTTTATAAAACATTAACTGCACCTAAAAGAAATTCTTACAAAAGAGCTTAGCTGATTTCTGTCCTGTTTAATGTTTGTCTAATAAACTCTTTGTTTTAAGTCACATTTTACCCCTAATGAGAGCTCAGTGTTTTTTCCCCCAGATGTGCGCAGCTGTCACAGCTGGGTAACGCTCTCAATGCACAGCTGTGTTTCCTGCTGCTGTGGAAATATAAAGGCAATCTAATGTTGTCTGTAATTTCTTTGAAGCTCTGTCATTCTGCAACACCCTCTGCTGCTCAGAGACAAATCCACTATCAGCTTGTTGCAAAGTTTTTTTTATACTTGCCAGAATTGTGAAGAAATAATTATATTCTCATCATCATCTCATTGTAGTCTGGTGCCATCAAATGCATTTGATTTTACAAAGAATTTAAATTAGCTGACCAACGATAATGATACCAAAATAAATCCCAATTCAGGCAATTTAACACAACAGTTCAGTCCTTTACTTGGAATAAATTACTCATCTTTGAATTGTAAGAAACAGATGTTGAGTTTTACATTACCTTTTGAGTTTGTCAATAACAATTTCTCCAAGAAAATCAGCAACATAACCATGAGTCCATGTGTCTCTGCCATGTCAAGCGGTTTGCGCTGAGATGTTGATCCTGTTGCAGTATTTGGCATGCATGCATGCTGGTGTGCAGTGAACTGTTTCTGTGTGATTCCACTTTACATCCTTCCCACCACCATGAAACACTGACTAATTAACCAGGCGGGTAACATTTTAACCAGCCTTCTTGTGAATGCTTCACTACACAACACTTCTACTGAAACAGTTCACAAAGACACATTCTTTTATATTCATAAAATAAGTATATGTCATCTTTAATATGTTCAGTACTTTTATTAGATACTTTTAGATGAGAAGCTCAATCACATATCTTCATAATGACAGAAAATACAGTAATTTACTCAGCAGAAAAAGTAGAAGAAGACATTAAAGCAGATGAAAAGAGGATGTAAAATAGAGATAAATAGAGATTTGCTGGTGGTTGAGTTTGAGTGAGAAAACAGTTCATGAATTTTGAAAGATGTCTTTGTGTGTCAAAGCATTTTAGCAGTTTAGTTCATATTGACTTCTGTGGTCCTGTGGGTAACCAATTTAAAAAACAAACAAACAAACAAAAACTACAGAAATGAATCACCTTTTTGTTCTATAATATTGTGTTTCCTTTTTGTTCTGGAAGACACTGCAGTCCCACGTGACCAAACACAGACATTACAGAATAAAGAGAATGAATGGATGTGATATGTGGCATAAGTGATTTCAATCCAGCTCAAAAACTATTTCAGTAATGCTAAACAAAGTTACAAAAACTTTGGAATGTATGTGACAATGCTATTGTTTTGGTACTTTGGCATTAACACAAAGTCTGCTGCATCAGTTTGGCTTTTTGTGAATAAAAATGCACTACACAGTTCTTACAGTACATACTTTGACAGATGATGACCTCTAGAGGGCACACATGAGATGTCACTTCCACAGGTTGAACGGCTGCTCGCTGTCCAGCAGCTGTGGTCTCACATGTACAAGAGAACCAAGGTCCACGTGCGTGATTCTTTAAGACGGCACTGCTCATGTCTGCCCTCAATCAACTTTAATCCCAGATTAAAGGGGCCATGCCACTAAAATGAAGCCATGCTGTCCATGTTTTGATTTCATCATTGATTGTGAGCAGGGTTCTCTTTCTCTGTTCCAGGTTTTCTTTCCTTCCTTGTTTTAATATAATATCAAGTGAAATGTGCTTGTTTCTATAAACCTATTTATTTCTGGTCGGGACTTGAATTATTAAGAATTTCCATTGCGTCATAGTTTACATTTCCCTGTCCTTAGTGACACAGGATAATTTAGTGTATGTCTATTGTCCAATATGTCAATCACATGGTCACACATAGATCATTAGCTCATTAATTCATGTCATGTTATGTATACTAATATATATGTACTGTAGATCTACTGTGTATGCGACTGCTTGCTGGTGGCATCATTATACAGAAGTTACATTCACATTTTGTTTCGGAAGGGAATTGATTCAACTGTGTGATATTTGTAGATTACAGTGTATTTTGTGCTTGAACTGCATTGCATTTTATTAAATCACATTTATTTAATTTTGTACATAATGCAGGGGATCCTATGGTATTTAAAAAAGATTTAAACCACAGTGCTGGATCACAAAAGAGAGTGCAGTTTTTTCAATATTTTACTAATTTGTCAATACAAAATACATTTTTCAAAACCTTTACCTGAAACCTTCCTGTCTTAGTTTATGATGTGACTCCATGTTGTGAATGAAGTTGTTTTGGAAGGGATCATAGTGACATTTGTACAAACACTAACACCGACTGTAATCTTATTCCTTTTTTCTCTTATTTAATGCGGGGAAAAACAGTTCAAAGGTTCAGTTGAGGAGTCCTGTCCTCTGCCATGATATCTGCTCAGGAGCCATAAGTGCAACGTTTGCAGATGTTTCGCGGACATATGCTTGCATCTGTCTCGGCTTCGATGGGATCATTTGTGTCCTCGCACTACCACAGTGTGCAACTCGAGGGAAAATCCTGCACTGCAAAAAAGTAGGCTACAGGCTGTTTATTTTTATCTGCTCAGAATGATGACGAAACTGCTGGTTGTATTATCCCCCTCCCCGCCCTCTGCTGCCTCCAGTTTGTAGGTTAGTGAAAGATTTCACCAACCACAGATAAGAAGATTAGAGAGGAATTAATGGTATTCCTTTGTCATTATAGGAATAAATTGATATTTGGTTTTAAATCAGGGGGTGGGGACAGTGGGGAGCTGGAGCAACATGTTGATGTCAGGAGACGTAAGCAGAGCGGTGGCACAGTGACAAATAAACTCATCCAGGGGGATGCCTGTGCATTGGAACTAAGCACTGGATATCTAGACTGATGCTCACCATGTTACAGGAGATGAAAGAGCAGGATAATGCAGAAGTAGCTGGGTGCGTGCGTGGCGGGGCAGAATGAGTGCTGCTGGGACATGGACGTGCCAGTAGAGGACAGGGACAGCTGTGGCATTCCCTGGGCGAGACACTGACGCAGTGGGAGGAACGTTTGGGTTCCTCTCGTCTTTCCAGCCCCAGCTTAACCATGAGAGTGGCCCTCCTGGCCTTAAGACTGATGTGCTTGGCCTGGTTGTGGCCTGTCACCCAGCTCAACAGCAGCCACTTCCCGAACAAGAGGAGACACAAGGAGCTGTACGTCGGAGAGAACACCAAACAAAAACATGGAGGGTGAGCCAAAGTGGGATTTCTCATTTGACTCCTTGCTTTGTTGTTGCTGCTTCTGCCGTGTTTTGTGGCTTTACGGGAGGCTTTTCTATATGCTACTTTACAATATCATCACAGATATGGTTGGAAATGTAAGGGCAGGTGATAGGATCATGTGAGGTGAATGGTGCCTTTAATAAGACTGACTTTCTTTTTTATAATAAAATTATATTTAGACTTCTGAAGTACATATCTTAGTAATTTGAAGATAAAAAAAGGTTATTTATATTATTAAAAGTTATTTTTTAGTTCACATGAATCACTTCATGATGATTTCTAGGAGGACAGAGAAAACAGAAGGGCCTCTTAGAGCATTAAAACAGTTCAGGTGCAGGGTCGACTCATGAGACAAATACAAGAGAGGCCCCACAATATGTCCGAGCCAGTTACAGCCACGTTAGATCAGTGTCAATGCCCTGAAAGTAAAATAACTTTAATTTCCTTAAACCCAAGGCCTTTGGTTGTAATCAAGAGTCCATTAACCATCACTAACACCCTCGACCAGATGTCAGGTCTGCTTCAAGTGTGTGTCTGTGTTAGAAAGAGAAAGATGGAGACAGAGAAAGAGTTTTTCGCAAGCTGTTACTTGTTTTCTTTGGTTCTCAGAAGGGTGGATCTTAAAATGAAAAAGCTGGACAGCACCAAGTCTATGGTAATTAAATCTGAGCAGCTGCTTCGGATTGAAGACCACGACTTTGCGATGCGGCCGGGATTTGGAGGTAAAACACACATCTAATCTATTAATCTGTAATTTTCATTTTACTTCTTGTTCTTTCCTTTTATTTTCATTATTATTTTTGATAACCATGTGCTTTCCTGGCAACTCAGTAAGGTTAATGTAGGTTACTGTGCTGTCTTTGGTATTACGCATCCCAAAAAAACCCTTAGTGACCTAGATTGTCTGCCGTGTGAGACAATGACTGCAGACAGTAGTACAGATAAAATAATCTGAACTGCGTAATGAATTTTGTTGGGGGGGGGAGGAAAAAGTTAAAGCCGACAAAACTGTGATTTTGTGAGTCCACAAACTCATAGGTAGAATGTTTATGTAAACGTAAAATTTTTAAATTTAGATATCTGACAAAAATATCTGACACTGTTGAACTGCGTAGGAAAAAAGATTAGTATTTTAGGTCTGTATTTTGTTTTATATATAGATTTTTTTTTTTTATATTAATTTGAATAAATTAAACTCACAAATAATTCAACAATCACTTTATAAACATGAATGCTCTTTTTTCTCCATTCAGAAAGGGTTGTTGATTCAGCAGATGGTTGTGTGGCTGCCTCAATCCTCTCAGTGGAGGTTTTCTCAGTTGGTTAATTCTACCTCAGAGGTTATAACAATCTTGAAACATTGCATTATCAGCAAAATGTACTGAAAGTACTCATTCTGCATCAGTGTTTTAACATTATATATGAGGTTTTTGGATTAATACTGCTGCATTAATGTGCAAGGTTAATTTTTACTACTTTAAATACTATTGGGTAGATTAATCTACAGCAATGCATCATATTCAGTAAGATCATCATTGATTTGTAGTGTTGCTGTCATGTGAGAAACCCATATCTTTAAAGAGCCAACTTTTTGTAAGCTCCGAAAAAAAGGAATTTTTCTGTTTGTTTTTTCTGTGTGTTTCTCAACCAGTAAAAGAACAAACACTTAATTCTTCAGTTTATCAGAAAAATTCAAATTAACCACGTTTGGAGATACATGGTTTCTATGGACAGGAAGGGTATGAAAAATTGTAATCTGCAAAGTTACTGGTAATTAAAGCTGTCAGACAATTGAAGTGTAAAAAGTACAATATTTATAGTAGTATAAAAAAGTGCAATAACCTACTGCAGAACTGTACAGTACTTGAGTTAATGTACCTAGTTAGATTCCACCACCTGGTCCTGTGACCAGTTGGCATGACTGTAACGGACTTCCTGCACGGCTTTGTCACTGTGTCAACTCTTATGTCATTATGTTTTCTTTGCAAACAATGAGGTCTTACAAAATCAGCAAGCGTCGATGGTTGGATTCAGTGTTTTGAAAAATGCTTTACAAACATTTTTGTGCATGGGTATGTGTATGGTTTTCTTCTTGCATATTTAGGAGCTCAAGCACAAGCACCTTTCATTCTAGTTCCAGAGGCAATTCAGAAAATACATCTGCTGCTGTTGTTGTCAATAATTTGATAATACCTTTTAATTTACTTTATCTCATTTTTTGACATTTACTTCCAGGCATTTTGAAGACTCTTGGCCAATGAGACCTTATTGTTTCCTAAACTCAACTGAGTCAATGAACTGACTCTGTTTTGTACCTTTGACCTTTTTATTCAGTGAATCAGGTTATTGTCACTGCAGTTGCTCTGTGTTGGTACTGCAGAGTTTCATGCCTGTTAAAGAGTTGAAAGAGCCTCAGTGACCTCACATTGTAAAAAACATGGGACAGGATTTTACTTCCAGGACCCTATTTGCCTGATATAATCCCTCCCACTTCACTACTCTATTGTTATCGTGGACTGACGTTTTGAGTGCTTACCTTCATTAGATAATGGCACCAAGAGAACGGAATGTTTACAGTACACATCATACATTTACAGTATTCTGCCAGTGGACAATGACATAAGGGCCATTTATGTAATAGTACAGTATGGTTGTGTTTAACATAGCAAATTTGTAATATTAAAATGTCTTTATTGTTTATCCATGCAGGCCGCTATGCTGGCATATGTGTTTACCGTCCAATTTGAACTTTTGCTTTGCAATGTTTCCATTATGAGCTGGCTCGAGATTTTCTCCCAGTATCTGTGTGGGTTTACTCCAGGTCATGTGAACTAAAATGCCCACTGATAGGATTGTGAGAGGCCGTGATTGTTTTTCTTAGTGCATGCTGAGATAGGCATCAGATTCTTATTGAAATAGGCAGTTAAAGAACATAAATTGATGAATGCATGAGTGTTTTGTTAATGTCCATAGTTTGGCAACTATGTAACACAAGGGATATTTATATCCGCGTAATGAGGTAGAGTTATTCCCACAGGCCAGAAATCACAAATACAATAAAATCAGTTTTGGTCTTAAACAGTCTAAATCCGACAGAATTTGTTACTATTCTGCAGTCACCAAAGCTGTACCCTAATGTTAACAATTACACAACTGTTGGTGAAATTATGTAAATTAAATCCATATGGTCTCATGAGGTGATTTAGTTGCCGATTTCGACATCAGTACAATTACTTTTCTTCACAAAACATAAGACTTTTATAGTTTCTCTGACATAGTCTAATAGTGCCAGGGCCAAGTATGTCATAATACTGTTATAGCTCATCCAGAAAATGAAAACGCTGATTAAAAGTTTGAGATATCTATAAACCCTTCAAGTGTTCTGTAGTATTTTATATGTGCTTCCTGAGAGAGCAGCAGACTTGTAGCAGTGAGGACGAGGATTATTGCTTCGTCGAAGGCGTTGTGCACAAACCGTTATCTGTGAGTTGTGTGTAACAGATGAAGTAATGTTGTAGCTATACAGTATTTATCACAACATGATGTGGACGCCACTGGAGCTGAGTCATTCTTAAGAACCAGCATGATATGTGTGTCGTCATTTATATCTTCTTCTGTCTTTTGTCCCTCTCGTCCATAAAATGGGGCTTATGTCTTACAGCTCAGCAGCAGGATTTACACATATATAATCTCTGGCAGATGTGCAGATGGATGATTCATGGAGGATGTGCTTCAACAGTTGCTTAAAGCCGATCCATTACAAACGTTTGACCTTTTGCAGGTTCAGCTATTCCTGTCGGCATCGATGTCCAGGTGGAGAGCATTGACAGCATATCTGAAGTAAACATGGTATGTGCCTCCGGGGGTTTCTGTAGTTAGTCTAAGCCTACAGGATGCAGTGTCTCCTTTTTCTCTGTTGAGCTTGAGCAACAGTGCTGTTTTTGTTTTGTTTTGTTCTCAGGACTTCACCATGACTTTGTACCTGAGGCATTACTGGCAGGACGATCGCCTGGCCTTCCCCTCCAGCAACAACAAGAGTCGTACCTTTGATGCACGTCTTGTGAAGAAGATTTGGGTTCCTGACGTATTTTTTGTCCACTCTAAACGTTCTTTTATCCATGACACAACCATGGAGAACATCATGCTGAGGGTGTATCCTGATGGCAATATCCTCTACAGTGTCCGGTAAACCTTGTTTTTTTTTCTTTTACATTATTCATAAAGAGATTACTATCATCAAAATAGTATTGATTAAAGTGAGACATTAAATTTGTCTTAATTTCCCAAGATTTTCTTTAGTCAGTTGCTTCAAAGACATCGTTATCTTTATCTGAGAGGTAGTAAAATGTTGTGTTTCACTCGCTTTAACTTGTGCATACATGTGCATTTAAATCAGATTCAATGAGTCATGATTTAAATATTAAAAATGTATAAAACAATCCACCTGACTATTACTGCAAGGTTTAGCGAGCAGAGCCTGAAAAGAACATAAGAGGGTGGCCAGTAAGCTTTCAGACTGCATTCATCATATCCATTTCAGCCACAGATGTCGGCAATATGCCGTCATATCTAGCAGCTTGCTGCAACCACAGAGCCTGTCCATGTCACCATCCACATCTTAGCGGCTAAACATTTGTCCAGTAATTTTGTTTTATTCTCTTTTTGACATCTTACTAGTTAGTTCACTGAACTTAATCTATGCAGTCATGCTCTTGAAATCAGTTTAATTCAAATATAACATTTTCTGTGAACACAGTTGCTGATGCTGAACGATTGCTTGATTTATGTGGGTGTTTCTTTAACTGTAAGCTGTGTTTTAGGATCACCGTGACTGCACTTTGCTCAATGGACTTCAGTAGTTTCCCTCTGGACACACAGAATTGCTCTCTGGAGCTAGAGAGCTGTGAGTATCAAACTACAGTTGGGACATTGCTTTTTTTGCGAATGACTGATATCCAAACCAGTTTTTCAGAAGAAGCTAATTTTGTAGAAAAATCCATTTTACATGATGTAATTGCTTGACATGTTTTGCTGGAAAACATGTTACACAACCTTTGACATTTGTAATTTAAAGGCACTGACTGGTGCTACTGCTGAGCTCACTAAATTATTAAACAGTATCCATGTTGCTGTCAAAAACACTATTACATACCTTTTGAGCATTGTACTGATGGGACAGAACTGTACAGCTCACAGTGTATTACCATACTTCATAAACACACATCCTCATTTTCTTTTAGCATAGAGTAAATAAACCATAATCCTCAGTCAGGTCAATCTCTGTCCATTATACATGTCTGTGTTTCTGATGCAGGATTTACTTGGGATTTTTTTTTTTTCATTCTGTTCTGCTCTGAATTAGAAGTTGGTCAAAAATTATGATAGAGTCAGGATTACTTTCTGTAGAGTAGAGAGGATTGTTGTGTCTTTCTGGCCTGTTTCTCTCTCTCTCTCTCTCTCTCCCTCTCTCTCTCTCTCTGTCTGTCTGTCTGTCTTAAATTATTGAATGAATAAAGCATGGATCCTGATCTCAGAGGAGAGTTGGGAGTCCCATTTCTGTGCGCTCTTTTCTGTCCTCTGAGAAAAACATCCATGACTCTTCTAAGAGAGGAAACATATGAAGGTGTCATTCCCACCTCCTTCCCTCCCCGTTCTCTTCTCTCTTGAAGATGCTTACAATGAGAACGACCTAATGCTCTACTGGAAGAATGGGAACGATTCATTAAGGACTGACGAGATCGTGCTCTCTCAGTTTTTTATTGAAGACTTCCAGCCTTCCTTTGGACTTGCCTTCTACAGCAGCACTGGTATGTGAGGCTGGAGTCGTGGGGCCCTCTGCGCTGTACCCGGTTTAGGAACAACCAGAGAGCTCCTGATTTTATAAGAATAGCGCATGCCACAAAAAACCCTATTTTTTTTTTCTAAAAAAGTTAACAAGTTTCAGTTGCTTATACCTATAAATAGTATTATGTTTTCTTCACCTTCACACCTGCTGGTAGCTACAGCAAACAGTGAGAACAGTGTAATGATGACTAGTTTATGGCAGTCTCAGATTTGAGTGTGCAAAAATAAATAAATAAATAAAACTAAATCTCTCTTTTTAGAGCTCTTCAGCCTCCTGAATCAACTCTGATTGACTATTTTTTGTAACAATGTTCTTAAATAGATTTGGAAACACGTTTATTTACTTTCTTGCTGAGAGTTAGATAAGAAGAATGATACCACTCTTATGTCTCTTAATATGAACCTACAGCCAGCAGCTTGTTGGCTTGGTTTAGCATATTGAATGGAAACTGAAGGTAACAAAATCCAACTACCAGTGCCCCTAAAGCTCACTAATTAACAAGTATAGCATTTAATTGAATAAATTGTTCAATTAAATAGTTTCAAGCTCCATTTTAAAGGTCATATTGTTACAATTTTTTAGTTCAAAATCATCACGTACCTTTTTACTTACAGTATCAAAATGTAGGCCTAATGTAATATTGCTTCTGTAGGCTATGCTTTATTACTTAAGCATTTTAGAGTTGTATGACTGGCTGCTATGCCCTCTTTTCTGAAACTTTGCCTGCTTTACGTTTTCAGTGTAAGAAAGAAGGACAGAAATGGGGCCAGGGAGATTTTCTTCTCAGTGGGAAATAATCTTGTGGGGACCTATCCACTCTAAGAGGCTGTTATATAACTTCAACTCCAGGCAGATCTGCCCCAGAAAAGAATTACTTTCTCATCTGAGTTCTAGGTTCTTCCTACAGCTCCATCTTGTATATTCTTAGATTCACAAACTACACAATGCTGTGCAGGTGTTTTTGCACAGTGTTTGTCTTGTTTTGTGCTGCCACACTCACTGTTATTATGCCCCGCTCCCCACCCTGCCTGTCAACCTCCACTTTCTGTCCATTTACCTCTGTTTCAGGTTGGTACAATCGGCTCTACATAAACTTCATTCTCAGGAGGCATATCTTCTTCTTCATGCTTCAGACTTACTTTCCCACCATGCTGATGGTGATGCTGTCCTGGGTGTCTTTCTGGATAGACAGGAGGGCCGTACCTGCCCGTGTCTCTCTGGGTACTGAGACCATGTATTAATATGCCCATTAACACATATTGTACATAAATTAAAAATATTGGACAGATTTTTTTAAACAATACTATGAACTTGTATTTTTTTCCAAATTATCTGCAATTATCAAACAAGTTTTTAAAAACTTTTTCAATTTGGGAAATGCACTTATTTTCTTTCTTGCCGAGAGTGAGATATTAATATTCTCATATATGAAACTCTTAGCCAGAAAGCAAATAAGCATGTTTTCCAAAATATCTAACTATTCCTTTAAGCTCCTTAGTGGCTTAGGTTAGGCTTAATTATTTTAGTCAAAGGTAGGATGAGGATTTAGTTATATTTTGCTCAGGCATCAAATATTGAATTTAGTTTCCTGGAAATATATTCAAATTCTCCCCTCAGACACTGAGATTTTAGTTAGACATAATATTTTCATGGAGAATTTTTATTATGCAATTTGGGTATTTTCATGATGCTATGTCTATTGGTAACCAATCCACTAATTAGCGTGGTGGTGTTTCTGATCTGGTGACTTTTCATTTATTTGACAGTAGTGTATAAAGTTATTTGTGAGGCAACATTTTTATCCTCATGACGTGTTGTGCTGGCGCTTTCTGTATCCAGGCATCACCACGGTTCTGACAATGTCCACCATCATCACTGGTGTCTCAGCCTCTATGCCACAGGTGTCTTACGTCAAAGCTGTAGACATCTACTTGTGGGCAAGCTTCCTTTTTGTCTTCCTGTCTGTCATCGAGTACGCTGCTGTCAACTATTTCACCACAGTGGAGGAGATGAAGAAGCTCAAGAGGGCAAAGGTCACTCACATTCAGTTTTTTTCTGGCCATGACTGTAAATCATATATATGTTTGACGCACAGAAAATCATTTCCTGTCATCCGGAGCTGGCTGACCTCACAGCCTAACTCTCCTCTCCTCCCTCTGTCTCTGCAGATCCCCACCTCCTTCAACGCCACCCAGGCTATGGCATTTGATGGCTGTTTCCACGACAATGAAATCGACCTGACTTCTTTCCCAGAGGTCTCCAGCACCCCAAATACAGAGAGAAACACCCAGTCTCGAAACTCTAATGCCTCTGCACCCACAGAAGGCACCAGACTACACCGCAAGCACCCTTTAAAACAAAACCTCAGCTACATAATGAGCAACAGCTACATGATCGACTCCTACTCCAGAGTCATATTTCCCCTGGCTTACCTGCTCTTCAACATCATTTACTGGAGTATGTATGCATAGTACATTAACTATGCAGCAGAATAAACAGTATTTTCACCATTATACAGTGTAACACCAATTGGCTGCATTAAGTTTGCACAGTGTCTGATGAGCATAGATATCTTGCATGATGTCTTCTGCTCAAGAAGTGTTCAGTTGTAACTTGGAGAAAATCCGAGATCAGCTGTTGCAATGAATGGCTGTTATTTTTGTGGATGTTCATGTGTGTTTCTGGCATGCCTGTTTTATAAGAGATATATATATATAGATATATATATATATGGGATTTTATTTTATTGATTGATTGATTAGACACAAACCATTAAATTGTATAATTACTGTACAACATCTTGAAAAATAAATGTATGCTCTTAAAAATGTGTGTCGAGCTATACATTTTCTGACAAATCTTTATTTTAAATAATTTTACTCTAAAGCATTTAAGGAAATCTAATTTAAGAGGTTAAGCAGAACAAGCTGTAAACACAACACTGATATATCATCACCTTATAAGTTGATATAGTGAAGGTGTTAACAAACTGTTGCCTATTCGCACAACCAACAGATTACAGCGCAACATTATCATTCATTTGGAGTCATGTTTCTGGCCACCTGATAAATGTAAGTAAAATATTTACTTTCTATTAAGCTCTGCTTTTGGCCTTAAGAAACTCCTGAGAGAAATATATGGCTTGACAGTTTCACTAAAGCAGCTGCTGCATCCAAGATGAAACCATAAAGTTGCAGTCATAAATGCAAAACAATGAGCTGAAAGATGCTAACGGAGTCATGTGATCCATTTTGTTGTAAAAATACTGACTTGTCGTCAATGTTGGCTTAAAAGCTGAGGATTCAAACTTCATGTATTTACTTATGAACAGCAGTTGAGAAAATATTTAATACCTAAATTATCAATGTCATAACTTTATCTGCTCATGACGACCATGTCATATGACCAAAAGCTCCAGAACAGTCACTAAATGGACTTTGTGGTGAGATTGTTTTCTCAACTAATTAATGCTGTGTATAGAACAGGCACACACAAGCCTGTTAATCAATGTTTGGTATTTCTTATTCTATTAATGTCTCAGTGGGAGAGCAGTGATATTTATATATAGCAGACTATGTTTTAATACCCTTAATAGTGAAAAATATATAACACAGTAATAAAGATTAATAAATATTCATATATATACAGTATATAGCCTAATAACCCTTTTCACACAATTACATGCTGTACTGCATACACTATTACATAAAACAGACCAGATTCTAAACTAATTTATGTAAAATAGTAATTATTAGATGAGGATTGGAGAGTTGGAGAAAATAAGGAGGGAGGGGATTATATGCCATGCATAAAGTCAGTTATACTCGGTTGCATAACATTGTGCTGTGGTACATGAAGCCAGCAGGACATCAGATTCATCAGAGGTGATTGATGGATAATGTGATGAATAACTGCAATGGAAAAGTGATGAGACATGACCAAAGCCCTGTTCAGAGGCTCAGTAGGGGGCAAATATGGCTAAAAGTGACCATTAGGTTTTAAAGCTTTAACATCCAGGCTTGAACTTTGCCACCACGTGTGTTTTGTGCACTAATTGATGGGTGTTGACAGGCGCCTTCTGTTTTGTTGTTTCTCATGCACTCTCAGTTTCAAGGAAGAGTTAAATATTTTGAGAGAAATGCATTTACTTGCTCTCTGGCCAAAGGTTAAAAGGGAAGACTGATACCGCTCATATCTGCACAGTAGGCTGAAGATAAGCCACAGCCAAGAAAGCGTAGCTAAGAACAAAGACTGTAAACAGGGGGAAACCAGTGGAACTATAACAGACAGACAAGAGAACTGGTATCAGTCTTCATATCAAACCCCTGGCGAGAGATCAAATAAGCGTCTTTCCAAAAATGTTAAACTATTTCTTTAAGGTAAGGTATGAGTGTACCGTTCTGCTCACACAGCTTGTCAGATCTCCAGGCCTCTGTCTTCCAAACTACAAGTTAAAAGGTTATAGGTTACAAACAACCTCCACTGTGCGGTGCCAGAGCTTCAATAATACTCTTCTTAATATCCTTGACTCCTCTACCTCCCTGCGTATTTGGTACCACAGTAGTCTATACATGCATGTCTATCACACAGGTTGTACTAACACTGGGCCATTTTGGATCCATACAACTAATTATGTTTGTATAATTATGTATACTGCACTTACCAGTCACATCTGGTGAAGCCACTTGCAGCAGTATGTGGACAAATCAAGTCACTGAAAGGCTGTTCCAGCTGGATCTGCTCTGCCATCACTGTTTCCCAATACTGTGGTTAGCTTGAGCCTCCTGACTCCCTCTAGTGTACAGATAGAGAACTACACCTCTTATTCTTCCAATTCTATATTTTATTTACAGGAAACTCAAGTTGGTACAGCATCAAATCAATTTGGTACCACTAAGGTATACTTATAAGAGTTTATAAATTGTCAATTAATACTCTCTAATCAAAATAAATGTCTAATGCTTTACAGATCAAAAAGCTGTTATAATGCATACATAACAACAAATCTCTGGGTTACCAGGTTGTAAAGGATCAAATTTAGGATGCCTTTGTTTATATCCTCCACCAGCATAGTTTGTCTTTTTATCCAGCTCTTCAGTTAATGACAGTTTGACCCCTGATCTCCTGGAAAAAGGCTGCAGGTCCTGGTGTTTTCCATTTATGATCCAAATCTATTTTGGCCTAAAACAGGTTGAACGTGTAGCTTTCAATATCTATTGTTCTAACATTTTCTATGACAGCATGCTTGATCATTATGTTGTTAGTGTCCTTTTGATATGACTTTTAAAACATCTCAGTGTTGTGTCTTATATCACCAACACACTCCCAGGTGAGTGTTTGCATACTATTCAGGGTGTAACTGTATTAAATATATTGTTTGCCTGGTTAAATACAAGTTAAAAAGCCAACAATGGAGAACATATTTGTGTGTGTGTGAGTGTGTGTGTGTTAATGAGTGGAGTGGGTGCGTGACAGACAAGTCCCTCCTATTCAGATTCCTGAAAAGCTGGTGCATAACATGACAGAGACAAAGCTGCTGGTGCGTTTCTTGTTCTGATGCAACAGTAAATGTCTCAATGCCAGGACTCCTTTGGATCTGTAATGTTACCCTGGGAACACTACCGTCATGTCGATCACTGAGAACATTCACAAGGTTAGGACACACCCTGTGGCGCACCTTTACTAACAAACGAAAATAGAGAAAGATAAATTCTTTCCCTCCAAAAACCTACAGGGGAGTTAGTGGGGTACAGGAATTGTTTCAGATGATAATACAGCTCAGTGGGCCTTTTCTTATCTGGTGAAAAATCAACTAATTTCCTGTTCAGGAGGAGGATAATTGTAGAGCTAGACTTGATGGAGGTAAAGTGACATCCACCTGTTCAGGCTGACGTTTCAGGGGCGTGCCACAAGTGACAGCCACTGATCCTGCATGACAAGTCACAGTGGAGTTCACAGCAGTCTGGCAACAACAATAGCACAGTGTGGGATAACAGAAGAAAATGTACGTGTAATATTTTTGGTTTGGCTTTGCTTTCAAGATTGGATTTAGCCCACAGGAAGTTATGTTCCATGAAAATGAAGACAAAGTCATGAAAGCTCCAGGAATTTGTTCTGAAGGATCTTCATGTCGGCACATGTTTGCTACTTCTGTCAGGTAAAGTGTGACGGTGGTGTGTCTCCTGCTCTTTAATTGGGATCACAGCTCATCTCAGATCTGGCAGGCAGATCTGGTTTTAATAATGATTATTATCAAGCTTGTCTATTTAGATACATAGATCTAAATCAAGTTCTTTATACAATTACCCTTTAACCATTTTCCTTCAATTAAACCACTAACCTAATGACTTTAAAATGTATTTTATGTGTTTCCTTTCCCTTTTGTCATATTTTACTGTATGTTGTTCTTTATGGCTATGTTTGTGAATGTACTGTTTGAGCGTAATTGTGAAGTATTAAGTGAAGTTACTGATAATGTTTCTAAGAGAGGATTCACCAGATGCACCAGCAATACTGTTGTGGTACAATGACACTCGGATATTATGGGGCTGAAGAAAACTTTCCAACATCCATCGGTTTTGGATTTCACATGAATGGCTTCATCTTGTTGTTACCTTATTTGACTTCAGCTGATGTTTGATTAGCTGTTTGCTTAGATTTCCCTCCTCGCTGCGCAGTGATTTTTATTCTCGTTTAATCTATTCTTCCACTTTCTCTATAAGCTGTTGTTACCATGAACACGTCTTATCATTGTTTTCATCCACTTAACTTCCACTATACTGATTTTTGTGGTTTGTTTCTTGGTCCATTCATGGGAAAACATTGAATAGGCAGTCCGTGCAAGTGGCTGTAGGAAGGATTGAATGTTTGTTTCTCTGACACTAAAATGATCACAATATGTTTAAAGTCCCCTTACGATACTGTTGTTATGTTTTGCTACATCTCATAATATTAAGCGGTCGATAGGTGTTTGTAATTATTTAATTTGATTCCTATAGATATTTCTGGACAGCTTGTTTTGGTTTTTGTTAAAGGTTGATAAAGGTTAACTTGTAACCTTTGCATTTCTAGAATCAGTCCACTTATGAACTGTTGTTCAGATTGTGTTTGGATTGTGTTGATTTATAAATGTAAGTCTTCTGCTACCTCAGTACTTAATATGTAATTCACTGCATGAAAACAGCACAGCTTCATAACAGATGTAAACACTTCTGAAAAGCTGTGACCCAAGCAAACATTCATCATTTGTTCATGGAAACCAACATGTGTGTTTTTACAGTACAATATGTACCACTCTATATACAGTATATATTACTGTTTGCAGTTTCCCAAAGCTGTGACAAAGGTAATGTGTTTGTTCTGATTATACTATGATTATACTCAAAGGTGTGTCTGAACAGGAATGCATTCAAATCTCTGAATTGGCATTATTCATTATTAATTTCTTCAGGACGTTGCAAGATACGGTGAAAGGACTGAATGATCAGAGCTAAAGATAAAAACCTTTCAGACATATAATTACAGGAAAGGCCTTCAGCATTCATTAGAATGGCTGTCACGGGACAATGATTAGCCTGAGAAGTTTTCTGTATGACTCACACTTTCACCATCTTGAACTGTTGTTCTACAATAGGTATCAAAAGTGCCTACAATGTTGCCTTAACCAGACATTTTCTTTTCATGTACAACCATTTGAAAAGGGGTTTAAATGATTGTATTTATCATATTACAGAGTGAAGAAGCCAGACTCACGTGCCAAACATCTACGCTGGTTGCACATACAACTGCTGATCGTCTTACTGGCAGGTACGACTGGTTAGAGTTAAAAAAAGAAGTCCATGTTGTGGACAATGGAGCAGCAGCTTTTGTCACCAAATCTGGACCAACAACTCTTGAACAACAGCACTTCTATTTATAAACTGTGATGTCTGACATGTCTGACGTGTCAGTCATGCAGCGTTCGTCATGTAGCACACGTAACACAGAAAGATTTATTATTTTTCATTCCTAATTTACTATAACCTGTTATTTTAGTCTTATTGCTGTCTATTTCCTAATCAGATAAAAGGTCATAGTGCTGTAGCTTCTTTGTAGGAGGAAGGTGGAAAATATGTAAGATGGAAAATATGTAATTCAACAACTACCACACATACTTGAGCTTCTCAACTATTTGTGTTGTGAAGTTAAAGTTCAAATTTCCTCCTGTCATTAATTCTGTGATGACAAAAAATAATTATTCTTTTCCCCGCATTAGGTCAGGCTTCCTGTAATCAGACCTCTGCTTCTACTACCCCAATTTCCCTTGCCACAACAACTGCACAAACTTCAGGTAAACTTGCAAAAGCAGACAGAATCATCCTACTCACTGCCATATCAGTAGAAACATTTGTAATCAGAAAGGGCCAAATATCCACTTCAAACAACAACTGTCCTTCACAACCTTTACTTTCATCCCCATTTTGCTGCTGTGGGTCTCACTCATTTGTTATAATGTGTCACCTCTTTCATCCATTCTGGTCTGAGTAACCAATGAAGACTAATGATAGGGCAGAAAATATGGCACATAGCAGAGATAAATGGTTGTCACTCAGTAATGTGGAATACTCGTCTGTACAGTAAATATGAAGCGAAAATCGGATTAGCTTAGCACAAAGGCTGGAAACAGGGGGAAACAGTTAGCCTGGCTCTGTTCAAAGGTAACAAAATGCGCTTACATCTATCTTCTATCTTGTTTGTTTAATCTGTAGAAAAATCTGACTGGCTCAGGCTGTTTTTACCTTTAGACTTTTTACACTCTCTGAGAGTCTAAAAATGTTGCTATTGGTTGCACTATGGGCAATGCAGGGCCCTGCATTTTTTGGGAGTTAAGTCTCTGCTGCATTGATTTTTCTGTCTACTCAACTATGTTCTATCTTTCCTTCTTATGGCAGTATACTACTTTGTTGACGTCACTGTAGATGTCTATGGAAAGAAGAATGAATCAGAGATCACTGCCTGGGTATGTAGGGACTAGTTGCTTATTAAAACAGTCTATACATGATCTTTATATTTTATTATTAAACATAATGATTATCATGTCTCTTTTCTCAGCTCAGCCAGGTTTTCCAAAAAAATCTGGAGAGCTGTGGGCCACCAGCCCATAAGCAAACAACCGCCACACCTACCTCTCCACAAATTACAACTGCAAGCACTTCAAATGAGACGACACTCATGTCAACAGCAACATTACAAAGCTACAACACAACTACAGCTATGGCAACCACAACACTGCAGAGTTACAACACAACTACAGCCGCAACATCAACAGTGTTAAAAAGCAACAACACAACTACAGCCGCAACATCAACAGCATTAGAAAGCAACAACACAACAACAGCCGCAACATCAACAGTGTTAAAAAGCAACAACACAACTACAGCCGCAACATCAACAGTGTTAAAAAGCAACAAAACAACTACAGCCGCAACATCAACAGCATTAGAAAGCAACAACACAACTACAGCCGCAACATCAACAGCATTAGAAAGCAACAACACAACTATAGCTGGAACATCAACTGCAGTCACACAGGCGCCTGGCGGAATGGACAAAACACCAAAGACAAACTCCAATCAGTCAAACAAGCAGCGCATAGCTCGTGAAATTAAGGGCCATGTGACACAAACCAGGTATCACTGCAATGATTTCTTATAAAATGAATGAATGAAATGGACAAAGGTCCAACATTTTTCTCAGTATAAACCACGAATGGATATGTCACCAGAGAAATTCTTTTGTTGATTGTTCCTCACGATTTAGCACAAAAATACTTTTTACTATTACTATTACTATTTGTACACTGTGGATAGGAGGAGAGAGTAATGACAAACATCTAATTGTTACGTCTAGTTGTATACTGTTGTTGTATTAGTGAACTCCCATTCAAAGCAAATTTCAAATCGTGTTATTTGCAAGTGTAGTGACAGGTTGCTAACATTTGCCACCATAAGCTACTGGTCATACCAGACCAAATTAGACTGTAGCAACAGAGTCTCTGGGTATATGAAATTAAGCAAGTTTAATGAATTCAGCTTATGAATTCAACTTTGTATTTGTAAGCGGAAAAATGTGTTTCCGACTAAAGTTATACATGCTTTAAATCAATCTTGTTTTTCATTAATGTCATTAACTTTCTTTTCCAGTGGGATCAGTAATGACAAAACAACTGGCCTATTTCAAGTAAGTTTCACATTACACTGTATCTGTGGGTTACAGTATGTGAATAGAAGGATCATCTGACTCAAGATTGATTTGTGTTTTAACAGGGAATTGAAGTTTCATGTGCCATGAAGACTGCAATAACGTAAGCGACATGACAAACTGTTTTAAAATGACTGAAATAAATGTAAATACTCTATTTGTTGTTAACACTGACCTCATACTTCAGAAACACCAACTGTTCTGTGACACTGAAGCTGAAACAGAGCGTATCTCCTTGTTGTATCCTCCGTACGCTCTGTGAGGCCAGTAAAAATTCTCCTGACATACAAGTGCTGGGAAAAAAAGCAGGTAGAATGAGCACTGCATACTCTGAAATACATAATTACCTCTAATAAGTTCCCATAACGCAATCAACCCTCTGTGTCACTGAACAGACCAGCTACAAAATGAGTGTGATAGCAATCTACAAGAAGAAAACGTTTGCATTTATACTGGTCATTTCAACGCATCATGGTAAGATGTTCGGTTTTTACAGTGTTTGTTTTTTTCCACTTTTAAACCATCACACTTATTTATTAAATTAACTTTAATAAATACACTTTATTTGAGTTTTTGTAAAATTTTATGTTGTCCGGTGCTACACACTAATTCTTTCTATAAAATCATTTGACAGTGAAGAGTCTGGACCTGCATATGTGGTTCCACAAAGCAACTCAACTCCCTGTGGTGTGGGTGAGCATTACAAATTTTACACATTTCTATTTCGATAGGTTTTGAGTTAATGAATGTTCACCCACTGTGAAAAGCCACATGTCAAGAGGAGTTGAAGCCCCAAAGAATGAAGTTAAACCATACATCGCCTTCTCAGTTGAGATAGTATTCTTACCGAAACACTATATTTATATAGTATATTAAAATACATGATATCACACACATTCATACACTGAGGCAGCCATGCAAGGTGCTGACCTGCTCATTAGGAGCGGTTAGGTGTTGCTCCAGGATACTTTGACACTCTCTCTGGAGGAGCCGGGGATCGATCCAGGAACCTTCCAATTAATACCTGAGCCATGGCGCACATGTCAAAACAGAGACCAACTATAAATCCGAGGAACTGTGACTTGAACTTGGACACAAAATTGTGAGAGCAGTTTGTGAGGCTACAAAGCTATTTCACAGTTTTAAAAGAATAGTTATATATTTTGGGAAATACGCTTTATCGCTTTCTTGCTGAGAGTTTGTTGAGAAGATTTATACTTCATGTCATGTCTGTACGGTGAATAAGAAGCTACAGCCAGCGGCCAGCAAAGCCGGGCTCAAACCACTGGAGTTTTGGGCCAGTTTATCCCAGATTCACCCCTCCAGACAATCGGAGGAGAAATACCGGTGTTCGGCACAGATTGTCTGTTAACGTCCAAATCGGGCTGCCCCGATAGTTTCAAACATGTTTGATATTTAGGATTTCAAATCTGGATGGTTATGTAGTTACTTTCCAAGTGGGACAACAGTAGACAATAAGAGTGCGCAGCTCCAGAGCAGCTGACGGTATTGCCAAGCAACGGTAAACATTCTCGCCCTTGAGGTTTACATTATCCAGCATATTACTGTTGACAGATATTAAAACTGACTACTACTACTACGACTAAAATCTCACCTCCAGTGCTTGCTGAAGAACACATAACCAGTGTTGACCGCGTCTCCAAAACTATTTTTTCACACAGACTCGTTTAGCCTTCTGCTTCTGTTTTTTCTCACTGCAAAGCATTACTAAAGCACGTTGCACCATGTCAGTCTCCATATTGTTTACACCTGCTTCCCCATGAGAACAAGTGAGATCATGTGAGGTGGTGCATTGCTCCCTCTGACATGATAACCTTAATATCCTCTAGAGTGTGATGAAGCAATATTTTCAAATATTGTAGTTTGTGCATGTTTGAGATTAGAGAGAAGAACATCTGTGAAGTTTCTTCTTATGTGCCTGATGCAACCCGATTTCAAAATCGGCTAGGATTTGAAAACTCCTGTAGTGTGAGCCTGGCTTTAGCTTAGCTTTGCATAAACACTGGAAACAGGTGAAAACAGTTAGCCTGGCTCAGTCTGACAGTAACAAATCCACCTACAAGCACTGAAAAAAGCTTATGGATCAACACGTTATATCGTGAATTTGTCATTTTTACAATTTAATTTCTGTATGAATTACACAAGTGAGATATAACATGTTAATTAATGAGCTTTAGAGGTGCTGATTTATAGCTGATTCTTGTTACCTTTGGACAAAGCAAGGCTGGCTGTGTCCCCTGTTTCCAGTGTTTATTAGTCAATCGTACGAACTGTTCAGCCACACAAGACAGATTTTACTGAGATCATTCACAATAAAGACCAGTCTGGGTACAGAGATCATCACAAGGTATCCCAAGGTGGTCACTCTGAGATGAAAACAAAGGACTGTTTGCAAAGGCTACGTGAAGACTGAGAATATATATGTAAAAAGATTCTCTAGTCTGATATTGCAAATCTTATCAGCAGCAAACCTTTATGTCTGGCAGAGACAAGGCACAATTGATCACCTAGGAGTTGGACACACTGTGTTACATTACTAAATTAATAAAATGTTTTGTGACACCATTGCAGAGGTCCTAGATTGGTCCTAGCTGTGTACAGATGGGAAATGTAATGAATTAAGCTGAAATAGACAAAATAAGCATATACTGTGAAGAGAGCCAAAGCTCTGATAACCATGTGAGGTCAGATGTATAGGTTAGTGGCACGATCCTCATTTCTCCTCAGTTAAATTTAAAATGATGGCACAGTGCTACAAAATGTGATAAAGTTAGCCAGTTAAATACAGTATGAAGACTGAAACTGCAGTGGTTCTTGTCACACTGACATTTGAATATAGCAAACCAACATGCTTTGACTTTGTTTCAGTTAAGAAAAACAACTGCAGCTGCTCCGCTTACTGCAATGGAACTGGTGAGTGTTTTATCACCTCACAAAACCACCAGATTATTATCTAAATGTTATAGTCTGAAAGCATTTTATAAGTTAACATTTTTTTTTGTTTTTTGTTGTTGTTATTTTTAGATGCATACTACACTTTTGCAATTTCAATACAAGATTCCAAGATGACATTTTCATATGTCTTATCCCTGGTAAGTTTATGTGCACACATAGAACATGCATACATTTGTGAGAGTGTTTTAGTATTTGTTTTAATTATAATATTTTGCATCAGTTGATTTTTTTGTAGCATGAATCTATAATCCCTTCAATCTTTACAGATTTCCAAACTAAAACGACCATCAAGCTGCTCTCCGAGTACAAAGTGAGCTTTGTCATTTTTCAATCATATATAAATTCAAATTTTACAAATGTTACTTTAATAAATACATTTCATCAACATAAAAATAAATCACAATATGTGTAATATTCCTTTTTAGTGTGTCATGTCCATTGGCCATCATTCAATCAGAATACAAGGTAATCAGCCACCAAAGCATAATACCTTAATGTTCACAATTTCTACCTTGACTATTTTGACTATTTGCTAGAGTAAAACAAATCCAAATGTAATCGAACCATTATCTTGAGCCATATTATTAAAAATTACAAGGGATTAACTAATATGCCTTTTTTTTTGCTTAAAAGGAAATCTGACTTTTACTGTAGCGCATAATTTATTATCATAAAATTATTTTTGTGTAATGCATTAGACTCAAGAAGTTGGCCATGTCACAAAAAATGTGCAACTTTATGACATGTTTTTTCTCATTTTGTGACACTTCATGAGATGATTCTATGATGTATACACAGTATACAAAACATGAAATTTCTTTTAATGTGTTGCTTTAACATAATGACTTGAGACAGTTTGACTAAAATATAAATTTCTATTCAGGATGCCAATGTGGCCTGTGGAAGCACAACAACAAAGTGAGTCTATTCATATTAGTAGCTTTAATGGAACAACATCTCTATGATACATCTGATACATCTGAACAGTGACTGAAACCTGTGCGCTTCTGTTTTTTTAAATTTTAGTCTTAAAAGCTGCAGAGTGATTTTAGGATTTACCCGTGTGGTTCCTATCTGTGCCGTGTCGGCGGCTGTGATGGATATGTTTCAGTCTGAGAAAGAAATCCATTTCAATGGACGAGTGGCCCGAGCAGGTGTGTATATTAACTATTGTCAACAAGTCAATTTAACATCAGCTCATACAGTTGAGAAAATACCCGCAGGTGTGTCCTGTAAAACTGCTCATTTGTGTTTTGTTTTATATGTCACACAGCAATTTGTGGAAATTCAGAAATGAGCAACAATTTACTACAATCCCAGTTCACATGGGTTCAGGTTAACCTAAAGCCTGCTAACTTTTGTCCAGCAATAGAACAGTCTACCATCCTTAGTTGGTTTGTATGATCTTCTTACCACCCTATCTTCTGCACTAACTTAACTAAACATCATTATAGTTCACTTTTATGATATTTAGGACTGTCAAAATGTAACACCTGAAGTCATATTTCTACACATATATCTTTCATATATAACTGTAACTTTCACCCCAAATCTTAATTTGTCCTTTTTCTTTATAGTCAAAATGGAAAGAATGTGCTTGTGCAGCTGGAAGAGCAATGTGTTCCGGAGCAATTTACCACACCTGGCCCAGATATGACAACCACGCAACCAAACAACACCACCTCACCTGTAAATGTAACTTCATCCCCACTGAACACAACAACAGCTGGAGCCCTGAATGCCACCACCACAGCTGCTGAAACAACTGGAGCGATGAATGCCACCACCACAGCTCCTGAAACAACTGGAGCGATGAATGCCACCACCACTAGTGCTAATGTTACAGTGACAGTAACCCTCAACACAACTACAACCACCACAAATGAATTTGTTTCTGTGACTCCATCAGACAGCCCACCAACCAGCGAAACAGGTTTGTTATCAGCACTGTGAACTCTGTTGCAAAATTGACATCATTATTGCATCATTATAGCACCCTTTTTAATTTTGGTTGACTACAGCTGACAGCCAAGCCAACGCGCTGCTTGACCTGACAAGGGACGTGTCCAAACTGAACTCCAGCCAGGTGGATCAGCTGGTGTCTCAGCTGGAGAATCTTTTGTCAGGACCGACCGTCAGCCTGTCGCTGGGAAACACCTCGATCCACATCGTCAGCAATCTGCTGGGTGCTTCTCCTGAGACACTGTCCGACTCCTCCAACAGGTTACAGATTAATTTATTTGACATTCTCTAACATATTGTGTACTGTTATGGAAATTAGATGGTATAACTCAGGGGTTCCAAACCTTTTTTGCACCTCCAACTGTTTTTATATTGACAGTTTTGTTGCAGACTGTTGTTGTCCCAATAGTCCGTAGTTGTGATTATGGACCATTTTTCTCCTTTAATTCAAAATGCGTTGCTGTTGGGGTTGTAACAGGGAGTGATGATGAAAAATGCAGCACACACTGTGCCAAGTTCAAAGTAAATACCACAAAAATCACCTAGAAATGCCTATAAAGCAATATGTATTTAATTATTTGGGTTTGGAATCACGCATATGACTGAATTGGCTCAACAAATATTAAAATAATTATTATACTGTACAATACCAATTAATTTCTTTTTTCATCAGGATTATAGGGATTGTTGATACAGTGGCACTGAAGCTGGTCCTTAAAGAAAAGGCTGAGACCCTCTTGTCCCCGGATGTGGCTCTGTCTGTGAAACCAGCAGATGGCACTAACTTTCAGGAAACATTTTTTTCCATTTCAGACCCCAATAATGTACAGGTATGACATGAATAATCCAGTTTATTATATCTGTATAAAGTATTGTATAGGTCATACATCACAACACCTGCAATGCTGTTTAGAGAAGTGCTAGTCTGTTGGATAATGGTTATTTTACAGCAGTTGCAGGTGTTTTACAGTTATATGTACAAGGTTTGGAAGCCAATTGAAATGAGTAAAATTAAGTTTTGGGGTGAGATCATATTGCTAAATACTTAACAATGGTGGAAGTAACTAAGTGCATTTAGTCAAGTACTGTTCTTAACTACAATTCTGAAAGACTTGTACTTTACTTGAGTAGTTATATTTTACGTTACTTAATATGTCTACAATACTCCACTACATTTCAGAGGGAAATGTTGTACTTTTACTCCACTGAAATTTTGAATTTAAAAATTTGATAAGCTGATTAAATACAACACATTGGTGAAGATTTAACCAGTCGTTTTCAACCTGTGACTTTGTATAAACAAATGATGTATAGCTAGGGCCCTTTGTCACATGTTTCAGATGTCTGAGGTTTTATCAGTTCCACCAAAGAGATTTTGCATCTAAACTTTTCAGACGGTTTCATTTAAATAATTTTGTAAAAAAAAAAAAAAACAATACAGATTTGTGTAGCACAACATTTATTTAGCTTTACTCTCCTATTAATCATTTCACGACCTCTCATATTTATCTTGTGACTCTTGTTGTAAACCACTGGACTAAACTACCAAACTGTTTAGGTAAGTAAGTAAAGCAGCTCCTCTGAACCAGCTACAACAAAAATGCTTCTTACACATTGATGCATTGATTGCATAATAAATTATGCATAATAAATAATCTGAATGTTATCTACATTCAGTGTATTCTATACTTGTAGAAAGGTTGTTGCTGTTTCTGCATGAAAACATTCAGTGAGGTGAACTAGGTCAGAAAGTCTGGCTGCCAACCTGCTTCTTTTCATTACAATCACATGACTTTTTTAATACGATTTCTATGGGTACATCCCTGGATTACGCTTGTTTCTGTACACACATGAAGAAGAAATGAGCTGAACTATTTCAGCTTGGTTACTGCACACAGTGATCTCAACAGATTGATGTCAGTTGCCCCAAATAAAAAAAGTGGTATTAAAGTGGTATTAGTTGTTAAGCCTGTGTCTCTCTCTTCGTGTCCCATGTGTTTGGCAGGTCCGTGGGGATCCCAGGCTCAGAAGGAGTATGAGAACAGACTCCTCCACTCCTCAGGGCTCCATCAGGCTGCCCCCCTCTCTCACACAGGACCTAACCTCTGAGGAGCAGCAGCTGGTCTCCAGAGTCCAGTTCAATTTTTACCAGAAGAGCACAGTGTTCCAGGTCTATACATTCAACAAACATCCCATTCAAAGCAAGAAACAGAATTCTGAGACTCTTGGCTTTTGATCACAATACAGAAATCTGTCACTTTTATCGTCTGTGTTTTTAATTTAAAACCCTGATTTAGCGTTTTAAAGGAAACTGGTTGGCATACTCAAGCATTGTCTTTACAAACGGACAACTTGTGTTTCATGTATTGTCTCTAAATGGCCATGCAGGACAGATCTTTGGGAAAACGCAAACTTAATAGTGGGATCCTGGGAGCAAGTGTGGCCAACCTGTCAATCACAGGACTGCAGGACGATATTGTAATTCACCTCAGGAACACAGAGCCTGTTCCAGTAAGTAACTGTCACTCTCAACAGATAAATACTCATGATGTACAATTAAAGATTGTAAACTGATACAAGCTCTTGTGCTTTTTCCCCAACTACAGGGCAATTTTGTGGCTAAATGTGTTTTCTGGGACTTTACATTAAATAGTAAGTTTTTTCTAACAATGTCTATCAGAATTAAATGAATATAAACAAACAAAGATGAAAATGTGGTTCATCCCTATTTTCTGTTGGCAGACGGATCAGGTGGTTGGAATGGAAATGGCTGTATTGTCCAGAGCAGCACAGACAATGAGACAGTTTGTGGCTGCAACCATTTAACCAGTTTTGCTATCCTGCTGGTAAGAAGATGATCATCTGTCTAATTTTTCTCATGCAGCCTTTTTTTGGTGAAAACTGCATAATAGTTCTAATCCTATATTACACTCTGCTGTATAATTTATTTGTTTTCTTTCTTCTTTTTCTTGCAGGACCTCTCCAGAGAGCCTCTAGTCAGTCGCCTCCAGAACACCATCCTTACCTTTATCACATATATTGGCTGTGGAATCTCTGCCATCTTCCTGTCTATCACCATCCTCACCTACTTGGCCTTTGGGTGAGCATTGAGAACCATAAAATAAATAACACACATCCAACATGTAATAATTTTTAATTTGACCACTAGGAGTGACCAAAGTTTAAACACCTTGGTTTCTGGCCATGTTCTTTTAGTTATCAAATACTCTAAAATCAATAAATTATAACCATTAACATATCATGAAGGGTGCTGATATTGGCTTTGTTAGCAATAAAGACAGTCCTAACATTATTCTAAAATAAATTTTTCAACTTTTTAAATTCCAATCTCATGGTAGATCATCTTGTGATGTGCAATGTTCAACATCATTTGGCCTGTGCAACATATAGAAACAAAGGTGGAGATAACATTTTCAAATGTGAAAGCTGCATACTTTATTATTTTTAACACAAAACAAATGACAGAATATATAAAACTTTTAAAAGATTATATTATTCTGTCCTGCAGACTGCTGTTATCAATACTACAGTTCACAAATCTGACTTGCAATGCACCACTAAGAATGTGAAAAATTTATGGAAACTAAAAAGAGGCAGATATTTGATTAAGAATCCACTGAGATGTTTCATGTTGTCTAAACCATTTGATCTCCACAGGAAATTGCGTAAGGACATTCCATCCAAAATCTTAATCCAGCTTTGCGTGGCTCTGCTGCTGCTGAACCTGGTCTTCCTGGTGGATGCGTGGCTGGCGCTCTACGCCGAGGCTGTGGGCCTCTGCATCTCCACTGCCTGGTTCCTTCATTACTTCCTGCTGGTTTCCTTCACCTGGATGGGGCTTGAGGCCGTCCATATGTACCTGGCCCTCGTGAAAGTCTTCAACAGCTACATATCACGCTACATGCTGAAGTTCTCGCTGGTGGGCTGGGGTGTCCCGATGATTGTGGTCATTATTGTCATTGCGATTGACAAGAATAACTACGGTCTTGTCTCCTATGGGAAATTTGCTGATGGCACTACTGATGACTTGTGAGTCTTCTGATGCTTTATCTGCAGTTACACAAACTAAAAATATTTCACAAATACCAAGATGCATGAAATAAAACCTTCACAAAACAAAAAAAAAAACTAACCCCATAGCTTGCTCCCATCCTTGTCCTCTCCCACAGCTGCTGGCTGAAAAATGACATTGCCTTCTATGTGGCAGTGGTGGCCTATTTCTGTGTCATTTTTCTGTTCAACCTCATCATGTTTGCTGTGGTGTTGGTCCAGCTGTATCGGATAAAGAGGCAGAACCCTCACAATGTGCTCCACCGCACCACACTGCAGGATGCGCGCAGTGTGGCAGGGATAACCATCCTCCTGGGCCTCACTTGGGGCTTTGCGTTTTTTGCATGGGGGCCCGTTAATCTGGCATTCATGTACCTCTTTGCCATCTTTAACTCATTGCAAGGTGAGTTGGGTGTTCACGTCATAGTGGATCTATTACAACCTGGTTATGGTCATTTTTTTTGCAATCATGAGGTCTTCACAGCAATAAGATAAGATTTCAGTCAGATTATCTAAACCACTTGATTTGGAGATAAAACTGAAGAAAATAAGGGCACTTGAGGGAAATGTCAGTAGTAATCCCATATATATTGCATAACAAAATGTGTGCGCGCAACTTCGACAAGTACAGCAGGTCAAAGTTGAAAGAGGAAATTGGCTTCTAAACTGTAATTGATGTTTACAGCAGACAGTTTAGGTAATCATTTAACCATTTTCCTTCATTTTGTCTTCAAAAGAAGTCACACTTATTTTTACCTTGTTCATGAGTACAGTGATGATGGCCAAAACTAAAATAAGTGCCACATTGTAATAAACCAGAATTATCCTTAAATAAGGTTTCAGTTAATGCAACAAACTGACAAACTGTGTGTGCAGTATAACCTGAGCTGACACATTTTACACACTGGCTGACAAACTAATATGACCCATATCTGTAGCTGTGTTTGTAATGTTGATTTAGTTTCTTTCAAGTTTTTGTCGGTGTTTTACTTGTACAAACTGATGACACTGTACTCCACACTGTAAAAGTTGCTGTTTCTGTTTTGTAGGTTTCTTTATATTTGTGTTCCACTGTGCGGTGAAGGAAAATGTGAGGAAGCAGTGGAGGACCTACCTGTGCTGTGGCAGAATGAGACTAGCAGAGAACTCAGGTTCAAGATGTTCACTTTACAGTTCACAACCATTCCAGTCTGGATGGAGCCTTTACATGCTTCACACTACTCCTCTATTTGGTTTCTGATTCCTTTACATATGGACATCTGTTCCTTTAAAGTAAAAAGACTCAAGTGCATTAGTTGCATGATGATGGCAATTATTTAGGCATCAAACTGTGGATGATTATGTTAAATTTCACCTTTATCTTGTGACATTCCTTTCACAGAATGGAGTCGCACCGCAACACAGAAAACTGTGAAGAAGTTATCAGTCACCAGATTAACATCTCTTCATTCCTCAAACTCCTCCCAGTCCAACAACTCATCCAGCTCCTCCTCTTTCCTCGTCAGTGACTCTGCAGAGCAGATACATGGCATTGGTAATTGAAGACAGTCACATAACCACACAATTAAAATGGGGATATTACAACACAATCACTAGTTTTAAGTCTCCTACACATCTGTCATACAGGTGTGTATTAGGTTAATAACAGGGGGAAAAAATTGATAGAAAATATTTCAGATGCAGTAAATTACAGGTCAATTCAATGATACTCTTCAAAAATAGTTTGCCACAAATTGTATCTATGAGAAATAATGCAGTTGCACTGTGTTACAGGTAGCCCATTTGAAGACAGAGTAATCACAGCTGATGAAGACCACCGGAGGGATGTGATCCTTAACGAGATCAACATGCAGTACAGAAACCAACAAGCGCCCTGAACAAAAAAGGATAGAACAGAACATTTTGTACATTGTAATGGTTTTGATTTTGAAATACTTGTAAATGTAAATTAAGAGAGAGTAATGTACCGTCCATCTGCATGTCAAGCATATTATATGAATTGTAATGGGAAATGGAAAGCCTACATTATACGTGGCACTTGATTTTTACACAATTTCCTACATTCATGCTTTTCTTAATTGTATTTGCACAAGGAACCTGAACAAGCTTTATTCCTTTGTACAGTGATGTTATCAATATAAATAACCATATTCCAATGGTACACTGCAAGCACTGATGTTGACCATGGATCAACAAGGAAACATCAGGACACGCCAACAGACTTAGGAGCTAGTCCAGTCTAACACGTGTTAGATTTAATAATGTTGGGAAACTTCACAAAAATAATTGTAGCCTTCAGACAGGGACACCATGACATGGTTAAGTATTCCAAAAACCCAACATCTTAAACTCCTGTCCCAAAGCAGATAAATCTTACATCTGCATTTCTAATAATAAATGGAAGAGTTATTAAATTGCTTTAGCTGCGAAATGTCTTCATGTTTGGATAGCCTATATTAGGCCGGCGGATGGGCTACAAATACAGTAGAGCTCAATAAACACAACAAAAATACAGGGTTTCAAGTGGAAACTATAAAATAAGATTTCAGTGAAGGGCTGAAGAGTATATGTCCTTGCATTCTTCTCCAAGTGGCAATCCATGCAATAGTTTAGATTTGCACTTCAAGTTAAAGTATCAGCCTAAGATTGCCTTTACTAGAAGGATGCAAATAGTTTGGCTACAGAATGATTCACACCCAAGCATATAGGAATAGGGTCTATCTTCAGGTAGCACTTAAACTGCATTAAATGTGATGACTTCATGGATACTACTTAAGTACAGCCTAAAAGACTGTAGTCTTGTTAGGGTGGGTTCACATGTTTCCAGGGTCCTACGTTCCTCAGCTCTATATTCCGATAACACACAAGTCTTCCAAGTTATTTAAAAGATGTGCAAATACTGAAAAAAAGAAAAAAGAAACTATGTAAATTATTGATTAAAAATGTACAAACAATGAGCCTGTATAGATCTGGTTTTGTGTTTTTTAGGTTTTATCCAGCTATGAGCCCTGAATTCTGTAAAATTTAGGGGCCGTTTCACTAGCCCGGTCCTAACTGAAAACGAAGATTTATATGCAAATTTACGTAAATGACTACAAGGCCAGATTCCTAAGGAGGGGCTGTTTACATGTCAACAGTCAAAAGGTCAAAATCTAAAGTCATTGGGGGCCTAGTGCCCAGTGTTTATCGAGGCCTGTTTGGCTATACGGTGGGTTACAGACTTGCAACGACTTCTGGCTGAAAGCTGGCTTCCTGCAGATGGTGTGTGTCCATTTTTTTCCCTGTGGTCCCCGCAAGTGCCACTAAATTGAATCTAAATTTCGGGAGGTCGCCAATGTAAAGTCAATGGGGGCCTCACAAGGCCAGCTTTACAAGGATTGAAAAATGACATCTTGCGAGGGCCTACACTTAAAACTGATATCGTTTTTATTAGGTGGGCCTTTTTTTAGGCGGCTGAAATACGTTTTGCTGCTGATCCCGTCCACAGCAGTACATTGCAGCAGTACACAGCGTCTGTGTCGGTACAGCTGCTGCTTCTCCAAATTGGGGCGGGCTGACTGCCCTTTATTGGAGGTAAGACATTGACTATGGATAAGTACCTCAACTCAACTCAACTCAGTTTAGATAGCCCCTTTCATACAAACATGCAGCCAGAAGTGCTTCACACAGCGAAGGAAAATAAATAAATAAATAATAAAATAAATTAAAAATCAAAAACAAGGAAAAAAAGTGAAGAAAATAACAATAAACATCAATAAATACATTTTGCAAGACTAAAAATTACAACAATAAAACAGTCGATTTTTAAAATCAATAATAAAAAATCAATGACATAAAATAAAATAAAAACCAGAGTAATGTAGAAACCAATAATTATAACTTAAAAACTAAGGCTATAATATAACTGCAAATTAAAAGCCGGATTAAAAAGATAGGTCTTTATTTCCCTTTAAACATACAGAGAGTTTGCGTGTCTAATGTCTCAAGGCCACAGAGTTCCACAGTTTAGGGGAATAAAGACAGAAGGCATTCTCACTAGCACTTTTATGGGACACATAGGGAACATTTAAAAGGAAAAGCAGTGGAGGATCTTAGTGATCTGGCTGGAACAAAAAATGAAAGATGATGTAGGAAAGTATGGAGGACTACAAGTATGAGAAGAAGTCTGATCAGGCAAAATACATTTATATACCATCGCAGGGACCTTCACAGCCACAATACCAAAAACCTAGCAGCACTGGTGCTGTGGTTGAAGTTTACTGGCCAGCTGGAAGTCAAGCAGCTGATGAAGCCTGAATGAAGGAAGTGATGCCATTCAACTACAAGTGCTCCATTTGTACAGATTTTTCAACCCATAACATTGTACCTTGATGTTGTTCAATGGTGTCCAAGTTGTATTTTTAAGACAGACAGCAGCACTAAATAAAAGACATTCTCTTCTCATACATTAACTGTAGTCTTAATATTTGGTTTCATACAAATGCAGTGTGCAGCAAAAATCTAAATAAAAAAATATAAAAAGTACTGAGCCCAAAGAGATGTATTAAAAATGGTTTCTTGGGCAAACGGTAAAAACCCAAAGATATTTAGTCTTATATCACTTAAAACAAAGAAAAGCAGAAAACCCTCACATTTCAGAAGCTAGAACCAGAAATCTCCTTGTCATTTTTGCTGGAAAAATGACAATTATCAACATTTTTACCAATTAATTTTCTGTTGATCAGCTAATAGTTGAAGTATAATTACACATTTCCAGAACACACTGGTTTTACAAGACGTGACACTGTGCCAAACTTTATCAGTGGTTCACACTGTATTCATATTTTTTTCCAGCTAACTGTTTAGATAGACATGCTTTTTAAAATACCAGGGTTATCCAGGTCTATTATTCTTCAGTAACATTTCTTTTGGGAAAAAAAAGTCAAGGCCCAAGAAGTTTTCCCCCAAAAACACTTTAATTGTAGGTGGTCACAAAAAATTATGTCAAGTGGGACAGAACAGCATTTGGTGAAATTATATTGAATAAATAAATGTAACTCAGTCCCACAGGGTTGATCACGTGTAAACGTGCTGTGTACTGTATATGCAAGCTACATTCACCGTCCTTTACATGCACCTAATACAGTCTTAAAAAAAAACTTAAAATATATCAGGAGAAACCAAAAGGTGCTAATAAAACATGACATATAAACAGCACAAGCACAGAGGTGGCATTAAAGTGGTGGAATCGTTTCCCTTTTAAAACACATTTGGACTTAAACAATTCAGTCTCACTGGACATGATCACATTGTCTTGATACAACCTGAAAGAGTCAAATCACATTTGAGAGGCAGTAACAAAAACAGTGCTTAAAAGCAACTCAGTTGTGCTGAGTTCATGGATTGCCCTATCACACGATTCGAGCTCATTACTTAAAGAAAAAGAACCCCCCCCCCCTCCCAAAAAAAACAAGAGAACACACGCCTGTTCTAAGAGGAGTTACACCACATTATCAGTGTATCGAATCACTGTTTAAACATTTAACAGTTCCTTCAGAGTACATGCAAATGGACATTCCAAATCAAGTAACACAAATGAAATACAACTGAGAAGTTGTAGCAAACAATGGCAAAACACAACTAAAACAGGAAGAGAGAGAAGGAAGATAAAGGTAGAAAGCTGTTGATAGAGAGGGGATAATAAAACTGTCATTGTATCCTGTAAGATGTGTTCAGACTGAATTCAAAGTGAATTTCCATCTTTATTTATTAACAACTTGACTACTGAAGTGTTTTGAAGTCCATGCTTATTAACCAAAAACAGCCACTACAGTAAAGATGTAAGCTGTTGTCAGTGGGCTGTAGCTCACTAATAACAGACTGCTATGTGTATGTGTGGAATGTACCTGTGTAAGTATGAACTACTTGCAGAGAGTTGAGTTATTTTTGTAATATTTTTCCATATCCACTGTTTTTATTTTATTTTAAAGCCTATATAACAATGCATTTATCTAAATTTTGTGTTGCCTCCAACTTTCATGTCACGTTCAGTCCGAACACATAAATGGGTAGTGGGAGCATTCACAATTCACATTCCGGCTGCTGGGGATTCAAGCAGAGAAAACTGGAGGTCTTTACTTCTTCCACACGGTGTAGAAAACCCATCTGACACAGTACAGTTAAGGATTGTACACAACAGGGACAGGGGATGACAGGGATGCAGGAATGTATGAAATGAGTTTATCACAACTTGGGTCTTATTGTCAGTTATGATAACACAATTGAAATAAGACAGTAAAATCATATCATATAAAAACTTTTGTTAGGGTTGTAAATTATAAAATAGTAAATTGGATTGCATTTGCCTTTTTGTAAATTAATTTAGTCACTGTGGTTTGTTGTTTGACCTGCATTACAACGTTAGCACATCAAAATGTTCTTAGATCTGATAAAAAGGATACAGCTCCAAGTAGGAGGGCACACACACCACCTCTTTGGAGAAGTCCACGGGACACGAGAGCTTTCCCAGCTGTTCCTCATACAGATTCAGTGCCTCTGTCAGATTCACACTGTTACCCTGATGACCAGTAACAGAGAAAAAAATGTCACCATGGGAAACGTAGTGTAGCTAATGATTGTTTTCAACCATAACTGGAGGGGTTCCTAGTGGAAGTGGGTGTATTGAAATATTGGAATACACTAATACACTAACCCTGCAGGGCTCCAATGTCAATTATATGTATTGCACCAAAGCATATCACAGATATATCAAGTTATATCGGTATCTGCGTATATCTTATCAGATATGTGCCAATATGAAATATATATTTATTTTTACAAACCATAATACAGAAAGAGATGCTAAGGGTAAATAGTCAGCAATAGACTGATACTGAACATACAGTATTGATTATTTTGCGATTTATCTTATTTTAATTTTTTCTTTATTTTCTCAATGTTCATTTCTAGAATTGGTTGACAGTGTATAATATTTTACATATTCTTAATAAATGTATTTGTTTAAGAAATCAGCCTTCTGAGTACCTTTGCATGGTCATATAGTCTGGGGATATGTATTGAGTGTTTGAATCCACAAATTTATGTATGCAGGATTATGTACACTATCATGTATATACTGTATATATACACACACACACGGATTATATATATATATATATATATAAAAAGAGATATGGATATATAGATATAGATATATATATATATATTTATGTGTGTGTGTGTGTGTGTGTTTGTCCATGCTATGCATGCTTCTTCTATGCCACCTTAGAGACTCATCTCTGGTGATTGTATCATGTGACATATCATGTGTACATTTAAGATGGTGTCGTGGTGACAGAGCAGTGGTGCTCGACACGTCACCTTGGTGCAACAAATACAAGTGACATTGGAGCCCTGCAGTGCACAAGCTGTTTATTTGTTTATTCTATGATTTGCTCACTTTTGGCTCAGCACCTGCCCTCTTTGCTTTTGGATGTGCGTGAATACTCTTATCTGTATTAACATTCTGACCACAAAGCTTAGATCTAAGAACAAGTTCATCCCTCCTATCAAATAACACAGCCATTGTCTCCCTGACAGATATCCAACTGGTTTAACTGTGCTGGGTTCCCTCTCTCCTCCTATTGAAATATTAACAATGCCAATATTAACTTTGTACTGAACATACTCAGCAGTTACTAAAAAAGACTAAAAGACTCACCTGTGTGAAATATTTCCCAGTAGGATGCAGGACTTTTATTGACAGATCTAAGATGAGACGCAGGAACTCCCATGTAGAGTCTACAACAAGCACATTTAGAGTGAAGTTAAACAATGACATCGATACTGTAGTTGTGCAACACCACAGACACACACGCACACACACACACATAAATATATGTATAAAAAAAAAACCTTCTTCTGGCTCCGTAGATATTGGGACTGCAGTGAGGTCATTAATTACATAATCAAACGTCCTTCCTTCCTGGACATACTTCTTCAGCACGGGGACACAGTCCTCAACTAGTATCTGTAATGCATTAGACAAAGGAAATACACTCAACTTTCCTCTCAAGTTTCTTTCATTTGGAAAGTATAGTTAGTACATCACACAATTTTAGACAAGAGCAAGTGTTTTCAAGATGCACACTTGATGTACAAACAATTCTGTAAAAACTGTCATGGTCAATTATTTCAAGCAACCAGGAACAGAGAGCACTATTTTTTGTGGACGGCCATCCACTTAGTGCCTGTACCACCAAGCGAGTTGGCTATCTATGGGCTCAACTCGGGTTTTTCCGGTATCACGAGGTTGATCACCACTGCAACCAAAGAACAAAAGAGTTTACAATAATGTGTGTGATTATATTGTTTAGCTGAATATCACTTTTTGCTGTCACTTTCACCGTGCTCAGAGCTGGATTAGAAAACTCGAGCATTAAAAGGAGTTTAAGATCTCTAGTAACACTGGAAGTTCTATGAGTGGGTCTCCATTTTATTTAAATAAGTAATACTTATTAATAAGTGTACATGCATGCACACGGGTGACGAAATACATTTTCCTGCCTATGGTGTCACACTATTCCACTGATCTACAGGTGGTGGCAGGCCCTAAAGATAGGGAAGAAGAAGACTGCAAGCTATCAACATGAATGTAAGCAACACTTTATTTAAAATACTTTAAAACTCGATACGTTTGTTATTATCATCTACATTTTGTTTGTTATTATTATTATCATCATTATTAGTCTTCAATCAACAAGAACCATGCACAAAAATGATTAATCTCAAAATGAGATGATTTATGCCAGATAGGCTAATTTTCATCTGCAGTCAATCTGTTAGACTTCGAGGATACGCAAAATCTTTGCGTATCCGTAATCTTTTACTGAAGAGAAGAAAACTCTACAAGGCCTGTTTAACAAGGCCAGTTGATCTTCCCCGATACCGGTTATTCAGGATCACCAATGATAGGCTCAATATGAAAATTTTATGGCAGTAACATATGAGTATTTATTCAGCACTCACTTGGTAACAGTCTCCCTTCAGGTTGTCAAGGATATTGCCGCAAGTTTCTCTCATGTGAGTTTTGCACCCGTCTATCACCTTCTGGTCAATGTACACACTCTGTTAAGGAAACTACATTGCCTTGGGGAAAAAAACAGAGTCACAATACAGGAATATAAAACGATTCCGCAGAACAAAACCCATTAAAAGGATATCTCCAACATGGTGATCATCTTTGGCTTTTGTTTGACCACCTCAGCAAGGATGCCTCCGTCACCTCCTCCTAATATCAGCACTTCTTTTCCAGCATAATTCTCTTTTCCGTTACCTATGATGGCTTGGGTGTAGGCCAAATCACTCTCTGCCAGGTCTGCAAGGTAAATATGTAAATAGGTAAAAAATTTACACACTACGATAATTTATCAAATCTTATAAATAATACAAACTAACACCACTGAATTTACTTATGCAAGTTTAATCTAATACATTACTTTCATGTCAGATTAAAAAAAAAAAAAAAAACTGTTTATTTACCCTCAACTAATGGAGCCAAACTGACTGTATCTTGTGTCTCAAAATGACAAACATGGCATGTACTGTAGTGTTGTATACACTTACTAACGTCTCCATTGAGTACTAGGATATTTCCAAACTGCTGCGAGTGCAATATTTTTATGTTTTGGTATGCAGAATCTTCTTCGTACACCACCCGGTCAATGTCATACTCAATCAGTCTGCCGTCAGCTGTGGGCCAGTATCGGTCGACTTTTGCGCCTCGTACGAGGGCTGGGAGCCTTGGAGTGAATGGTGAACAATACAATTAATAGAAATGACTGCAACATGCAAGCTAAATGCGGCGATCACCTTTCTACAACATGAGCAAAGCCATGAACCTCCAGATACTCACCGTTTAATCCTTGTAATATTGCCATTTAAGAGAACCTTTAGCTTCATTTCCAGTGCATTTAAAAGCTGTGGAGAAACAATTAAGAATAGTGCTAAATAGGCAGCACTCTAACGCCAAAACACATTGGCAGTGAACAACGCATATAGTTAAGACGACTGCTAAATGCACCGTCTATGGAAAGTGCGTGTTTGGGCATCGCAGGCAAGTAGACTACATGTGCGGGCAATAATATTGAACACTGGCCCTTATCTTATGAGTCTGTCAAATATCCAGAAGCTATTTAAAAAAGGAAAAGTTCTCCACTGTTCCTACTATCAATCATATCCTTGCAAAATGTTTAGGCGCAGATTTTTATGTCTCCAGGAAATACTGTACTATGTGGTTTCACAGTGTGTATAGCTAACAAGTTGTAAAACTACATTTTATGAGATAATTTTATGGTTAAAAAAAGTAATTACAACCCCTGACGAACTCAAAACGTAGAACCATCACATGCACTTCCTGTGTGTTTGGCTTTAAGATAACACATAAAGTATTGTGTATTGCGTATCACCTACATTGTTTAGTTGTGCAATGTTATCCTCTTCATAACACTGCAGATCAATGGTGACCAACCCATGGGAGTGCACACGCAGAATAGCAAGCCTGAGAAATCAAATGGTAAAGATAATGAGATGGACGCAAAGCAATAAAGACAGCAGAACATTTTATTTTACTAAATTGATTCTTCAACTAAAATCTATATTTTCAAAAACTTGCACCATGTTGCTTTGTTATGTGGCTGTAAAAGATTTGTTGTTTCCTATTTTGCAAAGAAAAGCAAAGAAGTTTTGACAGTGGAGAGCATCAATACATCCACTACAAAACCATCAGTGTGCTCAGTATATACTAAATAGTCTTAATTTCACCAGAACTGTCTTCAGCTGTTTCGAACATACTGAGCTTTCAGACAGATGGCATTCTGCAAGACCGGTGCGGAATTTTTATTTATTTTTTCTATTATGGGAATTCTTACCACTGGAATCCATGAAGCCAAACTGAATTCCTGCTGTTGAAACTACATAGTTTCAGGTAAGTGCATTTAACTGAATAGTCACACCAGTCACAGCTGGGGTCATATTCACAAACACCCCACAGCTGAAAAATGCTCTTAGCTTGCAGAGTCCACGTTGAGACTCGCATTTTAGCTCTAAAAGTATTTAGTTTAGTCTGAGAGGACATAAGGGCCGTGCAGAGTTAAATAACAGTACAATACATGACATCACTAAGACCTGAAGAAACATAATGTTTGAGCACATCAGATTATGGCAAACCTTTTTCTTCTGCGCAATGTTTGAGCCCATCAGATTAGGTTAAACTTTCCCCTGTTTTACACTGTTTTCTGTGGTGTTTGAAAGCTTCCCTGTGGCAGTATTCAAATGTGATGTACATGTTTATGCAAAACTTAAAACTAATATTAGCCTTTGTAATAAGCTACACAACTCTGACTCAAGATAAATTCCTGCATCTCTACCTCGGACCAAAGACAACACACAGCTTCAAAAAGAAAAATGTTAAAAATGTGGCAGGCAAAACATTTTCTTCTTACCACCCATTCTTGCCTACAAGAGTAGCAAGGTATCCATGCCCATTTGTGTCATGGACAGTCTCTGTCATTTCCTGCTCATGGAATATGGACAGTAGACCAGGAACTGTCGTAGCAGAGTCAACTGGGAAAAGACAGAGGATGGAACAATGACAAAAACAATAATAGTCTGCCCCCCTTTATTCTCTGTATCAGTGGTAAAATAAGAACTCATGTTCTTTACTTATATAAAAATAGCACCACGACTAAGTAAAACATGCTCTATTACACGCAATTATCTTTATCATTCACTTATTATAAGTAAATGTCTTTTCAAATGAATGATTAAGTAAAAAAGGTACATGAGTATTATTAACAATAATTACTCAGTAAAATTACCCATTAAGCAGGCAGAATGGCCCCTGACAGTGTCATATCATTATATTTTACACTGCTGGATTATCACTCATATATTACTGATAGATTAACATGTAATCTATGACATGAACATGAACATAAAATAGTGCAGCAGCTAAAATAAAGCAACAGAGCATAATGAAACACAACATAAGAAAATAAGATATGAAATCTAAACATAATGCTGTGACAACTGTGGCAGCAATGTAACAGCTACAAATTAAGATTTAACATACAAAACACACGACCAGTTTATAAATGATGATGCACTGCTGAAGATTAAACCACCCAACAGCTTTTACTCGAGAAATAAACTCAATACGTGGCGTTTTATTTGAAATGGAGCATTTTTTTGTAGTGCGACACTGAATGCCTGTCACCCATCGCCAGCACGCACGCACAGACAGTCGCTCACAACCCCAGATGTAGTCCATCATACGGGCCCGCACCTCAACACGTGAAACTACAAACATGGCCGACGAGGCGCGACTTCCTGTGCGACAGCGCTCGTCTGAACACACTTTTTTCTTTTTTCTTTTTTTTTTTTTTTCTCTTTTCTGCATTGTTAGCCAGAGGGGATATACTGAGAGCACTGGGACCGAACGGACGACAAGTTCATTTAAATAAATAAATTAATTAAAATAAAATAAAATAAATTAATAAAAGTGCAACGTCTAAACAACACACGCGCGTGCAAATGACATTAAAATTGTTTAATGTCGCCCCAGCCACGACAACCTCCACCTTCTCCCCCCCACCCACCACCCCCGGGACCGGGACCGGTCCGACAAACATGCACGTTATCCGCCATCACCGGCCAAGTCCAGGTCAATAAAGCGCGGAGTGTTTTGAAGGGCAGTGACAGACTAGCAGGTTCACGTTAGCAGCCTAGCCCGCTACCTAGCACGCAGCCCCCGGTGTGCAGGCAGGGTGACCGGGGGGGGGCAGCGGAGCACCGGCCGCCCTCCCTCCCGGGCCGCTCGTCTCACCTGCCGTGGAGAGGTTGAAGTCGAGGGTGTAATGTCGCAGTGCCATGTCTGAGTGCAACCGTCGTCCATGCCTGGGATAGGCAGGCTGCGAGTGTATTTATCTGCAGAGACAGAGGAGGGGCCCTGCTACCACCGCTGCCGCCGCCGCTGCTGCTGCTGCCTCCCACCGCTCTGCCCGAGCCAGGCGTGGCCACTGCGCCGCCACTGACAGGCCGCCAGAGAGCGGGACGCGGGGCGAGAGAGAAATCCTCGCGGTTCCGCCTCACCCGCGGGTCTGTTTTACCCCCCGGTCCGGTCCGGTCGGCGTGTTTTTTTTTTGTTTTTTTTTTACGTTCACGGGTCTCACGTCGGCTCGTTTTACCCACTTCGAGCCTCAAGAGTGGGAGAGGGAGAATAAAAAATAAGTAAATTAAAAAAAAAAAAAGCGGCGCATGGCGGAAACACGAGCGTTTTATCAGAGGCATCCATCGTTTGTTTGTTTATTTGCGCCGTGGAAAGTTGTCGTCTCTTCGTGTCACTCGCACTGTACATGGGCCGCAAATATTTAAATTTAGAGTACAATAAGATACAATGAAAATAAGATGAGATAAACCTTTATTGATCCCCAGCGGCACAAGTACGGATAAGAATAGAAAGTAAGATACATAAATAATAATGTATACACCCGGAAAGGAGTTGAAGAAGGAGAAACGACACATCAGCATTCATGTTATTATTGTTAAAATCAGACTTTTTACCTCCGAATAATAGCACCAAAGTCTAACAACACATTTAAAACCAACTCATTTCAGTCACACAGCTCCTAATCCTCAATTGATTGGTTAAAATGTGATTGATCACAGTTGACTGTGGGTGTGTCATAGGCAGTTGTTCTGCAATGCATATTTCACCGAATTGACCCTACTACTAAATTGCATGGAATGCCTGAGATGGTAAAAAAAAAAAAAAGTTTTGCTCACTGATTGGACAGGTTTCTGGCATGGACATACTTTGCAATACTTTGATCTTAGAGGAGTCCTGCCTGTTGGATTGAGCGGTACAACAGGTTGTACAACATTTAATAACACAAGCCAAACTAAAACTTTCAAAACTCTACTTGTGTAATGTGTATGAGACAAACAAACACAACCTTAACTCACCTTTCTCCCTAGCACTCTGTTCACTCATACAGCCTCACCAACCAGAGTCACAGCAGGTTCCTTGCATCATGTAGAAGTGTAGCTGTGTTGTATACCAAAGGTTCAGCAATTTATTAAGATGGCATTCACTACAGCTCATTAGTAACTGATTCATGTTTGCATAAATATATGAAAAACTATGAAGAAACGCAAGTAAACTTGACTCATTTTCACATGCCAGTTTTATTCTTATAAGTGAAATAAGCTCAATTAGACATAACATACATTTGCTTTTAACCTAACATAGATATAAAGCACAGTGACAGCTGGATTTTTTAAAGAAACACAGAAGGCCTACTTGCACAAAAGTGGTTAATGCTGAGATTCAGAAGAATTAATTTATTGTAACTGTAGCTAAATGGAAAATCTGGTGCAGATCTACTGTAATCCATTTAAAGATATAAAGTAAACATAATGCTCCTACAACATTATGTAAAAAATGGTACACAAGTGTGTCATGTTGCAAATATCCCAATAGTATTCATAGCATAGTTAACATACTGTATATGGTTGATTAATTAAAGCACATACATAGCATATTATGTATTTTTGCCACATTCACAATGACTGGTAGTATTGCTAATGTAATTATCGTGCCAAATAATGCACATACAAGGGGTGGTCAATATGCACAAAATTAATCTTGCATTCATTCACATCACAGTGTCCTTATCACAACATAGGGTGTTACAGCAAATAATACTGGTTAAAATGTGATTGATCACAGTTGATTGTGGGTATTTCATAGGCAGTTGTTTTGCAATGCATATTTCACCAAATTGACCCTACTTCTAAATTTCATGGAATGCCTGAGATGGTAAAAAAAAGTTTTGGCTCACTGACTATACAGGTTTCTGGCATGGACATACTTTGTTATAGTTTGAACAGAGAGAAGTCCTGCCTGTTGGAGCAGTACAACAAGTCAAACTAAAACTTTCAAAACACTATTTGTGTACTGTGTATGAGACAAACAAACACACCCTAAACTCGCCTGTCTCCCTGAATCTCTGTGTCCTTATCACAACATAGGGTATTACAGCAAATACTAAAAAATTCAAAATCACATGGTAGCAACTTTTTACTTTACTTGACTTGTTACTAAAAAGTTATGCTCATGGTCACACTGTAGTGTCAAATGCAATCAACTGTTACAAAATATTCCTATACTATTCCTAATCACACCCATTGCAAGGATTCAGACTGAAAACAGGAAGTCTAGTCTAAAGCATTTGCTCAGCACCAGACGGTTAGTGACTACCTGGTGAACAGAGCCAGATATTTCCCTCACGAGTTGGTAGAGACCAAAAAACAGAGCTAAAAGAGAGTGAATATTGGACTGGTGGCCATAACTATAACTCCAAATGAATGATAAAGTTGCTTTGTAATAGCTGAATGTGTTGTGTTCACACTGGTTTCTGCTGCCCCCATGGACAACAATCCGTTATTGCAGGTTTAAAGTATGGACTGAATTTCATAGCAACTTTATTTCCCCTAAAACAGCATCTTGAATTGGAGGCCTTCATATAGTTCTGTCGTTTTGACAAATCACGATGAGATAAGTAAGCTTTCAGCATCACCAAAGCTGGCCGTATCCACAGCCCCCACGCAGCACACATCATTAGAAAGTAAATCCACCACAATCAAAAGCATCAAAATCAGAGTCTGCCGCTTCAAAGTCAAAGCTGTTAAAGTGAGGGGAGCCAAGGGCAGGGCCACTGGTGTGGTACGCTCCTGCTGGTCCCATGCCAGAGAAATCCGTGTCGAGTGGCAGGTCAGGAGCTTTGGCTTCCAGATTAGAGAGCGAGCATGCACCTAGGTAACCCATAGCAGAGGAGGCAGCAGCCCCGCCCATCAGCAGATAAACCGCCCTGACGGCTTGGGCATTACTGATAGTGCCATGACGCAGGCACCCTGCTGGATGTGCACCTCCTTTGTAATACTTTGAACGAGGAGAATTTCTACCTGTTGGATTGAGTTTTTTTTTTTAAAAAAAGCATACGTTTTTATGACATGTTAACACAAGTCAAACAAGAACTGCAAAACTTGTATACTCTGATTGTTAACCGCCCCCCACATCAAAAAAACAAACAAACAAACAGATAAACAAGCACACACACTAAACTTACCTTTCTCCTTTGGGGAAGCACAAGTCATAGGCCCTGGAGAGGAGGCCTCTGTGTTGCTGACGGGTGGAGTTGGTGGACTTTTGTCCAGGATTTGCTCAGGCACCAGATCTTGGAGAGTAATACGTGGAGGTGGCACATGATGTCGCTTACAAGGACTTAGAGGAGATGAGAGACTCTGTGGGAAATAAAATAAAAGTACCAATTAGGAAAAATCTGGGTTTGCCAAGAATTACGAGGATTTCATTCGGTGGTTGATTAAAAGACTAAGAAATCTATAACCGCCAATGCTTTGGTCCAGACTGAAATATCTCAACAACTATTGGATGGATTGCCATGTGGAATTTTGTACAAACATTCATGGTCCTAAGATGATGAATCTTACTGACTTTGGAGATCCCGTCTTTTCATGTAGTGCCAGGAGCAGGTCAGACTTTACACTTACCCTGTGAAATATCTAAACAGCCACAAGATATATTGGATCATAATTTAGTACAGACATTCATGGATCCCCTGACTCGTACATTAGCGCCACAATGAGGTTCACATTTGGGGTCTTGAGTGAAATGTCTCAATAATTATCAGATGGATTGCCATGAAATTTGGTACACACATTCATGCCGCTACCGTTACCTAAGTCTTATTATGTGTGCACATTTTCCAAAACAATTACCTTAATAAATATATTCTTATAGTCTTATTAACTCACCTTTTTCACTTTCCTCAGCATATTCAGCCATTGGCTAAAAAGTGATGAAAATGATTCTGTTATTACCTCCATACAAATCATACATCCATCAATACATCAATTAAAGTGCATACCAATAAAATACCTGGATAGGTTGCAGGACTCTAGCACACTTTCTGCTACATAATACTGAGGATTGTTGTAAGCTGAGCTAGATGTCCTACTGAGACAAAAGGTACGCAGGAGTGGAAAATGAGAATCTGGGGTAGGATTGGATCTTTTTTCTTGTCAAGTAAGCCTACATAAATAAAGGAGTAAATGAGAAGATGGGCTTTATGTGGTAATGAGAAATATGAGCACACTCGCCTGGCTCTGTCCCAAGGTTTTAAAAATCCACCCACCAGTAGTACCTCTAAAGCTCACTAAGACGTTATATCTCCTTTGTTCCTTGTAAAAACTGAAAAGTAAAAACTATAAATTGCAGTTTTACAAACGTTATGTGCCAGGCTATTTCTTGGCTGGAACCCGTGACTTCCTGGTCTCTCCTCTAATGTTTTTACACCTCACACTGTAGCCAATCTAACCTGTTTCCAGACATGAGCGTGGAATCAATCTTCTTGACTAACTCTAGGTAAAAATATGAAAAACTACTGGAACTATCCCCCTGAGTAACAGGTGATACATTGGTGAAATTGCACTCCAAAACTTTAGTTGAATCCAAGGTGTAGACAGAATATGATTTTGCTGGAACAAGCCAACGTTATTAATAGAGAAAGCACAGTGAGCACCAGACCTGCACTCTGCAGTGGTTTCAGCCAGCAGCAGCAGGTATTTATTCTGGGAGAGGATCAGAGCAAAGCAGCAATCCCTGAATCCACCGGAGGGTAACTTAGGCAGGTCTAGGATCTCCTTGCCTTCCACAATTGCCTCACAACTGCTCTGCAACCGCACCAGCTGGTCAGGGGGAGACGATGCATCGTGGCACACAAGGAGACTGCCCTCAGCTGTTAGGAGCAGAAACCTCTTCTTCCACTGTTTGAAAATAAATCCACCTGGATAAAGTGCAAGCAGGTTGGAAAAAAATACTACTTGTAGGAGAAATTATACCGTGATAAATGTTTAGAATTTCTAAAGACGCCAAAAGTTTATGACAATATTAAGCATGGTCACAGTGGTCATGATAGCAGTGGGAGCAGTGTACAGCTGGATTAAAGCATGAGTCACTCTATCATCCCCACAGATTACAGGCTGTCAGATGGTTGGAGGATCAAGGGGCTGTGGATGTGGGGTTAGACCAATCAGACAGTATTGACCAGTGTGTACATGATGAAGCATTATCTCTCTCTCTCTCTCTCTCTCTCTCTCTCAAACACACACACACACTTTACTCATTCTATATACATACAGTATAAAACATATGAACACACTTAATTAAAGCACATAACAGAATGACAAGTGCTGGTGAAGAAACACCGAGATTTTATCTGGTATATTAATCTTTTTAGTGTTTTTTCAGCTACATCTTGAGGTTGTTTTTATCAGTGTGTTTGCCACACAGCTGTCCACAAAATTTGATAACATGGTTGATAATGGATGATTTCCAGGAGAAAAATCAAGATTATTTTCTTAAAATCATGCTTGGTCTCAAGAGCACGGCAAATAATTAACAGTATCATAGCACGGTGTAATGTGTCATTTTCGAGAAAAGCTCTCACGGGCTTTCGGCAAACACTGAGACACCAAATACCATCATCATCCTACTGAACAATTAATCAACACCATAACACCTCCATGATACAGAATCCAATTAAAATCCTATTTATGCCAACAGGAAGAAATATAAACATCAGCATTCATAAAAGCTTGACAGAGCACAGACATCAACCTAGGAAATTTCCCACAAATCTACAGAGAACTGCGAAACTATCCTGTAGCTGGCCATAAGAGAGGCAATCATTTTTGCTCACAAAATGTCACCACAGATGTAACGATGATTGTTCAGGGGATGAAAAAAGGACCAGCTCACCATACATCCTGAGCATCCCATGGTGGATCCCCGAGACGTTCATGTTAACAGCCGACGTGTCCCAGTCTTACAGGCTCGGACAGAAATGTTTGAGGACAAGATGGGCGAAAAACACGAGGCTCAATCTGAGTTTTAATGCTCAGCCTTAATCCCCATTCAGCCGGGATGTTCCAAAGGGGCCACAGTTCAACAGCTTGGTATGAAAATGGGTTGTGGTGAGATGTTACACACAAACTGCTGTAGTGTGTGTAGAGTTACTGGGGGAAATGACTTAGCAGCAGGATTCATTGTTGTTTTTTTATATTTCTCTTTAACATCAGTTCAGTTTTACAAACACAGAACTAAAAGTAATTTAAAATCAGTTTCACTAAACCTCATCATTCCTTCTCATTCGAATCCAAATAGTAACGAAAACAACTGCTAAGAGATCTACTTCAATTAGTAAATGATATCAATCCATCACTGTGAACGATAAGCCAACGGTAACCAGAACATCAGTATGGCCCTGAAATGCTCTTTTGTTTTGCTCCACAGCAATCATGAAAGGACAGTTAGGTCATGTTGAGTCTTGTCATCTGTAATCCTGCACATTTAGGTGACTGTTAATCAGTCAGACTACAACACTGAGTATTATTAACACAAACATGTATTATTACATACGTAATTTGATGAGTAAGGAAATTCAATTGTAAAAATTGCAGATTTGTTGAAACGTATCAGGGTTGTAAATATAGCTCAACTGTAAATAACCCTCTGTGACTTTGAAAAAGTGCCAAATGACAATCTACATTTAAATACCTTCTGATCACCACTTATCATAGAATTTACTAGAACATATTAATTGAACAGTAATTGAATCCATTCTGTAAATGATGCAGATTAGTACCCACAAAATAGTACATAGTAGCCACATCACTACTGATCACATACATACATTGTACATACATTATGAGGCTAATGAGTACAAGATCAAATCAATGTCAGATTACAATAAAATTTATGCTTATACAGTATTTATTAATGATCACAGACTTTGTTGTCTTGAAAAACAATAAATAAAATAATTTAAAATAAGCTACTATAGCTACAATATCTGAAGAAAACTAAACAAAGAAAGAAAAACACTCATTGAGACATATAAATATGAATGTATGTGTGAATTTGAATAAAACTACTGCTTACATATCAAGACAGAAAGGCAAAGTGTGAAGCTAAATCCCAACTACATTCTGTTACGTATGTTCTAGTTGATGCAACTTGTGTTACTGCTTAGGCACTTTATCACATTCTCACATAAACAGTGGTTTTATCCTCTCCTCCTCAACAGACAACAAAAGAAAACTAATTTATGTATATGATTAAATAAATGATCACACTTAAAACTTGGTGTGAATCCCATTTGCATATAAAACAGTTTTTCTTAACTGTCAGTTTCTTGCCAGCCACTTCAGGTTTTTGTACAATTGCTCTGCTTGGAAGATACCAAAGGTTTTAGTAATGTTCATGCTGTTAATCCTTAAAATTTTCATGACAAAATCAATTTGTTGTGAGTTTCGTCAGCAATGATGAACAAAAGTAGCAGTTCAATAGTTGTAATTTTCCCTCTGTGTGTGTAACGCACTCGTTGGCTAGGAAAGTTGATCCTCATATTGCTTCCTGAAACAGTCTCCAGCAGGGAAAAAGTCCCAGCAACGCTCCTGGTACATCTTCCACACATACGACTCCTAAAACAGAGGATGTGAGAACAATCATTCACAGCATGAGCAAGACACAGCATGTGACAAGAAACTGGAATGAACAGACTGTGCTATCAGTCAGTGGGAATCCTAATATTTAAACAAAACAACAATGAAAAAGCGATAATAAAACGATTGAGACTGACCTGCCCAGTGTGCTCTGTCTCATCTTTGTTGATGAGGTACATTAAGAAGAACCTGAAAAGGACTCACATGTTAATATTTTCTCATTTGTACATGCACAAAACTGTAACAGAGGAGGTACACTCACATGTAATTGGCCAGGTTGTGTTCATCAAAAGTGTGGGTCTCAAAGCCATGTGGTGTCGTATCAAAGTAGTCACTTCCAATGCCACATATGAAGCATTTTGTCTGCACAAAAACCAGTAATGACGATTAAAGCCATGTTGTGCATACGGTACATTAGGTACAAGTGTCAAAGTAAAGTATCATACCTCCATGTCTTCCTTGACCTGCTCTTGTTGGTCTCTGAGTTCTCCGAAGGCATCAATGATCAGACCTACAGTAACATTATGATTAGAGGTGTTTATACAATCTGTCAAGTGCCAAACATACCTTAAAATCCCAGTTTCATGTAAGTCTCCGAAAGCTCCTGTTCCTTTTCCCTTACTTTTTTCCTTAAGTTCACCCTAAAGTTAGTACTCAATGACATGACATTTAAAAAGTGTCTTCCAGACAAGCATCGTCTTTACCCTGGATAATGGCCAGTAGAATGACAATGACGAAGAAGAAGAAAGTTATATCAAAGACAACTCGATAAAGCTCGTATTCATCTCCAGCAGGATCCTCAATCTCATCTCCAATGCCTCCACCAGCACGCACACCCACGTACATGTGGAACAGGTAACACTGTAAAGTAAAGAAAATATACATCAATTGGCAAGCGGCGCAGACATGAATATATGACTGCACATTTTTCTTTAGATCAGCAGCGACTTACAGTCATCATGTCATCACATTTCATATCAGGTTCATCTTCATCCTCACTCTTGTTGTAAAACTTGCGGAAGAAATTAAAGGCAACTACAGTGTAAAGGTACACCACCACAGCCAACAAGCCCACTGTCATCATGAGCTGGCATAGACAAGAAGGAAAAATAATTAGTACATTCAAACTGTGGCAAAACTTATACTATCGAGTGTTTTTCTGCACTCACCTGTTTGCCATTGTGTGTGACTGAGGACAGGATAGTGCGCAGAGTCTTGACACCCATGGCAATATCCAGTAAGTGACAGGCGAAGAAGAAGTTGTTGTAATGCCCAAGCAAAGACATTATCAGGTACCAACAGAGATATAGGAAAGTCTACAAAGAGATAACAAGGACGGTTATTTCAGTTTTTAGAGTAAGATCATATTCACATACTATAGTGTACCATAGTATACTATAGTATGTGCAATATACAAATAAATATGGGTTTGCTTACGCCGTCTGTGAACACAACGCCAAATTTCCAGATCTGGTACTTGATGTCAATGGAGGTCACCCTAAAAAGATACACTATTAGTTGATGTCCATTTTAAATAATTTGTTTCAATTTTCAAGAAAAATATCTCATGTGCCTCACAGCACATATTTGTTGGTTAAATCTGTACTTTACCATGCAAACACCGAGTTGTCTGGTTCCTCCTGTTTCTTCTCATGTTGTTGACTCACATCAAGGGAGGCTAAATCGACCCCCAGGAGTTCAGCAATTCTTTCTCTGCCATAAATGTCTCCGTACTTATCCAGAACCTGGACACAGATATTACATTACACATTAACACGCTCAACAGAGCCCATTTAAAACAACCAAAGTCAAACACAACTCACCTTTCGTTTGACAAATTTATCCCAATAGTTGTTTGGGAAAGAGCTGTGAAAAAAACGGACATCATTTTAAATTAAATTAAGAAAGAAACACTGTTGGTATTTGAAATAGTTGTATTGTGTGCCTACTTAATCTTGACGCTATTAAGAAGCATCTGATAAGAGACAAAATATTTCTCTGTCCACATACGGCGTATTCAGGACCAGTCGATCCCACTGGCCCTTAATGTCATCGTCCTCAGGCTGCTCAGTGATGTAGAGGCCGTCAAACTCCAGCTTTCTTGCAAGTTCTTTCTCCCTTTTAAAGATCACCAGTGGAATCTGACAAATACAATTGCAAATGCTGGTTAACTTTAAGAACACAGCAGATATCAATTTCTGGTATAAGGCAAAACATGGTTCATGGTACAACACTTCCAAGAACAGTTTTTCAAAGTTGGTCTATATTTTTAAATACTTAATTTTGCATACTGAATCACCAGTTTTTTACTGTGTGCCCATCATACCTTGAGGCAGTTGTAACCGATGATACAGATGAATGAGATGACTGTGTGCAGGGCGGCGATGAAGGCCAATGTGGGCTGCATGTAGCCAGTGCTCTCCTCTAAATAGAAATAAAGTGGGACGTCTTCCTCGTCCTCATCTCCTCCTTCATTCATTCCAGATCCCTCAGCTTCTTCCCCCGAGCCTTCAAACAAGCCAGAGCCTTCAAACAGTCCGCTTCCCTCCGACAGTCCAGATCCCTCCATATCCTCGCCGTCAGGCGGGCTGTCAGACACCTAAACAGAACAGAACAATATCAACACAAGACAGCTTGGTACCGTGGAACGTTCTTTGATAGATGACTCAGTAAACTCAATTATGGGTATTTCCTTTGATACAAGATACTTGACACTAGGAAAAATGTAAGAGTGTATTACTGAGTGCAACATAGTCATTTAAATATGGTATTGTCTTTTTACCTTGTAGAACAGCAGAATGAAGTTCAGGGCAAATGCGAGGAACAGAGCCAAAAAACGCAGGTTGTAGAAGTTTCTGGAGAGGTAGTTCTACAAAAGAGAGATGAATATTTTTCAGCTGATTGGTGAGTTGGTAAGTGCAGAGTGATGCTGAAATTATGTTAAATCAATTCTGAAAAAAATACTAGCAAATGTGTCACCATAAATTTATTTCTTTGGGTTTCCAGCTCAGTCCAGATTTGAAAACCTCCTTCCGTTTTGGGCTTCTTTTCTTTTTTTTTTGCAGATTTCTTTGGCTCTTGTGGTTGTTCATCCATCTTGCTCTGGGATTCTTTCTCTGCTTTCTCTCCAGTTTCAACACTGACAACCAAACACAGTAGGGTTATTGTTTTATGTCTGTAGTTCATCAGCATCAAAATCAAACCATGGTGCACTAAGGCTGTCACTGCTGCATTTGTGCAACCCTTTGAATTTGCCATCTGTCAGCCTATGTCCCTCCTTTCCTCACCCCCTACAGAGATGCCCAATTCGGAGGCAAAATTGTGATTTGTGGTATTGGGCCATATAAATAAAATTGACTTGACTTGGCATGTGGACACAATCACCACTCAAGACACTTACTCAGCCTTTTCAGGCTCTGGAGGAGGTTCCACTACAGGGACGGGTTCAGGTGGTTTCTGGCTAGCACCAGTGTCTTCTGGGGGCTGGAACAAAACAAAAACACAAAAAATAGCCACCAACACTTTAGCCTTCCCTTTCTATTTAACTATATTATACTATTTATATATTTGAACAAATATACTCTGCAATTCTAGACCTTCTTTTTTTGTCTTAATTAATTAGTGGGAGTTGATGATGATGGATGATGGAGTGAACCACCTGGCAAATTTGCTAATATATACATACATTTTAATTTACCCAAGTTGGGAGAAAAAACGTACCACTTTTCTCTTTGTTATGGGAGTCCCTTCAGGAGTTGGAGGTTCAACGGGGGACTCCACACCCATGTCTCCAAGTCCACCTGGAATATCGATACCTGGTATCCTCCCACCCTCTTTTTCCTGGGTATCTTCCTCTTCCTCCTCTCCACTCCCAGTCTCTCCAGTGTCCGTTACACCTCCAGTGTCTTGTTCCTCCCCTGTCCCTAGCTCCCCCGGTCCATCTCCATGCACATCATCCTGTGTGGGATCTGGCATGCTTGCTAGAATCTCAGTCACTGTGATATTTTTTGCTCCCTCCACTAAACCACCTCCAAACAGTGTTTGCCAGATGATCATAAAGAAGCCTTTGCATACATTGTAAATGAAGTGTAGTATACTCATTAGGATGGTCCAGAAAAAAGTGGACAAAGCCACTACAATCTCCTTGATGGTCATCTTTCTCACTCTGCGATATTGTCTGCGAAGATTACGGAAGGTGAAAATGCTGAAGAAGCTTAACATGCTGTTTATGAAGTCTGCAAAGGCAGAACTTGATTCAGGCTGCCCTTCCTCTCCATTACTGTCCTCATCACCTCCTCCACTTGTCCCCCCTCCTGGTCCTCCCTCACCTCCACCTTCGTCTCCTTCGTCATCTTCTTCCCCCTTGTGATCTTCCTCCTGCTCGGAAATTTGGGAGGCTATATTCATCTCAAAGATGGTGTCCTCGCAGAAGTTGACAAACATTTCCATCTTCTCTGATTCACCACCCTCATTGACAACATCAAAGATAAACTGTCGTTTGGACTCTCTGACCTGGGGCATCTCCCACTGTTTGCGGTTTACTTCACTGATTTCAAAGTAAATGCGCTCAATCTTTCTGCTGGCACCCATTATTTCAATACGGCCCAGGAAGGGGCGGAAGTAGTTCAGCACACTCTCTGCTTGCTCTAGGAAGTTCTGTAGCCTGGTGTCATGGGGGACGTGCTCAGACAGGTTGGTGAGCAGCACTGCAATGTTGAACCCAATGTCCTTGGCTGGTTCCTGGAAGCGATTGGCAAACTCCTCATAGTGGATCATGTCATTCTCATCTGCTTCTGAGCAGGACAAAAGAAACTGGATCTCAGAAGGGGAGTACTGTTTCTGACTGTCCATGGCCTTCTGGAAGTCCTTCTTGGAGATCAGCCCTCGAGGGTCTGTGACGTAATCACGGAAAGCATCCGAAGCCACGATGTCCTTCAGTTTGAGGAACATGTCAAAGAACTTGAGGATCATCTCCACGTTGCTGGAGGACTCTACCAACATGTCTACCATCTGGCGGGCAATTGTACCATTTACCACGTTTCCTGAATAATACAGAGTAAAATTCAAACAGGGGTTTGAAAAGGACAAAACGGGAGGAAATGAAAACTGTTGAAAAGTAAACAACAGATAAAAGCTCTTTTACCCTCTAATAGTGAGAGCAACATAACAACCATGTCTTTCTGTAGGTCAAGAAGCTCCTTCAGCAGACCGATCTGGCTGGAGTCCTGTGACCATAAAAAGATGCACAAGATCTTACAGTAATTAAAACAGATCTTATATCATTTTAAAATATTAGGGGTTTACACAAATGTATAGAGATGCAATAGTCATTGGTGAAGAGGAAAACAAAAGTCAAAAGTGTCAACATTCATCACACAAAAGTATTTAAACATATAGTTACGCAAATAATTGTTATGATAGGAGGTGTACATTCAAAATACTGTGTGTTGCATACACTCACATTCACAACAAAGGGGGTGCTGCAAAAAGAAGTTAAATAACCAAACTCTCATGCTGAGAGAATTCTTAAAAATCTTTTAGGAAAACTTGAATGTCAAAATGTAAACTTAACCAATCCCTCCAACCTTCACGCACATTCTAGTTTCAACACATTTGTTAATTACCACCTAATTATTACCATTATCATCAGAATCATAATTATTATGATCATATTATTATTTCTAAATGTTTGCATATGAAATATGAACACAAGTTAAAATGTCAGCTATTCCTATTGGAGCAGAGATTAAATTTTCATGACAGTGAGCATTAGATTGAACAGCGGAAGCTTTTGTGACAGAACAGACATCTTTATGGGATTAAAACAGTGTCATTGGAATTCACTAATGACACAAACAAATGTCAACATGCATGTATGGATGCAACCGCTGTTGAACTAAACAGAAGAAGAAAAGTGAAGGGGTGGTGTAAGCACCCCACGGCCGAGTGCCCTGTCAGCTTTCCTCCACACACCTCTGGATGTGGAGCTGTGGACTTCTCCCGTGTTCTCTAACTGATTATAATGTGATATTTACATGGTTAACTTACACTCTCTACACTAACAGATGTGTATTATATGTAAGGTTGAACATTTGCATTTAATTAGATGTAAATTTCTTTCTGAATATGCAGGACCTTGAGCAGATCTGGCAGGACGAGCACATTGGGTACCTAACACCACGCCTTTTTCTGTATTTTTTTGTGAATTGTGTTTTACGAGTCACGTTACTTGAAATTTGTCTGTGAATACTAATGAAATTGTTAATAATAAAGGGTCCATTTGCAACACTGATGTCTCCACCTGTGCAAATGTAAAAGTCTACAGGTTTCTATTGCAAACAAACACCATATCACCTGTTAATTAATTATTTTATTCATTATTACTTCATCCAGAGAAACAGGAACTCAGTGGATATAATCTTCTGTTGGAAATACTTTTGGTACCACAGGCCCGATCTTATTCTCTTCATAAGGATTGTATTTGGACATACATAGCCTCATCCTTAATATGCCATAGATTACTACAGGCAGACTTTCAGTTGGAAGATTAATTGAATTCCATGAAATACATGTTCAAATGTATGTATACACAATACAAATATATATTAATGTTATAATAATGCTTAATTAGTGTTAAAACCAAAGCAACACAGAAGCCACAAAGCAACACAACACAAATGAAAAGCATATTCCTTCAGGTTAATCATTAGTCAATGAAAATTGCAACAGAATCGTAACCCCTGTTAAATGTGTGCACACAAAGTGGATGTCACATTAACATGTATACTCCAACACCAAATAATGTCATATTAAAGTGTATACTCCCAACAGTGGAGGTTAAAAGTCAGTCCCTCTCTCAGGAAGTTTTATAGTCACCTGTTCCTTTGTGATGAACTAATTGATTTAGCAAAAACAATGCTTGATGTTAAATATAATGATGTTGGTTTTAAAATTTCTGGTGTTTTACATAGTGCTGGCAATTGCTTAACAAGGCAAACTGTTTTGTAGAGAGGAGAATATTGCTGTGTCTGGAAATTCATATTCAGTATGTTATACTTGTGGCCTAATGTAATATTTAAGATTTTACTCAAATATTTAGAAAAAGATGCACTGACCTGATAATTATGTACTTTGTTACTTTGTGATCATACCTTCATCCAAGTATTCTCTTAGGATCTGTTTGTGTGTGTTTTCTTGAATAATGACTCTCCATTTTGACATTCTGTACTAAAATTATACAGTAATTTGGTGTGCCTTGGGATTTAGCTACAGCAATGTGTATCTGCAGTGTGGGTAAAACTTTTGGTCTCACAGAATGCATTCTTTTCTTGTTTCTGTCTGATTTATGAGACACAAGTCATCAAAAATAACATCACCATGCATTCTGGCTAAAAGACTAAATGAGAAACTGGTGATTAAAATGAAAAAAAGAAAAAAGAAAGAACTAGTTTCAAGGGGGGTGAAATGTTTTTAAAAAAGGTCATGTATGTGGTTTAATGTTAAGTTAAAATTACAGTTATTTAGCTTCTTTAGTGTCTGTAATAACTGAATAAATTGAGTTTTCATTGTGACATGACTTTGACAAGGACAGTGATTTGGCCATACATTTGCAAATAACAATGTGTATTTTACTTTTTAGATCTTCCATAATATACAACCCCCCTAATAAAGACATTTCAAATCAAGTATTCTTATGTGATTTTTAAAAGCAGGTGGGTATAAAACATCCTGATAAGGGAAACCAACATTGAATAAATTACAAACTAGTAAACACAATATCACATCAATAGATAAATAAAATGGATACATACTTTACCCTGCATTGACCATGTGGAAGACAGTTTAAATAATGAATAAATTATTCAGTTGTTAAACAATTAAAAACATTATTACATTTTCAAATACTCGTATGACAAATTTTAAATAATACATCACATATTTTACATACTGTACTATGATTAGAGTTTACCTTTTTGAATTACACATTGAAAATATCTCCTGCATCACTGATTTACTATTATTTTAAATACGATGACTGCAAAACAGGACAGCTGATACTCGTGATAATATCAGGTAGAGAAGGACAGCGCAGTAAAAAAGTAATTTTGTGTTAGGTGCGAATGCGTTAAGCATATGCTGAGCGGGGAACTTATGGATGAAGTATGGCTCGGATCGTATTTTGAATGTATGATTAAAGGGTTATGCATGCAAAACAATATGCTAATAATAAAGGTGTGCCATTAGCCTCAGTCATCTACAGAGGATGACTGCACCGTATAGAGTGGAAAAGTCATGTGATTTCCTTCAAAGTATTTTGACCTCTCATTTGTAGCAGTAAAGTTGCACCATGTAGTCAGAACTCAATGTGATTCCACATTTTTGTTCAGGTCTTTTCGTTAAATAGCTAAACGACCTTCAAGTGCATTTTATATTTTATATGTTTTTACATTCACAAAAAGAAACTGGCACAGAGCTGCATGGGAAAAAGGTATTTGATAATGTGTATTACATTAAATGCAAATTATTTTTACAGCAGACATTTTGACTTGTCATAGTAAGAGAAGAACAGGTCACTAATAATATTAACAATGACTCTGTTCTATTCATGTGTCCCAGTAAGTCATGACAGTGTGAAAGTGAGCCAGCATGCACAATACTGGGACCTTGAAACTGAAGCTACTAAATGGTATTCAGTCATTTTATTATCTAAACCTGTGGTTCTCCTACTGTGACATGTCAACGTTTTATGAAAAAGGCTTCCAATCAGAATTAACGTGAATGTGAAGAACCACTTTGAAACCAGCACATACTGAAGTTACAAATAAATTATTAAAATACTTAATCAAGAAATCCAAAGTGACTTTGCTCTCTAAATGTAATATTCAGGCGCACTGTACAGTATGCAGTGTATACTTGCCACATAGTAACCACAAGTTTGCAAGCATGTTTACTATTAGGCTTGTGACAGCATACTTTTTTGTCATGCACATGTAAGGAGCCGTTGTGTGGTTTAAACCGTTACAGTACATGTATATGTACCCAGTGGAGATGTACCTCCACTGAACATCCACAGAAAGACATTCCCGAAGGCTTGGCAATGATGTGGTGATTTAGTGAACTTCAATTAACATAATGCACAATAAGTGCTATGTTGACCTACTTTTTAAGTCTCATAACTACAGTACAGAGAGTCAAAATGAGCACCAATGCACAACTGGGGTAATACTTGGCTCTTAGGGAGCATTGTGCCTTTAATGGTTACCATCGATTTCTGTCATGGTCACTGAAAATATGATATGCAATGAGATCAAAGTTGTATAACAGATTTATTCTGTCAATATTGATCATGTAGATTTGAGGTGAGGCAGCTCAGTCCGCACATGAAGTTGCAGAAAAGCAACACTGAGTTTGTGTTTCCTTTATTTTACACGTTTGTAGCAAATAAATACTTTCCATTTGGAAAGTATAACTTATTGAATCATATGTACGTACCTGTGCCAGTTTCATCATCATGTGGGCAAAGACATGAAGGAACCCGACAATGGCATCCCACAGCCTGCTGTGGGCCAGGGACTGCTGGTTGCCAGTGCATGGGCCCTGCAGAGAGAAACCGTGTGTTACACACATAATAAACAAACAACCAGCAGGTGTGAGCGCCTGATTTGTTCATATTTTACCTGAATATATTCAGTTAGACTGTTGAAAATCTGTTTAGCCACCGCCATAGCTTTGGAGAAATTCTTCTTGCCTGGGTCATCAATGATGTCCTTCCCAGAGTAATACCAGTAGAAATCACTGATAGACTCCTTGATTGAAAAAATGAGAGGTAAGTAGATTATTCCCATACCATTTAAATACATTATGTTTTATTAAGATTTTTAATCAGGGTAAAAGGTCTAATTATTTGGGATATAAATCCCTTCTTAAATTAAAAGAAAAAATAAATTAATAAATAAATAAATATACTATATTTAAAATACTATATACAGAGTACTTACAATATCCCGCTCATCTGATATTCTTGATTATCTGAGCTACCCAATAAAAAGCCTTTGGGAGCTATAAAATGACTGAAAATCCATAATTGAAAGCAAAGTTGTATAGCAAAGTTGGTTGTGTATATCCAACCAACTTTGCTACAAATTCAATAGCACATCTCATCACACAAGAGGGTTTTGTGACAATATAATCCCCAATATATACTTTTATTTTAATCTTTATTAACTGCTCTGTCTTTACGCTACATTAAAGTTGCACCTGGAGTCGGAGGAGGTAATCTACGGTACAGATGATGATATTGATGGTAGTTGTGCTCCCTGTCTGAGTCCGCAAGTAGTTCTGAAAATCTGCAGCAAAATAGAAATCATTTCAAAAACTAGTTGTGTTTAACAATGTTTGCCTCAATCAAATTTATAACGAATATATCAAATTTAATTTTACTCTCATTTGAAACATGAGTCATTCTCACCATTATTGTGACCCTCACAAAGCAGCTGCAAGAAACGGAAGAGGTCACAGGTGAACTCATCATCTGACATCACTTTCTCATCTAAAAAAAACGAGATGAACATAAGTGTTAAATTACATCCTAAAATCCAGTTGAGATCGGACTAAATACAGTGGTAAAAAGTCTTACTGGCAATTACTGAAACAATTTGCCTGAATATAAGTAGTGTGAGGATTGTAAATAAAATTAATTTCTCAACTTACCATCATCTCTCAAAAACACTGCAATTACCACCTGACCGAGTGTCTTTTTTACAATGAATTAAAGAATGAGTCACACTAAATAAATGGTTTAAATAATATCAGTTGAAGAAATACAAATGACAGTGGTGTGACATACAGTTGAATGTCAAACAACATACAGGAGGTATCAGCCTCACATGCATACAGTTAACGTAAAAAGAAAAAATGAACACAGAAACATATGAGACATACAGTCGTGTTAACAACATGTATAAACTAAGCAGACAAATTAATGCACTGTTGTACAGATAGAAGGACAGCTTAAATTACATTGCAGTACTCAGGGGTGAACTGGTGCATCTGGAGTTTTACTGGTTGGCTGATTTATCAACCTGTACATTTTTTATATCTATTTAAATTATGAATAAACAATGTAAAAATTGAGTTTTGATGATAAGTGTTTATCATCGCATATATAAAATCACTGCCCCGTATTGATATATTCTACAAACAAATTGATATGTAGGCTACTTCTTTGTTTTAATTTTTAAAATCCTGATCCACCACTGGCCGTAATGAATACACACACAGACCCACAGACACAGAATCATGCAGCACACACCAACTTTGCACTAATGCAGCAGAGTTAAATGTCAGAGAGATTGGGGCATTGTCCATCAAAATGTTGAAGGGAATCCAATGCATGACATATTGTATCAATCACAGAAAGGACCTGCACATTCTTTAACTAATGACTTCCGACAGACTTGAATTTGCACTATTTAATGTAAGAGTTAATGTTTAAAAGTTGGTATACTCAAATCTACCAGAATATTCCAGTTAAAATAATATTCTGATAGATTTGTGTCCAATCATTATTTAGCTTGACTGCAGTAACAACAATGTTTGTAGCCATATTTCAAGATATACGAAACCACCTCTCTATAAATGATGTGACAGAAAAGGTAGAAGAAGTTATTAAGACTGTAGAATGAAGAGCTCCATCAATGTTCATAACAATAATAATAATAAAATAAAAACAATTTCACCCAGCTTTAGTAGCTTTTCATGACCAGATTCCATTCATTGTCTTTTGAAATGAACAGGAAGTGTGAGGAGGGGCACGAGCTATAAACATGAAAGATGGACAGAGGCATCCAATCCTCTCTTGGTGGAATTGGTGGAAAGTGTTAGATAAAGAAGTGATGGAGCAAGAAGGGCAAAGGAGAGAAAGAGGAATAAGAGAGCAGAGAGGCAGATGGACAGAAACATGATTTACCCCGATCTAGGTTCAAGTCTGAGGACCATGAAAGGAGGGACAAGGGAGAGGTGGCAGTGATCGTGGGGAAGGGAGAGAGGATCAGTGTGTTGACAACAGTAGAGGACTAAGAGATGAGGAGGGGGAGATTAACAACATTCGATGGCAAATTCATTCAGGTAGAAATTCAAATGAACCTCCAGAATTAGATGACAAAAGTTGGTAAAAGAGTAGGTGAAGTCAAACTACATGACATACTAAGGCAAAAACCTAAACTAATCCAAGTTAAATTAAAAATCCTTAAATCTAATCCTTTAACAGTTATCAAAGTGTTAATAATATTTAATGTTAGGAAAGTAATCATTCAATTAAATCAAAATTTGTACAGAAAATGTTGCAGATGGAAGATAAATTAATAGATGCTCAGAATGTCTTCAATGTATTTATTAATTCAAGTCTCATTTTGATTGATTCATATAATTTCTATATTAAAACATCACTTGGCCAGCCATTTCTTGATTTGGATTTTACATTTTGACCATTCTGACTGACTATAGAATTGTCTGCTTCATAATTATCCATCCAAAATGTGTATGATGGTGCTCAATAATATGATTTCCCCTGTGTTTTTGGCACAGTGAACTTATTTGTGATTTTTTGGACATATACAGTACTCAAGTCAAGTGAAGACTCCCAGATCGATCTCCTGCACATGTAGAATTGATTTTCAAACATATCAAATAAGCATGACTTTCATTTTCGTTCTGCTTATTTTGGCATACTTGCTGTGCACAGTTTCCAACCCCATGTCACCAAATGTTGTACTGCATCTGCTTAAAATGCTTTTAGGTAATCTGTATGGAAGGGTTTCAGATGTAGTCCATGTGGGCTTAGCAAATGTTGTTCACAGAAGTGTTGCTGTCTATTTGTGGTAATACTTTATGAATAATAGTATAATTTGGTACTTACTTTTTTTTGAGTTGTTGAAATGTCTCTGCAAATCATTTCTACAGACCTTTCAGGCCTGTTTTGAATATGTTTACTTTGTTGTTGTGACTTACAAGGAACAGCAATGCAGTCTGCAGAATTTGCATTTGATTTCTCATTCAGACTAAACATGTGCCATCTTCACTTGTATCCCATCGCTGGTGATTGTGCACTTTATTGTGTAATGAGATGAGTGAGAAAAGTGTATTCAACAACGTAACCTGCACTCTCAAACGATGCAGATGTTCTATTATATGATAATATTAAACAATGGCTGTGGTGTGATGTTTTGCCTGCTGTAAGAGTATGGAGACTTACTAGTGCCCTCCTCTGAAACCATGCCCAACCCCTCGGCCTTGTTCTGCCTCTCAAAGGCATTTAGATCCAGGACACTGCAGAGAACATAAACCCATTTTTAGATGTGCACTCTTGAAATGAATACACCTAAATTACTTTACAGAAAGTTGAAAATTGTGTTCAACGATAGAACTGACCAGCATGTCTGCATCAATGCCTGGGCACTCAAAAAGAAGCCTACATCCTTCTTATCCCTCAAGTACTCCAGCATTTTCTAATAAGATAAAGAGGGGGTAATCAGTAAAAAGTGCTCCTTTGAAGGCAACTTAAAATTAAGAAATTACATAATCTTCAGTTGTCAGAACACATACCCTTTGAACCTCACAGTTTCCGCCGTTAAGGATAGATATACCCAGCTTGAGGGTTGTAGTCACCATTGGGCCAGTCTCACCTACATGAAAAAAAAAAGAAAGAAAAAAGTCATAAACTTGGCACAGGTAAAATTAATCAAAGTGCAGGCAGGTTTGCAGGCAAAAAGTGTTGACCGAAGATAGGAAGCAAGACTACCTTTGCAGGCACTGATCATTTGCAGGACCATCTCTGCAGCACCACGATTATGAAGTCTGGACTGCTGGTACAGGAGCCTTTGTTTCTCCATTTCTTTTTCCTATGGCGCACACAAACATTATGAGCATTTGATGCTGTTCTATTTCACACAGAGAATTTAAATAGATAGAGTGGACTTTTTCAGGTCAGATATTTGATGAAACCTTCAGTGGCAGTCTTATATACACCAGGACTCAGTTGCACCAGCTGTTCATAAATCTATTTCCTTGAACATTAAGACAGTTTGTTCACTGAGTTACTGTACACAGCAGTTACTAACAGCTAGTGCAACCGGCTTGGTGTTCATTCAAAAACTTGTCCATTCTATCCATTAATATTCTCAATTTCAATTCACATTCACTCTCATGCAAGTCCCTAACTTTTCACCTTATTACTGTCTAATCAACTTACCATTTTTTTATGGAATGGTCCATAAACCCTATTTAAAAATACTTTGTCTTTAAAGATCACCTTTAAAGAAAAAGTATTTTTTAAATGGTTCTGTGAGTTACCTATTAATAATGAATTATTGCTAATTTTCTTTTCTCTTCTATGTACATTAATATTGTCTTTTCACAAGCATTTGCATTTGGGTTGTTACTGTCCACTTAAAGTATCTGTTTGACTCTTGCACACATTCTGTCACCCCACTTTATTAGTCATGGAGTTGTTACTCTATTTCTCCACGTTTGCTGGCTGGAGCAAGCGTTAGACTACAGGAAACAGTCCCATGGCTTAGCATTTTAGCCACAGAGTTAACCAAATGTATCATATTGAGCCAATTAGGAATAACATGCCATTTTCAGAATAGAAAGAAAATGGCAATTAAATAAATATCTCTGAATCCAGAGGACAAATTGACATTCCTCTGTTCAGCCACATCACATATCATCCTGTAGCATCCCACATCATCTGACCCTAAAACAACCCCAAACCCTCCCAACGGCCAACCCCCCTCCCTCCCAGCGGCCATCCCCCCTCCCTCCCACCCACGTATGCCTGACCATGCTCTACCCATTATGTGTCGTGCAAATGGACCTCAAACTTACACTGCAGTCCCTGACTATCTCATGAAACCTGATTATGAACTATGCACTATATGGTGTATGTAATTTAACTTTTCAAACTGTGACTATGTGTATGAATGTATAGCTTTGAACACTGCATGTTCTATACTGGCTTTCACTGTAGTCTGTCAGTACACTATGTGAGTGGGGGATGGGAACATTGATCAGTAGCATTCAGTTAATGAAGACCGGTGTTATGAGGGTGAGAGGGATTACATGGAGCAATGGGGAAAGAGACAGAGAGAACGACAAAATGGGACAGCTATATAAACTGGGAGGAATGACATCACTCATCAATGGGTTTGTGTTAAATCACAATCACAATCATGTTCAGTGGAGATTTGAATTGGAATGGCCTTTAATAACACATCCAATATCATCTCCAGGATTTTTGTACAGTCTTTTAGCATGTCTGCCTCCCCAGTTTGATATGAGCCCTAAAACATTTAGAACACATTGAAGAATTTATAAATATTTTTTAGTGGTTTAAAGGGACAATACGTGTTGACAAAGCACAAATATTGTTTATGGTCAAAAAACAAAACATCTAACGGGAGTTCTTTAATAGATCAGCTCCAGTTGCTTCTTACAGTGAAGTCAGCACTGGTTGTATCTGTGAGTACAATGTGTGAGACTCAAACTTGATACAAGGAATGTAGTAAAGGCCTGCACAGTGGCAGCTGGTGTTGCCTTTCAAAGTAAACCATAAAGTATAAAAAGCACTGCCAGTGCACTCCAATTCAATGAGCTGTACAGAGTAAAACTAGAGGAATGGTCAGTGCGGAGGCTATGTGGTGTAACGGGAAAACTTTGGAGCTTTTTTTCCCCTCACACAATGTTTGATTTTCATAACTTTATCCAAAGTGGTTTACATTTTACATCAAGCTGAGGTGATTTTAAAAAGTATTATTAGTGTGTTGGTTATTATTTTGATCATCATCATTATTATTATTGTTGATGTTAATAACATTAATTTAGACTAATTAGACCCAATCCAGATCCAAGGCACAAAAAAGTGTATACAGGACAAATAAGACTTTTGAAACAGTAAATGGCACAATAAAGTGCAATAAAGTTTTGTCTCAAGTTGTAGTGGGATATGAAAAGATTAGTGTTTATACAGTTATTGATACAGTAAGAAAAAAAATCTGGATTGGAGCTTTCAGTTTCCAAATCAAGCAACTCACAATGAATGAAGCACAGCATACAAACAGAAGAGACAGAGCACAGACTGAACCAACAGAGGTAATGAGACAAAACAAAGAAAGAAAGAAAGAGATGTGGTCGTGAAGTAATGTGCCGATGATGATGTCACTCGATGCATCGAGAGCTACCGCTCCACTGTGTTCCTGGTCCCTAGCCCCTGGCCGCCCATTACCAGTTCTGACTGTCGCACCTCAAAGGGCATCTCATCCTCAGCATTTTCCACCATTTCCTCTCCTCCTTCTTCTTCCTCACCAATATGGCAACTCTGAATAAATGGAGAGGAAAAGAAAAAAATATGAGCATTTCAAAGTATGTTTAAAATATGAGCATTTCAAAGTATATTTATGAAAATATCTCAACTCATGGCCAAAACCCTCTGCAATGACTCACCTTTGCCATAATGTCGGCATATGCCATATAAAGATGATCTGTATCAAGTTTACTGAAATGGGGACAAGAGAAGACAAGTGATGAACTAGGAATAACATGTCGCCCTGTGTTTATACCACATTTCTGCATTTCAGTATCATTGTATTAGCTATCTAACCATCTAACCTCTTTTCTGTTAGAGCAGTACGACTGAAATGCAGAATAAGCTGGTGGAGGGGATCTGGCTTTGACTCTTTCTCCTCCTCTTCGTCTCCTTCCTCTTGCTCCATTGCTTTCTGGGATGCACGGGGAGAGGAAGGGTGAATAATGACACCAAAAAAACTATTCCACATTAAAACAGATGTGAGGTGACACTCACAGATAAGTCATCGATCATCCTGTCTTCAAATGAGTAACCCTCGGTGTGAAGCCAGTTGCGTTTGTATCCCTCAAGGAACATGTTTGAAGCTCTGTGCCTACGATGCGAAAAACAAAACGAAACAACTCAGATTTGCATTTTCATTCATCTGCCGTAGTTATTTTGTGAACACCCCAAACTGTACAAGTCTGTTCTGACCTACTGCAGATGTAGCCCTTACCTTGGAATGTTGTATAGTGGCGTCATCCTAAAGCAAGCGACCACAGCCCTGCGTCTCTGCTTGGATAACAGTTTGTGCCATACCATCTTCTTGGATTTAAATGGGTGCTCCGTCTATTCAAGACAAGGTTATATAGACGCACAGTGTCCAAAAGAGTTCCATTGGTAACTTACTCTTGTACTCGAGGTACAATAGGAAAAGCCTTAAGTTTTCCCTTCAAAATCTGCACCATATTTATCTAATATCTTGAGCACGGGCGTACTAAAACCTATTTTTGAAACCTGTGGTTAAAAAAAAAGGCTTGAAGTAAATTATGGCTGACATTAACTTCTGATTTGTTGTTTTTATTTGCTGGATCGGTTCATACCGCATTAATTACTTAAGTTTCTCTAGGAAAATTAGTTGGGACTTATTGCTGTATTGTTGCTTGTAAAGCAGCATCATTTTGCCGTTTTTTAACAAATTGTTCTTCTACCAAACTCAAAAATATTGCGAAGTTTGCTTATTATTTTCACTCACCACTTCAAGGTGATAGAGGACAGCAGAAACCTCTTGCACTCTCTTGACAACTTTGACTGGAGCGTCAGCATCTTCAGCCTTCCCTGCCATCTCCTTGTACAAAGTCATCTGCCAGCGCATGGATGGGTTGTCCACCTTTCCACAGCACAGGGATACAGAGCTTTTTGAAATGTATTGTGACTGAATATCTATTACCACAAATATGATTCCTTGGAAGTAAATACAATACTATTGGACTAACAGTCCAGGAATTATACCTTGCCCTGAAGATGAAGGTTGTTCTGCAGGAACTCTCTTACTTCTTCATCAGTGTCTCTCTGTAGAGTAAAACATTTTATCAACTCCTAAAATGGCTTGGGAGGTAACACTGTTGTACAAAACTGCAGTATTTAACATGATACAAATCGGACAACAGATGTTTACCAGAAGCAAGTTCATTCAAAGTCAGAAAAAAAACTACCAAAGAGTATCGAATCTTGGCCAAGTTGATAAGCTCCTGATCAGCGGGAGAGCACATGTTGAGTCCTATGGGGAGCATCTTTTTCAAGGCAGCCACAATAAGTGAGGTCTGCACAGAGTAACGGTCTCCCCGTCTCTTCTTCTTGGTACGCTCTGTATCTGAGCCTCCACCCTGAAAAAAGGGACAATAAACCAAAACGCATTCACAGTATCTCATAAAATGAGGTATGACACCACAGTTAACACTGCTTCGTATCAAATACATTAGAGCCTTGGTTCAACGCCAGGCAGTCACTTTCATGGATATAAACCCTCATTAGTAATTAACTAATTTTTCCTATATTGCTAGGAATGACTGCAACACCACAAGATTCTATGTATAAGCTACCATACATCACACAAAATAAATATAAACATAAAATGAGTTTGTCAACACAGTCAATATTCATTAAAATTCATGACAAACCTGGGTGATTGTTTTAATACTAACTATTGAACATCATCCCACCGTTTAGTAATGACTGAGCACTGTATAGTGCTGCAAGCTGTTTATTATGCAATAACAGGAGATCTCTCCATTTAGAAAAATACCCAGCTACATTCACTGGGGATACTTATTAAACATGTTACTGTCAACAATGTGTAAATAAAAAGTTAAGTGCCTACATTTTAATGCCTATTTCCTGTTACTCCCCAAATACAAAAATCACTGATTCTCTGAGCTCAGACTGGTAAGTAGAGGGTATAGTGAAAATGTGAAGGCAAAGTGGGGATATAGCTGGCTTTGGGAAAGGGAAGCTAAAAGGAAGAAAGTAAATCTGTAAAATTGCATTAATGAAACATGCAACAGAAAACAGATTGCATTCAAGTGAAAACCCATTCAGCATTCATTGAACAGGATAAATAGCTCATATGTTTTTCTTTAATTGTGAATAGAATCTTGTAACAACAGCAGCCCTTGGTGGAAGGCTAAAATATTAGATGAAGTTACAGAACAAAACTTGTGAAATTAGAGTTAGACCTATTAGTAACAGGCAGTTAAAATCACACACCTACTGTAAAACAGACTGTCTATGGGATATGTCCCTGTGCTCGCCTCCTGAACTCCTGTTCTGTTTCTGTGAGAGTTCAGTCCTTCTGTTTTCTGCTCTTTCTGGAGTCCTCCAAGATGTGCATATGCATGTGAGAGTTTACAATGTATAAATGCAGTTTGCAATATGAATGTTTAGTCTATTAAATGCATGCTCTATGAATATGTCAAATGATATTTCTATTTGAGCTACAGAGGTGTCGATAATAGGATCACACAGTAACGGCCACCTCACACAAAAGTGTAGGGTGTAAAGTTACTAGACAAATGGAGAAAGTCCAAAAAGTAAATCTAACTTGGGGACTTGGCAAATGTATTGATGAGTGAAACTGATACTAATAATTACCACTCAGATATTAAACATATTCTGCTAGAAACTACTACAAGCAGCTGTACAATGGCTCAAGTGTGCAAACCCTTAGCTTGCCTTGTGAAAAGAAAATAGCTAGATTTTACAGGGAGGTCTGCTCACTAATTGCCTTGAAACAGGGAAATTCAGACACATACAGTATTTTAAGGCTGATATGGAAAAAACAAACAGAAGAGGTGTTTGTTGGGGTCAGACATGTACAATTAAGCCAATCCAAGAGGCACTACGCCCCACTATCCAAGTTATATAACAAACACTATCTGAGCCAGAGGTACGAACTGTGTTATGGAAGACTAGTTTAGAGGAAACAGGGTGCAAAGCATTTCGGGGAATAATTTAGATAATAAGAGTGAATTAATGTATTGGTTAGGTTCATGGTCATTTTGAGCACATTCTAAGGAGGGAACCCAACAATTTTTTCAAAAAATCTGCTTCAGTGATGTTAAGCATCAAGTCATGTGTTAGTGTGCATACTAGGGAATGTAAAGGGAACTAAACCATGGTGTGAAATGGCATTTCCAGGGAGGAAAGAAGAAAGAGCACAGAGAAGACTAACATCATCCCCTAGTGGCAAAAAGCTGCATTACAAGAGCTACAGGTCAACCATCCTTCGACGAAAAGAAACAAAAGACATACTAGAAGACTCCAACTCAACTATGATCAAAAAGAGCAAACTCAATGACAGGATGATGGCACTGTGCTCTCACTGCCACCTTGGGCTTAGTGTAAAGCCCAGTGCCATGAGCCCAACTCTACAGCTGAGTACTTTCATCAAGCGCCTCAAGACTCCCCCCCTCACACACTGGCAGGACTGGGGATGGCCCGCAGATGGGGCCCGCCCTTTTGTCCAGTGATCCTTTGTGAACATAATGTGTTTGTCACTCCCTAGTGCAAATTCACTACAGTTTTTTTTTTTTTACCTATGTATAATTTTACACTTGTTAAAGTCTATGTAGGCATGAATCAGTAGTTTTTTTGTAAGACATGGAGTGATCCAATCTAAGACTGTGTCAGTTCACAAGTGCAGAGGCTTGTACACTGAGGTATAGCAATGCTAATGACTGTATAAGTGGATCCTAACTCCATCTGTTGCTCCTTTGGAGAAACTTCTGGCAAGGATTTTCATATTCTATTAATATAAATAACTACATATTTATAGCAATGACAAATTCTCAACTGAGTTTTGTTCCACTCATTATAGACTGTTAAGTATTCATGACTAAGCGGATACAGCTGCATGTACAGAAAAAGCATTTGTCACTGGCACTGAATTAGTTGTCTCGGGTCATGTCTCTCTGAATGGAATGTGCATGACTTTTTGTGTGTCTGTGCGCATGAGTGAGCACTTGTGTGCGTGTTTTTGGATGTGTTAGGGTGTATGTGGATCAGATGTGCCAGTGTGCTGGAGAGGTTGATGAAAAGCTCCCCCAAAGTGAGGTGCCATGCGGTCAGCACAGCGGTCGTGCAGGAACAAAGTCTAACCTCTGAGTCCCCGCCCTGGAAACCCAGCCGCAACCCAAAAGAAGAGGACAAGGGACAGCCAAAGGGAGAATATTGTTAACACAACTGCTACTGTCTCAAATTTGCGAGTTTAAATCAAACCTGGAAAAGTTATGGCAGGCTTCACTACATTGAACCAATCCCAATAAACAAGAATATTAAGAAATAGTACATATACAAAATCAAAAACTATCAGAAACTGGTGACTGAAAAAATATTTTAAAATCCTGTATCTGGTAAGGATGATGCACGTGCAAGTGCCTTTCTGTTTTGGGATTTCGATTGCTTTGTAGGATTACCATCAGTGATACAATATTTTGAATTTCCTAAGGCCATACTAAGGATAAAATAAAGTTTAAGAAATTAGCATTTATAACTGGCTGAAAAAGGTTGGTCAAGTATCAAAATCTTAAAATCATAAAAAAAAAAAAAAAAAACGAGGACACAAACAAAAGGAATACATACAGTTGTAATACAATATGCCTGATTTGAGATCTGACAATATACCAGCCATGCTGCAGCATTGGCTCTGCCTTTCATTAACTCACCTTGCTCATTTTGCTCTTGCTGTCAGCGGTGAGGAATGACATGTTATTAATCTCATTCATCACCACAAAGTTCTGTTCCTCTCGCTTGAAGTTCTGAAATAGAGAGAGAAACAGGAAACATACAGTAAAGGATGTGAGCTGCTACAAACAGCTGCATTCAAAGGCCAAATGAACATACTCACGTGAGATTTAGACCAGAAAATAAAGACCTCTCCAACCATTCGGAAGAGCTCCTCTGCATCTGGGTCTGGGCATGTCAGCCACCTTGCCCTGTAGCAGAACAAGTTACTTCAGGGCTCCCCAAAGTCACAACAAGTTTGGCAAATTAACAATATATGAAAAGACAAGTGCATGGCGTTGCAATAGTCAGTACCAGGCAGGAGTCAGGAGTTAGAAATGTATAATAAGTTGGTATTTGTAACTTTACTGTACCTGTTGTTGTCAACATAGCGAATAAGTAAAGGGTAGAGGGCATACAAGTCTCTGCAGAGTACAGCAAACTCATCACGTATCGTGCCGTCTTCCTCGTCCCCCTCGGATTTCCCCTCCATTCGCAAATGGTCCTCTTCAGCCACCACCTTTGAAGTGCGTTTTTTCAGCTTCTCCATCGTTGGGATAAAGTGGGACTTGAGCATTTCTGGCTTTGCCCTGCTGACAATGGGCTGTGAAAACACTAAAAGAGAAAACAAATGGGGTCATCTCACTTGTACAAAAACTCACCCTGTGTACACTGTGACACATTGATAGAGTTAAGAGAGTGCTCACCAGCCAACCTCTTCATCCAAGAGGCCTCATCAATCCCCAAGTTGTTGACTACAATTTTCATGATGCTGCCAAGCAGCTGATTAAGGTGTTCTGATGTGACATCAGTGCAGAGCCGGCACTCCATCTCAGGGAAGTTTTCAATACCTCTCTCCCACCAGCGAGGCAGGTAGTTACACAGCATGGGCAAAGTGATTTCAATCACATGAGGCATCTCAGTGTAACGAGCCCCTGACTCTGCCAAGTCCCCAATCTCCTTTAGCAGAGCATCCAGCTCTGGAATGTCTGGACATAATTCCTGGACCTCATTGGGAAGGCCCAAGACTTAGACATTCGCAAAGGGAAGTAGTGACAGAAATAAAATCAGAAACGAAGAAGAAGAAGGACTTTGTGAGGCAGAAAACAAATATGAGGAAAAAGTAATACACTCACTGGCTCTCTCCCTGGGTGTCTTTGTGGTGTACACAGAGAACGCGTTGAATTCATTTAGTTGGGGCTCTAAATAGGCCACTGGCATAGCTGCTGCAAGATGAGCCAGACACTCTCCAAGCGCGGGCCTCTGCCTGTAAATACAGAGGACACAATGCTCCAGAGTATGTATTTCTAAATTGCTTTACATGTTATAAAGATGTCTGCAGATAATATGGCGTTACCTCTCAACATGTGGATTCTTGACAGTCCCCAGAGAGTAGATGCTACACATGATGCGATAGCAAGACATCTGTAGATCATCCACTATATGAAAGCAACGGTGACAGGTACAACAGTGTCAGGATAAATTAATAAATAAATACTGTGTGAAATCAGAAATAATAGTTACATAAAAGCACTCACGGATGACATCATCTCCAAACTGGTGCTGAGCAATGTGATCAAACAGGGAGGTAAGCACTGGGAGCAGGGCAATGGTTGTGTAGTTTATGTTCTGGGACACGCCTTTCACTTGCTTTAAAGGAGAAAAGCAGCACATGATGATGGACTATTATATATATTTAAAGTCCAATGTTATCAGCTAATTTGCAACAGACAGGGAGAGTATTGTGAACAGGACCATTTCAAATATGGTGTAGTTCTATTACCTGATTGCCTTTGGATACTTTTCCCAGTTTGAGGTTCTCTACCATCTTCTCTATATCATCAGCAGCACTTTCAAAGAATGACCGCAACCCTGCTTTCACAATCTCAGGCCCCGACTTCATTACTGTCCTAATAAAGCGAAAAAGAAAGATTATAATGAAAAACAAATACAAAACTAAAAAACACAATTCATTTAAATGGCGCTTTTCATCTTGTGAGAAAATAAAAATAATACTAAACCTTGCATCCAATGACCGCGCCAGAATGTGAAGACAGTTAACAATGGCTGAAGCATCCGTTCCTGCACATACAAATACAGTTCTGCTGTTATGAAGCACAAACTGTATATGCATATAAACAAGAGCAACTGCATTTGCTCTTACCTAGGTGACTGAACATTACAGCCAATACAATACAGCATATGAGAAATAAAGAGTGAAAAGATTGAGAAAGAATGATGTTGAGCAATTGACATCTTACCAAAGAGAGAAACTCTGTGTCTCACCAGAGCAGACATTTTACAGAAGATACTATGATGAGAAGGAAAGGAAAGGAAAATGCAAAAAAAAAAGGAATGGTGATAAAAGGGGGAAAGTGACATATGAAAAGAAAAGATAACATAACATATCATATTATAATTTTTATAAGAGAAAGATCACCTTGCAATCATCTCCTTTTCCTTATTAGAAGAATGCCCACCACTACCCAGAACTTTTGCAGGTGTTGATAAGAAGTAGAGGCAGTGGTTTTTGAAATATTGGTTGATTAGAGGCATCAAGATCTATCAAGAGAAGAGAGGGAAAGTATTCAAAGAGAGGAAGTTTTCACACTTAGTACAGCAATGATGACAGGTTGGGTCCTCAAAATTGTGACTACTCTAGCTTTACACAGTTGTCTCACCTTGGCAAAGAATTTGATTTCCTGCTCATGAGGAGACTTTTCCACTCGTCCACTGCTTACCACAGCCTCTGTAAAATAAATTGCAAAATATGATAGTATCACAAAAACATTGGCAGCAAAGATCTACTTCAAGTTACACCAATACAATTCCACCAATTGTTAAAGTATCTGTTCTTCAACTTCTCCCCACATTACCAAGATGAGCGATGAACTCCTGAGCAATTTCCATCCATTTCAACAGCTTCTGCAGGAAACCATAAGCAAATCTCTTCTCGATGGATGAGATGTCAGACTCCATATCTTTCAGGCCCCTAAAGTGAAACAGTTTAACTATTTGTACTTGTTAAAGAGAGATTTCCCCCAGGAGTATCTGTGGCAGACCATAGAACATAATTCAACTTTCACTACAGTATAATGCAAGTTCAATATTTGTTCTCTTATAGTCAAAGCACTTTTTGTTTATGTATAATATACCAAGCCCTGCTATGACTGGAGACTGCTACAGAATGGCACAGCTACATGCATCCAGTCATTCTGTGTTGGGTTAAGTTTGTTTTGCTTGCTTTCACCTTGATCAGTATAGATGTAAGCTGCTGTGCCCTAATCATGTTTGTGAGGTTTGAATTGACAGTGGATCTGAAGATACTATCTGCCTAGGCCACACAATTATATTAATAAAAAAATATGTTAGCAGATTAAATCAAAATACATTTTGATAGTATGAAACAAATACAATGCCCCTCTGAATATAAATTGCATTATTACCTTGTGACAGCATATCCATTAAGCTGCAGGAACTTGAGCAGCTCGTGAGCCTTCTCTCTATCTCGCGCCTTTTCTTTTGCTGTCAGTGTATCATAGGGCACCAGCAGAGGATGTGTTCCACCTCCTACACAAACAGAAGCACAAAAAAAAACTCTTGAAGAAAATGGGCAAAAGCCAAATCTCTCATTTTCCATATGTCCATATCCTCTAAAAAATATTCTTACCTTTGGACTGCAGCTCCAACTTTTTCTTCCGTCCCCAGGTGTTATGGTAATTTTCTGCCAGCTGCTCTGCCATAGACTGTGAAAAGATATACGTAAACTATGAATATTGATCAGATGCTAAGACTATAGCACAAGAGGTTCAAATATTTTTCTGACTTACCTGCAAGTCTCTTGAAAGAGCCATATGTGAGATATCAATGGGCTGTGGACTGTAGCCATGGCTCGGGTCATAGGTTGCCTATAACCGAACGAGTTATCATTATATACTGCTGTGATAACATTATCAAGTATTAGTCAATTGATCCAACTGCTCTATACCTGAGCAGTCTGTGAGATTTTTCGTGATGCCGCCTTCTTCTTCTCGGACTCCTCTTCCTCTCTAGCTTTGTCTATGTTCCACTCCCATGCGAGCATGGCTTTGACTGACTCTTTGATTGGCCAACGGTAGATCTCTTTGTCCTGCCGGAAGAAAAGTCAGTGTGATCAGAAGCAGTGACGGATGAAGTACAGCGATGCACAGAGTGACTGTGAACCTACCTTCTCTGAGAAGGTTTTGTATGGTCTCAGCATGGGATGAGTTTTTGCATTTTCATCCAGTACCTCACCATATGACCAGTTATTCTGGATCTGAAACACACAAGCATAATACAATATAATTATATTATATATACACATAATGTATCAAACTAATGTTGCTCCTGAAGTAGCTAAAGAATACTGTAAGACTACTGTGAGAGAAAACAAAGGTTCTACCTTTTCAAACGCCCATCTATCATGTGTATATTCAGCATATTTGTTGATAAAGGGATCCAGTCTCTCAGGGATGATAGTGCTGTGGTTGGAGGAAGAATCAGAGTACATTTAGCTTTAATTATTTTACATATATTTATGTCTTGAAAGGCATAGTGACAAAACTCCTCTCACTTTGTGGTCTCTACTGGTTTAGGATCAAAGTTTCCCTCTGCATCTACTGATGCCTTTTTCTCTGTTTTGGAGGAGTAGCTGGCATCTACATAGTCGGGAGGAATGGCTCCAGCAATGGAGCAGATGCATGGCATTGAAATTTTGAAAATCTCAGCATCAAATTTCTGGAATCACAATAACAAGATGTTACAATATGTCTATACACTAACTAATATACTGAAAAACAAAAATCTCAAATTGCAGGAGCTCCACCTTGTGTGCGAGCGATTCAAAGATCCCCCAAAACAGTTTGCGCGTCAGATGCAGCTCCTCTTCTGATGCGACTCCAAAGTTGGCCCAACCATTAGGGAGGCAATAATATTTCCAGCACCGCTCGTAGTGATTGGTCAAAAGCTGCAGGACACAAAAAAATAAAGGTGAAAGTTAAAAATGAACACCAGAAGAACATGTGAACTCAAAGGGAATATTTGTTTTTAATATTTTTAAAATATTTAAAGGTCCTCATACCTTCAGTGGCATTTTGGCGTACTCATTGAGAATGGGCACATCAAACACCAGCCTTCTTAGCAGGTGCTGCAGCATGGATGGACGTAAATGTCTGAAAGAGAGATAACCAACGTTGACTTCAACCTGGCAACCTGGCAATATTAAATTACATGAAAAGTTTTTCCATTAGGTTAAACTTACTTGCACAAAGCCATGAGGCACTCTTCAATAATGTCCCTTTGGGCCTTTGTGAAGGCTCGTCCACGAGACAGACGGTAGATTGTGTGCAACATGGAGTCGATCATTATGGCTCGATGGTCACTGCCAGCAAAGAGTGGGGCACACTTGGTGATGAGTGGCAACACAGCAGAACACAGGTAGCGGTTCAAAGCGAGAGCCATCTCTGTGGTGCTGAAAGCAACCTGTTGGACAGAAACTTTGGCAGTGAATCAAGTCCAACAGTACGGTTATAATCCTGCTCCGTACTTCTCCCCAAGGACTGTATATGACTGTATGTTTGTTAGCTGTTTGAGGCTCACCGTGTCCAGAGAGGCAGCAGCCCTCATGTCAGGCAGAAAGCCAACCTCCAGCACATGGAGCAGGAAATCCTGGTGGTCAATACCATACACTCTGTCCAGGAACAGAACCATGGGAGCCTTGTGATCTGGCACAAAACTAGCCGACATCTTTGGTTCTATGATGCTGTTGTCTAAGCACGACAAAAAGAAAACATTTTGGAAAAATCATTAACAATATACAAAGTTGGACAGAAGTGATGACAGAGGAAGCTTTGAGCACACAGCTGTTTACAATGTATAGAAAACATTATTTAGCATGAAGTTAAACCTTGAATGGCCGCTAGTCAGGATACTAACATCATAATCTGTGTGTTGATTAAATTAATAAACACTTGAATTCAGTGTTTACCTTTTCCAAAAGAAGGAATCTGAACAGGAAGGCTAATGACTCCAACCAGATCCTCAATAGGGACCAGAGACCTCAGGATGGCCCTGATCCTCAGAGCCTCACCTTTACCAGCCTGGATCAACTGTAGAGACAAAAGCTTGGTTTTTCTATAAAGATATTTCCAACTACATTTCCTATTCCTGTTTTTTTCTTTCTTCCTCAATCTGTTGGTCATGGTAGCTACTAAACAACTTACGTGCATCTCTGGAGCACAGCGTCCCAGCAAGTCAATAAGGGCAGAGTAGAAGGACATGATGGCATTTCCCAGGTGCACCCTGTTCTCCTCATGCTGCTCCTCTCCTCCAAACCTACCAGACAAAAAAAGATAGTGCCTCTAAATCTTTTTGCTACGGCACAACTTGAGGAGATAATGCACTCTATGGCGCCTCGATAAATACCATCAGAAGGCCTTAGAACCAAAGCTAAGAGCTCTTACATTGGAAAGCGTCTGTCTTTCTTCACACTGGGGCCATCCCTTGCAGGGTCCTCTGATATTTTGATGGCTTCCTCTATTGCAGCCAGCAGACCATTACCACCCTCCCCTCTCAAGGCCGGACCAAAGCACTCAGGCCTGCGAATGAGGAGACGCACTACCACATTGGCATTCTCTTCTACACTCTCTCCTACAGAAGGGGAAGAAAAAAATATATTAACTGTTATAAGCAAGGGAAAAACAGAAATGATGTGGGCTTTAGAATTAAATATTGTCTTGTGTAGTAAATTAAAAATCAGACCATTGACAAATACAGCAAAACGAAGAAAGTCAAGGTATTTCTCTCCACCACAAGGATTCCAGCCAATGTCAGGGTAGCCTTTAGCAAGTAACATAGGACAGCTCTGAAGTCCACATCCGGCTAAATACTTCACCACCTGGAAAGATATCAGTTTACTTAGTAGTGAGGATTTTTGCACAGTGCTTGTTTAGTACATATTGCTTGTATTTTACCATTTCCAGGTCTTGCTCTTGGAGAGCCAATGCCAGCTCGTTGTTGTCGATACAAGAGGCTGCAGCCACATCCAAGGGGGTGGAGCCCCGCATTCCTGAATAATAGCACAGAATGTCCAGCTTTGTCACAGTTCAGTCATCAAAAATAAATCCTCAAGAGTAATGCTGGAACTCAAAATAGACAATCACCCAGGCCAATGCCACTGTTCTGGAGAAGGTAGCTGAGGTGGTCAAACATGGAACGCTGATTTTGACGACTGATGCGACAGAAATAGCAGAGAAAACGACAACAGTTTGTCACCACTCGAGGGAATCGGATCTCCTATTGGAAGAAAGCATGTCACAGATGTAACGTTAAGTATCATATAATGTTGTTCTTTTGTCTACATTTGTCTATTACCTGGTGGTAATATAAAGCAAGATCTATCTGTAAATTGAGCACACTTCTATGTTGAGTGGAATAAAAAATATACCTTTGAGTCCCCACCGCCCAGTACATTAACCATGACCTCCATGACAGTTTCATGCATGCCCAGAGCTCGCATCAAGTTGGGGTGCTGATAGAAAACTTTGTTACTCATGATGTTCCTGAGGAAGACAAAAATTAAGTTGACATATAGTTTCTGTCACATGCAAATATCAAAAAATTCACAAAGATATTCAAAATAAATTAAATGTTATATCAACCCGATGCTTTGAATCATAAGCCTCTCCTCTTCTGGACCCATCTGGACAATAAGCAGTGAGCGGATCTGGCCCAAGCACTCCAGCAGGTCCATGGTGTCGTGAATTGACACTGCGTTGATGGTGTAGGCCTTGGGAAGGGCACGCATGAGCTCACCCAGCCCATCATACTGCCTGTGAAGGAGGCTGAACATCATACGCACTAGCTCAGGGTTCTGGATAAATGACTCCTGGGCCCAATGGATCATGGTATGGGAAATCAGCTCCTGCAATGTGCCTGGTAAACAGAGTACAAAAGAATAAACAAATGTTGATCTACAAAAGATTCAGTTTCATTCCAGCTGTATGTGACGTGCGACAGATGAAAGGCTCACTTGGTTTTTTATCTTCCTGCGGCTCAGGCTCCACCTCTACCTTCTTCTCGCGGATTTTTTTCACCCTTTCCAACAACCGGAGCAGTCGCCCACGGACAGAATTATCCACTTCTTCCTCCTGTTCTTCTTCTTCAATATGAACACCTGAGAGTGATGTGTTAAATAAGATACTGTAACTTCTGCAGGTATCCACAGATGCACATAAATGCTGATGTTGGTAGACTTGATAGTGTAGATGAAGACTGACCACAGTGTGCCAGCAGTGCATTGTGAAACATCAGCAGAGCTTCGCGGACCTCATCAGGAACAGGGCACTCTTCATCCTCCGCACAGTTCTTGAAGTTCATGAGCATGTTGACCTACACATCAGGAAGAAAAAGTACAAGCATGTATGCACATTTACATTTTATTTTCTAAAGCCTAAAAAACTGATCTTAGTTTTGAAAAAAAAAATACAAACACATGAGGAAGTGATATTTGAGGAGTATAATCTGTCAAATGTCTGCATTTGTCTGGGTGTACCTGTTCCTGTGGTGGGGAGCGAAATTCACGGGTCTTGCGGGCAGTCTCGGCTGCACTCATGGTGAAGGCCAGCATAAGTTCATTGTAGCGCTGCCTCTGGTTGGACTGTATCTGGGTGACAAACTGGTCTGAGAAGGCAGTGATGGCTTCCACTCTGTGACGTAGCTCACAGTCACAGAAATACTGCAGTAGAGTACACATCTAAAGGACAAAAGCAAAGTGAAACACTAACACATCTTAAACAGTATCACTGGAAAGGAAAGTTTTTTTTTATATTATAAAAAGACCAGCCATACCTGCAATTTGACAGACTCTGGTAGCTTCATTTGGAAAAGTCCTTGCTCAAGGTGTTCTTCTTTATTCTCCTCTTTAATCTCTTTCTCTGTTTCCTCAGCTCCTTTTTCGCCATTTACTTGTTCTGTCTCGTCCACGTTTTCCTCACGTGGCATGATGGATTCCGTGTTCTCTAATTCTTCCTCTTCCTCCATTTCTTCTTCGTCCTCCTCTTCACCCAAGCCATCATCGTCAAATTCCTCTTCATCTTCCCCCAAGGCCTCCTGCTCTTCTTCCTTTACCACAGCTGCTTTTGGCACGACTTTTTGTTCCTTCACTTCCTTCAGCTTTGCATTCTCCTCAGCAGGCTCCTCTGCTTTTTTGCCACTGAAGACTGTGGGCTCAAGCATCTTCAGGATGTGTGTGACATCTTCATCGTCAAACACACCCATGATGAGGAGGGTACTGATGAGCTTCAGGATTGGAACAAAATGAAACTCAACACTGCCTCCGACAGGATCTCTCATGGCTTGACCTCCATCTTGCACAGCCTCAGTCAGCATGTTCAGGGCCTTGGTCTTTAGCACCTGTAAAGGAATGACTGGACTCAGTGTGTAGATGTCTGGATCTGTTCCCACAAACCCAATGGAGGAGAAATGGAGTTTGGGACGCAGACATGTAGTGAGGCCAACCCCGGGTAACGCATGCGATTTGTCAGTGTACAGAGTGATACTGCGTGTCTCGTCTGTCATTGGAACTATGAATTCCTTGTTGGTTCCCAGCCGGTTCCTCTTGGCAGACTCCAGGTGCATGCTGATCAGCAGGTCATAGAAGCCGCTCCTCATTGGTCCAGGCAGGTAGGTGTTCTCTATGGCGTAGAAGAGCTGGGATTCATCCACATGGCTGCAAAGAGCATGAGCCACACGGTTGTTTCCCAAAGCACACACTGAGCCATACAGCTTCAGAGTATGATAGTGGAACTTCAGCAAGTCCATACGTTCAGACAGCTCCAGGATGTCAATACACCTAGAGGATGCAAAGGGGTTAATTTTGCTGATAAAAAAGAAACACATTTTTGTAAAACAGCGCAACAGATAAATGCAGAGAAATGCAGCTCTGACCTGTTTTCCTCTGGGATGTGGAGGGCCATCATGGTGAGTGGCTCCTGACACTGCAGCCCCCAGCCCAGTCTCTCACTAACACGCCCTGTCTCTGGAGCCAGGAAGTGGTTGGGCATGCGACTCCAGATGACTGGGGTTAACATCTGGACATCCAGTCTGGGAGGGCACTGGGGGACAGGGTTCTTGCGTTCACTCCGGAACATGGCGGCTGAGATCGGCATAATGTTCTACCAAGACAAACAAAGGAAGTATTAGAGAATACAGTTACAAGAAGGTTGGTATGGGTAATTGTAGTCTTGATTTTGAGCAGTGGCGCAAATGTATTGCACTGATTCTTTGTGACTGACCTTGAGCTTGCCTAGTTCGAACTGAATCATATTCTGACTGGAAGGAAGGACAAAGACAGCTGGGAACAGTTTTGTGTTGGGCTCTACCTGCAAGAAGAGAACATAACATGGTTCCATTGAATAACCAAGACTTCATAAGGAACTGTGTGAATACCAGACTGAAGCTTATCTGACCTGGTAAAATGTGTTGATCTCTTTTCCATTGGCAGTGAAAGTCATGAGTCCTGTGTCCAAATCAATAAGACAGCCAATCACAAAATCCTCTTGACTGACTCGGGTCTGCTGGGAGCTGCTGAACTCCCCTCCCCATACCATGTAGCAGTTACTGCGTTTTATACTGAGGAAGAAAGAAACCAAAATTTATTGCATGTTTTATATGAAAACAAACCTTTTTTTTTTTGTTTTCTGTCAAGAGCAAGAGCAACATACCTGTCATGAATGTTGCCTTTATCATCACCTACAGTGACAGTTACATTTCTCACTTTGCTGATGTCAAAATGAAGGTCATACTGGTGATAGTCAGGTGTGATCCAGCCCACCCACACACCACTGGGCTCCTGCCCCGCAAACACTCGCACAGAATAATAGTACTGTTGAAGGAAGGTAGTGGGTGGGAAATAAACATCAGTACAGTTTTAGGTGAAGATGTTTCCGCACAAATGTTAAATTCATAACAGTGCTGACGGACAAGTTTGATATGAATTTGATATTGATATTGATTGATATTGAATTTTGGACATTTTATGTAATAACGATTTCACAAATAAGCAAAGTGTGCATGGATTTTATATGGTTATGAATTTGATAACCATTATAGATATAGTCATACTGTAGTGGTATTGAGGATGATGTCGATGTCATCCCTGTCATCTGGCACCACATCTTCCACTAAGCGGGGCATGGTGGGAACAATAGGGGGTGGATTTATTAATGCCGCCTTCTTAGCCTTGAAAAGGAATCTGTAAATAAAAGCAGCAAATACTCAATATATATGAAAATGTTAACACAGAATTAAAGCTGTAGCCTTCTCAAATCCCATACACGCCTTTTCAAGTCACCCTACAAGAGTCTATACGAACCCTTTCTTCTTGCTTTTCTCAGTTGAGGCATCCTTCTCATTCTCTCCATTTTTGATGGCAGGGATCTCTTTAGGTACAGAGGGTTCTTTCTTCTCCTCCTCCTGCTCTTTGCGAGTAGCCGACTTCTTGAGTATTTCAAAGTCAGAGTCTGGGTCCACCTCTACTACGTCATCCTCAGGGATGGTCATGGCACGAGTAAGAAGGGTGGTCCCTGCTGGGACTTTGAAGGTCTCATGAAACTCAACTGGCATGCTGAGTCTGAAGAATAGCAGATCTGTGTTGGCGTTCTGAGATCCGAATGTCTTGTGTGTCACTTTGAGACAAGGGGCACTTTCCACTGTCCCATCAACACGAGACACCTAGAGCATAAATGAAAGGAGGCCAGGTGGTGATATAGAACATATTAACTTATTCACAATGGGAACAAAGAAATATTTCACCAAAAACACTGCAACGTGTAATGCACAATACCTCCATGTGGGGATGATCAGTCGGTGCAGTGATGAATTGGGGAAGGCTCTTGCTGAACCACATGGTAATGTCTCTTTTCATGTTAATAGCAAAGGGTTCAAATCCCTCCTGCAGGCCACAGATGGTAAAGTAACGAAGACTGCTGACGTTCTGACCCAAGTTGATCCTGCCGACCTGGGACAGGCCCAGACTGCACACAGGTATAAAGCCTAGGGATGTTCAATACATGCATGAGTGTACATCAGAAACACGAACCCACCTGTGCTTACATCCAACATCTCAACCTGAGAACTTAATTTGTCATCAGTTGTTACTGTACTTACCCTCTCCTATCTCAATATCCTTAAAGGCCATCTCCGAACCTGAGTCACTGATCAACATTTCTCCATTTAGTGTAAACATGATGTTCATCTCTGTGAGGTCAATCATACAACCGACCACATCACCAGATTGCCACTGACGACCAAATGGCTCAGTTCCCACATGCCAACGTTGGGCCTAAAAAAAAAAGTTTATTCATTATTGAGTTTATTGTTACAGAGGCAACCTTCACAAGCACGTAAACTAGGTGGTGTTGCTCCCACCTTGAAGCCATTGAAGACATATGCCAGCTCATCTGCACCAAGTTCAGTGTCAGCACGAACACTGGGCCTGGCCCAGCCCACTCTCATCTCCCCGACTGTCACAGCCTCAAACTCAAAGTACCACTTTCCCTGTGTGACAGCATACGATTTCTCCGCTCTGAACACTCTGATCTTATCTCCACGGGAGCTGCCTGGTCCATGCCCACCTACATTAACAAAAACACAGTAATGAACACATAGAAAAGTTCTTGGGTTTGTTAAAACACCTGTAGCTTTAATAACAAATATTGTAGAACTACATAAAAAAAATGGGCAAATATTCCTGTCATCCAACTTGTAGATAGCAGTGCAAACTTACTGCCCTCCTGGTCAGGTGGTTCTATATTGTAACCATATCCAATGAGAGTGCGAACAGCTGCACAAACTGTGTCTCTGTTGGTCTTTTTGGTCTTTTCATCCAGTAGGTTGTAAGGAACGAGACGGGGATTGCGCTTGTTCATTATATCCTATATGAGAAATAATATCAAAAACAAAAAAAATGAAATAGAATAAACCCATCAAAACTACTCTACACTCTACACATGCTTATTGTCATTATCATAGAGACTTTTCCGTAAAAAGAATGGTGGTACCTGCACAATACTGTATGTCCAGCCCTGGCGAACCCGGTCTCTTGCCCACACATTGTGTCCGTTTTCCGCTAGTCTCTCCACCAGAGTGTTCTGATTAGGAGTCAGCTTGACATGGTTGAGGTCCAGAGGGGCTGGCTTATAACCGCTACTCTGCATGTAACTAATGAACAACGCGTTGTGATCAGAATAGGCACTGGAGACCATTTACAAGGGCATTAATAGCATGATGAAAGAGAAGAAATGTCACAAAATGAATTAAAATAAATGAATGCATGGCAGCTCACGTTTTGGGCATCTTGGTACTCTTCAGATTCTCCTCTGCTTTCTCATCTCCCATTCCTACATGACAGCCTAGTGCCAGCAGAGTCCTTTGAAATGAATCACACAAGGCATTAGAAATACAAAGACACGAAAACACAGTGTTGTTAATTAAGTGAAGGCACTGACTTACTTGAGTGTCTCTCCTGACATTGCTAAATTGTAGTTCTTCTCTGGTTCAGGTAGACTCTGGAAATCTACCAGGCAGGGGTGCAGCTTCTTGTTGTCGTCACGAAACTTGGCATAGATTTTAAAAGGTAAAGTGCAGAAATGTTTTTAAGGAAATTGTACACAACAACATTTTCTATGTGAAAGATGACCAACATTGAAAATACTCACTGCTCCATAGGTCCACCCTTGTTCAATGCGAGTAACAGCCCATAACTCATGGCTATTTTCAGCAAGCTTCTCTCGAATGCGCTCCAAATGAGGAGGAAGTACAATCTGAAAGAATAATAAAGTCAGTGCATTGGAAAAGATTAAGATAAAAAAATAAAAAATAATCAAAGGAATCGGATTTTACCTGTACAGTGTCCACAGGGCAAGGAGTGAAGGCTGTATGTGAGAGGGACTGAGTTGGACCCAACAGGTTGCGGATTCCATCAAAATCATGCTTATACTCCTTGATGGGCTCAATCCGCAAACGGTCCCTGGGCAGCACTGCTTCATAGCATGGAGCATAGCCTGGAGGCGGGAGGAACTTGAAATCCCCGTGACGTCCTCCGAGAAGAAATCGCAACCTTGCAGTTAAAGTGAACAATTTACATTAGTCTCACACATCAACTGCACTTAAAAAATAAATTCATAATACTTTATTTTTTAATTCACAATGTCCTACGTAACGCCTGCAGAGAAGCTGACAACAGGGAAGAACAGGCCGTCCAGGTTGAAGTTCTCAAACATGCCCTGAACAGGATGCCCATTGATGCGGAAGGAAATGCTGGGCACGCTCAGATCCAAACAGCAGCTGACCACGTCCTCCGCTGCCAGGATGTGCTGATTGGGCGTGGCAACATGACGCGGAACGCGCCCTGTGGATACATAGAGCAAATCAATTCATGTTTGCCAATATGCATGTAATCTTAAAGGTGTAGTGGGTAAGACTGAGAAGAGCTTCTGCCTCCAAAGCCCCTCCCAGCAGAGGAGGCTGTCAGGCACGCTCAGGCGAGGCCAGCAGGTTAACTTGTGTTAGCAAGTCAGCAGAATAAACATCTGCCGGGGCCGCTCTGTCCCGGTGTGACCCGGAGAGGGAGCCCCATATCTCTTTTTTCCAAGCTACACGTAATACAGCCTCTCATAGTCCTTCAGAATTAACGTCATGAACTATACTCTACATAGCCAGAAATGTTGTTTGTTTCTCAGCCATTGTGTTTGCAAAGCTCCTCCTGCAGCCCAGCAGCAAAGATATTGAGCTTGACTGAGTGAGAGCATGCGCAGGGTCACTGTGCTAGAGACTCCTACTCTGATTGGTTGTTGTCGTTCAGGCGTGGTGGATTTTTGCAAATACCACCAGGAGCACTAAAAGAGCCAGAGGAACCCAATTTTTTTAATCAGTCTCGTGTATTACTGCCAGGATATAGTGACAACTTACCTACTGCTCCTTCAAGGAGTTTAAATAAACTGTCCATATTTGTTTTGTGCTGGTCACAGGCATGCAAAAGACAACTTCTATGTCATTCCATGTTTACATTACCTGACCAAAGGTTAAGCCCGTCAAAACCGTAGGAGTAGAGGTCATCCCCGACCCCGTTGCCGCCCCAGCCTTCCCCTCCACCAGGGTAAGGACTGTAGCCCTCCGTCAGAGCCCAGCCCACACGCAGGTGATATGGCTGAGCTGTAAGGAACGGCACCACGTGGTCCACCATCACCTCAAAATACCACTTCTTATACTGAGTGGATCCTTCACAAGTTCCCAGGAAAATGTTAGGCCTCATGCTAAAGGAGGATTACAAAACAAAATACCTAACTCAGAACAGATGTTTAGATTACTGGGCTTCAGCAAAGAAGAAAGAGCACAAAGCATTTTCAACCTGTACCTGTAAGTGTGCTCATACAAATTGACCCACCTGGTTACATAATTGATAATGTTGGTTTGAAGTAGGAGGTCACGACCAGGAAGCAGATTCTCCGTGATGAGATTCTGATTTGACCTTACAGCCACCCCGTTACACACACACAGAGAACAGAGCACATCCAAGACCTGGCAAAAAAAGGGAGACAGATATCCATGAAGATTTTTCTGTTGCTGCCTTGTAGCTCGAGATTTTATATATTACAATATTTTACATTGAACTGCAATCAACTCAGGTTTTTCCAACATGCTCAGAAAATAGTGTTCCACGTTTCTGACCTTATGATTGCGTCCATGCTTATCCAGCAGAGAGATGATCGACTTGATGTGATTCTCCTGGATAATATTCAGCACCTCTGGACTCTCAATCAGAACACAATACAACACCTCCAGGATTCCTGTCAAACAAAGGTGACAATAGATAAATACAGAAACATTGCCAGTCCATGTTTATATGGTAAGGGGAAAAGCACCATACCATACACTATACACCACTGGAAACAAAATATAATGCAACTGAATGCAACACAACAATCTACAGCTTTTGTAGCAGGAATATTCTTTTAAATTGGCTCAAAATGTCACATGTTCTTGTTACAAAACATACATTGTACATTCAAATGAGCTTCTATTTGTCATAGTTACCTGAGGATGCCTCCAAACGATCCAATTTACTGACGAGCCAGTCAAGGTTATCACAGAACAGGGCACAGTTGGCACGATTACCTCTGATCAAAGAAGCTTCACAAAACAAGAGAAGCAGAACAGATTGTTAATGCATAGCATTCACAAACAAGAAAGGTGACTAGATATGGGGAACATAAATGACTAATCTAAAATCAAGATTCACATACCGAGCAGTTCATACAGTAAATTTACAATCTCCTTCCATGACTCTGCAGCTTCTTCCCCAGCATACTCTGAGAAGTGGGCTGCTGTGTTGTAGACATTGAGACGGTCAACACAGTCCAGGACAAGAGTAATCATTCCCTGTTAAAAACAATACAAAAACTTAAAGACAACTGAAACACAAACAATGAATGGAAATAAATCAACCAAACTAAATTTAAATGCAGGTGTTCAATTTCACGAATTGTCATTCCTCAGTAGATAGACCAACCTCTTCCTGGAAGAGGTTCTGTCTGTTCTTTAGGGAGCGAAGCTTAAACTGTTTGTCCTCATGCTCCAGCTCCTCCTCGGGGGGTCGGAAGTAGAAAATTAGGTCCTGCAGGGAGAGCACCACTGTGTCCATAGGCAGAGATGGGGGGTTGGCAGATTTGTTTTTCCCACTCAGAGCATCTAGACCTCTGGAGAAATGAAATACATGACATATAGGATGTATCTAAAAAAACAAAAACATGGCTATTAGACAAGATTTGAATAAAATATAAATGAAGTAGTGCTACTTGATGAACTGGTTGAAGAGGCCTGTTGTGCTGTAAATCATTCTGGCAGCTTGGGACTCTTCGGTCTGAGATCGAGCCACTGTGAGTGCATCATCCATGTGACCTTCTTTATGGAGTATGGCCTAAGAATTGAAGAAAGGTGCTCTTAAAAAACAAGTATATACTCAACACTCAGTACACCCTTAAATGTACACATGCTTAAATGTGCTCGAGTTGTTGTTTTTGCTCCAGCAATCATTTATATTTTGCTGACCATCTTAATGCATAATTCTGCTTTACCTTTCTCTTCAAGGGACCCAGGCGGGCAGATTTGGCATCAACAGCAGCATATGTAAGCCAGAGGCCAGATGAAACATGCTGTACGAAGCACATGGACTCTCCATACTTAATCTCAGGCGTGCCCATGCCTTCCACATCTCGCTTCTGGGTCACTTCAATTTTTTCCTGTGGGTTGAATAAAAAGTGTGTGTCTCCATTAAGGCTGGTACGAATCTATGTACCGCACAAAGGACCCTTTTAGCACAGTTGACTTTGCATGACACTGACCTTTGAAATTCTGAAGCAGAAGGCTGACATCTTTGAATTTGCCTTCTCCGGGTCCACTAACAGCAGTCCTTTCTCTTCATCCAGGCAAAGGTATCTGCCTGTTGTTATGTGACGTATCCGGAAAGACTGGCCCCATTTAATGTGACCTCCGCTCCAACTACCAAGAGGCGCAAATAAATGAGCATCAGCATACTGTAAAGTCAGTAGAAGTGCTTGATTGTAATACACATGTTAAATACAAGGAATCAAGACACTCACGCGATACGGAGTGGCTCAAGTCTCCATAAGGATCGAGCATGACTGCATACAGCCCCTCCTTCATAATGAGCAACTCTGAAAAGAACAACATGATGTGCAACATGCATCAGGAAAACTAAGGTTTATTTATTTCCCACCTTCCAGGCAGCCAAAAGTTTTAGTTTATGTCAGTACACTACGACAATTAACTTCCAGACACTTGAAACCTTCATATAGGTAACACAAATTATCTATTGGTACAGTGTTTAAATATCTGAAGGCATGAACAGCAATGAAAGATATTGGTCACCTGCGCTGGTCGTCCCCTTGGTCAGCTCCTGGCATTGCCAAACACTCATCCATGTGACCATGGAACAGCCTGAGCACATACCCTCCGGTCAGAAAACCTACAGGTAAAGAGTCATGTTGCTAAGAGAGAGTGGAGGTTTATGGACAAAAGATACTTTTTTTTTTAGCAACCACAAAATGACAGACCTTCAGCTAGCTCACATCCAGACATCACAGGAGTCATGGTCCACAGTGTTTGCATGAAGGAGGCGTCTACCATCAAGTCACCACTGGCGTAGGACAGATGCTGAGAAAAGTGCAGGTGGCTATATTGGTAAGATTAATTGACAACAAATCGCCAGTTATGTTGGAAGAAAAAAAAATCATGGTTACCAGGTATCGCTCTGAAGAAACGCTGACAAGAATGAGGTCATCTCCCACCCTGACCTTCTCGCCTTCAGACCTTTGCTTGGAGGCTGGATGGATGGTCCACCAGCAGGCCTCTCCTGTGACGGACAAATAGATTTAGAATACAGAAATCTACATCGGGCATGTGTGGGACATAATGGCCAGTAAAGTCCATAGCCCACCTGTGGAGTCTTCCTGCAAGCCCACGTCAAAAGCCAATTTGTCTGTCAGTGAACGCGACGTAGTCAGACAGCTCAAGTACTGCAGCATAAAGAGAGGAATAACAAGTTAGTGTTGTGAGATGTCATGCAGTCCAAACAATTTAGAGAATTATAGATTGCGAGGAGAAGAGCTGCTTAGAGGAGAGGACAGGATAGAGTAGCAGTGGCCACATAGTTAGATGTAAATATGCTCACCATGTTGGAGTGAGTGTGTTTCAGGAGGATGGCATGTCCGTAAAGCAGGGTTCGGTGACCGCCACCTTGTGACGACTGGGAGAAGGAAGTAGAGGCAGGTAGATGTAGAGTCAATTAAATGTACAAAGATTAAAGGTTATTATATTCAAAGTTGTCCCTTTGAAACCCCTTCACAGTGACAACTTTGTCTTGTTAATATCAAAACAACAGTAGGGCAAGTCTCCAGACTCCAAGCATGTCCTTAGAGCAATAGGTGGAAAAAAAAACATAGCCGTGTCTTATATTGTATAACCAAGCACGGTGGAAGTGATAGGAAACAAACTAAATTATCTCCCAACAGCCGAGGCACATGAGCAAAACAATAACCAAGTTGCACTAACCACAGAGAAAGGTTATTTAGAACATACAAAAACAACTACTATTTAAAATATGTTATTGTTATTATGTTAAGTGTTTTTCATTTTTATTGTCTATTGTTGTTATGTATTTATTGGATGTTAAAAAAGAAACATAGGCTAAACACAGATATTTACATTGACAGACAGGACATTTTCCAAAAGACAGAAAGAAAGAGCTTGAAGCTGAGGTTTATCTAAGGTGTTTGGCATGAATCAGTAGAGGTATTGTAAGCTAAGTTGATCTATGATAACACTAATGAGGTTGTGAAAGGTAGATGCAATGCAGTTATGACACAAACTTTCAGGCTGAAGCAGTGGACAGGAATTTCATGGGACAGTGACAGGGGAGGATGAGCAAACATACCCATTTGTCCAAATCGACAGCCTATGGTTGGCAAGTGGGAGAGCAAAGGAGCGTGATGCGTCAGGCCAGAAGAGAAACAAAGAGAGTTTCAGTTGTTGAATGATCAATACACTGCATTTGTTTATTATATCAGGGGTACATCCCATGGAAAAGAGAAACCTTTTAAACAAACAGCATTAATTCCCCCCTTATCGTGTCTTACCTCATCCACAGAAGAGTTGGACAGCATCTCCTGTAATGCCCGCACAGACAGGGACTGCTCCAAAATGAAGCAGCAGATAGCAAGGTCTGGAGGGACATTCTGAAACACAGGACAACCGTATAAACCGTGTAAACGTATTGAATAGTAGCAATTCAATTTTTTAAAGATATTAGATAAAAGGCATTAAACATGTCCTTTCACTACCTGAGCGTTTGAGGTGGTCTCAAGGAAACACAGACGATTCCCAAATCCTTCACACGACAGACACAGCTTGATCTGTTCCTTAAGAATGGATGCAGTGCACTGTAGCACCACCTGATCATCCTACAAGACAAAATAAATCCAAAGTGAAGAAGGAGGGCCATTTTTTTTTTTGCAGGAAAACATGGGGACAGAGCAAGAGGGACTGACATAAAACAAAGGTTCCCAGCCAGGATTATCAGAGCGAAACCTGGCATTTTGGGTTTTAGATAACTCTGAGGCAAAACAACCATTTAAGTAAAAAGAATTGTAATGAAAAACAAAACGAAATGCTCCACCAATTTAATTTACTTTTGCACCGCTCCCACTAGAGCTACAAAAGGCTTTTGACAACTTTATGCACATATGCTGTACTGTAGTACTCTCCAAGATCTAAAATCAAACTTAGAAATGTAAAATCGGTAGTTTTCCCCTTTAATGCATTCTGCAAAGCTTAGATTACATTGAGCCTCTTACATTTCATGGGTTAGCATATTAAATTTTCCATTCATGGTTTTGATACATACCATACTGTACTATATTTGTGAGGGGTAGCATTACAAGCTCAACTAATAAGAGGTGGCTTTGTACCTTGTAAATGGTGACCTGAAAACTGGTGCGCATGTGTTGGGAAAACAGTTTTGAAACGTTGAAACTTGAATTTCGAGAGGGTGAATCTTTATTTTGAATTTGTCCTGGCAATGTATTTCTCCATGCCTGTCACTGGCCCAGCTCTAATCTCCCCGCCTCTCTGGCTCCATGACACCAGCCACTCCCCTCCGGCTCTCTATTTCAGGCCGCTGCACCTGCTGTTCACACATCCCTTTCTGGAAAGCAACAGATGTTTAGGATTTGATGGCCAGGACAACAGTTGGCACGCATTGCACTGACTCAATAATGCAATTAGTCAGCTTGCTGAGGAGACGAATGTTCAAAAAATTCACTTTGGGTCACCTAAGCAGAAAAACGTCATGCTCAGCTGTTTGTGTTTTTATCTGCAAATGCATTCCCTAAATAAGGCACATGCCAGTAAGTAACTATTGTCATTTCAGTAAAAAAAAAGTTCAACATAGTTGTCAATTGTGTGGGTTAAATTGGGCTAAACTATTACGTAATTCCAGGTTTGAAGATTTGAACAACTTGTAGATGTCAGCTGCTTTTGACAATAAAACTAATATAATCAATGTTGGAACATAATGACAATATTGGAAAAAAAAAATGGAAATCTGTAAATTGCTATTTCTGAAATTATACAGTTATGTACAAAGTTAGTATTCTGTGGTGTGAGCACTCTACTGCACAGTGCAGCCACTGGCATAAACACATTCAAATGTACATCCATGGGAAATTTTGAGTGACCAATTTAGAATAGAAACACATGCAGGAAACTATGCAAACTCCAGGCAAAAAGGAGCAGAGCTGAGAACCAACTCAGGAATCTTCATTATACTGATAAAGTCGCAGTCTCAGCATGACCCACCTTGGATATGGTGGACTTTGTTTTCAAGTTAAAACCGCAGTACAGTGAAACAGGTCTGCCACTGTGAAACATGTTTTGTTTTTTTTTTGCTATATTATAGAGCTTAAGCATGAGTTTAAGATCATTTGTGTAACAGTTTGTGAGCCTGCTATGTTGTAAAGGGGGGTTGGTGCAGTATGTTTCCCCTTCATCAGGCTCATGTCCTGAACACAGACTACTCAAATATCCTATTTAATAATAACATGGAAAGACCTATCCTATAAAGACATAAAAATCAAGTTGGTAGTTTGCTAATAATTTCCTAAAATTCGAGCAAAACATGCATCTGAGAGTGCTGGCACCTCAAAGACGTTTCGGAATATTTACAACGCTCCCATAGCATATGACAGAAGTATTAAGTTTCTTGCACGTTCTGTTCCTAAGTTACTGTGTGCACATGAATGTGTCTACAGGCAGACATACCAACAGACTGGCACAGACAGACGGACTGGACGACAGACACCACTGTGACAACATGCAGCCGGGTGTTGATCGAAATTTTTTTTTGCCAGAAGATTTGCCATCTAAGATCTGCTATTTAAAAAATCTGACAAATGTTCTGAAACCCGCGGCTGATAATAAACATCGCTAGTGCTGCTGTATTGGTAAAGTTCCCACATGGACTGAAGTAAGCAGGTGCTGAAGTGGGCCAGGCTTTGAACCTGCTAATCCTCACACACTAAATATAGCTCAGATGAGTTCCACGGTGAATAGCAACTGACAGTAACTTTATGACACATTGTTGACATATTTTGCTTTAGTGCTGTGTTTCAAGCCATGAGACAATGTCAATTGAAAACATGTGTTTTTAGATATATGTGGTTGCTAAATTAAACATGTTAATAAAAAAAACACACATTTGAATGTGTTCATGCTCATCAAAATATTAAGTAAATATTAAACATTTTGTTAAGTAAAAAGACCGACTGCTATAATCAAATGGCTACAAGGAACTGATTTTCAAGTGGTACTCATAATGCAGTCTATAGATAATCTGTTTGGCTTAAACTAACATCAGGGTTAGAGTTACCAGGGTCTGAAGAAACTCAAGTGACAGTACGTGGAACATGCACAATAGCTGAGCATTAACGCTGACTATCCAAATAGAGAGTGTTACACACAGCAGACTCCTTGCAAGGCCACAATGCCCTTCTGCAGGGTTTGGCACAGAGATCTAAACAGGGAATCTGATAGCTCAGCGGTGAGTAATACAGTAAAAATAAAATGATTTAATGTAAATATCTTAGAAAAATTTTAACATTATCATATTAGAATATTAGAAAATGAATTAAATAAATATTTTAAAACTTCAATGTAGTAACAGAAAAAGTAATGAAACCTACCTAAGCAAGATATTTATATTGAAAATACATGTTACCTAAATTACAAATAGAACAAAGATCTGAGAATAAAATTGACACCCTGTGGATTCACCCGATACATCCATATTACATTTTGGTGTGGGACATGGACGTCATGCATAGTAAGTGATCAATTATGGTTTACAAATAGTTACATACAGATGTAAACAGCAGAGAATGAGTACTCTGCAAGAGATTACCCCCGTCTGTACCAGCCATTTATTTCCAATATTACATGATATTTGGGCAAAGAAGTCTCTAAGTAATCATCAATCAAACTATTTAAGTTTGGGACACTGCAATCTGTCAAATGTATTTTTTTCTACAAGTGTAGATGTAAATGGATGTTTATTCCTCTTGAGATAAAGGACTAACTTAAGTAACAAAGATCCTTGATACAAACAAAAATGACACATTTCCCAGTATACTTTGTTGTTTTCTATTTTCATTCTCTCCAAAAGCTGAACACAACAGGACCAAGTATTTAATCTGGAAGAGCATCAAGCAACATGGAGATACAGCATCAACAGGAAGCTGGATGAGTTTGTGGTCTCTTAGAATTTTTTTTTTCTGAAGCTTTACAACCATGTCAGCATTATTCTGCTGTTTATCTTCAACATACAAGCCAAGAAAAAAAAAACATCCACATCCCCATAAAACCACTATTACTAAAACTACCAATTATGTCATCAAATATTTGTCATCAAATGAGTCTAGCTGCCTCCAGTCTTGCTTCAGGATGGATCTGTTTGAGTTCACAAGTCTTGACTATACTGCCTCACACAACCTACTCATCGAAATCAGAACTGAGATCTGTCTTTCAGAGGATTTTCACTTTGAAGATTAAGCCATGAGCTTTTGTCCTTTGAAGCCATTGTAATATGTCAGTGTCTTAACTGTCACCTGGCACCAGAAGTTTTTCTTCTCTTTGACAGAACAGTAACATGTCAAGTAGCCGTCTGGATATAAATAGATAACAATGCCGACAAAACCAGCCACCTGTCCATGTCAATCTGTGCTCAGTCTATATAAAGAAAGTAACCCAACACAGAAAATGTTTGTCTATTATCTATTATGAAGCAACAATTCAACATGCAAAAGGCTTATTATTGTACAGTGCTGCCTGAATAAGTTTGCTAATAGTTGTCAACTACTTGAGAGGAAGCAGACAGCATCACTTACCGTACGCAGGAACTGAATCTCCTCCTCATCCGCTGCTTCTGCCATCCTCCCAAGGCATTAAAGACAAAACCTTGAGAGAAATGGGGGAAAAAAAAGGTTGTCTCTCAGTTCTGTAACTCCTGGTGCCTGTGTGCCCTCCGCATAAGGAAAGACACTGTTTGCTGGAGGTTTCTGAAGGGCAGTGTGTGTGCTGTGCCTCTCCCTGGCTGAGACTGATTGACTGTTCACTCCTGTTCATTACAACATCATGAAGAGGTGGAGCAAGCCCACAAAGCTGAGCCAGCTTTTCAGATCTTCCTCAGTTATGGAGCATTTTGTTTTGTGCCATGTTGTTACATTAGAAATAATTAAACTAAAAGTAGGATATAAGTGGCAACGCTCATAATGCCCAAATAATTGAAAAAAAAGGGCAGGTTTTATTAATATATTGAATTGACTTTTTTTTCCCTAGTGTGCAACTTCATCTTTATGAGTATGAATGTATCATTTTCTATTCTATTTTTTTCTATTCTATTTTATATGTATTATTTATTAACAATTTATTTAGATGTAATATCTATATTTCCATGTTAAATGTACTGTAACACGTCTAAACTAATCCATTAGATACTAGATGTTTTTTCTCTGTATAAAATGCATGTGTGTATGTAATTATCTAACCTTATATAAAAAAAAATCAAATGCTTATTAACTAAAGCTACCGAGCTCTACTTAAAGTTTCCTTACATCCCTGGAAACAGCAGCTCACCTCTAGGTTCGCCATTCTGTTAAGAGTACAGAAATCATTAAAAAAAATAACTTACAGGGAGGAACAGAAGCGTCAAAAAACAATAACATTAGACGTAGATACATGAATATCTCCTTCAGCTATGATGGGAGACTGAACGTGTCATTTATTATGCTCCTCTAAGGGCCCAACAGTACTATTAATAATGCAAAGTCCAATAAGTGCCGATTACATTGTTAAAAGAAACTAAGTTATAAAGTTTTGTGCATAGTTTGAGTTTTATTAACGTTAAATGACCGTGTGTACGTACTCATCCACTTCCTGCGGGGGGCAGCAAAACACGCGGGGGCGCCCGAGAGCCACGTCAGATGGCTTCAGTAGAAGAAGAAAAACGGTGCGTCGGTGAAATCCGTCCCCTCTTTCCAAAACACAAAGCCCTGTCAGGTAAGAGCATTAACAGTTTTTAAACCAGCTGTGTCACTTTGTCATAGTAATCACATTTACAGACGTGACGTACAGAAATGGTTGTGTTTGCGTTGGACCTTGAAGCAGGAAACCAGACGTTATCACGGGCTACTTTTGCTAACTTAGCTAGTAGCTTAGCTCGTTGAACGTTGGTGTTGATGTTTTGACATCGGTGAACGCTTCCTAATGTTGGTCGTGGCACTGAACTACCAGACTCTTGCAAAACTACAAACCCGGCGACGTTTGCAAATTGGACGACTGGAGGCAAACCCATTTGCAGTTTCAGATTACAACGTGTGACATGTGTCGTTCTGTGTGAAAGACATAGAGATTGGCACAGAGGAGAAGAATGGATGCCCTCACCCACATGCTTACAGACCCCCTTGATCCGAAAGAAGAAAACGACGGGCAAATCACGGAGGAATGCATGCTGGGGAACTGTAGAGTGAACCTTCCTGAGGACCTACTGGAAGACGTGAGTTATTTGGCACACTTTGTTTGATTGTTTACCGGAGTAAGACACAATGCAGATGATCGTTGTGTGTTTTTGTTTGCAACAGCCTGACATTTTCTTCTCTGTGATGAGCGAAAGCACCTGGAGTGAAGTACTGTCAGATTCCCAGAGGCAGCACCTTCGTCAGTTTTTGCCACAGTTTCCTGACAACAATGTTGCAGAGCAGGACAGCACCCTCGGTGACCTTTTCAACAACAAAAACTTTAGCTTTGGAAATCCCCTTCATCTTGCACAAAAACTGTTCCGAGGTGCGTCCTAGTAGTTATTTACCCTGCGGCACACCATTATTATATAATGCTGAGTGAATTTTTGCATCACTTTCTCATCATAACTCTTATTATCTCAAACCAGATGGTTACTTCAACCCTGAGGTGGTCAAGTACAGACAATTGTGTGGCAAGTCCCAGAGAAAGCAACAGTTGTACTCCCTACAGCAGTATTACCACAGACTGTTGAAGCAGATCCTCGTCTCCAGAAAGGTATTTTTGTTAAAGTTTGAAGTACAAGGCACATGGCCTCTTGCAGTTAGTCTTAATGTACCTTCTTGTTGTAGGAGCTGCTGGAGTTCGCAGTTCACAATGGTCTGGACTTTCCTCCAAAAAGAAAGTTAACAACCAAGACTCATGCTGAAATGCGGGAGCCAAGGGTGAGAAGAAGATTAAGCCGCATACTGAAGGAGATCAAAACTGAGTGTGGAGACAGCAATGCTTCATCTGATGATGATGGTCAGTCTGTTCTTTCGTAGTATTACTGTCACTAATACTATTTATTTCTAAAACATTTCTCTCATAAGAAGCTGCTGATGTAGACGGTAGTACAACAACCAATAGCACAATATGCAATGAAAAGATAGAAAAAAATTCAAAAATAGATTCAAACTTTAATTAAAAACATTACAAGATTATCTGTGTGAAATTCAAGTGCACCAGGGCAAATACAACTGACCATACCAGTGCTTTTGTATGTCTTATTATTATTATTATTATTATTATGTCATATGCCTGTAGACATATCATTATGGACTCCGGCACCACAGTCACCTTCCTCTCCGACACCCACTGTCCCGCTCAGAGTTCTTCCAAGCCTCTCCACCCAAGACATGAAGACTACTGGTCAGTGATTTCTGCAGTATCCAGATGATGTTCCTAAAATGTTTGAGCTCAGCAAATATAATGTTTAAGGACATTGTATTTCTTCACAGAAAAAATAGAACTAGGGGAGCGGGACTTGAAAGCCATGCTGCTAAACCATCGGGAGAAGAGGAAGCGACAGCCAGTAAGTGGCGTCAGGAGAAAAAACACATGGTTTAGTCTTGATTTGTACAGTATGTCACTAATGATTGATTTAATCAGGAGCATCCAGACTTGATGACCTCTGATATCCACCTTGGAGACATACTTTCAAGAGCAAATATTGGTCGGAAGGGGACTGTGCGTGAGTAAACAGATTTAAAAAGTAATTATAAGTCTTAAGTCAAAGCCTTCCTTTCATTGATAGACACAGTTAATGTGTTTCTTTTTCTGTTTTCTTCCAGCACTTTTTGATCTGTCTCTGCCTAAGAGGAAGATAAAAGATGAGAGAAGGAAGAAGAAAATTAGGACAATAAAAGTGGAATCTGAGGATCCCTGTGAAACTCTTACCCCTTCAGACACCCAATCAGCTCCACCAGCGAACATCATCAACTCCCTGCCGGACACACCGTCTACTCCACTGCACAACATCAAGGAGGAGTGAGTCTAGATCCACGCCAGTGTCAAAAATATTATTATTAATATATACAGTATTCATTGTGTATCATGTTATCTAAGACTAATGTAAAAAACCTAATTCTTGCAGAATTGTGGAGGAGTCTCAGAGCAGCCCGGTTACAGTTGAGGAAATAGCTGTCAGCTTCTTCAGCTTGTTGGAGAGCATCTTAAGGGCAGAAAACCTTGCCAGCACTTCATTGGTACGTAATCATTACAGAGTCTCATATATATATATATAATACAGTAAATATAATATACACAGTTCTAACTAAACATTAATGCCTTCATTTTGATCTCTCAGTTCGAGGAGAAAGTTCAAATATGGCAGTCCTCTCCAGCCAGCTCCCTCAACGTGTGGTTTTCATCTGTCCCATGCTGGTCCGACTTGGTTCTTCAAGCCCTGCAGTTTCTTGCAGGAGAGACTAAAGGTAAGTAGCAGCGGTCACCCACACTGAAATGGTCCGACTGTAATTTCCAGCCCATGTTACTCATGTAACATGTACTCTCTTATGTTTGTTAATCAGATGGCATGATGGCACTCCCCAGTGGCTTTTCTCCATTTGTGGAATTTGCTGATGAATTCCAGCAGTGGAGGTGGATCGGTAAGAGGGAGCTATTGAAATTCCTGAGTAATGCAGTTCTTGATATTCAGACCGATTGTATTCTTGAAAATTAAAGTCGAGCCCTTATCTTAGGCCCCACTCAGGATACAGAGAAGGATCTCAGTGCACTCTGTCAGCTGTGGTTGGACTCCAAAGATTTAGTTGTCAAGGTAGTTTCAACAGTGACTCTAGAGTTTGTACTATATTATGCTACTATATTTATGTTTACCACTGTTTAATTTGTGATAAAATATAAACAGGCTTCTTTGTCATCCACAGACGGAAAATGAAGATATGTTAGAGATTACGTCTCCCACACCAAGAGTGTAAGATTCAGTGATTCACAAAGCATTGCAAACATGACATAATTGCTGCAATTTATTTGATCATTTGATCGACTGGAAATTGATTGATTGTCTTATTGTGTGTCTTAACTTGCTTTTGTGTATTTTAAATAGCAAATAATTAATTGCTCTACATTAACACATTGAAGTCAATTTAGTTGCACTATCACAGCTTTTGAAGTTAACAGTGTAATATCTCTAACCATGCAGTTCAACTGATTATGTGGTGCGGCCCAGCACTGGAGATGAGAGACAAGTGTTTCAAATCCAGGTTTGTTTCTGCTGCTGGAATATGTTCCTTATTTGTGGCATTTACCCTATTTTGCCTGGACATGAACTCTCTAACCCAACATACTTTTTGTGTGTTTATTAGGAGCAGCAGCGATACAACCAGCCACATAAAGCCTTCACCTTTAGGATGCATGGCTTTGAATCTGTGGTGGGGCCTGTCAAAGGGGTGTTCGATAAGGAGATGTCTCTCAACAAAGCCAGGGAGCACACACTGCTCCGCTCAGACCGACCACCATACGTCACTATTCTCTCTCTGGGTTAGACCTTCTGTTTTTACTCTTGACTCTGTTGGCAGTCTGTGGGGAACCTTTGCTTTAAGTGTGTGCAAAGGAAACCCATCGCACCATACCGACTTCTACCTCTCTTTCTTCCGTAGTGCGGGATGCAGCAGCCCGGTTGCCGAATGGAGAAGGAACAAGGGCAGAGATCTGTGAACTGTTAAAAGACTCGCAGTTTCTTGCTCCGGATGTCACTAGTGCACAGGTGTGATTGTATTTTGCATTTTTTCTCCTCAAGTCCTTCAGCTTTCTCTGGTAGAGTAATTCAGTTTTGGGTTTGCCTTACAATTGCCTGTGTAAGAGCCACTTTCCAGAGGCAGATGCTGCTTTGTCGTTGTCTTATGTTGATATTTCCTGTGAGTAAGGAGCTTTCTTTGCCATTTAGGTGAACACTGTTGTCAGTGGGGCTCTGGACAGACTTCACTATGAGAAAGACCCCTGTGTGAAGTATGACATCGGCCGCAAACTCTGGATTTATCTGCACCGCAGTCGTAGTCAAGAGGAGTTTGGTAAGCAACCATGTGCTTGATGTTATGGTTTAGCTGTCCGCTCTTCTCAAAATCTTTAATCTTGTGTTTTCTGTGTGGAGGCAATAAGGAGCTGTTTGTTTAGTTTGATTAGCTACTATTATCTGAACAGAAGATTTACTTCATTTCATGTAGATTTGCTTGACTCATATAATTTTAAGAATTGGTGTTTTTTTTTTAAACCACAATGTTTAGAATTTGTGTATTCATCCTTCAATGGCCATCACTGATGATTGCACTCACATGTAAATAAGCAAAGTGTCTCATAACATATGCTCTCCGTCTTTAAGATCGCTGTGAATGTGAATGCAGTGATGTTAATTCTCATGTGTTTTTGTTTTTCTCCCATCCAGAGAGGATCCACCAGGCTCAAGCTGCTGCTGCAAAAGCAAGAAAAGCCCTACAGCAGAAACCTAAACCTGCATCCAAGCCTGTGAGTACACTGCCTCCATTTTACTGCTCGGATTTCTATTAAGCTTTTTTACTTTGTGGAAAACACTGGTGAAACTGTGCTACTGTTGTGGAAGGTCTTGTTTTGCCACTTGTTTTTTTTTTTCAAGTTGTTGTTTATCAGAGTCTGAGAACATTTTAGCTGCTGTTACGAATCTCAAGCCCCGTTCATGTTTTAGAAGTCTGGAAGTAAAGACGGAGGCAGTAAAACCCCTGGATGTCTGGAGGTAGGACAAGACATAGGCTCCAATCCCATGTCACCAACCCCTACAACACCGACCATAACCACGCCTGGAACCCCTAAGTCTCCCATACCCTGCACAGTCACCACGCCAACAAAGGCTGGAGTCCCGGATACAATCAAATCCAGCCCAGGGTCAGTATGACACAAATTTTTTCTTATGTTCTAATATTGTACAACACATACAACCATGTTTCATCTGTGTAATTTGTAATAGACTCTTCTCTTATCTATTGCTCCTGCCCTTTGTCGCTCTCCCAGTGTTCTTCTTGTGTCCCCTCCCTCGTTGCCCCAGTTGGGAGCCATCTTACCCAGCAGTCAGGCCGGTCCACCGGCCTCACAGACCGTCACATCCCAGCACACGGCTCGGATCGTGAGTCACCTGGCGGCAGGCTCCCTCCCTCAGGTACGGGTTGTTTCGGCTCAGCCTGGTCTGGGTTCTTCGGCAGGAAGTCAGCAGGCCACACTGGTACATCAGACCCCTCACCAGATCAGGATGCCGGTGTCAGTGGCAGCCAAAGGCATTTCACAGGTAACCACACACAGAGCTGTATTTGTTGGTTTGCATATTGCAAATGTGTAATTAATTCTGTATGTGTTTATTGTGTATATCAATAGGCAGTGGTTTCTGTGCCTCTGAGGAGTCAGTCTGGTAGTAGTCCAGTCCAGGTGCCGACCACCCTGTCTATGTCTGCTGTAGCTATGGCCAAATCTCAGACTGGATCACCTGGTAGCCCGGCTAACAACCCTGCTCCCCCTGCTATGCTGCAAGGAGTCGCTAGTCAGAATATCAAACAGGTGAACCAGTTTATTTAACTGGGATATTTGGTCAGTAAGGTCGACTACTAGTAGGGCCTTTTCTAATCAGTCTTGAATTGCAAGAATGTAATTGCACAGATTACAAACGTGGGGAGGGGGCTATGCCCTCAAACTACAAGGTGCTATTTACAGGTAGATAAACAAATTTCACTCAATGCCAAATGCCAATGAACGGTTATAGCATAAAACGAAATACTTACTCCACTACCCGCCCACCCCCTATGGTATCGGAGTACAAGTGCACAAATGAGTCTTTCAGTTCAATTTAGTCTAGTCTACGTCCTGCATGGGAAATTTGGCTTTTTCTGGTTTCAACCGAAAAGGTTTTCAGGTTGTGGAGTTGAGTGAAAAATATATATCAAATGTAATTTGCCACGTTCAATATCACAAGATTTATCTGTTGGTATGTTACTTTTTTTTTTTTTTCTTTAAAGGTGTCCATCACAGGCCAATTGGGAATGAAAACTCAAGGTGGAGCAGGAATTCCGATAACGGCTACAAACCTGCGCATCCAGGGTAAAGATGTTCTACGTCTTCCACCGTCCTCGATCACCACAGACGCCAAAGGCCAGACCGTGCTGCGGATCACCCCAGACATGATGGCAACTCTTGCCAAATCCCCAGTCGCAACCGTCAAACTTACCCCTGACTTCCTGGGCACTGCCACCACAGGCAGCAAGAGCATCTCAGCCACCCTCCATGTGACGCCGACGCACCCTTCGCCTTCCTCTGTTTCTAGTGCTACATCCTGTACAGGGGAAGTACAAACCACCAAGGCAGGCCCTATTGCCTCCACCTTGTTGAAGGCTGCAGGAGACACCATACGTCTGATGCCCACGTTGGCCGTCACTGTGGGCGACCAAAAATCTAGGACCTTCTCCACCGTCACCTCCCCTGACAAGAGTGGCGCCACCATTCGGATAATGCCGGGCCTCGGTGTTATTCCACAGAAACAGGGTCAGACCATCACAATGACTACCACCACCGGCGGCAAACCGCTCACAGCGTCCACATGTGCTAATGTAGTGACCATGGCTGCCAGTGTTGTGGCTGGTGCTAAGGGGATCACTGTGGCTCCTGGAGTCTCAGGCTCACCTTTGACGCTAGGAACAGCTACAGCCACTGTGCGGCAGGTCCCCGCTACAGTGGTTACTACACAAACAGTAAGAGAATTATTCAATTCCTTTTCATATTTTAAGGAAATTGCAAGTTTTTTTCATGTAGTTTTGACCATGATTCCCATCTAAGGATGTATGCAGTTAAATATGATTATTGCCATTGTACACAGATAATCTTAATATTTAATATTTTAAGAATTTTTACTTTCAAACAATTTTAGTCAGGAGGTACATGTAAGAAGCTGCATGGCCTCTAGGGGTCACTGTTGGGTTGTTAGACTCCTTTCACTTTGTTGGTTCCTGTGGGAACATTATGTTGCATGTGCTCCTTCAATATCCAGCTGACACAATGTAATATGTGATAACATATGTTACTACACTACACACACATCTCTTACATTACAGAAAATGTCAGTAACATTGTACAAACAATTGTTTTTCCGGTCACCAGCAGTCACAGTTTCCCAAAGAAAAAAGGAAAATTAAATGTGTTCATAAGTGGCCATTTGAGTTGCAGACGGATGCCAAGTGTGTAAGCTGGCTACAACACAAATTGAATTTAGGTATCTAAATGCAAGTTATTAGGTTTAACGTGAACTTTGATTTACAACTACTTGATGCTTCCTCCCAAATGCCTCTCTGAATAGTTCATTTATTGATTTGCATAGTTTTCTCCAGAGAGAGTCGGAATTGATTAATGAGGAACTCACAAGCTTTTTCCTCATTTTCTCCAAACACTGAGTCTACTTCCACTTATTACATCAATAGGACAATTGCGGTACTCAAATGACTGCAGCTCTGATGTGTGCATAGAGCCCTTCTGCAATGTTTATTTAAGAAAATGTCCTCAAACAGGTCTCTGTACGTAACCACATCCTCTGAAAGTCTCAAGAACAACACTAACTAACTTTTGACAACACCATAGGGGAAGCTACCTGCACGGATAACTGTGCCACTCTCGGTCCTCAACCAACCACTGAAGAGCAAGAGTGTTGTGACCACACCACTTGTGAAAGGAAGTCTTAACACAAAGTAAGTCTCATCATCCGCACCGTTATTCCTTTTGTTTACTCTGTTTTTCTTCCAGGGTCCTTCCCCACAGCTGTAAGTTGGGCTGGTAGACTTGATGAGTTTGTCAATTCCCTCTCTTTTCTGAGCAGTATCAGCAGTCTCGGCAGAAACATCATCCTGACCACCATGCCTGCTGGCACAAAGCTGATCGCAGGGAACAAACCAGTCAGCTTTGTCACAGCACAGCAGTTTCAGCAGCTTCAGCAGCAAGGACAGGCCACACAGGTGAGCTTATATTATTTTGTGATCATACAAGGCACAGCTATATAACTAAATGGATTGTAACTAGCCACCAAAACCTACAAAAATCTCCTGCTTTATGGTCAACTTTAACACACATAGCATTTAAGGCCATCTCTCTTCCTTTTAGGTTCGCATCCAGACGGTTCAGGCGCAGCAGCTCCAGCAGCACATGGCGACAGGCTCCCCAAAATCTGTTTCCACAGTTGTAGTCACAACAGCACCTTCGCCCAAATGTGCACCCGACCCCCCGCCTCCACCTCAATAATGATCGTATCCCGTCAACCAGCAATGAATCGTAGGTCCGGTGAACAATATACTTGCCTACACTTGGTTGTTGGAGTACTTTTTTGTTCTCACGCTTTTTGAGCTTCTTTTGACTTGTTTCTACTCTTTTATTTCTTTTCAATATGGATAATACCCACAAAAGCCAGAAACATTGTTCTTCTGTGTAAGTGCTATGGGCTTGTGTTCAGATTTACACTTTGTATGTTGGAGGGTTTTGTTCTCTGCAGAGTTAACCAGTGTGTTGAAATTCCTCTCCTTTCCTGAATTTTATTCTTCACATTGTTATAGCCAAAATATAATGTAAAACAGCTCATCAGGCTGTTGACAGCAGTCTTTCCATTCATATTAAACTACTAATTGAAATTTCTATATGACTGTCTATAAGATGTTCTTTGTAACTTCTTTAAATGTTTGATGAAATGCAATATTATCAAGGGTGAAGTGACTTATTTGAATGTTGTGTGTTGTTGATTTTTGTTTTAATACATTATTAGTTCTCTTATCAGGTGTTTTTATTTAATTTAAATAGCATGCAACACATTCGAGCCACACATTTCAGTTCACGTAACTTGTGCTTTGATGTTTATAAAATACTGAAACAGACCATAATTACAGATCATATTTGAACAGATTTCTGGTTGGTTTGTTTTTTGTTTTTGGGTTGTTGTTTTTTTTTTTTTTTACAAAAAATCTGAATTACATTGTGCAAAATGGCAGACTTGGTCTTAGACACACCATCAACATAGAATATGAAATCAAAAGTAAGTAAAATAAACATGCATTCACTCTTCATCCGACTCTTCAAGCAAAGCTTTCTGGGAGCTTGTTTTGGACGATGTATTTCGCATTCCGATCTCTATGTCCCGTCCCCTTCCCGAGAATCGATTCACTGTGCTATTAGAAACAAGGAAAAAAGGATTTAGGAAACACATGAACAATATAAAGAGTACAAACCCACACTGTCCCAGCCTACTCAAAGTTAACAAATTGTGTTAAAGTGTTCCGACAAGCAGTCATTTGCAAACCAAAGTCCTCAGCTTTGACCACTATTGGTGCTGAAGAGCAGTTTTTAATTGTAAGTGTGCATCTCATTTTCTACCAGCGTGTGCAAGAGGAGGCACACATATGTATGAGGGTAATGTGATACACATTTCTGCTGACTAGTAATGACCAAGTAAAAAAAGAAATACGGGTGTAAAGAATGCAGGTTTCAAAACAAGTGCTTTGCAAATATCTGTAAGGCCTAGTAAACTCTTGAACACTCACTCCACACATTTAGTAGGCCTTAAATTTACAGTGTAGCTTGGTGAGAAATGTTGAATGTAAACAAAACCATGTTAACTATAAAAACTTCACAGGGTGCCTTAAAGATTCAGAGATCAGAATGAAACTCAAAAAGTCCTGCTATTTTCTGTTCAAAGTCAACACTTAAGTTTGAATCATTAATCGATTTGTCTATTTGTTAGTTTATGTCTTGCATGCTCGCAGTATATGCCATATGAATATAATTTAATTTTTCTTTGATTGGATTCCAAATGTTTATTATATGTTTACCCTGTTCTGTGTAAACCTATATCTATGGAACATTCAATAACCATTGATTTTAGTTTTTAAACATGAATAGGTGCAGTAAAGGATGGGATACTTACGACCAAACCACAGAGGAGATGCAGGCGACTAACAGCAGGGCCACAGCTAAATGCCAGCAGAAGCACATTGTGATGAACATGACGTTGTCATGCAGCTCCAAGTCCCACTGTGGCCCGCTTAATGGGTAAAGTACAAATCCAATCTGAAATGACAAATATTTTGATGAAGGCGCCAACTGCCTAGCAAAATATTCTGTTATATCTTTAAGTACTTAGAAAAACAGACACTGTGTTTGAAAAGGAGACAGATCTGAGGTTGTACAGAAATGAGTGAAATCTATTGGTTGTCTCATTTTGCTAATCACCTGGTAGAACCATGAGCCCTGCAGGATGAACAGGCACGCCCTGAAGAGCTCCAAAATAATGTTGTCTCTTATGAACACCTCCAACATGGTGCTGGCCGATCCACTAAACACAGCCACTAACAGCAGGGAGTGGATGTGAGCATCCAAGAGGGGCCGACTGTGCACATGGTAATAAAACAGAAACCCTGGGCGACAAGGGAGAGTCAGACACAAAACATGGCTCAAATACACATCAGAGGACATATTTGTGTATTACAGCAACAGAAACCCAGCTTCCTTTAGAGCTTACCTTCAACAAACAGAGCCAAAGACAGAGCAAGGCGGTCAACACCAGCTGGCACCAGATTTGACATAGTACTGGCAACCAATGCTATTCCAGAGATCCCAAAGAACAGATACATTGTGCCGTGCTGCCAGTTCATCAGCTTGACCCATGAATTGTTCTCTCTGTCGTAGAGGTGGGCATGTGGTCCGTCCACCACAAACTGTTCAATCATGATACCTGGGACAGGACAACATCAGGCACATTATGTTTGTTCAAGAACAGGTTTTAGAGAGTTTAGGCGTGCTGATGGTTTAAAAGGGGGAAACTGACCAACAAACGAAGCAAATATTTGAAATCCTCCTTCGATGTAGTCCATTCTTTTAAAAAAAGGCGGCATAACCTGTCTTCCTTTAGGCTGATTTTTCCTCCAGTAGTGTTGGAGAATGTGTTTCACTGTTAGCCAAAAGCCATAGAACAGGAAAAAAGAGCCAGGAATGGCATGTCCTCCGAAGTTGGCCATCGTTAGGCCTGAAAACTAAAGAAATATGCTTTAATCAATGACATACATTTGAGGGAAGCACACTGTTAATTATTTTTAGCTCAATGCTCTTATTCCGTAGAATGTGAAAGGACTCAACTTTGAGGTTAAAGTACAAGTTCATAGCTTTATTTTATGGTGGTTTGAGCCATGTAATGATATCAAGCCATAGAGTGTCAATTTAAGTAAAAATGAAATGATAATCTTGTTATTTTAGTTTTTTGTTAAATGTTTTGTCTAATTGTGCTTGCATTGTGTAACCGTCGTTGAGGACCCCCTTGAAAAGTATTTAGTACATCTCAATGGGTTATTCCTAATAAAGAATTTCCAAAATATCCACAATCATGGGATGGTAGCTTGCTTGCATATAAAAGTTATTGCAAGTTTAATATAGCTACATAACTGGTTCCTGAAGATAGTGGAATTCAAATACTTATGAAAAGCATTAACAACGGCTGGAGTCAATTGTAAGATGAGAGTGAGAAAACATCTGTCTTTTATCTATGCATACAATGGAAATAAGGAATCACTGATTACTTTGAACCTTTATCTGAACAGGGCAGGTTGGTAGAGTAAGCCCTTTGGTCCGAGAGCTGCTCATTTGTCTTGTAAAAATGAAATTCAAATCAAACAGGGCTGTTTAGTAAATTAACATGTTGGCCTCCACTCTTTAAAAAACAAAAAACTAAATCTACTTGTATCTCAGTCTTAGCAATATTGGTTGTTATAAGTAAAGTGTTACTGATAAAATATGGAAAGCTGAACAAAAACAAAAAAGCTGAGCAACAAAATTAAAATTACACATATCCTTTTAGTTAGGGCATTTTCAATGCTTTTCAGTTGACCATTTGTAACTTCTTGTTTTCCTCAGTTTCTGTGGGCATAAGGCACGGGTGTGTTTAGGATCTGCATGTTCAGTTAGACAAGTTTTTCTTGACTAGTCTTGTATGACGTGAAGAGTCCACACGTTGCTTCCTTCAACACTTAAACAGTCTGAGACATTTTCACATAAATTATCAAGAGGCAGGTAGTTTACAGCCAAGAGACTGATTGTAACAACAACCAAAAAATGTTTCTGCTCACGAAAACATAGGTAAACTGTAAGCAGAGCCTCTGCAGATACTAGCCTTTCCTACCACAGTTATAATAGGTGGCTAACAGAATGTACATACCTGATTCTCTGCAGCTAATTCCTAAAGGCTCTGGGTTTTTTTTGGAAATCTGTGAATCTTGGCAGCTGTCAGGGTGAGAGCACTCTGGTCTGTGTAAACTGCACACACCTGTGATCTGCACCTCTAACCTGTACTGACATCATCATATAGCCCCACCCATCAATTTCATTAGCTTCTGTGACCAGGGGACATCCCCCTGGGAGACGGCTTTCACATTCAGGCAGGAAAACAATACCTGACTAAAAAAAAAAAAGATGTTCTTGGCACGTGTCCTTGTCACCTTATTGTTGAGATTTTTTTTTTTTTTTTTTTTTTTGTGAAAATACAATGTAGAGCAAATACATTTAAAGCCAGCAAACTGTTGGTTTTAATACCTCAAACTTAAGCCTTAAGAGCACAAAAGACAGGTAGAGATAGCTTAGCTGTACAATTGAGTTAATATAGTTAATATATAAGCTACACACTGTATGCACAAGGACAGGCAGCAGCATTGGCCTGTTCAAATGAACTTTGCACCCATTTTCAATAAATCTTTATTGCCGTCATTATCATGTTCATATGATGATCATGTTATTCATTTTTACTTTAATTACAAAAACTGAATGTTGTAAAAAAAGGTTTTCACATTGTACTTGCCTTTAACGCTTACATTTAATTCACACATTAAAATAACTAAACTGTTTATGTGTAGACATTTGTCTTGTACATGCTGGGGTTATAATATTACGCAGAATAATTTCTTCTCTCGAAACGGGTTCTCAGAAGAAGGTACTGGTGTCACCAGTGGGTCCTCTTTGGCATGAGTTTCACAGTAGGCCATCAGATCTGCTGCTGCTTTGGATACCTGTGTGTATTTGTGTCAAAAGGTGGAGGGGAAGAGGATGAAAAACATTTTAAATTCCTTATTTATTTTTACCATTGATTAAAACACCCAAATAAAACCTTTCTTCCTGCATCAATCAAAAGTGATTAACTGATGTAAGTTATGGAAAGAAGGCAATTTTATTAGATTAGAGGAGTTGGACTGTTTCACCTTGACTGCTTTTCAACAAGTTAAAGTTTGAATAAATTGATCTAAATACACATGAAAGTGAACACACATAAGTTTGTCACACACATAAGTGAAAAGAGCATTTTTCATTCATTCATTAATAATCTATAATAATCTATAGCAAGACACAAGACGTGTTGCCATACTTACGATACGATTTCAAAACGTTTCCATTATTATTGGCTGTGTAGATCCATAATGTGCTGACTCACCATCATCCTCTCTATGTTGACCTCCAGTTTCAACTGTTCTACCGTCTTTCGAGCGTCTGCAATTTTGGCCATGTTGTTGGACATCCTGCTCCTTTCCCGCTGAAGTCAGCCAGCCTGCAGAGAACCATCAAATGTCGAATTATCAGACAAGAAAAAATAGTATGCATCACTGACAGAGAATGCAAGCGCGTGACAAGTTATTGCCGGTGTCTGTGCCATGGTTAGAGTCTGTTTCAATTTGCTCGTTAATTCTGCTCCCTGGGTCTCAGCTGCAAGTGGCACAGGGAGGGTCTCAAAGGAGGAGGGCAGGGCAGGGGAGGCAGAGCAGCTTCCCCAGGGGAGGGCATCCGCTGGCTGAGAATGTAAATACACCTAACATTAACATTACCTTGTTGCTCTTTCCGAATACATAAACTGCAGATGTAGAGAGTTGCTGTTAATGCTTTTAATCTCCCCACTGTTGTTTTCTACACAGCTGCATAGACTAATGCAAGAGATCAATCTTGCTGAGCCTCTTAGGGAGCAGTAAGCGAAAAGCATCATTAGTCAACAACAAATGACTCCATTTATTTTGTTAGTATCTATGAGTGTGAAATTAATATTCTTCAATATAGGGTTAGTATTCTGTCAATCCAAATCATTTCTACATTCTAATATAACTCATAATGCTGCTGCCGATATAAGCACACATGCAGATATATGTAGAGATAAATGGTCTGATATGAGCTGTTTCTAATAATCTTTACAAAAGCAGATTCAAAACAATAACTGTACAATTTCTTAACATCGATCCTAACTCATAATAATTCACAACATCACTCACCACAAGACCAACAGCAACCGTTGGGCTCCTGGAGTGAAAGTCCGCTTGTCTTCAGCAGGGTCCTCTTCACCAACTTACAGTAACAAATGAAGTGACATTCATGGCAAAGATGAGGAGGAAGACTTCAATAGGTTCCCTCCTTCAAATAATTAGCTGTGGTTCTGCCCCCAGGATGGGCTCAGTGCAGCAGTTAAAGGCAACATGTGGTGTGACCTTCATCTCTTGAGCCCCCATCATTCGCTTACCTGGGATAATACAGGAGCTTGTGCACCGAGGTGGAACATTAAAAAGAGTTTTTAAAAAAGAGCCTCAATAGGAATTAGCGTTAAATAACTAACAGTGTATTAAATATAAAGACAGGAAAACCTGTTTTCTCATAACACCTGACAGCAAAGTGAAAAAACATTAGACTATAATGAGGAAGCTCTCAAGAGAATAAGCTAGGTTGTTTTTCATTTCCAATTAATTTTCCTTTTTGTAATTCATGTCAAATCTCTAATAATTATATATATATATATATATATATATATATATATATATATATATATTTCCCAAGTGCATTCATTTAAGGCACATTGGGCTTGTTTTATGACAGGAACACTCAGCAGTAATAAATCAGTAGCCTATTTATAACAAGTTTATTATGTGGAACATTACAATTCAAAATAAAACTCCTCCAAAAGTCATCAACATAAATTTTTGTTTCATGTGCTTTTAAACTGTAACAAATTATTTTGCCTTCAGCAGTTCGACAGAATTAGCAGATTTTGGACAATTACTGTGATTCCTTGCTGTGAAAAAACAGTGAGTCTCTACAAAGGGACAGACACATGTTGCACATCAGCAAGGTCTGACACAAAAAGGAAACTCTTGGGTTCTGATGGCGCTTCTTTTTTTAACATGTTTTTTTGTTTTTTTATTATTTTAGCTGTAGGTCCGATGTCACCTTTGGGTGTTTCTCTGACAAAGTTACATGAAGCGTTGTGCAGATTAACCGTATAACACTAGAAAAGCAATGATGCACAATGATTCACAGGTAAGATGCTAATTTGTTTCAAGAGGATATTATCAAGCTTCAAATACGTAGTTTAAGAGCCTAGTTCTTTCCTCCAACAAATACACAAGAACACTGGATAACACGCAATATATCCCATAGTAAGTTTGCAAGGTATGTGATTGTCAAGGTGCGAGTTTTCTCAGACGACAGAATGATTTGTCTCATGCTGTAGCTCTCCTCTACCAGGCTGCTAGTCTTTCCTGCAGAGCTGACAGTTATTCCACACAGCAGCAGGGAGCAAAGAGGCAGTGTTATGGAGTTAAATGTCAAGTGCCTCATTAACATTTGTTTCCCTGTAGTAATTGGTCTCTCCCTGTGGAAGATGCGGGACCGTATGAGTAGACAGAGCTGCGGCTTCACCCAACCAACCTCTGTCACCAAGGGCCCAAAATATCGTTTGGCCAGTGTTGTGTTGCATAATTCAAGCAGGGAACGTTCAGATGCTTTGGTCCTACTTAGTAAGGACTTAATATTTTTGCCTTCGCTTGACGCATAAACTCCTCATCATCCAGCCAGCCAGCCGACCAGCATGTCTTCTCTCTCATATTGTCCATTTATGACAGACGCTGTGAAAGCAGGGATGAGGGCAGAGTGTCAGCATATCCCATCAGCACGGTTGTACACATGTTTTGCACAACTCTTATTTTCAACTTAACATCTACAGACATCTGTCTTTGGCCATACTTTATTTTCATTCAGTGTAAAACAAATTGATTTGATATTTGCAGTGTAATTATACAGGCTTATACAGACATAAAAGATAGTAAAGTAATTTTACGACTGTTTACACCTCTATTAGTAGATCTACATAACACAAAATAAACAGTAAGCAGTTTATGAAGAGAATTGATCTATTCTGGCAAAATTTGAGGGGAAAGTAATTGCTTGTGTGGACCACTGGCTACAACTCACCAGACAAAGTTGTAATGTGGGATTTTTAAACTAGAAAAGAACCGGTGCATCTACAGCAGTTGTTTGAATAAATGAGATGCAGCAACATTTGAGCCACCAACACACAGCAGGCAGCCAGTGCAACAACAACAACATTTTGCCACATGTTGTGGTACAGTCAACATAGGCCTAAAACCTTTTCTTGCTACTAAAATATTTGTGGCCCGCTTTCATAAACCATGAAGCTGGCAATGAGACACATGTCATACTGACACCGCAGGCTGTTCATGTCAAAGCTGCAAGAGACAAAGAGTAAACAGAGTCCCTTATTCCCCTGCTTGTTTATTCGCCACATTATACTGGCCACAAACCAGTTTTTCTAGCCTGTCATGTGTGACAGACTCGTCTGCATTATATGAAAGCACCAACTTTGCATTTCACAAAATCAGAAACACCATTTACAGGAGGTTTCTGGAAATACTGGAATCTTCCATGTAATTGCAGACAGCAGGCAAATGTCCATTGAATTTCTAATACCTGTTAGTTACAGCAGCTGCTGTAGCCTATAATCTTTTCAGTGTAATAATGCTAGATATGCCTTATAACCGGTTATAACTTTCTAATACACACAGTTACTGGTTATGGCTTTTCACTCCATTTCTGACAAAAGTGGCACCACAATTGTACCCTTTAACGGTCTGCTAATGAAATATTTAATATATTATTATTATTTTTGTTGTTGTTGTTGTTCTACGGCAAGTCTTACAAGAAAAAAAGGGGGTTATTCGTAAAAAAAAAAACTGGGGAAGAAGCGGGTTGAGTGTGAGCCCTGAGCAGGCTCCGGTGGGCGTGTGGGAGCACGGACCGACCGACAGACCGACCGACCGACAGACAGACAGAGAGAGAGAGACAGACAGAGAGAGAGACAGAGCTGCGTGTCCCCGTCCGTCCGTCCGGCCGCGGCTCGGTGTCTCCGTCCGAGGTTGCCCCGGAGCCAGAGCCCGTCCCTCCCCCCCCCCCACCACCGGCGGCCCTGACAGAGAAACCCCCCGGCGCCGTGTCCGAGCACAGCCCGGGGTCCAGCCTCTCCTCAGTCACCGCTACCGACGGCCGAGGCTTCCAGCGGGCACCGGGGCGACTCCTGCGCGCTAGCTACAGGAGAGAGAGAAACGTCTCGAGAAAAAAAAAAAAAAAAGAAAAAAAAAGAAAAAGCCTCGATTATCCACCACGTCCATTGATGTCAACGCGGGCGCTTCGCGCGTGTCGTGGTCGGGCTCTGGCCGGGTTTCTCTCTGCCGACATGTGCGGGACGTCGGGCTGACAGGAAGATGGCAAGCGGGGTTGGAAGTGAGTATCGTGGACGTGGGCACACACGGCGAAATGTCATCATGGCGCGCTACCCCGTTAGCGGCGAGCGTGTCGTACCGTCGGTGTTATCGCCTCTGAACTTCCTGGGACGGGCAGAGGTGGTGGTGGTGGTGGGGGGGGAGAGAGAGAGGGGGGGAGATTAATGGCCGTCGGCGCAAGTTGGCGAGCCGTGTTTAGCGCCTGTTTACCAACAGCGTGCAGGACCCCGCTTCGTGTGTAGGTGGGCAGCCTGAGCTAGGTGGCTGGGGGAAAAAAAAGACTCAGGAGATTTAACACTGCAGCCGATGCCAGGCCCGAGAGAGAGAGAGAGAGAGAGGAGGCAATCAGTTGAACATGCATGATACATAGGTGTTGTTTAACTAAATCATGTTTCATCTTCATCCCTTCCCACCACCCCCCCACCCCCGGGCCTCCACATCTGCAGAACACAAGCTGCTTGTCATTGGACCGAAAGAGCCATGGTCAGTGAGGGAGAAGCTGTGTTTGGCCACATCTGTCATGAAGAGTGGAGACCAGAACTGGTACTGTACCGCCGTGCTGTTTCTGCTCATGGACTTAAAAAAAAAGTCCACAGCTGGCGCCAGTGATTCTTTTGTTGCGTGCAAAAAAAAAAAAAATGTTGTGTGTCATAAGTCTGTGCTGCAGTCGTGCACAGTGTCCTGCGGTCTGCACGTGAATGAATGTGTTGAACTTGTCAGAGGTTGCATGCTACAGTGTATGCCGGTGTATGAAGATTAAAGATACACATTTATCTTTTAATTCAAGATTGCCGTTTAAGATTAGACTGTCGATGTGGTTGACTCTGTTGTTGCACCTGTGTGTGCTTGAAAGGGAGGCTGCTGTGGTTTCCAATCACAGTCCAAAGACATGCAAGTGAGATTAATTGAACATAGGTATATATGCAGTTTGCTGTAGTTGTCTCTCTATGTTTACCCGGCAATGGACTAGTACACTGTCCATGATGTTGCTGGCTTTAATTTTGCATACAATGTGCATGAATTCACAACTAAAAGACAAAAAAAAGAAAAATTAACAAACAAATGATCAAATAGATTCAGAGGAATGTAGACTGGGGAGGAAAAACATTTTAAGACTTTAATGAACCAGTACAGAAATAGTAGCTGTTTTTGGACTTACAGTCTTTAATGTGTATTTCATCCTGGGATCGTCCTACAACGTTTCTTCATCTCAACAGGGTATCTGTCAGTCGTGCCATCAAACCATTTGCAGAATCTGGACGACCACCTGACTGGTTCTCTCAAAAGGTAGGACAAAGGCCGAACTCACTCGACTGACCAAATTCATGATGTCTGCACTGTTGCTTGTTTGCCACATTATATTTTGTCCTGTCACAAAGCTATTCTTGGCTCTTCACAGCACTGTGCCTCCAAGTACTCTGAGCTCCTGGAAACAACGGAGGCCCCAAAGTGAGCACATAAGTGACTTTTATCTTGAGCATGCTTTTGTAGACTTGAAAGATAACATGGATTATATAGCTGTATACTGTTTGACACATTCATTGGCAGCATATGCCAGAAAACAAGTGTATTAAGTAAACTGAAAATGCATTTGTTACCTTCAGGCGGAAGCGTGGTGAGAAAGGTGAAGTGGTGGAGACAGTGGAGGATGTGATAGTACGCAGGCTGACAGCTGACAGGATTGATGAACTAAAGAGGCTGATCAAAGAAACACAGGAGAAGCACAGGTACACAGGCATAGCTTTTAATAGCATGAACACGTCACCATCATTGTGAAAACAAAAACGTAAGTATTTACATCATAAACTGCATCAATGAGCTTGGTTGACGTGGTGCTGTTTTGACAGGAAGCTGAAGAGGGAGGCTGAACTGATTCAAGCAGGACATCTAGATTCCAAACTACAAGAGTTATGGGAAGAAGTTCGGCAGTAAGATGCAACAAACTTTCTATCTGACCTGTTTATACAATGATGCAGTACGTCTCTTTTTCTGTTTGTAAAGCTCTCTAAAACACTCTAATAAGAAGCAAAATAAATGATCTTATGTGTGTCTGTCAGGAAGAAGAAACTGGAAGAGGAGGATGCAGAGTTGAAAAGAAAAAACACAGATGCTGCTTATCAGGGTATCTCCTTCACTTTTAAGGGGTATTTTCATGGAAAACATCAATATAGAATGATGTTTCAGTAATTTAATTGATGCTGGAAAACAGGATTAAATACATTTGTTCAGTTGAAACATCCTCAGCTGTTCCATCTACAATCTCTTGGCCCGTTTGCTGTAGACATTATCCATTATTCAACCTCAGCTGAAAGTGTAACAGGTTTGAAAGGTGGCAAATTGATTTAAAACACTGTATAGCTGCTTTTACTGTTTTACTGTAGAGTGGATAAAAATGCACAGGAAAATAATAGATATTTTGTATTCCTTCCAACTAAACACTCACTTTAAGCTCATGCTCTTATAAATGAGCACCATCTTAATCCAAAGGGTATATTCTCTGCACAATGGCCATTTTAGGACACCTCAGATTAAATTTATCAGGCTTAGCTCAGCATTGCTAGTTTTGTCACACCAAAACATCAGCTTCCGTGTGACTGATAAGAAAATCCTCTCTACGCTGCCCCTCCCTCTTCCAGCCAGACAGGTGGCAAAGAACACACCTAAGCGAGTGCCCGGCATTACCATGCATTCGCCATCAGGCTGTAGCTCCCCAGGCCAGGCGTTCTCACCAGGTGACCCACTCGAGTGCTTGACGCTGGATCTTGTATCGACAAAGAATGTAAGTCACTGAAGGCTCAAAGGTATTGAAGGGTTGCCCTTACTTTTCATTAATCATACCTCCTCTTGGGACATTTAAAAACATCTGCTGCTATTTTTAGTAGCTGTCTCGCTTATGTAGGAACGGGCCGACTGCTTGGTATTGCTGCTTGCAGCGTTGTCTGGGGTGTACCTGTTCGGAGCGCATGCCCTTTCGGAGTGGGCTGATTGGTTGGCCCCAGGAAGTGCTGGTTGCAGAATTTTTGAGAACCGCTCGTCCGATCGACTTCACACTCTACACTGCTTTTCCTTGGGTCCTCAGCAATACACCCGCTAAGCGTGAAGTTGAGCGGATGAATGGTTCTCGAGTTAAGCAAAGGATAACTTGACAGGGTTTGTCAAAGTTGTTCCTGTGGGGATGTGAAGTGAGGGGGATGCTGAGTTGGTCAGGAATATTTTTGTCTCTATGTGGGTTAATAGAATCTGGTTCTATACCTGTCCTGGCATTAAGGTCCCCGCAGATCAGGACACCTCCTCGGGCCTGGTAGTGACTGATCTCTTCTTCAGGAATGGAAAAACAATTTTCATTATAATAAGGGGATTCTGACGGAGGATATATGCTGCACACATGAATTGGTACTTATCTGTAGCAACAACTTCTCTTTTTATTTTGAGCCAAATTGAAAATTCTCCTTTTTGTTTAGTTCTATGATTGTACAAGGTTTGCTTTGTACCAAATCAGCATTCCTCCTGAATCCCTGCCTTGGGTCACTCCCTTCAGTTTGGTGGATGGGAACACAATTTCTTTGTAGCTTAAGGGACAACCAGTGGAAATGTCTCCTCTACTCCAAGTGTCCTGCAGAACAAACACATCTGCATCTCCTAACTCTCTGGTGAAGTCTGGGGTCTTGCTTTTAAGGCCAAAAGCAGAGGACTTCAGGCCCTGAACATTCCAACATGAAATAACAAATGATTTAGATTTAATTTAGCTTAAAACTCAAAAAGTTGCATAGAATTGTTAAAATGAGATAAACTCCTACATTTCCCCTTAATAAAGAAATAAATTTAAGAACACATTGGTCATATGGAGTTTCGATCCCTCAATATGAAATAACTAACAACTTTAGACTATATATATATACACATACATATTACTACTTGTGTGTTGTCTACTGTGGTACCTGACCTATCAAGTGAGAGCAGAGCAGGCTGAGCATCTGCTGGATGTCTCTCAGCTCGTGTGGGGGTTCGTGGCTGGGGTCAGGGACAGGGGTGGTGGCGAGGGTTGGGCCTGCTGCTCTCCTCACTGCCTGAGCATAGCTCAGTGGGCCGGGGTGTAGTTCCTGTCGCTGGGGAGCAAGAGTGGCTCTGGACCGGCTGGGCGACGATTAAAGGTGCTCTGGCGGGGTCTTAGTGGGACATGGTATGGAGGAAGATGATGATGATCTGGTCCCCTCTGGTGGTGTTGATCTCTGGTCTGGTGGTGTTGTTGACCTGTGGGGTGGGTGAAGGTTTTCCTGTGGTGTTATTCTGTGGGTTAGAGATGGAGCTGGTTGTAGAGGGTGGTTGTAGAGGCGGTGAGTCCTGGTTGCTCTCAGTGGGGTTCACAGGATCCTGGTTGTCAGCCGGGCCATGTGGCTTCCTCTGTCTTGTTGCAGCCCTCTTACCTCAGTCCTCAGGGTGATCAGCTCTCTCCTGTAGCTGTCCCTGTGTTGTCTCGGCCTGGTCAACTCTGTGCTGATGGCAGGGGATTCTTGCTGCCCTGGGGTGTCCTGCGTTGGCTGTTGGCTGATCAGCTCTCTCAGCTGTACGAGCTCTCTCTCCAACTCTGTGAATTTCATCTTCAGGTCAGTGATGGTGTGGTTCAGCTGGAGGTCTTGGCCCTGTTCTGGGCTGGTGGACTTTACTCCGGGGGCTAGTAGGTAGTGGGGCAACTGGGGGTGGGTGTGGTGTCTGTGTCTAGCAGGGTGCGGGTGCTGTCCCTGGGAGCAGACTTCCCTTTTTAGGCCCTTTCCTTAACAAGGAGAAAGTCCAGCTCAAATTGCTTGAGATTCCCCTGCACCATGACAGTCCCGTTCTTATAAAGATTGACTGTTGTCGTGACTGTGTCTGGGTCTTCTACCTTTCTGATTTTTAGTTTCCAGCCGTTACAGATCCCCTCTTTCTTCACAGAGGTAGTGGGCACTTATGGCGGAGTGCCATGCCAGCGGCTGGTCTGTGAGGAACATCAGATTGCTGACGTCTCCACTCTTGTACAGGTCAGAGAAGTGTCTCTGGTCTCTGGTCTTTCCTTTAAGACTTTCTGCTTGTATGCCTTCCTGTCACTGTGGGTAGAGGAGAGGAATAGCCTCTGTATAGGCTGTGGTTGAAGCCACAGGGCTCTGCTGCTGCTGCACTGCAGCTTTTGGTACTCCTTGGCAACCGTTGCTAGGGCTTAGTTTGTTTTTAGCCAGCGGTTAGCTTTAAGTTAGTTTCAACCCTTAAGTTTATATTTGGAAGTTATTAAAGTTAATAACTTCTTCTTAAAACCTTTTTAGGTTATATTGTCCTTTTGATGTTCTCACTCACATGAGTCTTTGGCTGTAGTAGTGGATGGGCAGTCATTTCTATTGTTTATAAGATTCTCAGCGTGTCGTCTTGCCAGATTTGCTCGCGGCGAGATGCTTCGACTCAGTCCGCAGAGCCCTGAAGCATTGTCCCCGCTGCTACACAGAGCACCGGTCGCTTGTTTATTCAAAGTTTATTAATATTGAATGTGTCCCGTTTCCAAATTGCACCAAATTCAACATTGCACTGTCTTGGGTCCCCAGCAATACATCCGCAAATTGGGTCGATTAGATGAACGGTTGTTGATATATGCAAAGGACAAACATACATACGTACAGACATACGTACTGACAGAGATTTCTTATTTTATAGTTGGATTGCAGAAACCCTAAATCTTGTGCTATGGCCATGGCACACTGTTAGACAAAAGACTTGGTAATTAACACTTGCATATTAACTTCTGACTGTTAAAAGTAATTTGCCAGCAATGCTGTAATGCATAAAAACTGACAAAAGAATTTTGACATGACTCTGTTAATATTCTTCCAGAAAGGGGTCTAATATTCCTAACCATTCCCAGAAACCAAAAGGTTGATTACGGGTTAATCATTGGTAATAACAATGCGACAATGTCTCTAGGCTTCAGGATCAGCCAGATTAATGACCATTCCTGAGTCTTCTGGACCTGGTAATGATGACATCAGTCCCGGGTCACTTCTGGATGACCCCACCCAAAAGAAGCTCCTGGGCCAGAAAGCCACACCACCACCATCTCCACTCCTGTCAGAGTTACTGAAGAAAGGCAATATCTTGGCCACAAATTCCAGACTGGTATGTGGAGGGGACTTACTGTATTATGCCAACAGTGCCAAGTTCTGTAATTAATATGTTCAAGTCTACAGGGCATCCCATCTTCATCTCATCATTTGTATAGTTACTGTGCGTTTTGGAAGGATTTAATCATTTTGGCTTCCATTCTGTTTTGGGGTTTTGGGAGCTTTTGTCATTTCAAGTGTCAGCAAGTGTATTTAATTAGGAATACAGAAATATTGTTGGATTATTAACACATCTGTTTTCACTTGAGGACATCTCAGCGTGTTCAAGCTTTGTATAGTTGGATGGGGTGCATGTGTGAACAACTGTCCTTAGTTAATTCCACTCAATTTTCAGTGGGGTTCAAATGTTGTCATGGTCCTGTTTGAAACCATTGCAGTGTTCTGAATATGTTGGTTTTTGTCCTGTTATTACTTCTATCTGTGCTCATATGCACCCTGAAGCCTATCCGTAACAAGTTTCCTGTTTTTTGGAAACTGGACTCAAAAGTCTAAGAGGCTGTATCACTGAAACAGCACATTCAGTCAGGGCATCATTTTTCCTTGCCTTCTTGAAATAAGTTGACATGAAGAAATAAAATTGTGTCATTTCACAGTTAACACATCACTAAATCTATTTTGTATTTGTTTTTATTAAGGCTATAATTTTGCTAAATGTTTCATACCTCTGCATTATAGCTGAAGAGTTGTGTTTTTTGTCTTTCATTGCACCAGTCTCGGGAGTCTTTTTTGCAAACGAGTGGCTGGCTTTAGCTTCCGGGTTGCTGTCATGTACTTTTCATCGCCAAGCCTTTTGTCATATGTCATCAGTGGTTCCTATATGGCATGATTTCCCATTGCAGCCAAGGAGCTGTCATTCAGTGAGTCCCTGACCAAGGTTCTTCTTGAGTGGTTGCTGGACAGTTACCTCCTGGAATTCTCTAGCTTGTTTCATGTTTTTTTTTCATTTCCATTTGATGAAGTGTACTGCGCTCTTGTGAATTCCCAACATGTCAGAATAAGTTTATCCTTTACTAGATCTTTTCCTCCTCACATTCCTCTGGTAACGTTTCCACGCTGACATGCAGTGCTGCCTGTAGGGCCCTCGGTATAAATATACACACAGAGATTCCAGTCAAATTATAGAAGTACCACAAAGACATACACATATCATTATTTATAAAACTATGTAGTGTACAGAGAGAAATTCACTTTGACACAATGGATAAATATAGTCAGCAAACAAATGTCTGATTTAGCAAGTTTTTTTTAACACATACTGGAACATAAATAATGATACTTGATGTGCACTTTATGTACCAAAAAACAGACAAAATACATGTAAAATGTTTGACATAAATGTATGCGTTTATATCCCAGATTGGGGAGGGAGATGTGTCCACCGGTAATATGACCGGAGCACATGACTTGCAGCTGGCTCCGTCTAGTCAACCTCTCTCTCAGGCAACAGGTACAGATACGGTGTTCATGGCTGATAAAATGTATTCACCCAATTTGAGTATTTCATGTTTTATTTGTTTACAACACTTAATCACAGTGTGTACAGTTCAATTTTAAAATACTCATCAACAGAAATTTCATGTCAAAGTGAAAACAAATGTTTCACAAAATAATTGATTTTATAATATTTAATGCCAGTCAATACAATATTTAATAGAATCCTACAATTCTAATAGGGTTGAATACTGTTTACAGGCATTCTATCTTTATAAGTAGTAACATGTTTTATATTTGTTAGTTTTAATTGAATCCTAAATGTATGTATGCTTTCTATATAAAAGGGTTACTATCTTTGTTATCTAAGCTGTTTGCTGATACATTGGCTAGCTGAAAGCTTCCGCTGCTTTGTTTGCACTCTACACTTTGTGTGTTAATGTGTATAAATGCTTGCATGGCAGGTGCCCCGATGTTGTCACGTCTCCTGGAGGCAGGTCCCACCCAGTTTTCTGACCCGTTAGGTTTCATGGTCAGTACAGACTCAGCCTCCAGTGCCCCCCTCTCTGCTGCCACTCCTGTTCCTGTTGACTCTACTGCCTCAGCAAGTACAGGTCTGTCCATTTTGACCCGTATCCAAACCAATCAACACTCAACCCACAGGCTAAACCTCCTCACATCCTAAATCTCACCTGCTTTGTAGATAGAGAATTTAATTTTAGACCCTACATTGTTGTAATAACTGAGTTATTAAGTGTGTCATTTTACAAATATTCTAAAATCCTAACCATTGTTTCACAATTTCATACATTGGAGGAATACATACTTGTTATACTTTTGTGAATATCTAAAGGCAACAGGTAAAGGTTTAAAAGCAAAGAAGAGTTCATATTCATTGTGGTTAAAATTGAAATAGAAGCTAATGATATGTATGCTGTGAAATACAAAATTAGAAAATGAATAACTCAACTACTTCTTGAAAAAAAAGAGGTTGATAAACAGTTGTTGTCTGTGTGCAGAGATGAATGTGATGGTACCATCTGTGCCCCCTGGATGCCAGCCCGTCTCTGCAGAGGATAAGATGTCAGGCCTCAGTGATGAAGATGTGGCCGTGTCCTACATGGGAGATGAGCTGGACCTGAAGACAATGGGGGACATTATCGCCATCATTGAGGACAAGGTGGACTTGAGATCAATTGTGGATCATTTATTATTATTTGAAATGTGGGTATTTTAATTTTGGTCATTAATCTAGTGAGGTATGGCTACAGTTTACTCGCCAACTTCACTGCAGAGATTTAGGAACATGCAAACTATGAAAAAAAAAAAAAAACCTCAGTCTTTAAGATGTAGAGTCATATCTCTTCTTCTACAGGCAGATGAGACTGCAGAGGCTTTGGATGCAGCTGCAGTTGAGGCTGCACTGTCACTGTGTGAGGAGAACGGCCATGCTTTGTCTGGTGCCTGGGAGGCTGGGCCTTTCCAGCCCCATGAGTCTCACTCCGCAGTGCCCACAGGGGTCCCACAGTCCTCGTCTCTTCACAGTAGCCTGGAGAGGAAGACAGAAGTGTTAGAAGTTCGGGGTGGGACTTCAGCTACACTCTCCTCTCTGTGCAACAGTCAAGATAACTGTCTCGCAGTATTCCCTATGGGACTAAAGGGCCTCCCTCCCTCCTCCTCATCCTCATGCAACTCAAAGGGTTTGGAGCACTGCCACGCTGGAGCACCTCCACAGCCTGAGGCTATGAGAGGGACTGGAGAGATGGTGCACCAGAAAAGCCAAATTTCATTGGATGTTACCATAAAATGTGAGAGTGAGAAGTGGGCACAGCAAAGACCTGATAAACCCCTTGGAGGTATGCACACCCATGCATAAATACTAGTATTCACTTGCTTCATAACATGCAGTTTGCATGCAACTATGCATTTTGCATAACCATTTCCTTCTTATTATTCATCTTTACTATCTTGGCAGACTCAGTATTAGAAGATAGCCCACTGACAGAAAGGCATCCCAAGGTATAGCACCCAACGAGGACTGAGCGAACATGATGCTTGTAATTGCTGTACTGAAATGCAAAGTGCATAGCTCCACACTATTCCTGCACTGTAAGCTCTGTTTGAATCTCTCTGCGTCTTTCTCCGTCTTTGCAGGAGATGAAGGCAGAGGATGAAATAAGTGCTGGGAGAAGGCAGAATGCCTCAGGGACTAAAGTGCACAGCGAGGTCAACGGGCAAGAAGTGTGTGGAGAAGAAGAGGGTGATGGGGTGGAAGGATTCTTGTCAGAGCCAGACGGGGAGACGGAGCTAGAACCTGCGGCCAGCGAGAGCGAGGACGGATACAGCCTCCACACGGCCTCCTCGTCTCTGCAGCTCCACACAACCGCAGACTCCATCCCCAGCAGCCCTGCCTCATCGCAGTTGTGAGTGAAACACATTCAGGCACAGACAGCAAGGAAAGAAACTTAGGTTTAATTGTGAGAGATGGTGGTAAAGTTGCGCCCTGGATGGTGCTTACAATGTTGTGTAAGCAGCTTGTTTTAGATAGATAGATAGTGTCACCGTGTCATGCTGCAGATCCGGTTCTACTTGACAATACTCGTCTCACGACTTTCCTGTTTGTCATACCTTCCTTCTGACATACCTTTATTATGCAGTTCTGTGTGCAGTGAGGACCTGGAGGCTCTACAGGCTCACAAGATTTGGAAGAAAGCCATAATGCTGGTGTGGCGTGCTGCGGCCAATCACAGGTTAGACTAAGACTAGCCAGTGACACTGACCACAGGTGCTCAGCCTCTGATATATTTCCATATTTTTATTTTCTGTATCATTACTGAAACAGATGTAATTTGTGTGAACCTGTTGTAGGTATGCAAATGTCTTCCTGCAGCCAGTAACAGATGAAATTGCACCTGGGTATCACAGTATTGTGCAAAGGTAAGCACAGTTTGCTGTCGTCATATTTATTTTACGAATATTTTCATTCCACTGTAATAGTTTTTATAGTGGTTACTTGTCATAATGCTGGATGACATTAGATTATTGACATTCACAATCATGGAGCTCATCAGATCACACAGGACTCGACTGTCTTTTCATCACTCTAACCTCCTCTTTGCTCTTCACTTCTACAGGCCCATGGACCTGGCCACCATAAAGAAGAATATTGAGACTGGTTTGATACGGACCACTGCTGAGTTCCAGAGGGACATCATGCTGATGTTTCAGAATGCAGTCATGTACAACAGCCTGGATCATGATGTGTACCACATGGCTCTGGAGATGCAGCGCGATGTCCTGGAGCAGATCCAGCAGTTTCTAGCTACCCAGCTCATCATGGAGACATCAGAGTCTGGTATCAGCGCCAAGAGCCTGAGGGGCCGTGAGAGCACACGCAAACAGGACTCTACTGACAAGGTGCTTCACTAGAATTTTGACAAAAGCAGAGAGTACAGAAGAAGAGACAAGGGTGAGACAACAGGCTGACTTAAAGGTAGAAGAAAGTGATGCTAAAGTAGATCTGCCTGCCATTTTCCAAAGCATGACATTAGTTTTTAGAATGATATCCTTTCAGGCAGCCATTGGTTTCATATACTGTCAAAATCAGGAGATTTGAAACATTCCTGGAATAGGTAATAGGGTTGGGCGATATGTTAATATTTTCCAACCGGCACCTGTATGCCCAACAACTGGCGACTGCCGATATATTTGTGCAGGTGTTAGATGTTAAAATATTCTGGCTTTACACGCTGTGTCTGCCTGCTGCCTCTCTCTGCCGTTACCTTGCTGAACGAGTCTGCCGCTGAGCAGCAGCAGTCACTTGATCTTCTCTTCAGAGGCAGACCATTAGATTAGCAAAAAAAAAAGAAAAAGGCAAAAATGGCCCCAAAAAAAAACACCCGGTGATGGACTCAACTGATGATACATTTATCCAACCGCCCAACCCTAATAGGTAATCCATGATAGTGAAAATCTTTTTGTCAACTTTTGTTATGCAAGAATCCACCAAATTGTCCTTTTCACAGTGTCCATATTTGTTAATTGTTCACCTTATGGTCCTGAATTTTCAGACGGATGCTGTTGGTATCTCAAACCAATGGTTGACTGCAAGAAATTAATATTTTAAAACACATTATGCTTTGGAAAATGGTAGGCAATAATGTAATGTATAGAACATTACAGACAACTATTTACCAAAGCATAAACTAAATTTTTACATCGATATTCTACCTTCAAGAAAGCTATTGTTTTCCATTAATTTCATAACGTTGTTGTTTTTTTTGTCCCTTTGTTACTTAAGCACCTAGTTGGCTGGTAGTAGTGAAAGAAACACTCCCCCTAAATATTGTGATGACTTATACAAAGCAATATTCAAGTGTTGAATGTTGTTATTTCATAGCGTTCTGATGTTAATTGAAACCAGTAGTTAACTAGAAAGTAGGAGATGATTGTAGAACTTCATGGTATGCTTTAAAAAATGGTTGAAAAGAACATATCTGCAGTAAATAGTATGTTGTGTGTACTTAATGAGCTACACATGGTGGCATGTTCCTGGAAAAATATCTGATGTGGATAAGTAGTGCAATTGCAGTGCAGCGAGGAAGTGAACAGTAAACGGCCACGGCCACATGGCAATATACGTCCTCTAACAGTAGTTCTCCTAAAGCTCATTTCAACCTTTCATTGTGCTGAATATACTGTGTGTTGTATCTTTCTTGGCATTACTTTACTTCCTCTTTCAATGCACTTTTGAGTCGCAGCTCTGATACGCATCATTTTCCTCTACAGGACACTGTCTCCATGTCCTCTCCTGCCTTCCTCCTTTCTCTTTTTGTAAGTACCCATCCCACAGCCTTCAAAACTTTCTCTCTTTTCCTTGTCTTTTTACGCCTCTGCACCAACAACAGCCAAGGCCGGAGACCTTATGTTTTCGGATTGTCCGTCTGCCTGTACATCTGTCTGTCCGTCGGTCCGTGCCGTTTTCATAATCCCAGTATCTCAGAAATGCCCTGAGGGAATTTTTCAAATTTGGCACAGACGATGTGGACTCGAGGATGAACTGATTAGATTTTGGTGGTCAAAGCCAAGGTCACTGTGTACTCACAAAAACTCAAGAAAACATACAGTCATTTTGACAAAATTTCCCACAGATGTCTTATAATATAAAATTATGAAGTGATGACATTTTATAAACAAAAGGTCAAAGGTCAACTTCACTGTGACATCATAATGTTGTACAAAAACACTTTTCTGGCCATTATTCAACGGCATAACTCAGGAACAGGAGATTGTGGCCATATTTCCCATTTGGTCGGATACTGAATTGGTGACATTCATCTTGGGTGCCCACCTTGAAACTGTGGTGATTGTGTAGATCTTCTGTGCTTCCGGGTTGAAGATGTGTGTGAAGCATATATGTTTTAGAATTTGTAGCTTCTCTGCAGCGCCACTCCTTGTAAAAATAGTCACAAATGCAGGAAGCATGTTTCTCACTGGAAATGTATCAATATAGTGATAACTTAATAACTTTTTATTAAATTCCTTCAAAGTCTTCACTACATATAATATATGAGTCTGGACATACACAGATGTAAACTGCAATTTTGACTGGTTGGCAGGGGCTATATGTGAGGCGGTAATTATAGTTTTCCTGAGGCAAACAGAATAAAAACTACAGTTGTTGTATATATGGAAACAAAGAAAATGTATTCATGTAGATCTTATCTCGAACAAATTTGATAAAAGTCATATGTGACTTTAATATCTTGAAGCACAACTTTGTTTGTTAGGTGAAACACTGGTCACTTCAGTCTCATGAATGTGGTGTAATAGGTTGTTTCTTCCTCTCTTGACTATAGGATGGAGGCACCAGAGGGCGCCGTTGTGCCATAGAAGCTGATCTCAAGATGAAGAAATGAACATGCAGTATGAAAATTGTCTAACATCGTCCCCGAGTTAAAGTGAAAGGTGACATACCACAAGACTGAATTTATTCCTTGTCCTTTGCACGGATTCTCACTCTGCATAATGTGCAGTGTAACCTCCACTTGCACTCTTAAATGGGTAGACTGTAATGTGGAGAAGTTCATTTCTTCTGAGACAGCCATGCAGACATGGATTACATACAGTATAATCCCAGATTACAATGGGGCATTCAGAAAGACTAGGTCAAACCTTTCATAGACGTAGCTGCAGATCACTAATACTTAGTCTGCTCTGCATTACATCAGGTTGTAGAAATGAAGATAAAAGTTACTCCTAGCCTACAAACGGGCTGAAAATAAGCCTACAGGGGGCCTGGTTGAACTTCGGATAAGTGTGGTTGATTTTGATGAATATACCATGTTGGTGATAACATGTAAAACCAGAGGCCAAAGAGTCTGATTAACATAGAATTTCTGAATGATCGGGGGTGGGGGGCACATACTAATTTAATAAAACAGGAAGATTTTCCTTGCTGGTATAAAATCCGTTGTGTTTTTAATTTTAAAAACTTTGAGATCATTTTTGAGTATGGCTGTATTGTTTGTGATGAATTGATTTTCTCTATGATACACTTACTGTAAAACAGTACCTACATGCATATTCTGAGTCATTTTCAGTATTTTTGAGAAACCATCACATTAATTAACTGTTTTGTGAAATGTTTAAACAATAAAACTTCATAAAGAGCCCTCAACTCACTATGTTAAATTTTAATTTGCACCATTTTTCCCCACAATAGCAACACAAAACACACCACAGCAGCAACCATTTGCCATTTGCTACTGTTGAAGTGCTTCTTCTCATCTTTCTCAAATCTAACCTTAATCTAACCTGTCCGATCAAAACATTCATGAAATCTGCGAGAAGTCTTGATCTTCCTGTGTGGAATTTAAATAGTTGGCATTTCATATTCTTATTTTTTTTTTTGTCTGCTTTCTAATTCATGACATTGATGTTTAATGTACTGTAGGCACTGTCAACAGGGAAACGCATGCAGATTTTCTCAGGAACGGGTTTAAGCAGCAGTGGCCTCATGGCACAAAGCTGTTAAGAGTTAAATTAACATTACAGGACAAATAAGTTAACGCTGATGTGTTTCAGGACACTTCTCAGATCTGTTGTTTCATAGCGGTGTCCACACACAGATGGGACACCATCTTCCACAAGGCTCCCACTCAGGTGTAGGACCAGCGAGGAAAGATTTTGCATTTGGATTTTGTTTCGTCATGTTCAGTGGTATGTAAGTTGGCCTGATCAATAAAGCGTATTCATTGCTCTTACTGACCCAGAGCCATCTCATTTACTGGATGGCACCTGACGATGCCACGGTGTTGCTGTTGTCAACTCCCACCTTGTTTGTGCAAATACGTTGTGTTCAAGTTTTCATTACGGCCACCTTCACTGACTTTGCAAAGTGTAAGGATAAAACATTTTCCCACATCTGTTGAATCCAGATGTCTCTAAATGACTAAGAAAAAGTAAGATACTATCTCAAGTTGTACATCTAGCCACCATTTCTGGCTTAATGATGTGACCACACACACGAACCATTCAGTGAGTCAAACCAAACCACCTTCAAATTACAAATGAATGAATGAGACAGGCCAAAACACATTCTGGTTATATCTTTAATTTTTCTGGTATTTTTGGCTGAAAACTGAATTCTGCAGTGTTGCTCAAGTGCACTACCACACTGACTGATACCAAAACCTGATTTTTGTGTATCACAGTAAAGGTTTTACATGTTTGTGAGTTACAGTGTGGACCTGAATATTCTAATCATTTAGTGTGTCAGGAGTCATATGAAGAGGTCTTCGCACAAAATAAATATGTAACTAATAAAACACTCTCTCACTAGGTTAGCATGCAACAGTTACAATATGGAACACAGGATTAAATATTAACTTAAAAGTGCTTGGGATGAACCTGAATATTTCACAAGTATGAGAACAGCTAAGGCAGTTTGGCAGTCTTAGTGCACAGCAACAAGTGTCAATGTCTGTATAGGGTTTGAATGATCTGCAGTTGGTATAAAGAATTAAAGTTTAAAAACTCCACAAAGTTAGCATCCTACTAATGACAAGACCTGACAAGTAAAAGTCACAATTCTGGTTCCTAGCTATGGAACAAAGTTGTTCTTGTCCACAGATATTTGATATAATTTCTAAAAAGGATTTAAACTGATAATTCGTTTTAAGATTAGATTTTCAAAGAAAAATTTGTCTTCTTTATAAAACATCAGTACAAATTAAAAAGGTGCAGGATTTATAAAACATTTTTTAAATATTGGCTGAAAAGCAAATTATTTACGCTTGTGCATGGTTTAGGAAGGTATTGCATGCCATTTAATCCCAAGCAACTTTACCTTGCTCACAACTGAGCTTCCCATATCTTCCAGGTACACAAGAACACTGTGCAGGATTGTGAATTGTTTTTTTTTATGTTGAAGTGGACTCCCGTGATAAATCAAAATTACTTCTTCAAAACATGACCTCCTTCCTGAATGGCAGAAGCTTAATGACAAATGCAATTAACACCTATGCAAGCAGTAGTGCAGGGAGTGGGAAGCTCTAGGGTAGGAGACAGCTCATGTTTTGGCAAGTGCAACCTTTTTATAATAAGCACGTTAATCAGAGAACATGTGGTCATGTTTTGTACATTTTGACTCTACTGTGCCTCCTATTGCTACAGTGCCAGAGGCCAGATTGCCTGATTAACCACAGTATAGGTGTTAAAGTCCTTTTTAATGTCTGATTAGTCTATTTTAATAATAAATATAAGGTCCTCTGTCACTTAGTACAGTACAGAAGCTCTCAGATTTGTCCAAAAACTATAGTATTATTTAAGTCACTGTACTTAATACTTCTTACAGCAAAAAGATGAGCCAAGATGCTCAAGTAACATTCACTCTATTTACTATTAAATAAATACACCTAAAATTTCAGCGAGGACACAAGAACATTAAAGAAAATAAATACAGATAAACTACAAAACCTAAACATGTATGTGTGAACATACAACTTCCTTCATAACCCCAAAGGGAGACGCCATATGTCATGCCATTTCTATAAGAAAGTTTAAAGGCTCTGAGACATCATACACACTGCCACAGTGAGTTTGCAATTGATGCTGCTACCACTTCAGCCAGGGTTGGCAGCTAACATGCAACTCCATTTTCTACCATCAAAGAGGAGAGAAGGCACATTGTTTCCAGCGGCATTAATCTCCCGCTGACTGCGCTGTACCTAAAAGAGATTTCTTTACAAAGTGGCCAGATTGGATAAATTACACACTTCAATAAAATGTATTATTGTAAAGTCTGTAAAGAAACGTGTTCTCCTCTCAAACAGTCCTTATTTGCCTCTCTGACGCCCGACCAATCGATGCAGTTTCTCACAGTTGTCCAGCCTCATTGACTCTGCCTTCTGCTTTAACCGGTCATCTCGGTACAGTTGTCCGAGGTTTGCCAAGTCTGATTCTGGAGAGGAGAACAGGATGACAAAAGAAAGATGTATCACAACTATTTAAACAACTTTTTACACTTAAAAAGGAATAGTTCGGCTATTGAACGGATGGATGGAAAGGTCAATACCACTCTCATATCTGCACAGAAAATATGGAGCTACAGCCTGCATCCGGTTGGCTTAGCATAAGGACGGAAAACAGGTGGAGTCACTGCCAGCACCTCTAAAGATCACAACACATTAGATCTTGTTTGTTTAATCTGTACAAAAAATAAGGGAAAACGGACTCCCTGTCTGAGGCAAATGAGCGGCTCGCTTACTCTGCTGTTTCTCTTTCCAGCAGCTGCTCTGCAGGTGTTCGATATAGTCGCTCTCAATGGTTTTCTCTAGTTCGTCCAGCGCAGCTCCGCGGTATTCCTTCTCAAAACTTTTGTCCACGTAGTATGGCACACCCATGTGCTGCGTTTCCCGGGACACCACCAGCCCCATGGCCCTGAAACCCAGACGGATCATCAAAATGTATTTCGGTGAAACTAAGGTGTCAGACATGGGCGAGACGCAGGGATTTGTGACTAAAATGGCACAGTGGTAAGGTTAATGGTGCGACAGACTCACGGCTTATAGAAGAGACTGTAGGGAGGGTTAGTGGCCATCATCTGAGTAAACACTGATATGAGGATTAGCACCAGCACAGGGAGAAGCTGCAGGAGCGCTGTGAAGGTGTTCTGTGGGAAGATAAAATCAGCACAGATTACAAAGCATATAATACTGTATGTAGGCAGCACTGATACACTGTGCCCATGCCAACACAGTACTTTCGTGCCTTTGAAGCAAGCCACGATCTTCCTAAGCAATGAGGACACTTCAGTTAAGAGCAAAGTAAATGAATGACATGAAATCAATCATAATAAGAAACAGTCACTGGAGGGCTTCTTCTTTTTCCAAAAGTCTGTGCATGCTAATGATTAGAGTAAGGCCATGTGTCCACCAGGAGATCACAACGTAATACTGTGGTTGTTTAACAGGGATCTGTCTTTATGTTTTGTGAGTCACTGACCTGACTCTGGTTGTCCTCCACCACCTCCTCGCGCCTCTCATAAGCACGTCGACGACGAGGCTGATAAAACTGAGAGTAGGAGGCTCCCTGATTGGTGTACACGTGGATATTTCCTGCAGAGAGACACACACACACAGTCCTATAACACCTACACTTCCACAATAACAAAGGATAATACTGCCAAACTACAATTAACATCAGCAATAATAAACAATACTGAGAGCGTGATAATAAATAATTTTAACAGATTGCACTATTTTTATCACCCATTTTCTTTAAATTGTTCAAAGAGAAAACATGCCAGCTGTTTTGGAAATATTCAAATTTCTTCCAAATGACCCATCAAAATAATTTCGGTATGAATTCATTTGATGCTACAATGCCACCTTAAATAGTGACCTTGCAGTGGCTTTGGTCTTCTTGAGCTTCTTTTTACAGCTCTGTGGAGCTCACGTAACCTTTGTCGACACAACGCTTTATCCACTCTCTCACACACACACACACACACACACACACACACACACACACACACACACGCTCACCTGTGGGAAACCTTCCTCCAAAGAAAATGTTGAAGAGTTCTTCGGGGGAAATGTCAGCCTCAAAGTCTCTGTGGAAGCTGCGGTAGTATCCATGGCGACTGGGGCCGGAGTGTTGGGGTGCATTCGAAGCTGCTGATTGATCTCCATATTGATCATACTGCTGCCTCTTGTCTGGATTGCTCAGCACTGCATATGCATTACCTATTGCTGTTGGGAGACGAGGGAAACTTTTGGTTGTGGCAAACATTAAGTCCAAAGCAAAATAGAAAATGCTTGGAGGCATCCCTTCAAAATAAAGTACAGGTATTAGTTCACCCTCTTCCTGGTATTTTGTTTTGGAGGATGCAAACAGTAAGTATAATGTTGCTATGGATTCACTTAGCAAGCTGCAGGCTACAACTTGAACACTGTTTTGTTTTGTTTTTGCACCATTATAAGTGGGCTGAATTAGCTATTATCAGTTCAATGTACCCATGGATGTACTGACAACTATCGCTGAATTACTTCGATACTTAAAAAAAACTTAAAAACGTGATAAAGAAGAAGGAAGGATTTATAAGGAGCGTCTTTATCTATGATTTCTCTATGAGCGGTGTGTCACATTACTGCTGCCTGTAACTGCTGACTGCGTTGGTAAAATGGGCCAAATCAGCAGACCAAACTACAGTAACTAACTTTCTGTTGTTTTCAGAACACCAGCATGCACCTGACACTTTCACCTCATGCAGTATTTTTGCCTCCTGCGTCTCCCTCCCTCCTTCCTTCCCTCACCACCTCGCCTGCCACTCTCCCGGATCCCACGGGGAGCTGCGCCTCAAGGTTTGAAAACCTCTGCCATAAATTAATACCAATAGCTCAACACAGAATTTCTGAATTTAAATAAAACTGGATGGGCCAGTCTCAAGCCTCTGCGCCCTGCTGAAGTTTGTTTAAACAAGACACTACCAGCACAAGGGTGCTGCTCTTGAACTGACAATGACCTTACGACTTTGCTGAGAGGTGGTAATTGACAATGACAATGGATAATGAAAAGATACGGTCAACATTGTATCACACAGGGAAAAAAAAGAAACTGTTTGTCCTTTCTCCTCTGCCAAAACTCGTACCTTTGAAAGCATCTGTGGCTCCTGGAGCAAAGTTCTTGTCGGGGTGAAACTTGAGGGCCAACTTCCTGTACGCCTTCTTCAAATCTTCATCGCTGGCATTTTTGGGAACACCAAGGATTTCATAAAAGTCCTTGCAATTCTTTATCCTGCGGTAACAAAGCATAATGGATGTCAAACACACGCCTGAACTTCACGAGCTGCAAGAGGTACTCTCCCTCACACTCATATGAGGTTATTAAAGTGTGTATACTGTTCACACAATAGTTAGTTACATGTGCATTTACAGAGAGCTCCATCCACAAGGTCAGTGTTATTCTACACGCAAGGACAAAAGTAAAAGTCACAATTCAGGATAACCCGGTTGTAATCAAACTCTGATTATGAAATGCCTGGTTATCGTTGACGGTTCAGTCTGACTTTCAAGAGGTTATGGTGGTATGTAAACATCCTGCTACTTTAGTGGGTCTGTAAGTCATCTTGGGAATAATGCAAAAGCAAAATTCGAACAACCTGCTGAACTTGAGGAGTCTGAATAGGTTTCTGCATGGCCTTTCCAGACCATGTTACGGGTTCACTTTTACTTCAAACTAAAACACCGCGGTGAGCCGTACTTACAATTACTATCACTATACTTTCTTTCCTCTTTATAAAAGGAAATGCATACTGCTCAGTCACAGTGTGAACTGTTCATCTACTGGCATCTGGGATACTTGGTGACAGGGAATCAAGGGGCACGCGTGAACGGCTCTGATTTGAACCAGTGTTCGCTGAGCAGCCAGGCTACTCAGAGCACGTAACACGGCTGAAAGAACCAACGCACACGAGCAAAGGTTTCGCCGTGCACCTGAGAACACCCTGGCGCTGCTCCTCGGTGTAGCTCTTCTTCTCATCGCCGCTCGCGCTGCTCCTTTCACTGCGTCCAGTGTCCTCGTCTCTCCAGCCCGTTGGCGGGGGCACGTGGTTGGACTCCGGAGCAGCAGTGCCTCCATTCCTCACTATGGCGTCTATCAGCACTGCAAGAGAAGAACACCCGGGGTCGGGGGTCAACCGGCAAGCCAGGTGTCAATAGGGACAGAGGACGGAGACAGCACAAGATGATCACTGGCATCAGTCACAGTGCAGAGTGTTGTTAGGGGGGGGTGAACAAAAACCTATATGGCAGGTCCTGAACATACAGATGGGTGAGAGATTTAAAAAGGAAAAACCAACATGGAGTGTCATTAAAAAAGGTGTTTGGCCCCCACAGGCCCCCAGAAAAGCTTGGCACAGAATATATACATGTGTGAAACTCTGTGGCAGGGGTCCAGTGATTCCCTGCACGAAAGCATCTGCTCGTGTTTCCCCACTCCTTTGCCCCCTTTTTTTTTTTTTTTTTTTTTTTTAAATTACTGACATGTGCAATTCAATCCAAAAGCGCTGCACGACGGACCGCCTCACTGTCCAAAGAGCTAAAAGTGATCTACGACAGCTGAACGACCCTGGTTGCGATGCCGTTACCGCTAAAAGCAAAAAATTTAGGCGAGGCTCAGCGAGCCGGAGGACGCGTTTTCAACCACGGCGCTGCCTGACCTGTAAGGGGGGAGGGAGCCCGCAGCCAGAGTGGACATGAAGTATTAAAGCGAGGTAACGATCGCTCTCTTTTTTTTTTTTTTTTTACCCCCCATCTGGAAACAGCTAATAAAAAACAGCTTAAAAAAAAAAAAAAAACACACAATGCTGCGCGCCCACCCAGCAGACCCGATAAACACATTTGTAGGTGCAGCCCACAGACCGGGGTAAGTCAGCTGGCTCTCTATGTCCCGGCTGCCGCTGCAGAATGTGCGTCAGCTAATTTTACCTCTGGCCCGGGCGCTGGGGTACACGTCCTGGGCTTCGTGCAGCAGCTGCAGCGCCCGCTCCTTCCGGCCGGAGCGCAAGCACAGCTTCGCCTTCTCGATCAGCCTGTCCGCCTCGTCTCTGTCCATCTCAGACCTGCGCTGCGGGGTCGCGGTGTGCGGGGGGGCTCTGTGCCTGCGCGGTGTGCGTCGGGATCACACGGCGGGCCAACGTCGGGCGGCCCGGGTAGCTGCCTCGGTTTGTTCCGGGCGGACAGCTGCTGCGCACCAGCCCCCGCGGTCACTCACTCACTCACTCACGGGTATCCGGTTCGCGGGCGGCGGCGGCGGCGGCGGGCTGCAGACAGGCCTGCAGGGCGGCCATTTTATTTCGTTTATTTTGTTTTTAAAGCAGGACGCCTGAGGAGCGGGGCGGCTGCAGCCGTTTTAAAGGAGTCACCCGTGTTAAATTAATCCCGAAGCCCCCCCCCCCCCCGAGCTGTGATGGACAAGAGGCGGAGGCAGGACCGGGGCGACGTCACGTCCGGTGAAGGCTGTGGGAAGACGTCCCGATACCGAGCCAACATGTCCGTTTACTAGGTTGTCTGTTGGGTTTTTGTTTTTTGTTTTTGTTTGTTTTTTTTGTTGTTTGTTTTGGCTCGTTTGGTGATTAGTCCGTCCTGTCCACAGTCTGCGGGTCTGTCCCCTGAAACCCAGTCAAGAGAAAGGCCGAGTGACATCAGCAGGTGGACAGTGATGCTGCTGCGTTCAAGGTCTTTCACTAAAAGCGCGCCTCTGGTACTCGCTTGTGATGCATTCAAGTGCCCATGAAGTGAAATAATATACAAAATTGAGAAAAAAGGTTTTTTTTTTTGGTGTGTGTGTGTGTTTTTTTATTGACATTTGCTGCCTTTGACTGCAGTGGCAGAATGAGAAGACAGCAGGGATTTAATGGATTTGTTTTTTTTTTTAAATTTTAAATGTTATCTTAAATGAAGTTATCTTAAAATTTAATCTTAAATAGTCTTGTGGAAACAAAAACAACCAACAGATCGGCATATTTAACTGATATGGATTATGGTAACATTACATAAACGTCTTCTTCTCTGTAACAATTGGTCATAAACATGATTATGAACATTTGACAGGACATTATAGCAGATTTAGATGTAAATATAGAATGATGATTCTGATACAGAAATCACCATCAAGCATAGTAAATAATCTTTGTTGGCTACTTGCGTCTTGTGTCTGGCTACAAAATACACGTGTAAGACTTATATTTAGATCTATTTGAGGTGTTGTATCTGGATCTAAGTTAAAATGAGCATGAATACTTCCATCATTCAGTTAGAAACTATGCAACACATTTTTGTTCATGCATATTTTATTCAAGAGTAAAAAAATGTGATTTGTCCCATAGGGCATGCTTACAATGTGTGTATCATTTAGGAAGTCAAATGCGAAAACATATTTCCATAGATAATAAAAAATGTTGCAAGATAAAATCCATTATATTTGTTTGTTGAAATATGCATGTAGACCATACAAGAACCAGAAACAGAGGAAGTAAAATAACCATAAGCTAAGTTGTAACAATAATAATATTAGCAGTAAATATAACCAGACTACAATGTTTCCTGTTAAACATAAGTGCGACACATGATTTTCTTTGTGTCCAATTCATTTACATCTGAAAACCATGCTATCATGCTTTGGCAGCCTGAAAGTTGCTTTTCACTGAGATTATATTCATTCACGCTATTGAACATTTTCTGTACATCAGTACAACAGAAAAAAATTAATAAACACAAGGCTTCATGCCTTAGAAGGGCATCTCTGCATACAATAAATCAATATAAAATTAAAAACAGTGGTAATAAATAACAGAATGAAAAAACTGACAAAAAGAATCAAAGGAAGCCTATTTATAAAATGTATAAAACAAGACAAATAAAACTACAAATATAATTCAAAAATAAAATAATTCAAGTTTACTATTTGAAACACAACTATCACAATTATAATCTCACATAACAATTAGGAACTTAATTGCATGCATTGATGCGTTCCGTACCATAGATGCTGTGTTAAAAATCACTTTTTGTCCATCCTTAATTCACATACCTTTATCATTGAATAGAAAGATGAAATATTAAGTAGAAAATATATTAATGTATGAAAGGAAATTCTAGAAATGTACGTGATAGTATCTGTCGCTTGAGGTTGGGGCTTCACTTGTATCGACTTTCCCAAATTATTTTTTTGAAATGACGTCAATGTTTCCTGTTTTAATTTAGTTACTTTTCTTCTGTCAGTCAAAAATACTGCTTCAGTGCAACATGGCATTTCAGGATAAAAATGTACTTTTCATCAAAGTATTTTGACACAATATTTGGAAATGGGAATTAATATTATATTTGGATCACAGTGTGAGCGCACTTGTCAGTGAAGTTTTTCTTGGCCTGTTTCTCCACTGTACTGTAAAATTAGATTAGATTAGAAAAATTGATAGAAAACCCGTAAATTATGTATGAATAATACACTTAGATGCAATATGGATGGATTCATAAACCAAATGCCTGATCTACACTGTGGAAGTACTTCTGACAACTTTAAATTAATCTAAGATCAATTTTTGCGAAAAGGGAATTTGTTCTCAAAAGTAGCATTTATTAGCTCAATTCTTATCAGGATACTGTACATTCTTCAAATCCCTTTAATACCTTTCTGGATGGATCTAAGCCTGCTTATTCCAAATTACACAATGGTGTGTGGATGTTAAATACTTTTTAAACAAAAGATATGTTGATTTTGCGCATTCACAAATTTGTAGAATTTCCTTCTCACTCTGATATAGTACTTTGTGTAGCTCCTAGGCATGAAATCTCATTGAATTTGCGGCACAGCAAAAAGTGCAAAAACTCAAAGGGGCGCTAATGTATACTTGACTGCATGTATTCTTCTACTTTCTCTTTAGCAACAAGCAGGTGAGAAATATCAGGTAGTGTGTGACAGCAGGACATGTCCCAAAGTTCAAAATCACTTCCTCTGAGGTCCAGAAACTGGTGTTAATGCCGCTTTGTTGCCAGTCATAGCACAGAGAAAAAACCACAATCCAATGTCTGCTTCAGCGGAGGATGCTCAAGTGTATACTTTCCAGAGAGTGAATTGTGTGATTTCTCATGTGTGAGGTATAGCTTGATCAGATGCCATGCTTCTCTGATGTGAACTACCTAAAAAGTTAATGGAGGGGAAGAAAACAATTTTAAGGATGGTCTGGATAAAAATGCAACCCTTTGAGATTTACTTACGGATGCCGATGAAGATGCATCTTCATATGGGGTAGTGTTTTCCTTTGATATCAAATCTTGGCGTTTAATCTGTGATGCTGAAGTTCAGTAAGCGGCGGAATCAAATTTTCCAAATGCTCCTTTCTTCCTCTCCCTTTCTTTCCTCATGCTCTCCAAGTTACTTCTTGCTAGAGATGACTGATAATGAGGAAGGTGAGGAAAGGAGCAGTCCAGGAGAGTGCTCAGACATACCCAGTTAGGCCAGAGCAGTGAGCACACATGAACAAACTGTCCTCTTTCCCCTGCAGCATAATGACATCTCACTACTAGGTAAAACAATATATTCAATAAAATAAAGTCCACTCGTAAGAATTGCACGGCAAGTTTTAAGAGGTACACATTTAGATTCCTTTCTTTTTGTTTTCTCTCTCACAAAGTGGTGTGACTTGTTAATACTAGCAAAACATGTAGGTAAACAAGATTAGTTTCCTCATGAAGTGAGTTTGTGAGTGATTCATAATAAACACTTTATGAAACAGTAAAATGATTTGTGTGGCATGGATACTGCAATTATGTCTTCTGTCAGGCCCTGTAATGAAGGAGCAGACATTTGTCAGCTCTCAGAACAACACAACCCCCTACTATTTAGTCTGTAATTGAACTGAGAAAGGGAACAACAGGCAGAAACAACTTTCAAGTCAAGCTGCAGCCTGCCGCCCTCTGCTTTGAACCCCAGCTCCCCCCTCCCCCAACTGTGCAATGACATACTGCCATGAAAAAAATGACCTTTTCGCCCGTTTTAGATTTGCTGCAGATTTCGTGTCTGTCTGTGGGCCTGGTTTATTTCTATGTTCTGAGGCCTGAATTCCAGATTTGGCAATGTCTTCCTGCACAGCGCAACAGCTGCACGGTTCTGAGGCTCAGACAGCACATCACTGGATGTTGCTGTTGTCATCCGTGCCGTTTGCCTCTGACATATTCATCTTTCCCATGGACTGACCCACATGGTTCACCCCGTCCTTGCGAGGTGGCATGCGCTCATTGATGCGGTCTAGACCCTTGGCCTCCTCAAAGCTGGTGATCTTGTGCTGGGGGGAGAAGCCACGAATAGCTGAAAAGAGAAAACACATATAAGGGGATCAGGCTTTCCTTGTAATGGCATGCTCTCCATTCCCAATATCATATCATATTGTGTATTACCCCAAAATATCAAAAAATGTTGGGATTTCACAGCCATTATAACAGAAAAGACATGTCCGTGGGTCCATCTTATGAGGAACACTTACTTTGATCAATGTTGATTTACACATTTAAAAGTCCCTCACTTTACATGTCCCACCCCAGTATTTGGTTTCAACAGAAAACACATCAGATTAAGGAAGAAAGATGTCCACAAAGTCCTCCATGATTGTGAATCAAAGCTTTTTTTTTTTTTTCATATAAATGATCCAAACACATGGTAGCCAAAATGGAGCCAAGACTCAATCAACTTACCTTCATTGTGGAAAAACAACCAAAAACATTTCTAAACAAAAAATGCAGATGTCTACCATTCTGCTACGTATTTTGAATAAGATATACATGTAAATATAATAACATATTTGTGCTAGTTCTGTAAATTGCTGTCTCATACTGAAGCTTCTTGGTTGGTGACAGGATTACCTCAGACATATCATGAGGAACTGAGGCTTCATGATGCATATTTCATGTTGATGCTCTGGTCTGTTTCTTGTTCTTGTGCATGCAACGCTTTTAAGAACCAGATGGAGGCCATTTACAAGTCAAACCAAAAACAATGAAGTATTTCATTCATGCATCTCTTAGCAGCACTTGACTTTGCAGTGTTTAAAATTGATCATGTACATGCCTTGATAGCTTAAAAAGCTATTCCTTTTTTATCGAGCATTTTCCCTCTTTTTCTCTCAGTCTGTGATGACCATTTCCAAATGTACACAGTCATTGTTGGGGCTAAGCCTCTCTATGTTGGTGTAGGCAGCGGGTGGTGGTGAGTAGATTGATACACATGGGACTTTCTTTATTCTGTCAGCAAGGAACAGGACTGTATTAAGTGTGAAACAATTTATGGCAAACCCCCACCATCTGTCTTCCCCCTTAGTACATGTGCTTAAATCATACAGTGGCAAGAACATGATCCCTCACCAGCTTACTACCCTACAAACACTCCCTGTTATAGAAAAAGAATCCTAGATCACCTACATTTGAAATAACCATTTATCTCTCATTTCAACCCCTGGCCCATAAAATCTCTTCATCAGTTCTAAAATTTTAAATCCAATCACCTTGTTGGATCTCTGTTTTAATCAATGGTACTGCAAAGGAAAGTGCCACCCATACCAGCATCAAATTGTCTTGTGAAATGTTGCTTGATGGAGTTATTATTGGGAGCTGTTGTGCGAATGAGCTGTCAGTGGCAGGTGGCCTCTGTGGAAACCCTGACAATATGTTGAGAGGGGTGGAAGAGGGGCAGCACAGGTTTACCTTCTCTGTCCTCATCATTTGATGGCTCGATGGCTTCAATGGCTTCAATGGTGGCTGAAGGGGGAGGAGGGGAGCAGGTTACTCCTGATAAAGCCATGCAAATGTAAAATGCAGCCCCAGCAAACTCAGAGGATTGCCATGCATTAATATTGAGAGAATTACTGTCAAGATAGAACAGTGTCAAGATAGATTCCATAGAGAGAGAGAGTGTGACAGAGATATTGAGACGGAAAGAATAATAGGACCTGACACTGATTTTAGGTATGAGGACAGAAATCATTTCGCAATCAGTCAGTGTAAAATAATGTGCAGTTTTCTGTTAGTTAAAGGGCGTTTCTTGCTGTCACTGGCGTCAGCACACAATTACTGACACAACATCATAAATCCCACCTGGGTTATGTGCACAAGCCCAATGATTTTGTTAGAGATGGCTCTTTGCGGTTGCTTGTACTGCTAATCCCACTGTGAATCAACACTGAACAGCCCTTTGCAGCTTTCAGCTGAATGCAGTTCATGCCAAGTGGTGGAGTGCTGAGGTCAATGAAGGACTGGTGAAGAAAATATAACAGGTAGCAAGCTAAAGAGACAGATATTTTGACAGAGTTGGTAGACCAAACTACGACTAAAATGTGAGAAACAGGATTTCAACTGGATTCCCATGTTGTTCTGTGTCTGCTTGAAGTGTAAATAGGCAATCGTAGGCCATGTTTGTTTGTTTTTCTGCCACCTATCGGTACACAAATTGCTTTATGCAGCTTTAAATGTACGTATGAATTTATGGTTATTGTCTGGTACTATGATGGGCTCTATGATACAGCTGTAGCTACAACTAGTAAACATTGTGATGCAGGTGTTACACTATATTATGTGACTGTAATGTGTTACTGTAGACAGACATATTGCAAAACAGTTTTGGCCGGGTCTTCTAGGTTCTTCCTCCATAGCTTAAATGGGATCAGAGCAAGGTTAAGAGGCTAGAAAACAAAGTTTGCTGGCTGCTCTACATTAAAGTCAGAGAATGAGAGAAAGAGACGGGCAAGACCAATGGTAGGACTGAGAATGGCGATGAAGAAATGAAACAAACAAGATGGCGTAAAGTGTAGAGAAAAGGCTTATGCTGCGCCTTGTACTTACCGCTCTGCAGTGTCTGTCTGCCTCCAGAGAGAACCCCGCTCGGCAGCATGCCAGTAGGCGTCAGGCCCTTAAGCGTCAATACATTTTCACTCTCCTCTCTGCAGGAAACACAGAGACAGGCAAACAGGTCTGAAAACCTCACAAAACTTTATGCCCCCGCTTTCACAACAGTGTATACATACACAATGTGACACACACTCAATATACACACATGAACACACAGAAACACCTAATGCAGTTCACACACACACAAGCATAAAGTTTACCTGAGAACTGAGAACATTTTGGCCATTTTCCCAATAGCCCGGATCTTGTTTCTGATCACTTCCTTGCGTGCTGCAGCTGCATTGGCTGCAAAGAAAGATAGATGCTGTCATCATAAACCTATATAATGAGAAACTGTTGTATGTTTTTATGACGCATAAAATACTGTGACTATGATTATATGTATTTAATAATTGTCTCATTTATTGCAATACCTGCTGTTATAGGCCATTGTAATGCATAAAATGTTGTAATTATATGCACATGTGACTCTACACTCTAGATTGTCATCATAGTCTGTATGTAGTAAATCAGAAAATGTGTTTATTGGCCTCTCTGATGCAATAAACATTATCCTAGAATGTTTTGTAATGCAATGCAAAAAAAGCACAACTCTAACTATAAACTACTGTTATAGTTTAATGTAGCCTAATAGACAAATCAAAATCAAGTGACAATTTACTGCATGCATTGTAACAACACGGAATTTATGCAAATATTTAAAGGCCGTGCTTTCATAAAAGCACATGAAAAAGAGAAGAAGCTAAACTTTCAAACAAACGTGGCACAAGAAGCCAAAATCCTTAGTGTGAATAGTTCAGATGTGAACAGCTCAAGAGTGCAGATCTCATTCCATCAAAGACCTAGTTTAGTGTATAGAATGCACTAATGATGAATATAAATAATGAATTATTAAATCATTATTTACTTCTTACCATCAAAGATCTCATCTTCATCATTCATGAGTTCATCATCAGAGCAGATGCTCAGCACATTCACCAGCATTTCTGTGACTGAGGAAGAAATAGAGTGTAGGAAAGAAGTTAAGTCTTTGAACAACAAGCCACTGAGGTAACAGATTAGGATGTGATGACAGATATCAGAGGACTTTACTCTAGAAACCCTTAATACCTTTCTCTCCAACAAATGGCAGAGACCAGGTGAAGACATCCATGAAGTTGGGCAGCCAGTAGGGATGGGGGGAGCAATTGAACTGTCGGATGTTCATGACATTATTTTCATATTTCAGTACAGCAGCTGTTGGGGAAGAGAGAGAAGAGAGATGGCAGAGTAAAACTTTCCTCTTAAAGCTTGCAGAATAGTATAGCCTTGTGATGTAGTTACATACAAAAAGTGGTTAGTAATTGTGCTTTGCTCAGCAGCCTAACCAATAGTAAGTCAATCTAGATTTCCTGATCCAAAGTATGTTGTATCTAATACACACAAGGGTTGGCAGTCTAGAGAGCCAAAGTGAGTTTGTTTTGTTGCTGCTCGGGCCATGAAAGCATCATTAAGTACACAATGAGGTTTAGATGAATTAAGCCTTTCTTTAAGATAAAGAGAACACTGGAAAGTACATGCAATGATGTACTGTATACTGTATAAACAGTTCATCATTACAATACTGCAGTATGTGCCCTATGCAGAGAGATTTCAAAGCGTCAGTCCTTTATCGGCATATTAGGACACATACAAATACTCAAATACACGCCCAGCGTTTGCCAAAGCATAATAACATATGCAAACAAATAAGAATGGAGCAGTTGCAATGAAAATTATTTAGTGATTAAAAACAAACTTAACAAACTTCAACAACTCAAACTGGAGCATGTTTCTCTTTTCATCTAATTTGTAGTACTTTGATAAGGTTAACTTAAAAAAGCCTCTGTTGCGGTTACATTCACACTCTGAATGACCAAAGCAGGAACAATTTTAGTTAACAGCCGGCTCCAAAATTATTATGCTACTGTAAGAAATGTTTAATACAATCTTGTGTCTTTTATGACATTTTTTTTAAAGGAAAAGTTGTAATTTGGAATACAAATCTGTACTTACATAACCAAAACATTCAGAGCAATGGCAGACTGCACTGTCACTTTGTTTTATAGTGTGCGCTGTGCAGGATCTTTTCATCGCAAACATCGGACAACAATGTTTTGTATATGTTCTCTTCGAATGTATGCATGTTCAGTGATGTTACCCAGTGTAGCCCCCTCTGTACTTGTAGGGTGCAAACAGAGACATTCAACCACTAGATGGCCTAGCTGAGGCCAGGGACTGCTGACACTGTTACATCAAGAGGGATAAAGCCACATGGAGATAGTCAGCGATGCCGACAGTCCCTCCCACGCTCCCCATCTCCCACAGCCCATAGCAACCAAGACACAGATCTCAGAACACAAACAAACGGGGGCTCCCTGTTGCATCCTCTCACATGCTAAATGCGGTTACATTAACCCATACAATCCAGTTTGCACTGTTAAAACCATTTTAATAGGCAAGTCAGAGGAGCTCATGGTAGTCATTTTGTCAGATGTGAAGAGCCGACCTCATGCGGGTTCTAAAAGCTCGCAATGAAAATGTTGTGCAGCTCCATTATGTGTCTGTGTGTTCATCAACAAGCTGTATACAGAAGTCTTCCTGCCTGGATTTGTTTTTACTCATAAATCTAACCCAGAAGCAGTTCAAACGCCAGAGGTGCAGCTGTTACAGAGATACTGGAAGTGAGGCAGTTCTCTTTCAAAACACCAGGTTTTACTTTACACAACTTAATATCACTCAGGCCCATTTCTGTGATTCATAGAAGCACTGTGACTGTGCAAAAATATGATAGACATGCAAGCAGAAACAAGTTACAGAACTGCAAATGAAATAGCAAAATGAGACAAAGACAGGTATAAAATGAACTAAGAGATTTTCTGACCTTTGTTGTTGTAAACATCCAAGTAGTTTGGTGCTGAGAAGATGGTAATGAGGGATGGGAATCCAGTGGTCTGACTTTTACGGTACATCCGGTAGCTTCAAGGCGGTCAGGTGGAGGTAAAGACAGAAAAAAGGGAGAGTTTTTTTCTTATATATGTAAATATGTATCTATTTTTGTTTGTGTGGGTATGTTTGTCTTTTGATGTGTGTTGTAGGGATAACATACCCTGCATCTTGTGCTTCATGCGCTCGGATGATTGATAATAGGTTATTGCTCTGTAGGAACTCACACACAGCTGGATAACTGGAAAGAGTAAATACAAATTGGGTTCAGAGACTTCACTGACAATGCTTTTAATGTATTGTAAAATAAAAGAGCAGAGTATGACAGAATCTTTAATATAGTATTTTCCATCACACAACAGAACTATATTTAGGCTGCACGTTATTAATTTCACATACAGTTTCACTCACCAGAAAATTAATAAAGATGTATCACTCATAAATGCATTTATGAAAGCCTTGATGTGGATGATGCAAGAGTGTGAAAACCAATCCAACAGCTACCTGCTGCAGTAAAAACAAACTAACCCCATAAGCGGCAGTCAAAGTTTGCTGCCCCCCAGCTCTATCCTGACAGGGAAATGCCTGAAAGGGAGTGAAGCCAGTGAGCAAGCTCAGGCAGACAACTGAGTGCACTGCCACACTCACACATGGCATAAAATAGCAGCTACCTACTGTATAACATTTTTACGGAAAGCAACTTGAACTGCTTTTGTATGAGACGGTGCTATACAAATACAAACTGAATTGAATTGAATTGTCTGTGCTGTCAACAGTTTTTGGGAACAAAGCGACTCTTATCAAAGGATGCTGGCGATCACTGATTCACTTTACAAAGCTAATTATTTGTTGCTGCAGGGCGATGTCTTTGTATCTGGTTGCTTATTTCTACTTCTATGCTCTAGCCATTTACCTATGTCCAGTAACTGCATTTCTATTACACTATTAGTGAATTAATCTTATAGTGAGTTAACCTTTTCTTTTGGTTGTTGATTGGTACACACATTATAATTATTTCATGCTGTTTATGTGTGTAGTGGTACAATCTGAATACTGCTAATGTGAGTATTGAGTGTTAGGGGCTGAATTGTTTTGCAACATATTCCTGTGGTTTTGATCCTATTGATCATCTCAATTTTGTAAGTCTTTTACTTTGATATCTTTTATTGTGATTTTTGTGTTCCAACCCTCATATTGGGCTTATCACTGTGAATACATAAATTAAGTTTTGTGTGTTACTAAAAATCCAACATGTCAAACCACACTGCAGACTTTTCTGCTCAATTCTAACATTCATTTTCAAAATTGACCAATAACAATATCAGTACAAAAAGAACAACTGTATGTGCAAATTAACAATATCTGTCTTAAGCCACCAATGTTACCTACCTGCTTCAAACACAGATGTAACTGTAATACAACATCTCCAGTGCTGCTCACTACTGAATCATTTCTGAATAGACTAATTAAAGTTGTGTGATTGTTATTTCTCCACTGGCTGCACGCCGGAGTCGCCTTCCGAGTTTTTCCTGGCCAGATGGACAATGAGTTGTCCCATAGAGAGAGATGATAAAAACCACATGACTTCCTATGTGACAGTTCAGACTAGAGCTGCATAGCATCAGATATGGAGCAAATGTAGGGCTAGGATTTGTTTCCAAAGAAAAAATGAAAACACAAGATCGCACAGTGCACAGGATACATCAGACCTGTGTCACGCGGGGGGACAAATAACCAGAATTGGGACAGCTGCAGTGTGAATGTAGCCTACCATTTAGCAGCTCTCACCACAGTTGTTATGTAATACCTAGAAGGTTGTGTTATGTCATTCAGAAACTGTATCACCCCTTCAAACTGTGTCTCCTGGGTTAGAAAAAAAGAATATAGATGACAACTTGATTAGCTCTTCTAAAATGCAACAATTAATGCCATCAATTCAGCACCACCTTAATCTGTCACTTCACTATAACCTGTTTAGAAATTATGTTGTTATCAAAGATTTTCTTGATTGGTATTTAATCTATTTGAAGTATCTTTCTGGGTCATTTCTTCTTTAATGACTTCGATAATTGCTGACAAGTCAAATGAACAAGGCATAATACATGTCCACCAACAGCTGTGTGTCCTATTCAAATTGTGCTGAATAAAGCACAAATGAAGCCAACACTAATAAATGATCTGGGTGAAAGCATAAAGCCAAATTCACCAAATGTAAAATGTAAATCAAATACGTCCCTGACTTCACTGCATACACCCAACGTTCACCTAAATTAATTCAACAGGACATATTTCAATTTATTATTGTGACAATTTGCGCTTTCAGAAATATCTGTGCAGGCATTAAGAGATGTAAAAACATTCTTATAGTCTCAATCTGCTAATTACTGTCTGCAGTGATCCATTTTAACTGTATTTACACTGTGTAATCCAATTTCGAAGACTGACACAGTGAAAAGCAGAGATACACTGGGTAACCTATTAGCACAAATTGTATGAAGCCCAGCAGACAATGATAATCTAAATTACCAATTTTTACCAGTATCTGCTCTCTTTGATATAGTCACTTTATAGCACAATTATTTCTATCAATTCACAGAGCTTAAGGTGATGCCAAATTGCTAGTTTCATCTGACCAACAGTTTAAAACCCCAGCTACTCAATGTATAATGATAAATAAAGAAAAGCAGCAAATTTGGAAGGCTGAAAAGCATTTTTTTCTTGATAAATTATCGAAATAATCACAAATTGCTGATTGCTTTTCTGACTACCGAGTGATAGTCGAGTAATTGCGTCAACACCAGCCACTTTTATTTTTTCCAGACCTACAGTAAAATACAGTACCTCCTCACCAGCAACAATACTATCGCACTCTCTTACAGTCACTGCCGTCCATGGATCCATCAAACTTTCAGCAGTGTTTAAAATATTTAAATGCTCAAAGGTTTGTGCCGGAAGAAAAACAAGGAGACTGCTTTGCCTGAGCACCTGGCGAAACTGTGCCATCCTCATATATCTAGGTCACATGACTAACATTCCCTTGGTGGCTACCATATAAATTACAGGAATAGCTGTGTTACACACTAACATGTATATGCTGTAACTCTTTCCACTATGGCTGACATATGGAACAGCGAAATGCTGGTCTCAAAACATTTTATATAACTGTTTTCTATTAAAAACGCACCTACAATGCATTTTCTAACTTAGAAATAAGGCACATTTTTGCATCACACATATTAAAGATTATGTTTGTCATAGCTGTAAAGCAGTGTATTTTGTTTCACATTCACAAATGTCATGTGATCATAAAAATAAAGATCCCGCCGTACTCTGAACTCATTTATTTTTTTATTTATATAACGGTATCTATTGATTACTGCGAGGGAACACAGCACACACACACACACTGCTCGCCTGTGGCTCACATTCCCTGTCTCCCCATTGTGAAAACACGCAATTATGTGTCAGTGAGCCTGTGAGTGAGAGAGAGCGAGAAATCTGACAAGTGAGTATGAGTGAAAGAGACAGAGAGAGATGGAAGTGCTGTGTTGTGAGTGTGAAACTGAGAGGTTTTTTTCTTTCCCTTAAGAAAATCCATCTGTCGGGCTGGTGGTCATCACATTAATTTCCCTCATTGTAAAAATGCGTGTTTACAATCATATTCCTAATCAGTAAGCAGAAACATGTTTTTCTCATTACAATCACTGCACAAGAAATGAGACTTGGTCAGTTGGTGCTTTGATATTGTAATAATACAATACTGATAAGGTTAAGCGCAAAATGTAACAGAACTTAACATGTACAGTAGCCAGTATTATATTACAATAGACTTAATACAAACCCTTATGTGTTAAAGCATCACAACATTACTACATTACATTACACTCTCAAATTCGAGATACATTTCTACATAATTAAGATATACGATATATATACAAAGCCTCTTTGAAATACTGGAGGATTTGTTTTGGATTTGTTCTTGGGTAATAATTTCATAATTTCATCAAAAGAGGGGTTACGAAAATGTCATGTTCTGACATAAAGGAATCAGTCTTTTACAGTGCATCCATTTGGTTGTTGTTATCTACAAACTACAATTTAATATCATAGGAGAACCAAGAACAGGCATGCATGGCATTTACTGTTCAAAACTCTTCTTTTCTGCAATAAGTTAAATCTATTTCAAACACTCTCCTCAAATCTGAGGAGCAAGTAATTGTAAAGCTGCTTGTGAAAAATGTTCCGTATTGATTTTATGGGACACATGTTTAGGGAGTCAAATAACTCTGCCCAATGCTTCAGTGTGTGTTTGTATGTACAGTATTGCAACAATCAGTCACTGTCAGTATATAGCTTAAAGTCAAATAACTGCACTATATGTGATTGCATTTTAATATACCCTCTTTTTTCTCAACCTGCTTATACCTGCTTCTATTTCAGATAGAGATAGAGATTTTTTTGCATTTCCCAATAATCCCCAGGAGAATGTGGCTCTCTGTGCTGCATACATACTGTATAGTTGGCAAGAGTCATAATGATGGAGAGGTAAGTTTGAGAGTGAAGGCAGAACAAAGCCATGGGGAGATAGATGACTATTATAGCAGCATCCTCCACACATCTACAGAATAATCCTCACTAAGCTCCTCTCTCACTGTGAATAGATGGTTCTTTTCTGTGACCATTTAACAGTAGTGAAAGGGGAAGTTAAAACCCATCACCTGCTTCTTTTTTCTGTATCATAAACTTTCCATGTGTGCTGGTTATCTCTACCAATACACAGTTAATCTCTTCATCAGTGTCAATCATGTGTCAGGTGTGGTTTTGTTTGTTTTAACTCAATACTTTGAAGTACTGCTGACCATTTTCGGAAGAATAATATGCTCTATGTTTTTAGATTGGTATGTTTCAGGGTGGTAAAAAAATCAACTTTCAGATACTTAAAAAAACAATAACCTAAAAGTAGCAAAAGGCTTTGTGGTCTCAAGTAAGGTTTCAAAGTAACAGTGTGTTCTTGACTATGTGGAAACTGTTCTGCCTCTAAACCTACAGTATGTTCTGAACTTTACACCTCAGTGGAACAATTTCAGCTGATATCATTTGAAGCAAATGACACCTTTGACACTCCTCCGTGTACCCTCAAATACACTGAAATGAGAATTACATTTGGGTTATCACTTCATCTGAACTGCAATTAGTTTTGCACACACTGTCCAGAATGTCATTTCCTCTTCGGTGGAGGAATAAATCTCCTTGATTTTCCTTTTTATGATTTGAGCAGAACTACAGCTCCCACACAGGGGTCTGTACTGTTCTGAACCTTCATTAAGAAAAGTCACCACAATTGCCACCTTATCTCTTCTTCTCACCACCACCTACTTCCACAGCTCTCTTCCCTCTCACAACAATATTAGGATAGTGCTCACTCCTCCTGCTTTTACATGCTCTGTCACGGAGGTTGAATAGTTGCATAACAAACCCATTCCCAATTTGCCTCGCTATTATTTTTTAGATTTTATTCCTCTCTCCGCCTCTATTTTTATTTGACTCCAGGTTCACCCAGCCAATCCTCTAATCCTTTGTCTGTAACAATCTGTTCGGTAAGTCAAAAAGACAAACTCTTATCAAAAACTGTTGTTAACCACAAGGCAATACGACCCAAATACTCATAGATACAGACACTATAAGCTTTAAGGATATATTTACCTATTTATGCATTGAATCCTTCAGTCTCCTTGTTATGAGGTGTTATATGTGTGTGCCTATTGTTTGTTTTGTTCTTTTGGGTTTTGCTCAGTTAGGAATAAATGTTTGATATCTATTAATACTTTATAATCTTAACATCTATTTTTAATATTAAGGGTTCAGTTGCGAGGCTTCGGTGTAATAGTCAAATTTCACCCTGTACTCCAGCGATTCTCTTGAAATATTCTCTTAAATTAGATCTCATCAGCATTTATCATTTAGGGTGTCGTGTCATTCCATTTCGCCCATCTTCTTCTATCTCTTGTACACACCATTTAATGAAGCAGAAACGGTGTGATGAAGAAACAAGTGTTGAGGACTAGCCAGCTACAACGAACATCGGGTTCATTTTTTTTTGCCCATATGAGCCAGGGCGTATCGTTAAAGGATTCACAGCGTGAGTCATAACCTTTCATTCTTTCAAAACTAAAGTGTAATTAGAGATCTTCAACGAGCCACGTGGGTCAAGCTAATGGAGTCAGTGCAGTGTATGATATGCACTGTATGTGGGTGATTGCTTGCACAAACACACACACAACACAAAGTTTCAAACGCTGCACTGTATCCTTTATGGATGGACAGCAACAGTGTTCAACTCATAGTAATCCTGAGGATCCGGAGGACTGAGTTCTCTGCAGGAAAAGAGAAGAAACAGCTCACCTGTAGAAGTAGGAGCAGCCTCGCACTGTGTTGTGGCTGAAATATTCCTGGGTTTTCTCGTTGCCAAAATCCTCCAGAGGATCAGACCAGAGCAGGTCACACATGGGCCCAAAAGCCGGCGGCTCCTTGAACCGATCCAACTTCACATAAAGTAGCAGAGAGGTAGTTTTTGTAAAAACTCATTCAAACATAACAGAAGTGCTGAGGAAGTAGGGTATTACCTTTTTAATGTCATCTAATGTGTGTATTTCAGGTGAGAGTCCACCATGGACACACAGAAACTGTTGGTTCATGAGTGCAGCCAGGGGAAGGCAGTCAAATGCATCCATACATGAGTCATACACCTGCTCTGAGTATTTGATTTTACCTGACAGAAGACAGAAATGTAATTAGCTGCAACAATGAAAAAAAAAGAATTTAAGTAAGTAATATGCAAATATAAAGAATAAAAATATAAGAAATAATGTTTGTTAATACAGTACGCACATACTATGTGCCATATAACATTGATTATATATTTAAAAATTAAACAAAAAGTGTAAAATGAATCAAATATAAAAACAAAAACTATTTATAAAATAATTTTTTGTACAGATATTGTGCATTCATGTGTTTTGCTATCAATGTTACATTTTTTAATTGTTCACAGACAATTTCCATACCATTTTTTGTGCTGTCATACAGAATTATTTAGAAGACAGAATTAACAGTCCTAACTGACAGGTGCACTAATTGTAATCTCTACCAAAAGTGCTCCAGGCTACACATGACATTAGCAAGACAGAGAGCGAAAAAAATAAAGAAAATATGATAAACACTGAGAGCTACTCACATTCTTGTTTGAAGGTGAAATATTCTGTCAAATGTCTACATTCATGATTTCCACGAAGTAAAAATAGTGTCTTTGGATAGAGGATTTTCAGCGACCAGAGGTATAAAACACACTGTCAAAACAAATACATAAACAGACTGTTATTCCATGCAAAAAGCTACAAAAACCCATAGAGCTAACTGTATATTATAGTGAACATACGAAGCTTTCTGCAGTTTGTTTCCCCCATGAATTACATAACAATATTCTGATGGTTTTACCTCAATACTGAAGTAGCCGCGGTCAACGTAGTCCCCAAGGAACAGGTACCGTGTTGTGGCTGGTGATCCTCCCACTTCAAACAGCTTCATAAGATCAAAGAATTGCCCATGGATGTCACCACACACTGGAAAACAACCAAAGGACAGCAAGCGTTACAGAATTAAAGGATCTAATTGAATATCTTTGTTTTTGCGTGTATGTGTGCACATCCATCTCTTTTTTTGCATGTGTGACGATGGAAAAATTCTGAATTCCATTAAATGAAACAGTTACAGTAGTCTCACAATAGGCTGATAAACTCTTAAACCTGTTGTAGCTTCTGAATCCCACTCAAAACTAATAGATACAAATGGATACAAGATGTCATTCTTCCAGACAAAGATTCTGGAGATACAGTTTATTTTAATGATGATGTGAGAGTTTATGTAGATGTGTAATGCCTGCATTTCTAAGGAGAGCAGGAGATCCACTTCTCTCATTTATTGGCTCTGAAGGTTTGAAAACAGAAAACAGGAGAGACAGAAGAGAATATTCTGGCAGGATCTCACGGCAGTACAGAGTAGTGCACTTTGTATCAGAGGTGTTTTGTCTTTTTCTCCGCTTACAGTACAGGTTAGCTTTATAAATAGACAGACACACGGGAAGGCAGTGCGACTGCATGGAGATGCTACAGTGTGTGTTCATATCTGTATTTCAACAGTCTTTGTAATGAATATTTGATAAAGGTGATAAATCGTGGCAATGATTGTTGTTGCTACTATTAAGATACCACATCAGCACATTTATAGTAGGCTTTCATTAACAATTAAGTATAATGTACAATGAAATATAAATGTTATGTAACCATAAACGCCACCATAAATAACAATAGCTATAAGCTGTATGTTATAAACAGAAATAAAAAAAACAAGCATACTGTATGCCAGTTATAAAAATGTTTTACAGCTATATGCAAATCCACATTTCTTCTGGATTATTTCTACTCTGGATTATTGTGTGCAGGCTAACTCTCCCCTACCACACAACAGTCAATTATTAACATTATAAAAATCTTTCTTATTCCACTAACTGCTTAGTCTTTGGCCCCTCTCAACTGTTCATAAATTGTGTCAAGTAGAAACAAGATGAACTTAAACAGTCAGCAGAGCAGCAGAAGAGGCTATGAGCAATTACATCGACAATTACAGCCATTCTGCCAGTATTAAAACACCCAAATAATATTAAAAGCACTTGGATTTGAGAGTATAGTGGTATACATTTCTCCTGTTCTGAAGTCGTCATCCTATTGAAAAATGTCTACGATCTTTGGCTGAAAGGCCTCTGTAGAGAAATTAGATGCTCTCGCCTCAAGGAGGTAGAAAAAGCTTAAGCTCCCAGGGAGATACATACTTTTTCGCAGTGAACACTATGGCTCTGGAGTGCAAACCTACATCTCATTTCCTCACTGCCTTCAATTTTTCATTATCATCGTCCTCTGTCTCCTTCTCTCCTATTCATCCTCCATCTCCTCTCTCTTTTCTGTCTCCCCTATCAGCTCCACAGTGGCCTTCGCCCACTCAAAGCTTAGAGCAATGTGAGTGGGAGACTGCTTGTGTGACTAAAGCAATCAAACACACACATGCGCACATACACACCCGTAGAACACATCCATGCAAGTCAAGATTAACAAGTGCATAACTGCCTCATAATATATGACTACACACACACACGCACACACACACAGCTGCAGAGACATTCAAACACAACTCAAGCTCCCAAAGATATAAAACAGATCTCCACACTCCCAAACAACCATACACAATACTCAGTTCATCATCCATATTTCATGCTTAATACATAAAGCCTCAATTTTTCCTGATGCCAGTCAAGATGAGGAGCCTGAGACTTCTCTACAAGCCAATGTTCATTTCATCCGTTTGTCACCTTTGTTTCAGCTAAACCCGGTACTTGCTTTCAAGTAGGACAATTAAGACAATTACATGTATATTTAATGTCACACAGTTTTGAGTGAAGCTGAAAAAATACACAGAACATAAGACTGTGGCCTCATGATGTGCCAAAATCCAGTGTCCACAGTGTAAAGTATTTATGGGGATGTCAAGGATATATCAAAGGAGATTAGCCTACTCTTCTGATAGGCATGGATACCAAGGCGTCTAGCACCAAAGATTGGGTATATTTTTTTGCCAGATGTAGGTGTCTCTATTCGATAGCAACAGTTGAGGCAGAAAGACAAGAAACACAGGCGAGAGATGCCTTCAACATGAAACAAAGGTCTGTGGCTGCAATCGAACCACGGACGTGGCTATGCTGTATGCATCCCAACCAATATTCTTAAATAGATTAACATTTCACCCCTGAAGGGACAAGTATTGAGATTTGATACCCATACTTACTTGCACCTTTAAGTTTGTCAATTTTCTGAATTAATATGTTTCTTAATACATAAATTGGCTTTAAAGATGTAAAAAAAATTATATTATTATATTATATATTTTATGGTTGAATAAAAATTGCCTGGTTCAGGTTGACCAGAAGAAGAGACTGAAAAACAGTGTCATGTTTCTGATATATTGTTGGCCTATTTCACTTGACAAGATAATGACAATTCTACCTGAAAGTGACAGTTTCCTGCAGTAAGAATTTACATTCATATAGATTCCTATTATCTGTGTTTCAGCTTTGCTCCAGTCAGGTGCCTTGTTTATTTTTGTACTACAGGTACAAACAGCAGCATTTGTCAGTCCACATCCTCTCACTCCCTCTGAAGTCTTACGCATATTTTTCCTCTGTCATCTTATTGAAGAGAAAAAAACTGCTCGGGTGTCTGGTGGTCCTGGTACTGATGGAGGCGAACCTCCTGCTGGATGGAAGCTTTCTGAAGAAGCAGTGAGCCGGGTGCGATGGATCGCATCCCTCACGGGGACCTGTTCCTGGCAGAGGATGCGGGGTACCACGCAGTGATGGAGGAGGTGAGGACACTTGATGGTGGCTCTGCAGAACTGGGTTGCAACTCTTGGGAGATGTTCATCTTTCGGGGCAGTCCCAGGAAGAACATCCTCTGGTGAGCTTTCTTGATGACATTAGATGAGCATGTTTCCCATTTCAGGTCGCCGGTGACGGTGGTACCAAGAGACTTCACAAACTCCCCCACACAGCTGCGTTATTGATGAGTAGTGGGGGATGTGAAGGTGAGTGTTTCCAGAGGTCCAGGACCCTCTCCATTGTCTTGTTGACAGTGAGCTCCAGGTTATTATCTGTACACCGTGCCGCCAGCTGTGACACTGTGTTCGCGTAGGTCGACTCATCATTGCCCTTGAGGCCCTGGACTGTGGTGTCATCAGCCAACTTGACCTCCTGGGTGTGTCCAGGTGCTGTAGTATGTGGTGTCGTTTGAGATTAACAGCAGCGTCCACAGAGTGGCTGGCTCTGTAGGCTTACTGTGAGGGGTTCAGAAGGGGGTCTGTGATTGGTTTGAGGAATGACGAATTTTTGAAGCCCTTCGTGACAGATGTCAGTGCAACAGTTCTGTAGTCATTCATTCGTGTTATTCTGTTTATCTTTGGAACAGGGACACTGTTACAACAAGGTGGCACATGGAATTCAGAAATGGACTGAAAATGAATGAGAACACTGGTGAGAGCTGGGTGGCGCAGTGCCTCAGTGTGGCAGGGGAGACGCCATCTGGTCCTAGGGCTTTCCTTGAATTCATTTATGGATGTCTTTCTCTATGAAGGTGAGAGAGAAAGGAGGGGTGGAGGAGAGCGACGGTGGGCCCTTAGTGTGTGCGACAGTGGACCGTTCAAACCTGGTGTGAAAGGTGTTGAGGTTGTCAGCCAGTCCAGGGGATTGGGTGATCGCAGGGCTTCTTTCCCTGTCATCTGTGATTGTCCTGAGTTTGTTCCAGAAACAAACTCAGCAGGTTCATTGGTGCTCGAATCACTCCAGCTCCGGTCTGGCTTTCCTCCTTGGAAGATTTGATGGCACTCTTGAGATTCTGTCCAGTCAGCCTGAATGTATCCATATGACGCTCCCTGTATGCCTGTTCTTGTGGCACCTCTTGAGTCCTCTGAGCTGTTTGGAGAACCAGGGCTTGTGGTTGTTGTACCTTATGAAGACGTTGGTTGGGAGGCAGACCTGCTCACAGAAGTTAAGATATGAGCACACAATGTCAGCAACTGTGTTGTTATTGTCCTCGGGGCCCCTCAGAGGACCCATCCAGTGGAATCCATGTAGTCCTGAAGCATGTCAGTTGCTTCTGGAGTCCTTACTGTAGTCCTGGATGGTTTAGCCCTCTTCAGTTGCTGTCTGTATGTTGGGACATCTGTATTATGCAGTGATCTGAGGAGCTGAAGGAGTGCATGGGGGATGGAGCAGCACGTCACCAGCTGTTTGTAGCTTGGCAGTTCATGTGAGAGACTGCACAAGTTGAAATGTCCCATAACAAAACTACTGAGTTTGGCCGAGAGTTTCCCACTAAGACAGATGAGGATTCTCTCGGGGAGTAGTATGGTTTGCAGTCAATAAAAACTGGTTCCAGGATACTAGAGCAGTGTTGGTACGACAGGAGTAGTGTTGGTATGTTGTTGCTTGTTACATGGAAGTCAACATTTTGTAATAATAGAGCATGCACTCTGATTTAAAGGTAACATTTGTCTAACATTATAAGGTTAGCTGAAAATGAAACATAGACAACTAAACAATTATTTTAAAGCTGCATTGGCTAAAGTCACTGATCTTCACAACACGCTGGGTGACATGATGTGGTTGTACCATAAGTGGAAAGCCTCCGTGACGTCACCCATTGGTTTGTGGACTAGCGTTTTGAACACTCGAGTTTGGCATTTTGGCCGTTGCCATCTAAATCGGGGACAACACCCAAAAACAAGTTCACGGCTATTTAAATGTACACATTGACGGTGCCTTGGTCCGAAAAGGTAGCCACGCCCTAAAGCAAAGCGTGCTTTATCATCTATTTTACTCTAAATGGGACCATAATTTACAAAATGAACATTGTGCTGTAATGCAGAAGACTTGACACTAGAGATTTAGACCATAAATTAATTAGGAAAGTGCTTAATGAGGTAATAAATCAAGTGAAAAGTAGGGGTCATTTTCTCATTGACTTCTATACAATCAGACTTCTTTTTGCAGCCAGTGGAGTCTCCCCCTGTGACTCAGAAAGAATACAGGATTAAGGCACTTCCGCATTGGCTTCACTATTCAGACCCGGAGGTTGGCCCTTGGGTTATGCTGACTCTACCAGGACTGTTGTAACTTCAGCGATAGCAAAAGAACAAGTCTCCATATTATTTTAGGCTTACGCAATCTGCCTCTCACCCTGCACCGGGTGAGACTGGGTGGGTACACCACATGCTGGACGGGCTGCAAATCAGTCACTGGTATGGAAATGTTTATCCAAATGACTTATTCTCTCACCCTTTGAAATAAAATACATGCTTTTTAAGGCATTATGCTCATGCCATTGATTTAATTTTTTTTATGTTTGGACAGATAACTTGAACATTTAGCATACGTGATAAACTACTCTGTATGAAAATGTAAGGCAATGACCAAAAAAATGTTGGGGCGTCCTGGTGGCTGAGTGATTAAGCATATAACCACTTCTATTCACTTCTGGTCTATGTGTATATCATACCATTATCCCTCGACTTTCTCTCAGAACTTACTGTCCAAAAATGCCAAAAAGAAAAAAAAACAAAACAGTAAACAATATAACCAGAATACTGAGTCATTAAATTTCCACATGTGGCGTCCTGCAGCTGACTACAAGTGCAGCAGGACAAGAAGCAGGTAAATATTTATTAACAGGTTTAGTACCTGTGACTGGTGCCTCGATGTCCAGTATAGTTTTCTCCTGACGCAGGATAGCTGCTCCCTCGCTGATGATTTTGAGTGCCACAGCTTCGTCTACACGGCCCTCCTTGGTGAGGTGGGCCTTCAGGAGATCCACACGAGGTTTTCCTTCGCAGTCAAACACTTCCTTCATTGTAAGGCGGTGGCTCAGGGGGAAGGGGACAGCTGAGGACAGAGCACAGGCACATGGTGACATTTAAACAGAGTTGACATCACAGTTACTATGACTACTGTTAATGCCATCAAGAATACAGTTCTTGACTCAATTCATGTTCGTTGCACTGTTGTGAGAGAATAGTGACAAGCACCACTCAGGAATGACTTAGTATACGTACATCTTTGGCATGAAAACCATCTTTATGAACATGGCTTTGCTTAATATGCAGAGGGATGATAAAACATGAGAAGCCATTTGCAGATTTAAATGGAACAGGAACTAGAATTATCTTAAATTATTTAGAAATGTATCTCACGCACCGTTATTCTTCACAGATGTTTATGTACAAACCACTTAACAGTTGTGTTTTCAATGTGTTGCATATATAAACTTATATTAACTACATGTCAGTAATTTCTACTTTTAAAGCAAACAATTAAAAACAATATACTGAATGCCTTACTTAACACATACATTTAAATAGGATGTATAAATTATACTGAATATAGCATTATTTATTGAACAAAGAAACATTACAGTGCTAAAGGCAGAAAATAAAAGCCTCATATCCCTGCTAATATTGTCATATCTACTTTGAACATGTGTAAACGGCAGCAGGTGAGATCAGTAAATGGAACTTTAAAAGTCAGTTAATAAAAAAAGGTTTTTCCAGTACAGATGTGTGGTTACTTGCTAAGTATTTTCTGAGTGCAGGATAAAACTCAGCTAACGTCTAAGCACTCTATTCATCCAGCACTCTCCCTGGATTGCTAAAGCCTGTGGCCATTAAAATGCACCAGTCACCTACCCAACAGACTGCCTGTGAAACTGTGAAATCCAACCACAGATCATTACTTCAGTGGCAGCAAAGGTTATTTATTAGATCTGGTGCTGATCTGTGTGTGCTGTGACTATGAGCTTTCACGGCCCCATGTGTTGACATTAATCTACAGATCATCTGGCGTTTTTTAGAAAACTCTTTCTAAGTGTCACAGCTGTAAATAATTCAGATGAGAAGACACAGGTCACACGTCAAACGAAGTCCAGTTGCAAAATTCATTAGAATAGGTAGACACAAACACACTGTACACTGTAACATCGTTTTTCGTAAACATATCCACGATAATGCGTGACCAACAGGTGCATGCTGGGTCTGGCTAACATGTGCTTAGGAACTTCTACCTTCAGTGAGGTGAGTGAGGCCTTTCTGCTGTTGACAATCCCTGTCACAGTTGTGCGTGCAGTGCATCTTTCAGCTCAAAACATTTTGAATTTAAGGAGCTCAGTAGGACCAAAAAGTGGACAGATTATTATATTTTGCACTGAGAATGAATGAACAGATTTGCGGCGCACAAGAATGCAGAATGACGTTCAGACAAGCGAGTACAACAACACCCTCACTGATTGTTGTAATTCGCTGTACAGAGGAGAATATCAACAACTTCTGTGTTGCATAGAAATGTAGAGTTGTGTGTGCGCGCTACGCAGTGAGTAAAAACTGTGCCATTCTCTTTTTGCTTTAATGTGTGTTTGTGGACTGTGGCTGCTGAGGAATTGATATCGTTTGTTGTCTGCCTTGGTGAGGCTTTATTCTGCTGTTAAAGTTTCCTCTTTTTATTTATCGTTGGTGATTTTTGGGATAACTTGTGTAATGCAATACTGAGGAAGGCGACCATATATTTAAAATTGATAATCAGCTGTATGCACACGCTGCACGAGGAATTTATGTTGACATGTTAATACCCTTTATTATGTATCCTATAGGTGTCCTTAATTTAGTAGTTCTATCATACAATATTATTATCATCATATACCCTCCCCCCTTTTACTTAAAATATTCTAGTACTCTTTACATCCCTGTACATATGTACAGATAACACAAGCCATCAGCAGTAGTATATTCAGGAGTAAGGGTATGCTTGCCAGATTTGTGCCGTGCATAGCAAACAGGGCCACTCAGTAGTGCCAAATGAAGAGACGACAAAGGAAGAGTCTCAAAGCTCAGGCTTAAACTGAACATGATCAACATGGTCTTTAATAATGAATGCTTGACAAGAGAAATCTCAAAGTCACTGCTCCTGGGATAATGAGGCGAGCCCCAGTGAGTGAATTTAATGGGACTAAAATTTTTCACAGTGTGCAGTGTGTATCTGTGATGGTGATGTGTGCTTTGACACTTTACCAGCTAGTACAAACTCAGCACAGTCACCACTCAAGTTCTCTCAAGTTTTAGTTTAGTTAATGTCATTGTGCACTGAGGAATTTGCCGTGTTTTTTTTTATTGATTCTTGGTATTAACATAAACACTACAGTGACAGCCTGACTGCACAACGATTTTTTGCAAAATGTATCTCAAATGCAGTGATAAATTACCTCCAGAGACAGATTTTTGGGGGAATTTAGAGGGCGTGAATGAGCCCATGAAATCAGTAAATACATTTGTGTAGGTACTGTAATTTACATTCCATGAATGTAAAAAGGTAAATGTGATGGTGTGATATCCAAATCCCTGGGACAGTATTTTTTATTTGACTTTTTGACACATCATATTTATATTTTATTTAAACTGCTGGCAGTATTTTAACAGTAAAATGTAGTGAAATGGAGCGACACGTGGATGCTTTGAAAAACACATTAAACTTTTTTTAAAAGCAGAATGGAGCAAGAAAGGATTATAAAAAGCAACCCAGATACTTAACAAATGATCTTCAACAACGCATTTCACAGACGTGTAGATGCGGACGTACAAGCACACTAATATAGACGTATGGTAAGATGAAGTGAGATGAAAAGCTCACTTCTGCTCAGCACCCGAGCAGAGTTGAACTATGAAATACTGTATGTTGCCGGGCAACAGCAGCAGCAGCAGCTGAACTGTTGGAGTACAGCCAGTGCCGCCACGGAAAACTGGAATTTGCATCGGAGGTTCACACAGATGCTGTTGGAAATGCTCATGCAGCAGACACATATCAAAATGTTCCGATCATATTGCGGAGACTCAGTATGAGCCTGTACTGTACACCTTTTTATGCCAAAACATATTTTCCTGAGAATGTTTTTCTCCATCCTGCAAGCTTGGAAAAAAATAAAGTGTATGGTAGGTGTTGCTAATGAGCAACCATGGGTTCAGTCAGGAAACGCTGAATGGCTTCATCGGATTGGACTAACTAGACAGTGTGAGTTTATAAGTGGTCCAATTACATACAGTACATGGACAAAGAATAGAAGTGTCAGGCCTTTAACGTAATGTCCTGAGAGTCTTGTTGCCTTTTTCACCCACACAAGTCAGCTAAAATCTGTTTTATGAGATGTTTGAAGGGTTATGTACTTCCAGACTAATTTCAAACGTGTAAATAAAAGCAATTTTATTCTGTTAAACACATTTTTGCTCCATCATAACCATTAATAATAATAATAATAATAATATCAACATAAAGGTTGTTGGAACCAATTTGGATGTTTGCTACTGAAGCTGGAGAAAATGATTTAGCCTGGTGAGTTTATTAATTTCAGTGCAATGCGTCTCATATTGTTGCATAATTATTTAAAGAAACTGTAACTTCAAACAATGAATGAAACACTTACAGGTGTACGTACTGCATTTCTTTCAGGATTCAATGACTGTGACAGTCTGTGAAATCAGGGCAAATATTCTTTAAGTCAATAATATGAGGATTTTTTATTCCTAAGGTGCTATAATAAATTAAGATAGTTGTACTAAAGGCATCATCCCTGAAATAGCTGACCTGAATATGCCTCTTGGTGCTCACAGCACAGTGGTGACAGTAGAAAACAAACTGCACAGACCAGCAGTTATTGTATCTCTTTAGATATGTTCTGTCAGGTTAAAACATGTTAGAGAAAAGAGAACCACTGAGAAACTTGCTGATATGTACACAGGGATAAAAATAAGTTGGAATTGCCTGTAATATCAGTGCTCAGTAGTTTGCTACACGCAGCACACACAATAACTGTAAGTAGTGTCAGTCTCAAGTCATCCAAATCACCATTGTCTTAATAGCTTCCTTTGATTATCTGAAGGATGCATGATTCAGTTTCTTGCATCTCATTTTTTTCCATGTTTCAACCTTCTGGGGATTGGAAAAAATAATTGTGATGCAACAATAATAGCATCTGACCAACCAGACAAATGAGGGTTTGGTAAAATGATTATCCTTTCTCTAAATTACATAGCCTGAGGCTACGTGAATAGCAAAAAATGAAACAATTACATATGATTGTACTCAAGAAAGAGAAAATAAAATGCTTTTTTCACACCCTAAATCCTAAATGTTACATGACCATGTTACAAAAGCAGAAAACTGAGTCAGAATTCTTGGCTGAGCTGCATTTGCTGATATAAACCTTTTGTTTGATATATTTTTGAATGCCTGGATGTCAGTAAAGCTTTGCCAAAGCAATAACCACAGTAGTTGTATCTTGGTTGCGAGGTCTTGTTCAAACAGTGCAGCAAATAGATGAACTGTTTGGATACAACGTCCTAGCAAAAGAATGAACTGAAGTTTCAGAATTTAGGATGCACAGTATGTTATTTGTTACACTTCAGTTTCAGTCTGTGACAGGAGACGATTCAGTGATGATGCTTCTTTTTAGTTATGTCACACTGACGAAGGGCTCCACTAATAATGAGTCTGAAAAAAGACTGTTACGGCCCCGAAGGCTGATTTTCTGACAATTGAGTTCCTGTTTTGAGGGTCCAAACGTTTAAGTATAATTCTTAGATAAAGCTTTTTCAATTGTAAAAGCTCTACATACATACATACATACATACATACAGGACAATTATTGTGCCTGCAGTCATTGTCACATAAGTGCATCTCACACTGCAGAATACTCCGTGTTTCTACAACTCTGTAGCCTAAAGGACAAAGTTGTTAACGCTGACTGAGTTGCTCGGCCATTACGATAATAAACCGAACGGGAATACATATTCACGCTCAGTGCTGACTGTGAGATGATCCATGGTCAGAGAGAGCCGGGCTAAATGAGTTATGGCACAACTGCCAGCACTTCATCATCCCCCCATTGATCCAAGTTGTATCCCCAGTAATTCTCAGCCCTCTCCCCTACTGATGTGGCTTGCTGGGATTCCTTATAGACCTTTTTCCTAATCAAATTAAAGCAGGGACTCACTCCCTGTCGAATATGCCCCATTAAATGTCAATCCCATGCCCTCTCCTTCCTCTTCCCCTGGCCCTGTCAGAGCCTGTGAAATCCTGCTGCATCACTGCCCCAGCTCCTACCACGAGCTCGACAATTCCGCTTGTCCCCCCCCCCCCCGTGCCAAAGACACAGTCGAATCGTGACAGCAGAGGTTAAAAACACACACACACACAAAAAAAAAAAAACATCCGCGCACTCAACACAACCCACGTTTCCACCGCTGCCGCTTCCAGCCCGGGTGCCCGCTCCCTCCGTGCGGGCTGTGCGGCGGCTTGTTTATCAACATCAGAGCCCCGGCAGCCCACCGCCGTCCCCAGCCAACACAACTTGGTGGCCACACACACACACACACACGCACGCACGCACACACACACGCACACACACAATCCGTGCACGACTACTGAACAGCGAAGGCCAGATCCCGCCTCAAGCCACAAGGAGATGTTATGCAATATCTTCTGCCACAGCGCAAAAGAATAAATAAATAAATAAAAAATCCAGGCTCACTTACATTTCACCATCCGATCGGTGGCGTTTAAGACGATGTCAGCGTTAGACATCTTCATGGGCAGTTGCTGTCTCCGCGGCTGAAGCGTTTTTTTTTTTTTTTTAAAAAATGTTGTTTTGTTTTTATCTCTCCCTCCTTTTTTTGGGGGGTCTTACTCTCGGTATTTGTTGTCGAAATGCGACTGATGCTGTGGCATCACTCGGACGATGCGCGCGCCCCCCCCCCTCTCCGTGCGTCGGTGCTGCGCCGGGTACGGACCGCTGCTTCCCCAGGCAGGGACGGATGCTGGATGCTGGATGCTGCAGGAGCCGCCGCCGCCGCCGCTGTGCAGGAGCTGGTGATGTGGGGGAGGATGCACGGAGAGAGAGAGAGGGAGAGAGAGAGAGAGAGGGAGGGAGAAAGAGAGAGAGAGAGAGAGAGAGGGAGGGAGAGATGTGCACTATCCCGACATGGCGGTGGGAAGGGGAACTCCCACGCAAATGTTTCACGGGACCGCCTGATGCTGCCATCAGATGGAGGCTGAGACGGGGTTGCCCCCCACGCACGCACGCACGCACGGCACGGCACGGCACGGCACGGCGTGTCTCGGTATTCTCGGAGTTTTGGTAGGAGCGCGCGTCTGGGCCTCGGCTCAAAGCAGCGTGAGCGGTCTCTGGACGGGAGGCGTCGCGGGGCTGTTGAGATGATGGCTGAGAAAAATAACCCGTCAGGATCCACGCCGAGCGGATCACTCACTCTGGCGATCTTGCGCACATGTTCAGGAGAGCGTTTTAATTTGAGCGATTTAGAGTTGTTTCTTTGTGCCACGGGAAAGGTCAAAAAGCACATTTTTTTTCCTGATGATTACACTTAACCTTCATCGAAATGCTTGATACCTGTTCAAAGCTGTCATGTGTAAAAATAAAAATGTTTATTATTTTTACAGTCTTTTGTAGAATCGATCTATGGACTGAACTCTGGTCCAGTGTTCAGAAATGATCTCCATTGGATGCATGTGAATACAGTTCAGAAAATAGTAATTCACAAATATATGTGACAATGTACAACCTCCAATACCGAGGGACTTTATGAAATTGACTTTTAATCCCTGAGCGAGGACTGTAAGGTTCCAAGTCACTCTTCATTTAGCCAACCATGGGACAGATACAGCTCTGCACCCTGGTCGTCTATTCTCAGCCAGTGATCCTAATGTAACACATACAATCACACTTTACACCAACTACAGCAAAAACCCTTATTTTATTGTATTTTGTTTTTAATACATTTATGCTGTTTGGAAACTATTCATTTGAGAAAGTTAAAATCAAGTTAAAATTGGTATAAAATGTATATTGTCTAAGTGCTAGAAACAAGTCACAGTTATTTGATCAAGAATTTAATTGTTTTTAAAGCAATTCAAAACCTGGAAAAATAACCCAACTCAAACTCTGATATTGATGTTTTCTCTCAGAGAATCCACAGTTTTTAGTAATGAATGCATCTGTGCAGAAAATACACCCAGAGAGCAGAGCTGTGTAGTTCCTACTGATCACCAATAGGGGCAGGTGACTCTCTGCACTATATATTTGAACAGAAATACAACCTTGCAATTATTTTAATGTTTATGCAACACTAACTGCATTTTCAAATTGATTATTTCATGTCACAGCCATCCTCCTGTCTTTATAGTCAGCCCTTTAGAAAAATGAAATGCATTAACACTGATACATAGAGAAGTTAATTTTAAAAACTCCTTTTAAGACACGTGTTCATCAGAACTAAGAGTATGAAGCAGAAATAAACCTTTTAAAGCTGTTGACAACTTAACTCTAGTTAAAGCACTATATACCATAAGACACATGATCTAATATTGCTGTGGTGTATTTTTGAATGTACAAAAAATGAAATGTATTACAGTAAAATTAAAATGTTATTTCAATTCTGCTAATAGAAATTGTAACTCAATGTTTTTGTTTTAAATAAACAACCAAAAAAAGCAAATCTAAGAATTCCCCCTAATTACTTCGTCACCTGGTCTAGCAGGGAAAATCTGCGTGTTCATTTAATTTAACACTACATCAATTGTTTCAAGCCGAACCATCAGTGTTCGGAGTCAGAGGTCAAAATGTAGTAACTGAAAAATGTAATTGCATTGCTTACAAGCTTACAACCTGATTGAATCACAGGATTACTGTTTGAGTTGTATCTATAGATCACATCACTGAGTTGCTGTTATAATTATGGTCAGCAATCATCAACTAATCATCCTTTGATTTATCACTACTATCAACAACAGTCATGACAACTGGCCTTTACAGAATGTAAGGCAATGAGTTTTGGAACATTATTTGTCAAACTGGACCTCAGCCATGTGATATATTATATCATTTTAACTCATGTCATCCATTGTCTTAAAATAAAGGAGTTTGAGCAAGTTGAGTTGGTGCTTAAATACACATGTGACACTGTGACACGGGATCACACACTGTGACCTTTGCAGATGTGTAGGACATCACATGGAACAAGAAACTAGGGACAAACTCACATGCAGAAAGAGTTTGTTTTTGTACTAACAGTGAAGTCCTTGTGATTCTCAAATGTGTTAAATGGTTCAAAATGAAGCATTGGTGGCTTTTTGGATCAATGTGATGTTAGGGCTACATAACTGTTGTGTTCAGATTCAAACAAAATACATCCAAGCAAACAGATCCCAAAGGGTCAATGTTGCACGCTGTTGAGAGGAAACATACTGTTAAACCAGAATAAAGATTCTTTTCACATTGAACGTACCCAGGTGATCAGCGATGGAGCAGCAATTGGATTCTGTTTAAATACTGTACCTCTAATTAAAAAGTTAACCTTCAGATTTCTTTTAGTGCCTTAAATGAATGCCCTGAATATTTTTTTCATTTGACATTCAGACTGAATGTGTTACTAAATAGATGCAAATAAATGAGAGCAATATCTTGACGATGTTCAGACTACAAAAATGCACCTATGATGCATGGATATTTTGATGAAAACCAAGGTCAGCACTGTTGTTGAACCTATACTGTAGCAACCAAGAGATCAATATCACTCATGTTAGCACGTGTGCAGATTTGGAACATTTTGAATCATGTGTGAATCTTGTGAGTGTTGATGTCCATCTCTGGCTGAGGCAAAGCTTTAGTGGAGCTGTTGCAACAGGAAGTAAGAGGACCATTAACCTATCCTCCTTCTTTCCAGTGCAGTATTACTGTATTGGTATGGTTTGATAATTACCTGAAAAGCACACAATTTTAACTCTACTCCTAATCATGATTTTTTTCCCCCCCTAATTCACATTTATTCCCTGCAGACAGTTTCTGTGAAGACTTGCCACTAGATGGGGCCCTAACCCTGATTTTAAAGGCAACAACAGCAACAGCTGGTCAACTGGTACTGCTACAGGAGGGGCAGTGTTTGCTTCTTTACATTTAGAGACATGATCTTTTGAGAAAGCAGTGACACTACTTATTCAGTGGTACAAGCTGAACAGTTGCTGATGCAATTTTGCCGTGTTTCTTTGTCCTCATACTGTCGGGGAAGACAATGGAGCCGCGTGCTTGCTGACAGATGAGGCTGAGCATGTGATTAGTGGCTGGATGTGTTATAATCTCCAGTAATGGAGCGAGTGTTGCTCATCAGTGAGCAGGCCTCTGCAGCATTGGGCTGTGAGGCTCACACAAGGCGTGACTGACTGAGGCCTGTTCAGTGAGATGGGAAAATACACTGCAAACTACCAAACACTTCAGAGACTCAGTTGATAGCATAGTGTCCATTACCCCTTCCTAGGTGCACGTGGTATGTCCTTGAAGTTGCCAATATTGCTGAGAGAGATAAACCGTAGAGTGGTGGTGAAAGTAGAGGGAAACTATGCTAGATTTTGTGCTGGTGCTGTCGTTTTCAGATCAGTATTGAGACCAAAATGAACAATATTCATGAGCCATATTTTGTTATGTATAATATACACAAAAAATGACTAACTAATGACTAACTGCCATGTCTGATTTACTGCCTTAAAAAGCCCTGCATTGCTTTGAAATGACATTTTCTTGGACGCGACTAACTGACTGTCACAGGTACAGAGGCAAAGTGTGCAAACCAAATTTTAAATAAGATTTACTTCAATAAAAAATAAAAAAAAAAGGTTCTCAAGTTTGGAATATTTCTGTAGTGGCAATGACCTGTTGGCAGTTACATTTGCTGACCCCTCCTTTAAAATCTGTTGTTGCTGGCATGCTGTCCTGGCACAAGGGTAGGAGAAAATGGCACTAAGAGAGGGCATAATCCAACATTATATACTGTAGTTTATCCAGCTGCACGTTCCCACATAATTAACTCACAGTTACTTGCAGCCACGTCAAAAGCACATGCCATTAATTAAATCACTGGCCATGTTGTATGTGATTCAATTACATGGAGCAAAATGTCTCATAATATGTACAATTCACAAGTAAACTGAGCATGAATCCATTAATCTTTCTATTCTTGGTACTCTGACAGCCCATTTTTCATGTCATGCTCTGAGACCCCACGTTGAAATTTTTTTTGGATTTCCACACTTCCAGATTAGCTAATCTGGATTTAGTTGAGAAAAAAATTAGTTTGTTTAATTCTAATTGACTTGAACTGTATGTGCTTTCAAATGGCAGAAAGTCACTGGGTTCCACAGCATATGAATCTCATTACTTTGTTTACACTAAAGGCCCCTTAAACTGTTGTTTAAAACTGTAGCACATCCATAAATATATAAATAATTTAGCAAGGTTGTTTGATTAGGCAACTGTCTTTGAATTGATTGATTTTGTAAATGTACGAAGGAATAGTTGGACTTTCACTTTCTTGCATTAGAATTAGATGAGAAGATTGATACCACTCTCATATCTGTGCATTAACTATGGAACCAGAGCCTGGAGGCATTTAGCTTAGCTTAGCATGAAGCCTGGAATCAGTAAGAAATGAGAAGGGGAAAACACTAGCCTGGCTCACTCAAGTCTAAAAAATACACCAACCTGCACATTCTTGTTGGTTTAATCCACACAATAACCAAAATGTAAAAAACACCATGTTGTGGTTTTATGTGCAGTTACGTGCTGGAACTATTTGTCTCCAGGCGCAGTGACTTCCTGGATGTTGCGGGGTTGTGAGGAGAAACGGCAACTGGAACTCTGCTCCAACAGCTGGTAAATCTTGGTGACAGAGGATCTATGCTATTCTGTAGGAAGTGACATCACCTGGCACCAAAGACCAGCCAATAGGAGACAGAGAGAACCTCGTTTGTTGCCAGTAGATGTCATGTTTCACACGTGTTTGGGTTTGGGGCAACATGGGTTAATTTTGGAAATGTCAATTTATTATTAATAATATGATGAAATAGTAGTCCCCCTGGACTCAAAATGGATAGATAGAGCTAAATGTGGGGAAAGCCTGTTAATGGTTACTGCTGCAGATAAGGGTTAGAGGTCAAGGAATGACTTGTCTCTGTGTTTGTGCTGCTGAACAATGACAGAAAAAAACAACATTTCTAAGCGCAAGCTGGGAGATACACTGAAGAAACAACTAGCAGAGCAAGAAGTCAGCCTCTCAGAAAGAAGGGGGATGTTGAAAGTGTGTTACAGTGATCATTTGGAGGGTTTACAGGGCTTGCAACATTCTTCAGTGCTGGAGAAAAAGCTGATGTTCATGTCTTGCCCTGCTCCCTACATCCCTTACGTACCTCTTTTTGGGCCGTCTTCGGGGGCTTTCCTACGGTGCTGGTCATGTGTGCAGCTGGGGATGGAGGCCATGCAACGCTAATCCTCCTCCCCAGCTCAGGAAAGTACCCTGCCTCCCTGTGCAGAACGAAAACAACAAAGAGCTGAGTGTGGCTGCAGCCTCCGGGGTTCAGTGCACCCACCAGAACATGTCCAAGAGTCACAGCTTGCTGCTCCCTCCCACCCATCTATCCATGCATGACTCTCCTTCTCTCTCATGCTTTCTCTCTTTGACCCTCTTTTCAACCCATGAAAGACACGTATGATTGCAGACTACAATGTAATATTCCTCCATTTCGTACCAGAGATAGAGGACTTTGGAAGGTCAAACGGGAAGACGCATAGAACGTTACAAAAGAGCAAAAGAATGTGGTCAGGGTCGGTTTTATGGAGGCAAAATTATTCCTGCTTGTGTTACGTCATTCCATGTGACTATATAATTATGGTGAAATAGTTTTAAACCCTGAGTGAAAACATGCAGAAAATGTAGAAATAAAGTGAAACTCGAATTAATGTCCACAAAATTGAAAATGGAAATGGCTGAAAGAAAGAACGAAAAGGGAGACCAACGGCATCTCTGGACTCACATGCAAACTAAAGCATTGGAGATGGCAAAACCTGGTTTAGGTTCATGGTACCAGTGTTACTCTGTCCATATGTTTACATATAAACCTTTTGGCCTGTTTGGGACACTGGACATAAAACATCAACTTAATATGGATTGCAATGTCCAAAAACTTGTACTGTGTATCAAATAATTAAATACCCGTATAAGTCATTTTATTAGCCAAGGCTCTAGGGGCAGCAATGTATGCCGGTCGGTCCTACACTTTGGTCCAGACTCAAATGACAACTGTTGTGTGTACCATGAAATTTGGTGCACACATTGATCAGGATACATTGTAATAAATTTGGTCATTGGTCATCATCTGACTTTTCATTAAGTGCCATCATCTGTTTAAAAGTTAAAATGTGTCCAGTACTTTGGTTCATGACGAAATACCTGCAAAACTCACTTTCCCGTCAGCCTCAGCTGTGCTTGATAAGTGCTAATTAACTAATGCTAAGATGCTATCCCGCTAAACTAAGATGGGGAAGATGGTCAAAACTTTATAACTGTCTCACATCAGCATGCTACCATTGTGAGCATCTTAGCGTCTTGACATTGGGGGTGAGTCTAGGTGTTTAACTTTAACTCCAGTTTAATTGTAATTGTACTTTATTGTACCTTATTTAACCTCGACCACCATATTTTCCCAACCTTCACCACGCAAACCTTAATCATGCCTCATCCATATAAATATGAGGGATTACGATGGTCGACTGAAGTTGAAGTGAGAGTCAGTGAACTTTTTGCAAATATGTCTTATCTGAACATTTTGTCTAATGTGCTGAGGAAAAACATCTTTTCACAAGAAGGAGTTCAAATTCACACCCCATCACGTCGTATCCAGGTGGCATGTACAGACATGAAATGTGTTTCCAGGTCTAAATGATGTTTGATCTAGATATTTATTACTGTTCTTCCCATATTTCATGACCCACATACTGCACTCTAAATGTACATAAAAGTAAAATATCCTATATCCTATATTCCTAAGCTTTTCTAAGCAAAATTCCACTGATGTATATATTTTTGTATCACCAACAAAGGAAATGAATTTGACATGTGTCTACAATGAGATTATCTGCAATGTTTTTGTCACGTCTTCTAACATTTTTGAATTCTTTTGACCACATTGGAATACTTGTTTTTGTAACTAAATTGTGCCAATCACTTGCTGTTTGTGATATAAGTTGGGTGGTGATTTCAGGGAACACAATAAGAGCCTACGATGCAACAGGTGTAAGAAAACAGAAAGGTCTAATATGATAAGATGAAGCCTATAATGGAAATAACATTTTCACATTTTAATTGTGTCAAAGAACCCTAGAGCCAAGTTGATTTACTTAACATATCTTGGGGAGGATTTCATTTGGATTTCAAACAATAACTGTTTAAGGAGTTACACTCAAAAATTAGATACCCATTATTTTAATAAATGACACTCACTCTTTCATACTGGCTGATGAAATGAAAATAAGAGATAGAAGATTAGAAGATTATTGCTTAGTATAATAAATGTAATCTGAAAACATTTTCTTGGATGGATTATGTTTCCTCGATATTTCATGATACATTTAAAGTATTTTCCCAAATAAATATAAATCACAATGCATAAAAACTAGATGCAAAATCATGAATATGGATGGTGTGTTTGGGGTTTAATGATGCTCTGCCTAATCATTCAGGCAGAGTACAGTCATTATGAGGCTTTAAAGCATCATATGAAATATTACAACCAGGTTTTTCCAGCTAGAAAAAAAAAAATCTGATTGTCAAGATACTTTTGACAAGTTACCAGTTTCCAGTGAGACAAATAGGCTATTCCCGAAACAAGTGCACAGCAGAGAAACAACCTTGTATCCCATTGGGAGATTTACTGTAAGATATTTTGCTTTAAGTCATTATTTGAAAGGATTTTACACTCAATAAAACATCCAGTAACTTGTTTGGGTGGATACATTTACTGTGTATGCCTCTGGAACCCGAGTCCCATGCATAACATACACATTTGGTGGCTTTTTAACTTTAGTATTTACTAAGTGAGTGTCATGTTTATGAGGGCCAAGGCATATTTGTTTGCAGGGTGGTTGGTTGGCTACTGACAGAGAGTTGGTTGAACACCCCCTCCTCTCTCTCTCTCTGTCTCTCTCTCTGTCTCTCTCTCTCTCTCTCTCTCGTCAGCTGCCGCGATATTTTTTTTTCTTTTTTTTTTTTTTCCAGCTCTGGAGCCTCAGCCGCGCAGCTCGATCGATTCGCATTGATTGTCCCTGACGAGCTGCTCCACTTTCTAGCCAATGTCAGCCAGTCCGCGATGGGGAAGGAGAGAAATGAAGGAAAATCTCTGCCGCCCTGGCGGTGTCATTTCCACACACTTGGGTTGGCCGCCTGCCAAGCAGACGGGCCGGTGGAAAGAGGTGGAGTGGACTCTGGGGCCGGGCGAGAGGAGGGACGCTCTCTGTCAGCCGCGCACTGACGGGTTAATGCAGTTCACCCGCGTTCACCCCCCCCCACCCTGCACCCCTCTTCACTAAGAGGTCACTCCTTAAAAACAAGAAAACATTTCAAATCACACATATCACAACAATGTGATTAACATTTTTAAAAAGAACCCTATTGAGCCTATTATAATATTCATATCTATATAGATGTATTTACACACATATATACCTCTGATTATAGGTTATTATAGATTATTATATGCAACAAACACATCACCGTTCACCCAGACACTGTTGCTTAAACAATCAGTACAATAAAAAAAAAAAATAAAACTCCACTACACTCAGGTATGTTCAAATGCATTGAGGCATACGATCATGAGCTGGGGCGTCATTAGAGAGGGCTGCGGCGGGCGGGCTGCACTGATCTCGTGTCGGCCCTGAGGTTCGCGGTGACCCAGCAGCTCCTGCCCTCAGCTGTCCCGGAGTCACGCTGAGCCGCGCCGCCGCCGCCGCCGCCCGCGCGGCGCCGCGCAGGAGAATCCAGTTCGGTTTTTCCGCGAAGCTCCAAAAATCTATGAAATGTGTTTGCATGTTCCTCTCCGCAAGCGGGGATGTAGAGGTGGGATTGCGAGGACCGAGAAGGCTGGGGGAACCCACGCGTTCAGCCTCAGAGAAAGTACGCTTTTTTCCCCGAAATAACTGAACGGTGAATATTGTTTTTTTTTTCCTCTTTTCACATTTGCCATTAACAGGCAGGCACTCTGTAGGATTGTGGTCTCGGAGAATAAGCTTTCTCCCCCCCCCCCCCCTGCCCTTTTCTCTTTTTTTTTTTTTTTTTTTTTGTCACCATTCTGCACGGCAGGCTGAGAGACGGACCGCTCGGACTGTGGGAGCCCTCCCCTCTGCTCGGATCCGCTTTGGTAGGTGCGAATAACACGGGCCCGTGTTTGCAAATATGCAGATACATGGGAGGGGAGGGAGGAGGTGTGGGATGGTGGTGGGGGGGTTGATCATACTTTGTCGAAGTCTGCAGAAAGTTGGGATGTCATCTTCTTATAGGATCAAGTTATAGCAAGGGAAGGGGGGGGGGGCTATTCTGTGTATCCTCAAATGTGCGGCTGCGGACCATATGCTGGTACCGCAGATTGGCTCCCGTGCTCATAGATCACCGAGTCCAGACAAAAGCCAGCTATTTTGATCTGCTCATACTCAAGCCAAAAACAGACAAGGGTTTTTCTTTTATTTTTTTTTTTGATCACCAAACCGGTGATTGGATGTGTAAAGATGCTGAGGGGGGGTATTTCGCAAGCCGATCTCAGTTTTGCAAGAACAATCCAGATTTCTTCCCGTCTGATAAGTCGCCGCCGGCGCTGATGCGGATCGGCACAACGCCGGAGCCCCGACGGTCCACTGTGAATCAGCTGTTAATGATGCGCGCTAAACTTGACGCTTCCTGTCGGCGAAAGAAAACGATCGAGGCGCGCTGGGGTCGGATCGTGCCTGCGTTTTGACAACTGGGCTTCTCTCTCTCTCTCTCTCTTCTCTCTCCCCGATCGTCCCTCTGCGTAATTGAAACTTTTATTTGATCCCCTAAGAGAGACACACACCGGCGCTTGGATGCCACAGTTTCCCGCACGTCTCGACGAGGGACGAAGGAAGCACCGGAGCCTCATCTCAGATGTCACGTTCTCATTTTTTCTTCATCTGTTTTTTTTTTTTTTTCTTTCCCGTCATCGCTAGAAAGTTCCCAGGTAGCCTACACTTTCACCGCGCCACCCGGAGATTTACAGCCCCCCCTCCCTCCTGCAATCCGCCACCAGCAGACATATGTTTGGCGAATAATTTGAAGTACAGTACGCACGGCGTGGCTGTTTTGTTTGTTTTTTTTCCTCCCTCCTCCTCCTCCTCCTCCTCCTCCAACTTTTTGTGTGCATAGCCTAATTAGGGAGAATAAGGCGCAGCAGGTTGCGGACAATGGATGAAGCCCGGAGTCTAATTATCGTCACCGGGCTTTTCAACTTCCCCCCCTGCGCGTGCGTGCGTGGCGTGCGTGGCGTGGCGTGCGTGGCGTGCGCGCCCGCGCCTCGGCCGTCGACAGGAGGTGGGAGGAATAGGGAATGTGGAGCTGCTCACCGCGGACAAGTACAGAGCCCGCAGACGGCGCGTCTGCACGCTGTGTGTGTGCGTGTGCGTGTGCGTGCGTGCGTGCGTGTGTGTGTGTGTGTGTGTGTGTGTGGGGGGGGGGGGTTACGGACGCCGCATTTGCGTCGTGCATCGCTTGAACTAATGCATTAAGTGTTCTCGCGTCTCAAGAGGTGTAGTCAGCCGCTCCGGAGTTCACGGCGGACCAAATGGCTCCTAACCCTGCCGGAAATTAAACAATTTATATATATATATATATATATATATATATATATATATATATATATATATTTTTTTTTTTTTTCTCACTTAAAAGGTTTGATTACCTGGCACCTGCGCACGCAGTGACGTCAGTGGAGGAAAACTTCTTTAAGAGTTGCTTCAGTCAAAGGAGGTTGATCGTCACTAGAAGTGTGATGTGATCTCAATTAGCAGGGGGATTTGTTTATTTCATTAAGCCAATGTAAATAATTCAGGATTTATGTCTCGCTGGTAATACCATGGGGACCCAGTCAATTACTGACAGATATTTAAGCAGCCATGATGGAAAAGCATCCCACATTCCTGGTGGTTTTTGGTTCTGTCCATGTTTAGATTTTTTTTTTTTTTTTTATTCTGACAAATCATTCCGGCAACAATCCTGAAACAACGGGAAATATAAACACACCCTGGGCCTAAATGCTTTCCTCTGTTCCTCCATCACCTATTGATCTAACAAGTCAACGGCTGAACCAACCAATCCATCCATCAGTCAGTTGTCCGTGTATTGTGCACTGACATACATTTTTATACACACATCTGTTTTTGCTTCCCAGCACAAAAACTTTTATAAAATCAGGCACCTGAGAAGAATTTTTAAAAAAAAGTCTATTTGAGGTATCTGCTTAGGTTTGGAGCTACTCCAAGCTGAGAGCTTCATGTGAATGCTAAATGAGCTGTTCATGCTCATACACGTATCATAGTGCTGACAACATTCACCCAGCAGCACCGTGGCTGTTAGGAAGTACTCATCATTTTTAGTCCTGTGAATGTACAGTATAATCTATTGAAGTAGCCTAATTTCGCCTCCAAAGTTTTTGTTCCACACAATTTGACAATGATTCATACGCTGAACCTCTGACATATTTATTTGGGCTTTTGAATGGTCTTTCAGTGTTTTGCTTGATATATACAGAATAAAGCCCACTGACCATATTTGTACCATGTGACTTAAAGGAAAAAGTTTTTTGGAAATACGCTTCTTACCGAGAGTTAGATGAGATGATTGATACGGCTCACATGTCTGATACCGTTCACATGTTAGTATGAAGCTACCGCAAGCAGCCAGCTTAAAACACACTTTGATGGTTTTACAGACGGGTACTATTTACTGGACCAGTAACTTCCTGGAGCATCTACTGGTTGCCTGGCATAAGAAATCATAACGACAGAATTGTATTTTTGTACACTTTTTTGTGTTTTTCTTGTACGGATTAAACAAACTGGATGTAACATGTTCATTAGTGAGTTTTAGAGGCCCATGTAGGCAGACTTTGTAACCGTTGGACAAAGCCAGCTAGCAGTTTCCCCATATTTCCAGTCTTTATGCTAAGCTAAGCTAACGTCTCCTGGCTGTAGCCCTATATTTAGTGTATGGATATCGATATATTTTCATTTCACTCTCAGCCAGAGAAAAATATAAACTTATTTCCCCAAAACGTTTTTCTTTAATTTGAGTGGCTGTCTCAGGTCACTGAGCTGCAAATTTCATGCAAAGTATTTGATATAAACAAACCTATGCACAGGCCGGGGGAAACTATTTTCAGGCAGCATGGTCGTGTTGCAAATAGGGAGACAGCAAAAAACAGAATTTCTCTGAAAGGATCAATACAGTCTTCTGTAGAGCCAGAATATCTGGATAAAAACACCATATTTCACACTCACATGCCACTGTGTGAAAAACAAAAAGTGCTCTTTTCAATTTGGAATTTTATGAGGCTGTTTGCACACAATTTGGTATACATGCTCACTGACACAGCAGCTACGGTGTGAACCCAGAGTGATTCACAAGCTATTAGTTGATTAAACAAAGTCAAACTTCACATATGAATTAATTTATCATGTATCAACCATGTGACATTTTGCCAACCACATTCAAACATTACGTTCTCAGTGAATTTCTCAGGTTCTGTAGCTCAGCTGCTATTGACAGTGTCCACAAAGTGACAAAGTTACTGAGCTGACATCATGCAGCTGATTCAACAAAACAGGCTCGAAATTAATGTCAAGACTGTCAAGATTTCTACTAAGTGTCTTTACTGAATGAACAGCAACATTTATAATCGCATTAAGAACGTTGTATTATACCTCCTCAGGCTAGTCAATATTTTGTCAACTACACTAAATGATTTATTGACCATTAAAACTAGAGTAATTGTCCAGCACTCAGATTAAATTTCTTTAAAGTGTCAAAAACTAACAAAACAATTTTGCTTATAACGGAGATCAAGCATCAAAGAAACAGTTCAAAAAGTCATACGAATACACAGCAACTATTCCTGCTGCAGTTTGAAATTTACAGAAACAAGAAGCCACCAATTATTTTTGTGGATGCTTCGATTGCAGGTTCACAGCTGAGCTCATTGGTCGATCCGAGAAAGGCTTCACACACGTAGTTGTTGGACCATATTGATCATTTGGACCATTTATATCCAGACCTTTATCTCCGGGCCGCTAATCCTGTGCAGCATGCTGTGTGTGTGCAAATAGATAGAAAAACAAGAAAGACTCAGGGAAATATCAGGGATAGCTGGTACTTACACTATTTTTATGCTGAGACAGCTTGAGGTGCAAAATATGTTGCTATCATAGGCTTTAATGTGTGACTACTAATGATAGTGCTCTTGTCAGGCCAATTCACAGAAACATGAGGGGTAAAGCTTTAATATGAACCACCGCAATGAGTCTGTAACATTGCAGGACACTGAGTAAACATGTTTAAAGGACAAAAACAGACAAAACAGCACCAAATATGTGGTTTCAGCAGTATGGCATTGACACTCAGCAGCAGAGGCATTTGTGGTTGAGGAGACAGTTCACATAAGGACATAAAGCTCTTCTGTAAATGATGTGGTGAAGGTATCTGAAGAGCCATGATGCTGGAAGTCGAGGAGGGTGATTAGCCAAAGACTATATGCCATGCTCAGGGTTGATGATGATGGAAAGAGTGTGACGGATAGGTCAGTAGGATGGAAGGCAGATGTACACACACAGCAGAGGAGGGTGAGTGTGAGGCTAAAATAGGTGCCCCTGCTTTCATTTATTATACAATGTGGTAGACTAAAACAACAGCTGTGGTGTGGTGCTCCAGCTTGGCTACAGTCTGAACACAACCAGTAACAAATTAAAGTATACTAAACCTTCTTATACAATCACTATATACCTATGTTTTGCCATAAACATAGCATAGATTTACATCACCAAACCATAAAATAGGGCATTGAAAAGTGCCCTAATGACTGAAGCATTCTAGGTCAAAGTCATGCCTGTCACACTGATGTGTTCAGCTACAATACAAACTTGTGCTTACCTAAAAATCCCCCCAAAATTTGTCAAATTATTAATATTTTACTGAAGAAACAAAAAGAGTTTGTGTGTCACTGCACTGTTGTCATAAAGTAGGTGTTGCTGGGATTGATGCAAAGCAAGCCAGCGGTATGAAAAGTATTGTGTGACATCCATACTATTAAGATCATTAACACTTTGGAAGAACAGCAGTTAAAATACACGTAGTTTTCCTTTAAATACCAGTGGTGTCATCAGCAGGTCAGCTGTTGTGAACAATTATTATAATACAGCTGATCAGTGATATTTTCTGTTTTCGTGAGTCGTGATTGCCCACTTTGTCACTTTGTAGCCGACTTGAGAACTCATTTATTCTAGTTATTGATAATGCGCCAGTTCATTAATTATGTGGAATACTCAAGTCTTTTAGCACATTTACTGTATTTAGAGCATTGATGAAGCAGTTGGATCAGAGCTGGATATTCTCCCAGGCCACGATTAATCAAGAAATAGTGTTGTTGTACAAGTAGATATACCCAGGTTTACTTTTCTAGATGCATAGCTGCCATAGAGACGATGTGAAATTAAAATCTCCCTGAAAAATCACCTTCAACAACATTAAACACCACTAAATGCATAACTTTTCAGGTCCAATATTCCATAAGACAACAACCTCCCACATGCATCCCTCTGATGATTTGCAATGCTGCTATTGCATTCAATCTCAACTGAGCAGAGATGCAGTTAGTTTGAGATGCTTTTGGGAAACCGGACCCTGGTCAGTGCTGTAGTAGGAGAAACTGAAACTATAGGGCTGAGGGGCTGCGGAGCTGGCTCTGGTTCGCTGGCGCCACATCCCCCTGAGCTGGTGAGAATGTGGGGGCTGTGCCTTTGAAGCTTTACCTCCCACTAATTCTGGCCTTCCAATTTCCACACACTGCACAGACACCCCCCACCACCCTCCACCCTCCATCCTCTTCCCCTCCCTTTCCCCTTTGTTTCCCTTATAAGGACTCGCCCGGCCATTTCCTCGGCTTTTCTGTGGGAGGTGATATGCTTGTTTGTGCACATGGACAGGTCAGGAGAATCGCAGCATAGTTTTTCTTTTCATAGATGAGCAGTCACAGGAATCCTACGCTAAATGACGCTGGATCCATGCATCTCTGTCCAGTGGGGAGTCCCCCATTACAGGCCTAGTGAACCTTCTTCACAAGCTCCAGCACTCAGATTGATCTAAAATTTTGCCAAATTATATTGCTTTACAGGTTTGATTTACACAGTCAAATTCTAACAATCAAAAGAAATCCAAAGTGAATGAAAAGAAAATCAACTTCCTTTGTTCCGTCTCAGGGCTTTTTTGCAACATTTCCAGCAGCTTCCCAGAGACTGTCTAATAATTTATTTTCTCACATATTATTTCACAAGGTTATACACTCAGATCAATGAGCATGTAATTGTTCGTCAATAAATGCAACATTTCTTAATTGACCTAACTGGAGTGAGTGCAATACAATTTATTTATGAAGTATTCACTTCAAATCAAGGTTGATCTCAAAAAGGATTTTACTTGTTTATAAAGGGACATTACTACAGATAAATACAGATAAAATAGATTTCCCGAATGACAAACCTGACAGAAACAGGTGTGTTAGCACTTAACAGGGGCCAGTACATTCAGAGGTCAAACAGTTAATCTGGGCATCATTTCTAAGCAGGTAATAAAGTAAGAGATTAAGGCAGGGACCTTTCTGCAGGAGATCTTATGCCTCTGTAATTACAGCAAAAACAGGTGTTTGTTTGTGAAAAAGTTGCTAAAAAAAATTAGTTTTCTTTGTTTGAATATTTTTACTGTAAAGTGTGAAATCTGCGTATACCTGTTGCTGGAACAAATACCCTTTAGTTTACCAAAGAGTTTTTGGGCATTAATAGAGCATAATTAATTTCATTTTATTATACTTAAATAGCAAGATTAGGCCCCCAGCCTTGTGATTTCTTTTCTCTGCCAACCAATCAGAGAAACTCCAGGGAAGCAGGTGTTGCCTCACTGGTAACAAGTTTGATATGTAGATGGAAGTGTGAAGAATTAGAGGGAGAATGAAAGTTTTTGATTTGCTGTGTTTGTATTTGAATTGAATATCAGTATATCTTGGTCAAGGTCTTCTGGGCGATAAATTAAAGTGGCCCAGTCTGTGTTTAATTTTGTAAAACTAATTTCTACGTAGGCTATGGAGTAACTCCTGTATCAAAGCACTACTACATGTATATAACACCAGGTAAACTTACAAATTCCAGTTTTTAATTTAATTGTTTGCATTTTACAGTATGCAACTTTATTATATCTATTATTTATAAAATTATGCCCATATCTTTTAGCCTGGATCAGGATGTTGGGTTTGTTAGGTCTGCTAATTTAGGGACTCTAAATGATCATGGACTGTTAATTTTCTTCAGGCATCTCAATATCTTTAAAGCAGCTACCTGTACACTACATGCTCAGCACCAGACAGCAGACAGATACAGTAAGCAACTAGCTGGTGAACATAGTGTAACATTTAGCAGCTAAAGAGCCAAATATTTTCCTCAGCAGTTGGTGGAGACCAAACACAGAGCTAAAAGAGAGTGAATACTGGACTTGTGTTCACCAGGTGGCCAGAAACATGATTCAAAATGAATGATAATATTGCTCCTTAACTGCTGAAGTTTGCCATATTACTTTATTACATATAACAAGTGATGATCTACCATGGCAGCTGCACCCAAGGGGACAAAAATATATGTCATTGCAGGTTTACTATGTTTTAGTTTTTCTTGAATTTGCTTAAATTGACCCACAACTTAACAAAAATGGAAAATGTTTCTTAATTGAGTGTTTCAGTGTTTTGGTGAAGTTATCACGGATGAGTGAATTTACCTCTCTTCTCTCCCTGTGTAAAGTTTCCAGATGGCCCATGGAAGAACGTGGATGAGGGCTGAGCTGTAGTGCGGGCAGAAGGCTCTGGGGCCTGCCTGTTGTCGGCTGGCTGATTGGTCCATTGAGGTGAGCCACCACTCTCACCGGGTCACAGAACGGGCCGAGAAAAGGTCTTTGCTCCCCCTCCTCGCTCACCCCTGCCCCCTCTCCACCTTCACCCCCGACCCAGGCACGTAGGCCTACGCTCTGGACCATGTCTAGCGGACTGTCGGAGGGGGGCCGGACAGAGGACCAGGAGCGGAGTAGCTGCAAACAGGACTCTCCTGTTATAGAGCGCAGGAACCGCAGTGGCATCATCAGTGAGCCCCTCAGTAAGAGCCTTAAGAACTCCCGCACCCTCTCCCAGTACACAGCAGTCTCCTCTGCCACCACCAATGGACACAAGGACAATAGTGAGACTAAGAGCCACTCGGCCAAGCCTCAGCCACCCCCGCAGCCCCAGCCCACTGTCTCCGCACTGACAGCAGCCAAGTTGGACCGGACCCTAGAACAGGTTCTGGAGGGACAGAATGGCCTGCTGCACTTTGCCCAGGCAGCAGCACTGTTAAAGCGGGCCGGTATGGAGCACATGCTCCTGCCTGGGGGCATGGGAGTGGGAGTTGGCGGTGGAGACGCAGGCTCGGGGGCTAGCGACTTGGAGGGTACGTCTGTCACGGACGCCGTAGGTGGTCCTGTTGACTTCCCATATGGAGTAGGGGGTGGTTTCCCCTTCAACCCGGGGCTTTTCATCATGACGCCGGCTGGAGTGTTTCTGGCGGACAGCGCGCTACACATGGCCGGCCTGGCCGAGTACCCGGCACAGAGCGAGCTGGCCTCTGCTATCAACTCCGGTAAAAAGAAGCGAAAACGTTGCGGCATGTGCCCACCTTGCAGACGGCGGATTAACTGCGAGCAATGCAGCAGCTGCCGGAATCGCAAAACAGGCCACCAGATCTGCAAGTTTCGCAAATGTGAAGAACTGAAGAAGAAGCCCTCTGCTGCTCTGGAGGTAAGAAGGTGGTGGTTATGATGTGCTATTGCTTTGTGGGTCATCATTTAGGGTTCCCCAAAAAATAAGCTTAAACGGTTTTGAACCCGAGGAGTTACTGCAAAGCTTCAATGCAGTGACAGGAACTAACTTTATATGGGTGCATTAACCATTAGCATTAAGCGCGAAACCAGAGATATGAGCCATACTTTTGTCTTTGTGTTGATCCACAGCGAAGAACTTGAAGATTGTCTAAAACATTACTAGAGAGATCTGGAAACATCACAAACAAATTTCAGCTTCATACCTGAAAGCACAAAAAAAGGTCTTTTGGTTAATACCTGAATGTCATTCCCCTTTAAGGGGAATGGTACATGGGGGGGCTTGTCGGTGGGGTGATGGCTCCACAAGCATGGAAATGACAGGTGGTGAGGAGTGCGGTGGGTATGTGCAGGGTAAGCATGCGCCATGGGGTCTGTTTAATCTGTCCACCATAACCATGCAATCACCCAGGCTTTCAATTGGAGGGCTTATTCTGTAGCTAAAACACAAGATTGTTTATGTTTTTTCCCCATTGAGCTACACAACGTATTCCCTTCAGTGGAGCATTTTCTGTTTGGTCATATATACATCCTCTTTGTGCTTGCTTGTGCATATGTTGTAATCGGAAGGTAATGTAAAAAACAGCGTGTGGAGGCAGAGTGGCAGTAATTGTGAATATGTGCACAGTATGTGTTTGTGTGTAAGTGTACATGTGTGGGTATGTCTGTGTGTATGTGCACATGTAAAAAGGTCCATCTGGCCACAGAGCTGTCATCTGGAGCACCAGGTGTCAGTGTGTCACATGCGCCCCCCTTTAGCTGCCGCTGTCCTTCTCTCCGGTGACATTCCTGCTCGCCTAAATGGTCCTCCAAACTTCCTGTCCGTTACCTCCATCACACTCTGTGGCCTAACCAACCCCGGCTGTGATGACAGAACGACCAATCATGAAATCAATTTCGGCAGATGTTCCATCTCAAAGGAAATAAACTTTTGTGATCAATGGATAATAGTGTCACTTTGGCGTTACATAATAAATTGATAAAAACGTTACACATTGTGAACATGAACCAGTGAAGGGGCCTCATGGTCTAATTGACACAAACTGGATCTGTGCTTGAAACTGCTAATGGCTTTACTTGTTTCTCTTTCGGATGTTGATTGAGGATGACAGCTTGGCCTCTTGTTTGTAGACTGAAATGATGGTTGTTCAATCCCCATGTGCTGACTTTGGCCATTGCTCCATAAAGGGATAGTTTGATTATAAGACATCTTTGAGTGATACAAACTGAAAACACAGTATACATTGTGACAGCATTTTGACTATAAGATTGGCCTAGTTTAGCTCAGTTAATGGATGTTCACGGAGCTTAAAGATTAACTGGACAATACCTTGTCTTTACCACAAATTATACCTTGTTATATATATATATATATATATATATATATATATAACACACTTGTATGTGTTGTTCTAAAAGGCAGTTACAAAGTAAATTGTTGTTTAATTTAGAGAACTTGTTAGCTTGTGTTAGGCAATCCATCACAGTGAAGATCATGTCTGTTTTATCATTGACAGAATTATGTTGTTGTTGAGTTGTGATGCAGGTGTAATTGGTGAGAAAAGTCTTCACATCATCACACAACAAGGATTTGTACTTTGACACTGTTCATGGCAACAGCAATAGATAAGCAAATGGAAACCAATGGCTGCCCGGACCACAAAGAAATGTACATTTAAACATTTAAAACTCTTAAAAAATACATGGTGAAATTTGGAAAATAGTTACATGATTTGTTTTCTCTAACCCTCATGAACAGTGGTGCGGTGCTATGAAGTGAAGGATTCATATGCTTGTCGCCAGGGACCATTGTGAAGGAAAACACTTGACTTTTGAGAATCAGACTGATGTGTCTGGATATCAGCATGTTGTTTTTCAGTGTTGTATTGTTCAGTTGCAAATTAATGAGAGTGTTTGTTTGTCTCTGTTGATGATTCACCAAAATGGTGAAATGTGTCAGCTCGCTATGTAGGTGGTACGACTCAATGTCTGTAACAGAAAGGAATTTAATTTTAATTTATGATTTGCAATTGATGTTGTCATGGCAGTTAGCCTAATACCAGTCGTTCACACCAGTGATGCCAAACCCAAGGGGGTTTGAATATTCATGAATGCTGATGTTGATATAGGTCATCATGCTGCTCGTAACGTCACAGTCTGCTTGTGTTGCCAGTGGCCACCTCATATGAAAGAAACTCCAGGGTACGATAAACCTGCCAAGCTTCCAAGTACCAAGTATAATAGCAGTCTGATTATTGACTTTAGTAATTGTATGCACTGCAATTACCTTGCACACATTTTTTTTCTGACACCTCAAAATATGCACTACTCACTAATTTATTTAAGGTGTCTGTCAAGCAATTTCCCCTTTTTCAGACCAGAAATGAGAAGGCTAATCTCTGCTTGCAACTTCATTTACTATGACAATATTAGACTAATGAATATTATTATATGATAATATCAGTGTTTTTAAAAGTTTGTGCTTGTTGTGCCGGCAAGCCTTCTTTATTACATAACTCCTAATGGTGTCTGCACAAACTCAGTGTAGTTAACTGTGGAAAAGCAGCTTTCAGACTTAAACATTGCCTGAGCTCGTCTAGACATCAGAGTCAACATGGAGTCTTAATATTTTTCACGGAATATCAATTATGTTACACTTAAGTTTGTCCATTCATCAAGTTGAAATGGATGTGAATAGATTAATGCTCAGGGTCTCATTACTTGCCAAAACAACGGGTGCATTGCAGTTGTGCAACAGATGAAATGGGACATTACATCAACGAAGATGCAGTGCCTTTTTAGAGAGCGGAAAGTTTCTGCAGTGTCACAGACGTACTGAAGGTCTTAGGCATGAGCTTACCATGGGAAAGGAAAAAAACATTCATGCCAAAGTGCAAAGCTTCTGCACATCTCCCCACACAGAAAGCATCAATAAAACCATAACCCCAATCACCTGACAACCAACAGCATGAAATGAAATCTCTGAGACAAGGTAATCCTTGTAATCTTCCTCTGATGTCCCTTTATAATGGCCTTATTTATGCCCCTTACAGTGTATTTTGGACATATTTGTTATATGACAGTAAATTTTGACACTGTAAAGTTTGTATTTAAAAAAACAGACAAGAAAGAGTCTGGAAGTAACTATACAACTGACAAAATAAAAAATACACCTGGATAGTATTTGACCTTTTAACTCGAAATGAAAACCGTATTCTCATTTAATCAGGAAACCATCAAAGACGTATGCAACCTGTTACATCTTTACAGAGCTGTGACTGTGGCACATTTTCAATTTTGCTTGCTTTTTATTTGTCCTCATGCACTCATACATTTCCCATTAGCAGTCTAGTAGTTGTCTCAAATGGCTTTGTTATTAAGTCAACAGCTCTAGTTCAGCAGGTGATTAGATCAGAGAATACAGCCTGGGCCGCACTGTCAGTGAGCGTGATGTCATCAGGACAGGCTAAATGTCAGAGGATGAGATTCATGGAGTATGTGCTGCATCAAGAGAGAAAGTGAGGAACAGAGAGTCAGCAATAAATCCCAAATATCAATACCAAGTAGAAGCTGTAATACTGTCAATTACAGTATATATTTTTATTGTCTTTAAACAAGCCTTCTATAAGAGAAATCCCTTAATGCTCTTAATGCATATTCAGGGCGACTTGGGCAGCACCTGTGCCAGAAGAGAAGATGGTCCACAGTGAACTGCAGTGAGCCTCAGCTGTAACTCAAACAGCCCCTGAGTGTCACATTCCCCTCCGATCAAAGACAGAGCGGCACATCCCCGTCTGCTGTGGCTGCTGTCTCTAAAGGGGCATGACGTCTTATTTAACATTTGTCTTGAGGTCAGTTTGTCAGATGGCTTTGACTGCACATCTATGTGCGCACACACGTGTGAGTGAAAAGGCGGGACGAAATGTCCCGGCTTTGTTTTTGCACATTTGCATTGAAGGTTGTGTTGGTGTGTTCGTACGATCCTGTGAGCGCATACGCGTCGGTACACAAGTGCAGTCCAACAGCAGTGTGCTTATTTTAAGGGTGTTGACTGTTTCCATTGAAAGCCTCATGGCAGCTCAAAGAGGAGCGTAAAATTGGCAAGTGAGGGGGAGTTAGCATGCTGAGGCCTTTGCCACCTCGTAGCTCACTGGCTGAAGATGTCTGGATTTATTCTGGGAATGCTACATTTGAGAGAAATAAGTGGGAAGGCAGTTCCTTTCTGCTCTATGTCTGAATACCCTCCAGTGGTGTCAGTCTCAGCGATGCTGTTCAACACAAAGAGAAGGAAGGAGAGTCAGGGTTAGGAAGTTCTAGTGTACCTTGTTTTTACTTGTATGTCACTGTATGATCAGGATGTACAGTATCTGTGGGCGAGTAATTGAAAACAGCAAAGACAGAAGCTGAATTTTTGGTCTTTGTCTACTTATAGAATAATATATTTTGTAATGAAATGCATTGGATGTGTCAAAGACTGAGCTTCTTTGTCATCAGACACAGCTAACACCTGAACATGCTGTCAGTTGGGGGCCACTTTGCCAGTATCAGACGTTGATCTGGGAGTAGCGTATTCCCTCATGGTCTTTCCTGCCTCCCAGACACCGTACACCAGACAGTCAGGACAGAAGAGACTCATGCAAACTGACAGGCATGCAGACTGACACCGAGACACATAGATGTGTGGGCAAGTTGCTGGGCAGACAGAGGGACAAGTTGGAGTGGACAGAGGAGGCTAAGGAAGACAGAGAGAGAGAGAGAGAGAGAGAGAGAGAGTAGGAGAGAGAGAGAGAGAGAGAAAAGGCAGTTACTGACATCTGGATTATAAAAGCAGCCCTTTACTCAAAGAGAGACAGAGATCAGGTTCTACTCCACCTAATAAGAACTGATTTGGTAATTTGTAGGTCAAAAGACATGTAGATGTCTATAAAATGACTTTTCTTTTTCTGACATCTATGTTACATAGAACAATCAGCATTTCCCTGCTTTCATTTCAACATTTAAATACAGTATACAGTGTAAACATTTTATGTATCCTTCAGCTTTCAAATTTCAACCAAATGTAGCCAAGTTTTAATCTAGATGCCCATATTTCTGTTAACTTGTGATTACTGGGCATCTCCAGCTTCATTTCCAGCATATTTACAACAAGAGCTGCAATGACTAGTCGATCGGGAAAAATTAATCTGAAACTGTTTTGACAATGAATTACTCGATTTAATCATTCATTTCTGTTAGCACCCTCTCATTTCTGAATATTTGCTGATTTTCCTTTGTCATATATGACAGTGAACTGAATATCCTAAGGTTTTGGACAAAACAAACAAATTGAAGACATCACTGTGGCCTTTGTCAAATTGTATGAATGCCCCCTTTTCACAGTGTTTTTACGTGTTAACACTCTTGCCCTGGCTACGAGATGTATATTGGTCCAGTGAGAGAAATCATAATAATGTATTTACATATCAATCCCAATTGACTTGTGGAAGGGCAAGCAGGCTTAGGAAAATGCTTCGCCCCTTCAGCCAGCAGTGAGTGTTTTTGCCAGCTGGAGGTCATTGGTTTTTTTTGATTCAGTTGTTTTAAAAGTCTACCTTTCTGCCCCTTGTGAACAGCAGACAATGTAACATCCCACATGCACTACTGCGTGTGAAAATGCTTTGCATTCTTTGTATCAGTTTTATTTTATTTTATTCTGTGGGTGTCTATAAGGGAATCTTCACAATTGTTGATGATAAAGCCTCAAAAAAATAACCAGAATGCTTGGCAGTGCCCGTGAGGGCAAAAGTTCCATTGTGATGGCGTAAACTGGTCTTACAGGAATTTGCATTAGCTACACTTAACAACATGCATTATAAGTTATGGTGGTTTTTCTACTTTTGTACACACAAATTGTTTGTGCTATGCTAAGACAAATGTGCTCGCCTTATTCGAAAAAAACACATCCATCGATTTTAGTGATTGGCCACTTCACACCCACAGATCCCATCTGTTTGAACCTGTGCAATCAGTGTTGGTGAAAGAAGGGTTTTTCTATTCCTGAACTGCTGCCATTTTCCCATTGATTGCTCATGTTTGATAATGAGAAATAGCAGCATTTACAGTTCAATCGAGGGATGTGTTGTTTTTCTTCCCACACATTACGTCATGGTCAGTCTAGCCCTTACCAGATATTTGACATCTGTGGCAGCGCCAGATGTTGCCATCCTCTGACTGTCTTCTTAACAGCTGAGTGCTGCTGTAGAAAGGTCATCACAGAGATGGATGATGGTCTAGCAATACTTAACACACAGACCATGAAATAATGTTGGCAATATGTCGGCTGTTAACCTCCAGGTTTGTGGATCATATTAATAGTCACTGGAGCCAAAAATAATCTGCTAAAAAACTGTGCATACCATTGAATGCTACAGTTTGTGTGTATTTATTTATATGTTTAAGTTTTTAGGTAAGGTAAAAAAAAAAAAAGAGCAGCACCAGAAACATGTATTCAGTCCAAACCTGCATCCATCACACATCTGAAACATTATGAAGTGGAGAGGTTGCTGTGAACTGGTATATGCATATGTGGGCTATGAACAGCACTGTGGTGTTCAGTATCTCTGCTGTCAGATTATTCCTGATTGAGTCAATTAAACAAATAAAGCACAGTGTGGGCTATATTTGGCTGAGATCACCAGAGTAATTACCTTGTTTGAAGTCTTTTTACCCGAGCAAAAATGTTTCATTTTTGTCAGCAGGAGTTAACTTTCAAAATGAAAGTAAATGAAACCCGTGGTGCACGAACCCCACTGTCACTCAGTTTCATGTCCAGATATTAACAATAGCATTCAAAAGAACACTGTATTGCTGATTCAAGGGTAGAGGAAGGATTTAAGTGGGCCTGAAAAGTAATTAGGGCTGGTATTGTTTTTGGTTTCAAACAAACTTCTCTCAACTAATTTGCCTCTGAGTTGCCTTTGTTAAAAAAAATAAATCATAATTTCACTGCTTTGCAAGAGAACGGCGCAACAAGACGCATGGAATTTTAAGTCTGACTGTGTTCAGGTTACACATTTTTTCATTAGAATTTAGATATCTTCAGAGGGCAATACAAATATGTAAATGTGAATGGTGTATGCCACTTTACATTATCCGATTTCTTTTCCATTAGATATGTCTGATTGTATGCATGGGTGTGTATATTTTAGTTTGCACTCACAGTATGTACGATTCCTTATTAAACCTTCTGCTGTCGAGCACCGATGGAAAAGTGAATCTGAATCCATCGTGTATGAGAATTTTATTTTAACAGTCTCACTGTTTGGTGTGATTTCGGGGGTGTATTGTGAGTGTCGGTTAACGTGCCACTGTGTGTGGAGGTGTGTGACTGTACTTGAATACATATTGGTTCGGTGTGAGAGTGTGTGTGGGTGCATAAATGTTTGCCGAGCTCCTCCTGCCTCGCTCCAGGCAGAACTGGCTAACGGAAGAATCCGTGCTGCAGAATCGAGTTGCACTTTGCAGGACGCCAGCCGTGCTGCAGCTCAAGGGACCCGAGCGGCTCCCTATCTCCTGACTGGCAGGACGCTGCTGAGCCCTGCAGCTGCATGCATGTGTGCCACTCCTGCTCAATGCAATCAGACACAGCGATAACCACAGTGAGAGAGGGTTGAGGGATGGAAAGCAGCCTAATCATTGGTGATGGTGTGGGAGAGCAATGCGTGTGGTGGCTAAATAATAAATGTGGCATATCGGGTTTTGTGTGAAGCCAGGACTGAAGCCTTCTCCTGTGGTGGTGCTTGGGGGAGAGAGGAGGATGTAGAGATTTCACACATACTACTCATCCAGAGATAAAGAATGGAATAGAAGTTTAGCTGTTTAATCAATTAGCTGCTTGGCATTATTCATTTAAGTAATTTGTCAACAAGACATGGTTCCACCTTCTTAAATTTGAAGAGTTTCTGCTTTTGTCTGGTGTGTAACATTGAGCATTTAATATATTTTAGTTTTGGTTAGACAAAACCAGCAATTTGGGCTCTGATAACTTGACGATTGACTTGATGATTGATGATCACGATTTTTTTTAATGGCCGAACAAAACAAAACAACCAGTAGATTAATCAATCATGACAATGACTAAACTGAAGAAACAACAGAGAATGTAGGAACAGGAGGGCAGCATCGTGTATTCCTCTCTGTCAAGGTGTGAAGACATTGTAGCTTCTCAGTGTAGTAGTAGATTTGGGATTATATTTGCAAACACTTAAACGTGCTGCTTTTCATTAACAACTCCAACCTCTTTTTCTCTCTCCCCCCCCTCCCCTCCTCTCCCTCTCCCTCCCCTCCCTCCTTGTCTTCTGTTTCTCCAAGAAGGTGATGCTTCCTACAGGAGCGGCGTTCCGGTGGTTCCAGTAGGACTCTTCCTCCGCTCCCTACCCAAAGCTCTGCCATCAAGTGCAATGCCAACTCCTGGATTGTCTCCGGAACAGACACTGGCTAATAAACAAACAAGCAACAAATAAAATTATAGAAAAAAAAACATTAAAAAAAACAAAACAAAACAGAACAACAACAAAAAAATCAAAAAAAAAAAAAAAAAATCAATCGGGTAATGGATGCACCTACTTATTCCTTGAACCAAAAATGAAGCGTAAAGAAAAGCATCTATGGCAATTTTCATTCCCTTTTCTATGTTTCCATTTTGGTACCTTTTGTCCTTTTTCCAGCAGGTTTTTTTCTGTCGCTTAAACATGGAACTGTTCATTGCCAGAAACAGAAATGACGGACTGAGTGTGGACAATCAACTAATTTCTGTGTTTGGTGTTAATGTTGTTCATGTGTGGAAAGATACAGTACTTGTGTAGAGAATGTAAATTTACAGCTATATTTCAAAACTAGTGGCTAATGGCAAACATTATTGTAATTTTTCACCATTATGTTACTTAAACCCTTGTCTATTTTATGATTCATTTTGTTGAAGACTTTAGTTTTCAGACAGATCAGTGGTTGTCTTTGAAAGACAAAGAAAAGTGTTTCAAATTGCGACGGTGTGGATTTTGGATTTAAACAAAATTGAAAAAGTAATGTTATTGGGCAGAACTCTAGAGACTCTTCGCTGGGTTGAAGATGCTATTCACCAGATCCGTCACTACTGTAATCTTCCCAATCAGCCCTCCTCTGCATTTCCAAACTTGTCCTTTAATGAAACTGGCAGCCTTATGTTACTGTGGCCCTACTGAGCATGTGCCAATACTGCTCAGGGCAATAGCATTAAGAGACAGCACTTGCTCTGAGTCTACCCTACTGAACGCACTGAGACAAGATTACATTTTTTTATTTGTTTGTTTATTTGTTATATTTTCATGATTTTGTTATGTTGCTGGGTAGCTACAGCTTTTAAAAATAACCAATCTTTGTATTCGTTTAGAAAATTGGACTGGTTTTGTGAATAAAAAGGAATGCATGTATTCGTGTCAAAATTTACAATTCTGATGTTTGTCTACTTGTCTATTTGCATGTTTTTTTAAAAACAGCTGGTTTGACAAAAAGAAACATTAAGTATACATTTTCTATGAATTGAAAAAAGTGTTCCCTTTTCTTTTATAATTGGATGGTGTAGGAAAATTCTCAAAGATTCTGATGCGAGCAAAACTCATTAAAAGTAAATCAGGCGGTGTTATGGATCACCATGATGTCCTTGGTTTGACTGAGATATTTCTCTCACTGCCTATGTAATATCTTCCTACAATGGAATGACTGATGGAGACTTGCTATGCTAAAATGTAACCAAAATGATTTAAAAGATGTTTGAATAAGAACAATTTTGGTTGCAGTGTTTCTTCAAAATGCATGAAATCTCTTGAAAATTCTCCCAAATGTTTCTTTCTTTTTTTTTTTTTTTTTTTTTTTTTGTGATATCCACTCTTCTCCAAGATCTGTGACATTCAGCCTACTCCATGACATTTACAGTCAGAAAACACAAGCAGATATCATTAATAGTCTTGAATTACTATTGGGAAGTTTTGTCTTCAGAGCTATTAAGGCTATCCTGAAAAAGGGCATCCGTGTTTAGGGCTGGATGTGTGTCATGCATACACGGAGAAGAAGGGAGTGAAGTTTGGATAAAGACATGGATAAGTGAAAGCACTGCTGATTTAAAAACCCTTCCAAAATGTGACCATCTCACATGGGTCTTAGTGTAATTACTGATTCTAATGCCTCAGGTCTGTGACACCAGAGTGAATTTCCATTTCCTGCTAAGTGATGATTCTCGGTGATTTTTTTTTATTCACAGCTTCATAGTCACTCTTTCATATCCAGGTGGGGAAATAGATGCAGATTTCTGCGGCAGCCGTAATGCTGAGTGTTTTTAATTAGTGAATATCCACGGTGAAAGGCCCAGTATGGTGGGCTTGTGTACGAGCTCGTGATCAGCTTGGCGAGCGGAGGGTTGGAGAGTGTAGCTATATTCCCAGCTTCCCCCCCGGTGACAGTGCTGGGCTAGTGCCATCGCCATGGCGATGGGGGGAGTGTGTGCATGAGTGTGTGTGTGTGTGTGTGTGTCTGTGGGGGGTGGGGGGGTGGGGGGGGAGGGGGGGGGTGGGGGGGGAGGGGGGGGGTGGCTGAGGCCTTTCATTATTAATGTGCACCGCGGCGTCCTTACCTCCTCTGAGCCCGCACAGCTCACTGCCTGACCTGCCATCCAAGGGAGAGGGAGTGGGGAGGGGGGACTGAGGAGGCAGAGATAAAGAAAGAGAAGTGAGCCAGAGAGAAAGAAAGAGACAGCACGACTTGTGTATAGTGCAGATTAAGCATACGACTGTAAAGTAGAAATTCATCCATGTACTTTTATTCTCCATTCACACCTGAGACGGAAAAATCTGTCAGATTAAGATTTTCAGTTTGAGTGAGGAGGTTTTGGGTGTGGTTGCAGGTGACTGTGGCTCCTGCGGCTCTTGCCTGCTGAGGTGTAGCAGCCCAGGGGTTGGGCGGGGGGGGGGGGGGTGTCAGGTGGTGGTGGTTGCAGTTGTCTTCATGCAGAGGGGTGTACGGCTTGGTGAGCAGGCCTGTCACACTGGGAAAATCCTGGAATCTTATCACTGCCTCACAGACACTGAGCAGCACTGATCTACTCACCCTCATTGCCAGCAGACATGCCCTTCCCCCAACCAAATGCCCCTGCACAGGCTGGCCCCTTCTCAGCTCGCTCGCCACCTTCTTCGAACGGGGAGATAGCAGGAACTGATGCAGTCCAATTGTTGAGGAGGGAGGAATGTTGCTTGTAAAATGTGACTAACAGGAAGAAAAACACAAGCGTTGCAAGTGAGTGCACAGGCCAGACTGCTGAAGAGTCAGCCTTGAGTGACCCTTGTTTTCCTATATGACCATTAGATTTAAGTCAAATCACTGAGAAGAACATATATGTGAATATCAAAAAGTTTTTTTCAAGCTTAATCTTACCAAACTGCATGGGCAAAGGCTAGATTGTATGCTGCCCCATTAAAATGAATACAATATGATATGCTTACATAGTGTGAGCATTTAAAATAGTCATAGTGAATAATAGTATACAGATATCACATTTAGAAATATTTATTTCTGTGTATCGAAGGAAAGTAGCTAAAAAAGTTTGTCTCAATAAGGTTCTCATAATTTATCGCTGTCTCTCAACATGTTCAGCGTAGAAGGTACAACAGCAAAAACAAAGACTGTAACTGTTAAAATATGTTTTTTTCCATCTAAATCATAGTCTGAAACTTTAAAAAAAACTTTGGACTTAATTGGTTTACAAGTTAAAACTGTTTACAAAATTACTCCGATCTATCCAAATGCATTTTAAGGTAATCTGGTTGCTCAAAGATGTACTCCAGTTGAGATTGCAATCTTTCCTATTTGGTCCTTTTCTTTATTTTGAATAAAGTACCATAAATAGTATATAATTTAAAATTAACAACATTTGCCTAGATGCATTTAGGATACAGTCATTATCTATGGCTATAGATATAAATATGCTGCAGACTACAATAATATTTATTAGTAAATAGGTACAATGTATATTGCACTTTCCCAGAATGCTCCAATTGTTTGAATGATGTCACAAGCTGAAACCCTGAACCATACTGTATAGAGTATTGATCTTTTCAAATTGGTGCGTTCTCTATTCACTTGATTTGATAACTGAGTATAAATCACATGTGTGAACTCTGATGACACAAATGCTTTCAGGTTTGAATTTTGCACAGTGGTGCTTCATGGGCAAGCCTACTTATAACAACAGCAACAGCTATGGTGATAATGATAATGTAATATTTGCCTAGTCATGACACATTTCAGTTATTAAGAGCAGAGCTAACTGTGTCTAAACTATGAGATAAATTAAAATGATACTAGAAAGGAGGATGTCACCAGCTATGGCTTCAGTGCTGCTTGGCAAACTTTGATGACTTTATGTTTTTTTAATGTTCTGTATCACAGATATTGTTTTGTTGTTGCAGGACTAATAGGAAGACAAGCCTATCCCCCCTCCACTACACTTACCAGACATCTATTAAAGCTCCGACTCACCAGACGTAATGGATGCTGGGCCATATGCTGCATAAGATAAACAAATAACAGGTCTCATTTGTGCCATAAGGCCCATCAACCACTTGTATTTCAGTTAATAATGTATAAAACAACAAAGTAAAATTTACTGAAACCAAACGATACAAATACATAGTTTGTTGTTCATTGCTGTCTATTTGGTAAAATTACAACAAAATTCTCAAGAAATTTGGTAGTTCTTTTTATTTAATTTTTTTAATTACTAGGCTCATTAAACATTTGTATTTTTGTGTCTATTTACTTCAAAAAATTACAGTTTTAAAGTTGGGTAGAATTAATTACAGCATGACTTAAATAACTTAACCTTGACAAAACACCCTGAGTGAGATAATATATTACGCACATTTTTGCACATTTTTGTACACCAACAAAGAAACATGCAAATTGATTTTACAAGAATAAATACAATGTTCCCAGTGAGATCGGGCTTCATATTGAGGTAAACGTGCTAAATAGCAAAGGTTAAATTTCACTTCGGGTATGAATGAATGAAATGTTTACTTTCCCAACCACCACCGCCACCACGGCCCACCCACGCACCTTTCCACACACACTTATATTTGGTTGAGACAAAGCTGTATGTTACTACAAATGTGTGAAATGTGTTGATTTCACTCTTTTATGACAAAACACACAACACCGTCACCTGCCCAAACCCACTGTGTTCATCATTCTTTCAAGCATACAGCTGACAAAGCTCTTGCTATCATTGGCTGTTCTGTTGTTTTAAGAAACCATCTGTGTCATATTTTCATTTAATAATTTTAGTTCTGAGATCATTGGATTATTGCCACAATAGTGCATAGACTTAGTAGTACTGCCTGCTGCAAGATAAATGGAACATATAAAAGTCAAACATCATGTCTAAATACTACACAATATATCTAAAACCATATTTGAGTTACAAGTGTCTCAATTGTTAGAGTCACGCTGAGCTCCCATTTGAAGATGTATTGTACCTTTTTAACCTGAAGCACTGAACAGATGGAATCAGGGAAGTGCTTTTTGTGGGTATTTTATGCTAAAACACCATTAAAAATATGAGCGGGTGACAATCTGTCTTTAGTGGAGGGCTGTTCAGTTTCAGTTTTTTTAACTTCTTGTTGTAAGTGGTGACTAGTAACTCTAAAAAAACCCCAATCCAATTATTACAATAAAAGCTAGTGCTGTGAGAAGCTGTTCAAACCTTTACTGGATATGTCATATGGTATATAATTGACCTTCATTTATAGAGTCTGCCTTTAATGGACAAATAACCACATTTATACTGAAGTGTATTATGGCTCTCATAATGGAAGACATGTTCAGCAACTTTTTGGTGCTTTCATTTGAATGTACCACAGATAATTGCACAGTGACCTTACTTTTGTTAATACAATTCCTTTGTCAGACAACATAACGGTGCAATATATGTTGTACAGTGAAATAACTCAAAACTGGCTGTTAGGTCATCCTACATGATAAAAATTCATAAGTAAAATTTTACCCCATCACTTTCTAGTATTTGAATATATTATTGATAGCCAGCAGTGCTTTAGGGATGTCTGAGGGCATGTTCATCAGAAAGAAAATTACAGAGGATCAGCACAATTTACAAGTGACCTTGCTCAGAGGGACCTTTAAGCCATTTTGTGCTTTTTTTTAACCTGTGTCACACACCTATGAAACACAATTTAGACTTTATTTAAACATTTAATGCAATCAAAATGACTCACAGGTTAATAACCAACAATGTTAAAATTATAAATATCCCCTTAAAATGGTCTTACAATTCCTGTCGAGGAAGGAAATGCTTTCATCAAGCTGGACAATAACAGCCTATAATTCTTAGATGTAAAGCGCTGTGAATAACAACCACAATAATAAGAGTTGGTAATGACTTCATCATTTTAGATGAGACACAACTCATTACATTTTGTATCTTAACTCATAGAAATGTATTGAAATTAGACAACTATGAAGATCATGATATACTGGACCTGAAAGCAGATACACTGGGGTCCAAGCACCTGATACAACTCTGAACCAACCAGGATGACAAGGCCATCAGTGAATAGAGCTTTTAAATAGATATACTCCTGCAATGCGTGCTGCAAAATCTGCTCCAACCTAGGACTACAGGAGCCATTGGGTGTGAGTCTGCACTAAAATGAATTAAATCTCAATAAATCATTTTCAACCTCACAATTGTTGAAGTCTCTTCTTCTTTAAGTGATGTTCTCTGCAAATAGACTTTAAGCCTAAAAGGCCATCATGAAATGTAAGTATTAAGTTCCTTTTTCCTGTTCACTGATTTGTTATTCACTGTACTCCTGAACCAACCACAGCATGATATAAAATAATATAAAAATATAATACCCATGGTAAAATGATGAAGCAAAGACACACACACACACACACGCACACACACACACACACACACACACACACACACATACACACACACAGAGGTTTGGAATTCACTCATGCACTAAATCATACACAAACACATGCACTTCCAAACAGACACAAAGCATGCATACTCTCTATTTCTCTCCCTCTCTCTCTCTCTCTCTCACACACACACACACACACACACACACACAAACATACTCACGAGGACACGTGGGAACAGATTAAGTCCAAATCAATGGCTGTGGCTGGACTGGGAGAGAGATTTCACCCAGGGTTCTCGTTAAGGTCTGACACATGCGGCAAAGGCTGGAGGGAGTGTTATTACCAGGGTGATGGTTGATAAGACACTCGTTTCTCCACGGTGCGTCCCGCGGGAAAATGCATCGTGCAGCCATGGAAACCATAAGGCTAGGTGTTATGCTATAATTGGACCAGCGTTTTGAACGGTGCAGCTGCACTGCCAGGTATACCACTGTCTCCAAATGAGAAATTATAGTGGAGCCACAGCAGAGAAGATGCGACCGATTTTCAAGAACGTTTTTTTTCCCCTTCCAGTGTGGTTCCTTTTTGATTTGTTTGAGAAGGCTCACTGTATTCTGAGAGGATATGGGCCAAGTTGTGTTCAACAAAATTAAGTAACGAAGCTAAAAAAAAAAACAGCAATTCATGAAGAACTGCTTGTGTGACTGGATGAGCAAAGCGTACACACCTGTCACTACATGTTTTGAGGCATTTACATCCCAACACATTACAGTACAAATCTTTTTTTAATTGTGTGCTCACATTTTTTCCTTAGTCTGGCTGAAAACTGCGTCAGGACACACAGTATAAGATGGAGGAAGAAGATGAGGGAAAAGGAAGAGCAGGAGGAGGGAGTGGGAGGAAAAGAGGGGAAAGATGGTCGTCGGCCAATCCCTGCTCAGTCTCTGTAACTTGGTTGATTACGATCAATTTCCCTGGTATCGATGGCCTCCCTGGCCCTGAGCTACACTCCCTCCTGCACTTTGCATGGTACGTGCTTTGTGTACCATGACATGACTCACACTCCACTACACCATCCCCAACCCCTGGCACTCCCACCTGCAGTTCCGCGGTCTTGGCCTTGAGAAATATCAACAGCTGGGTAACTGTGGGTTGGAGGAGGCATATAAACAAGCAATCAAAAAACACAAATGTTCCCACTTCCATGTTCTCAGAGTCAGTTTAAAATCTGGGTTAATGCAGTATTTTTTAACCGATTGGCTTGTGAGTGTGGTAGGTGTAAAAAGTTTGGGTGGTGTGACTGCAGCAGCAGCGCAGGAGGAAGGGATATTTTTTTTTCCCTGTCAGGGCTGCTGAAGGATTGAGCTCTCGCTGAAAAACTCTGAGAGACAAGGTGGAAATGATGAGATGAAGTTTGGTCACGACGTGCTGGACCGAAAGCCCCGAATCTGTATTTGTTCTGGGGAATGTGAAACTGTCCTCCCTCCGGCATGTGCGAGGGCGCATCCCGCTCGCTCTATCTCTGCACACTTGGCACGCTCTATCCGAATTAATTGCATCTCTGCGAGGGAGAGAGCGAGATGGATAGCGAGAGAGGGAGAGAGGTTTAGTCCTTCTGTTGGGCTGGTCTTGCTACAAGGGGAGTCATCTAAAATTCTGAATCCCATGTGGCTCCTGGTTTTCACTTTAATGACCCCCCTCCTCTCCCCATGTTTTTTACCCCATGACTTTCCTGGGTTTGGAGATGCGAGCTCAGTTTCCTATCGCTGCACGGTGCTGATACCCATCTTATTTATGCATGTATACAAATAAATGAAGCTTGTTTATTGACCAGCATTAAGGCCATTAGTGACAAAATACTGTGTGCACCTTCTGTTTCTCCCTCTTTGGCTTTTCCTTGTTTCCTTTTTGTCAACAGACAGCAACAGCCCCCTCCTCTTCCTCCACAATCAACGATGCTGCCATCAACAATCCAACTCTCTGCTACCTATGTTTGCTTGCCAATTACTGCATGAGCGCCACCTTTTCTATGGGAAAATCCCTATTACACCTGTTGTCAAGCTAAGGGATCTTTGAATTAGTCTGTACACTGGACAATGCTGTAAAAAAAAAAAGTAATTCTTTGTTGTTTTCCATTTTGTTTACAGTTTGGAAATGTGTCTACTAGGTAATCATTCATAAAGTCTGGATCATTACAAATATATTTACCTACCCTGATGATTTTAGAGGTCCAGCTCTACATAGAGAAGTGTCTGGGACATTGTGCTTTGTGTTTGTGTGTGTGTTTGTGTGTGTGTGTTTGTGTGTGTGTGTGTAGCAGAGGCAGCAGAAGGCCCTGTGGATGGTTAACTGCTGCAGTGTTTACCGGCACTACATTGAAGCTTCGAAAGAGGCACGATAGGAAATGGCCCCGGTAAGATAAAGCTGAGCTTTCTGCATAGTTCTCTGCAGGGGTCTCTCTCTCTCTCTTTCTCTCTCTCTCTCTCTGTCTCTCACACACACACACACACACACATATACATATACCTCCGTGTCTGAGGTGGGGGTAGAGTGGTGTGGTCTGTAGGACAGCGATGGCCCACAAGGTCAGAGTAGGCAGTGTATATGGTTGTTTTTCTCTGTTTTTTCTCTCTCTCAGCGGTGGAGCTGTGTGCTGCCTCCCCGGGTCTCTCCTCTATCTGGTCAATACCACCACGCAGCTTCTGGCGATCAATGGAGGGTCAATACCTCTCAGACGCCTGCCTCTTTGTGCTCTCACTGATTTAGCTACCACCTACCCAGGCCATCCTTTTTTTTTACTTTTTCTTTCTTCCTCCCTGTTTTTTTTATGACCCTGGCTCTCAGTTAAATACGTGAAGCTGCTGAAATTAGAGAGACAGCAGTAAATCTGAGGGGCAGAGCACACGTTTTCTGCCAAATGGCATAAACCTTTGCCCCTCATCAGGTATGCACACGTCTGTGGTGGCCTATTGTCTGCAGAAATTTCTTCTTCTTCTTTTCACCTTTTTCATTAGATAAAATAAATATAAAACAAGTCCATTCATCCCAGAAAGACACTATGAATTGTGCTAGTATGAAGTACATATCAACTAAACACTGCATAATGAACTCAGTATGACTCACCTGTAGATGGGGCTAGATTAAGTCTCAAAAGTCCAAACTCTGACATAATGGAGCATGCAGAAGTTCATAAAGGACACTCAGTCATGCGTGCTATCAGCTGACCCATGGCACGCAAGGTACAATCAGACTGACAATAAGTCGGTCTGTTAATACCAAAGTGGCGCACACTCATTCCTGCAGCACATTTCCACTGCTGTTGCTGCTGCTGCTGATGATGATGATTGGTGTTTTAGAGGCTTTACTGCACCACTCCTCCCTCTGTCTGCACTGGTTCTGGGTTTACACAAAAATCAATCTCATCTTAAAAGCAGGGTAGGCAACTTATCTTAGAAGCATTTTTTGTTATAACTGTTTAAATTTTCTTTATATCCCGACATCAGTCAATAAATCAATTGATCTGACACAGGAAAATAAAAGTAAAATCCGGTATTTCTGGCTGTTGCAGGACTGTAATTAGCCCGTCCATCATTTTATTCAGCCCGCATGAATTGACTGGACGGGCTACCTGCGTGCACTCATTACGCACGACCGGAGTCTTCCTCTGATATCTAACCTTACCGCAGCTGTTGCCAGCTAGCCAGTAATAAGTTTCTGCATCAAACTCAATTTTCAAAACTAATATTCTAGTGCAACAGCTTTGAGTACTAACTATAACCATGTTCGTTATTTACGTTTATTATGAAAATGTTACGTGTTTTCTCACATGTAAATGATACATGAGGTAGCTGGATATGGTTATCTCCCTTTCCCTCTTCGCAAATGCGTTCATTTTTAATTCAACGGTTGGAGACAACCAATCAGAGCAACGAAACGATGTCCTGTCAGAAGTTTGGCAAACAGATATTTCTTATCAACATAAAGTTTAAGTGCAGTTGTTTGTTCTTTTAGAGAAAATTTACTGTCAAGTCCGTTTAATACTGCCGCTGTAGCTGGCCTGCGAACGCTCCGCATCAGCGGCAGCCATCTTGGTTATTAACAAAGATGCATGAATGGCGCTCCTCTCTGTTTCTTGAATTTGGCTTCAGTGAAAGCTGAGAAGCATAGCCTTGAATTCCAAAGATAACTCTATTGCCACTTGTTACATTAAATGTGTTAGTCTTCATAAAAAGGTGTTAACCTTTTACCACCCACTGTACCTGTAGGATGCTTTCACAGACCGCTAGACACGTATATGAACATGTACTACATGTACTGAAAAATAAAATATCTTTTTGGTCATCATGGTCAGTTTCAAAAAGCTCATCCTGTCGCAAAAATAACCCAAGCAAAGTTTACTGTAACCTTAAAAATATTATGCCTTGCAGTCAGACATTGTAACAAGTCCTTGAAATGTTAATGCCATTGCAAGGCAAGGCTTGAAAAAAAAAAAAAAAAGAATACAAATCTAAAATTGTTTCACTTGTCTAATTTATACAGACCAAAAGAGTTAATACATTGTTATTAAAATATTGCCTTAAGTCAGTGGTAGTTTTGTCTCTTCAAATATGAGTTACTGCGTCCTTAAAACTATAACTACTATAACTATTAAATATCAGCATGTGAAGGATGATTCATGTCCCATACAGGGACCTGAGGTAGAGAATACAGGATGTTTACTTGACTACCCTACTAATTTGTAATCTTTGCTATTGTCTTAATACTTTGGCCATTTAAATACATTTGTCAAATAATTTCTTGATAGAAATCATTAGCAATAGTGGTGCAGCTGCTAAAATTGTGTGACAGTGTGACATCTGTTGTTATTCCATTATTAGGGTAGTTTTCTCTACTGATCAACAAAACAAATCCCCCTCTTTGTACCGAAAGAAGCAGAAGAGGAGGGTGAAACATTGTAGTGAGACCAAGAGGTTGTCATTGTTCCACAGCAACTGTAAGTCAAACAGAAAGGCCTTCAAAGACTTAACACTAGAGTAACTTATAATAAAAATATCAAATTTTAACTGCAATTTATCTAAGATACTTTTTTCATTTTTCATTCAAACAAACTGAATGACCATGATGCACGGAAAGGCTCATTAGAAAAAAAACTAAACATTGATTTTTCAACACTAACTGAATAACAAACACAAGCCAAACACAGTAGGCTATTAAAAACACCCACCGAGCCATTTGGCATTGTTCTACTGGAAACTCGATATTCTTTACTGAAGTACTCAAGAGGGAATAAACAAACAAACAAACTCTATTAAAAACTGTATTTTAACCAAATGTTGGCACATCAATGATATTCCTAACTGAAAGTAACTATCTTTAGCTCCAAAATTCAATTTTAATAAGCAGAACAACATTAACAGTAATGAAACAAAACAGCAGCATGAGACAAGATATAACTGCACATGAAGGTGCCATGCTCTCTGAAATTATGTGTGAGGTTTAATGTAAAAATGTGTCATGTTTGTGTGACAATCACACTCAATAACCTCAGATACACTTCACAACTTTTTGGGCCAATCACCTCCCAGTTTGACACATACTCAGCCACCGATACAAACACCAGCATAGTGTAAATACATTTAAATGACAAACCTCATTTCTGATCCATACTTTGCGAGGACGGATATTTCATTTCACTGTTGGTAGGGACAATAAACATAAACATTTCTCAAGAGCAATTGCTAAAGGGGACACCAAAGGTGCAATAATAATAACAATCATATAATAATAATAAGAATTATTATTTTATTGTTCTTATTGTTATTATTATTAATAATAATAAGAAGAATAACAATAATAATCGTTTGGAACTTAAAAAGACCTTGTTTTTTGTCTATAATTAACACAAGTGCTTTCAAAGCACAACTCATATTTTTCACAGTTTTGTTCATAATTTCTGCGCATGATACTACCAGTTGTACATGGTGAGTCAGGGTGGCAGCTTTGCATCACAGCCAATCTCTATGCTCTTACAAGCAGGAACTAGCTCAAACATGACCAGCAACTTTTAATTCTTGTTAATTGAACGTTCAACTGAACGTTCCGCATCCACCATCTAGGTCTTGATTGTGCTGTAACAATCATTATGTGTACATTTTGTCACTTAATGATTTGAACCAGAAGCAGAAACGTGTTGAAAGTAGGGTTGGGCAACAAACATATTAAGGTTAGGGAAAGATTGTTATGGAGGCCCTGTTCAAATTTCTCCAACAATTTTTAGTTGGCTGCCAAAAAAACTTATCAAGGTATCCAGAGGAAAAATAAGCCAAGATAAATGTGGTAAAAAGGACTGAGTAAATTTGATTGCTTTGTTACTTCTGCCTTTTTGCATTAAAAACAACTCTCATTTGTCAGATATTCGCATATTGTCCTGAATGCACCAAATTACTTTTTAAAAGTTTTCTGCTTGCAGCTGCACTACAAGAATAAAATAAATCAAAGGTGACAAAATGCAGTTTTCCAATCCCTGCAAGTTGATTTTTGTAGCACACTGAAGGAAGGAAGCCAATGGCTGCCTGGAAAGTAGGTAACAAATTTAAAAACTTTCTAAAAAAATATGCTTTGGAAAATGGTCAGCAGACATTTGAAATTCAAATTATTTGTAGTGAAAGGGCTAAAACTCTCAATACTTCTGTTATGATACATTAAGACAGAGTCATAGCTCACACAGTGTGTAGTGTCTCTCTCTCTGGCATCTCTCTCATCTCTTGACAGCTGACAGACACTGGCCCATTAAATGGAATCACTCATTATCACATCAGACCCCCCCCTACTTATCTCCACCCCCTGACCCACTCTTGACCTCACCTTTTCCACAGATGCAGCAACTTCACTCACCATCGTGGTAAAACGCAGGACTCAAACTTGCAGCTCCTGCTTCTGCTGCTTTGAGTCCCTTTCTTGCCAAAAGAGCATCAAATTGTCCACATTAGTTAACACTTCCAGTCAGTTTGAGCACCACAAGTATTCCTCTAATCACCATCCATCTTCATTTTATGGCTGTGCTTGTGAGCAAAATGGTTCAAGATTTTTTTTTAAAATTTTGACGCTGTTATAGTGGCTATTTTTATATGAACATGCCAACAACCTAAAGAGATTTGAATTACTGTGAAATCCAGTCATCTTTGGCATCTTACTTTTATATATTGTGTGACCTTGATGACTAAGCTTGTTTACAGACATTATTAGTGGGATTTCTACACTGTGCACAGTCAGCTTTGTTATTAAAATAGGATTGTTGTGATCAAATGGAAGACATGTGCTTTATGAATGTGTGGGCGCAGGATAACTTTTAATCAGAACAATTATAAACAAGTGAGCGCAGGCACCCATACCCAGGTTTCAACAAAAAACATAAACCCAGCATGAAAGTGACCTAAAACCCTCCCCTGGGTAGAGTCTTTCACACTGGGACAGATCATGTACCTGAAAGAAAGAAACAAACCAAGGATAAATAATGGAAAGAAACCCTAATTAATAAAAGAAAATAAAGTTGATATGGTGTCCTTGAATAGGCCAAGTATTGGTTAATATCCCATACAGAGAACACTTAGGGGAGCAGGCAAAGTGTGTGGTTGTTACAAAATCTGTTGCCACATGATGGTTAAGAAACAAGTTTCAGTGTGAGAAAGTATCATAATCAAATACGGTGTCACATCCTTTGATTCTCTAGCAGCAGTTGACCAACACCCCTTCTCCCAAAGTGACGGATGATTGGAATGCCCCCGTGGAGCCCAGTGACATTAAGGTAATTGTCATTACTGGGGTTGGAGTGCGTGCGTGACTGACGCCATTAGAGAAAGTGCAATTACAGTAGGCTTTGGTGACCTTGCTGACTAGTGGAGGTCAGGGCTTCTCATTAGAGTGTGGTGGAAGGCAGCCCAGTGTCTCCACTGTGCCAATCAATAACAGCGTAGCTTGGTCGGTGCTAATCATAGCTTTGACGCAGCCTCACGCCCTGCCACCCCCCGTCACCACACATCCCCACCACCCTTCGTCTGTCCCATCTTTTAGCCCCCTTATTATCAAGCTCTGGCACGCTTGGCATATTATTGCTGTAATAAACCCTTAGGTAACACTGATGGTTAAGCATACTATTTCAAAATAACCTTTATACACATAATGAATTACTACAGGTACATATTTAATGTTAAACTGCTGAGACACTGCATTACATTACATAAAGTCGAGAAAATGATCAATTTGAGCTTTTGCATTATAGTATACTAGTGTGTTATACAAAAAAGGCTAAATACACAGAAGCTCAGGTTTTCAATGAGTCAGTTCAGGTGCAGCCATTATCATTTATTTCCTTCTATTCCTTAGGCTTATTTATTGGCATAGACACTATAACCTGTGGGTGGTTTCAAAACTTCTTTTCAGATAAGTCTCAGTGTGCAGTTGTAAATGATGTAGGATCAACGGTTTTGAACACAAGGTGCACAGATACCAAAAAAACTGACAGTAAAGCATAAGATTTTGGAGAACGTCTTTTTCTGTTTTAGACGGTGAGGTGATGCAATCTATAGACATCCATTCTTAACCCTCTAGAGGCTGTCCAGACTTATTACCAGAGGTACACAGCTCTCTTTCTTGGGATAAAACTGGGCCTTGTCATAATGTGCTAAGACATCTGTATCAATTTGTGTCTATTTATAAATCGCAGTTAACATCATATCTCATCTGTCCCTTTTAGACCAGAATATTGGAATGTATGAGACATGCTGATCTTTGTCCATCATATCCCTTAAATTGCTTAATTGGAATTAACACAACCTAAAGCAAATTAATAAAAGGGGGCATATGACTCCAGCTGTTATCAATTACTTGTTCAATAGGTGGAAATTGCCATAGCTTATGTTATGTACCCTTTGATAGCATGACCACAACTCCAGATGAATCAAAATGATCCAGTGGTATCTGGCTTTATTTATAAACCCCACAATAACTGTGTATCCTGTGTGTTTACATTGTTTTAATTCACTGTATGATATAAGTGTCTCCTAATTGTACATTTGTAACAATTACTTCCTAGGCTGCACACACTCACTTGCACGTAAATTCTGTCGCCATATTTACGTTCTTTCACTCACTAATAGAGAGTGGAAGGTTTGCAGGTTAGATATGTTTCTTATATCTGTGTTTCTGAGAAAGAGATGATTACTGAGCCTTTCTTCAACCTCTCTTGTGTTGTTTTGACTGTCAGCAATCTGTACCAGCATTACAAGGAAAAAACACAAGCAGCCCAAAGCTGACAATCACAGTTCTTGCGGCCACTATGAGGCATCTTCACTGTAACCCAGACCTGTAGTTGAATTCTTGAGGAGGTGCACATCAGCCACAGCGTAGCCTACGCTGTGACTCCTTAATGCACACATTTAAATCCAGCAGATATGCAGTCTCCTGCTGAATATCAGGTGGATTGCTTGTTAGTATGTTCCCCACAAAGGTTGGAGGTGCTTTGATGGGGAATGGCCATACAGCTGCTGGTGCCCCACACATAGGAGATGATAGCTGGTATCATGCTCCTATACATGATGAGGTTTTAGGGGGAATTTATTATTGTCACTCCCTCATCTCTTTAGTGTATGCTTATGGGGAACGACAAAGTCACAGCCTGGACAGTAACACAGCTGAAAAAAATGCTGCTCACATGGCATAGCAAGTCCAAATATCAACTTTGTGAACCATACTCTAAACACAACAGTTAACAATGTGAACTGGCAGCAGCTAACTGGTTAAACTTTATAAGATAAAAAGTAGTCTGGAGAAACAAACTAAAAGGGTGATTAAGGACAACAAAATAATTATACAAAATCAATTACTGGCACACCCTCTCTGAGATATCCCAGGACATGTTTGCCATTAAAAAATACAGGACACTTCAGTTCAGCAGTTTTCACCACCTGCTATCAGACAAGATGAACTCTTAATATGCTAAGGAATTGTTAATGGCTCTGCGTTGTGAGTGTGTGTAGCTGTGTGCTCTGTCCACGGTGGTGTGAGGTATGCTGTGTGGCTTGGGGGCAAGCAGTCAGGCAAACAGGCTGCGAGCCAGTTGTCTACAGAGACAGAGGGGGAGGGGTGGCCGGCCAGAAGACTCCAGGTCGTCCGCAGCTCTTTCCTCACTGTTTGCACTCCAGTGGTTTAGTCACCAGACCCAGCCTATTAAATCAAAGCCCCCCTTCGACAAAGACCGCCAATTATGCCTGGATGAGATGCCCCCCACCCTGCAGCTTTCGTATCCCCCCTTTTTTTTGTCGTTCTCTGCTCCATTTTGCCTCGCTCCCAGTGTTTTTTCTCTCTTTATCCGTCTGACTTCTTTTTCCAAGTCGCGGTCAAATGGGAAAACACTGTGTTGCATCTCTGACCTTCTCCGGGTGTCTGTGCAACTCTCACTCGGCCTCTCTGAAGAAAGAAGAAAAGACCTATAAAGGATTTTTTTGTTTGGCGATGGCCACTGTAATTGCCGCTCAGGTGTAAAAGTAGCATCCCATGGCTATTGTGGCTTTTTGTGTCTTGTTTAGAACCAGGTTGTGTAATTTTGATAACAAGAACAAGATCAGGAGGGACAGTAGGATCATGATTTTTAGCCATAGCCAGAAGCGTGGCTCAAGGGATTGCAGTGTTGGTTTGTCGGTCCACTACTTTGGTCCAGATGGAAATATCTCACATCGACTATTGGATTGCAATAACATGTTGCACTGATGGCCTCAAAGGGATTGAGTCATCTGACTTTGGTGATTGCTTTAACTTTTCAGACAGCGCCACAATCAAGTAAAAAGAAAAAAAAAAGATCAAATAAAAGAGTAAGAGAAAGAGAAAAATAAAAAGAGACAGTCCTACTCTACATGGGATTATTTTGGTGTGTATGGTGGTGGTTCAAGCTGGCAGAGTTGTTTTCCAAACAGCATTTTTTTTTTTGAAGACAGCACCTTGAGATTGCCCCAAGCTAACCTAACACACACACACCCACACACACACACCTAGTGTGTTTCTGTTGTCTGTACTGTACTGCACCTGTCGCTCAAATGTGAGATGTATTTGAACGCAAAGTCATACAGTGATGTTCAGTGATGTAACATTCAGTGAAAGAACGTTTCCGTGGGTCCTTCATCCCCTCTGCCATCAGACTGTTTCACCAACATGTGCAATAATTTGTATACTGCGTCATTTATCACTGTCCCCTGCACTACTTTCTCTCTTTACTGCACTAGTTTTACCCTAAGCTGCTCCATGTGTACATAGTGTGTTATATTTATTTTCATTTTAGTAAAAGGTGTATATTTCTGTACATATCATTTTTTGTATATATTTAGATTTGACCCCTTCATTTCTTTATTCTTTATTTTTTGTATTTTATATTTTATATTTTCCACTTGTTTATTTATCTTATGCTGTATCCATCTGCTGCTGTAACAAGTGAATTTCCCCAGTGTGGGATGAATAAAGTCTTATCTTATCTTATCTTATTCATTATCAATTATATCAACATAATTAACCCACCTTTAGATACATATGATATTTTGCATTTAATTTAGTGTCCTAAATAATAAGGAGTAAAGTAAGAGTGTTCCAATGGAAAGAGTACAATGGGAAAAACTGTTCCGACACCTAGAGAACAACAGTAGCAGCATGTATACAAATCTTCAAATTAATTTATGAAAGAATTTTAACAAACTCTTTCTATTAAATGACATCTTCAATAACATTCATATGATCTGGTAAAACAAAATCTTGATAAAGGTTTTGGTCCCTGAATAAGATTGTATTTGTAACTATTTGTCCACATATTTGTGAATGCAGAAGTTGTCATGGAATTTCAGAAATGCGGGGGACCGCACAAGTCCAGCACTCCAGCAAATGAATGAAGAGTTTGTCACGAAATAGCATACTTCTTGCTGTCATATTTATGAGGAAGTCGAGTACTGCTGAAAAGAAGACAGCAAGACGTGTGTGATTTTGTGAGGAGCTATTCATTCTTTTGCTGGAGTGTGGCCTTATGCAGTATAAGCTTATTTATAATATGCACCCGACAGAAGCACAAAACAAAGGCTCAAAAAGATTATTCTTAAAGATTAGTATCATTGGGATATTTGCCACAGATGCCAAATATTGCTGCATGTTAAGAGGCCATCACATTTCTTACCTACGCCCAATACTGATCTAACCAGCAAAGGCATAACCGCATTTTGGTTCAAATGTAGATCGACAGACCCATCCCTCGCTGCTTTCTGTGTTGTCGATGTCTGTGCATCGCTCCATCCACTGGCTGCCTGTGGTTGTTCGTAATGGATTGGAAACCCTGGTGCAGGCTGCACCGAGGGAGCCGCACCCCCACATACCTCCAGGCGATGCTCCAGCCCTGCACGCCGCTCGTACTCAACGCTCTGCTTCCCTCTCTTGCTCAGCCCTTCCTTCTCGGGTTAGCACTCCACCCAGTCCCAACTCTCCTACCCTATACCTCCCGAATGCTGGAATGACCTTCCCTCTACAGCCTGAACAGAGTCACTACTGTACCTATATTTGGATGTAGGTAGACGCCACACCTTCCCAAAATTCACCCTGTAAAACCATAATTCTTCTTACTTTGGATTTTCTACTTTACACTTGTATAAATCTTTGTTTTTCACAAGTCCTCTATATTTCTAAAGCTCTTATTTCACCTGCTTCTCATCACAGCTCTTCCTTGTCTTACAATTGCATTATAAAGTCACATTAATACACCATTACACATAGCAAAATATTGAAAAAAAAATCATAATATTTGATAACAATTGATATATTCCAAATGTGACTCACTCCACTGCTGTATCAATGATAGGTAGGGAGCTCAGAAACCTCATGAATATCACGGAGCAGGCGCTCAGGAGAGGATATAGAGAGAACGCCACCAAGCCAAAAGCCAGCTCAACAAGGCAATCAGACTGGAGAGTCAGGTTGCCAACAATGACTCATACTACAGAAAAAGACTCAACAGTTCTCCTTCCCCTCATTCACCAACAACCTCAACCCTCTTTATTGTCTTATGGAGCAATAAATCTCCCCTGTTCAGCCTCCCCCTTACAGCAAGTAGAAAGTTTTACCAAAGATGTGACTTGTGTCATTAGTGGAACGTTTATTTATACGTGTATAACACACAAATCAGACTTCCATCTTATGATGCAGTGACCTCCTTTCAGGATCATATGTCAAAGTTTTAAAAATATCCACTCCCCTTCCCACACACTGATTCACTTCTGTTGAGAAGGGCGGTGTGATGCGAAGGCACCCATGTGCAGCATAAATGATCTTTTTAAAGAAAAACAAACAGCTGTGCAGTTTGCACTGTGGGATGCTTCCTATGACATTGAGAACACCTGCTGACAGTTTAGGTGAGAATATAACACACTATTATTATATCTTTATGGTTTCTTTTTTTAATTAATTAAGTGAATGCAAACTGTGATGTAGCAAAGCAGTATGGCACTACTTTGGTCGTTGTGATTTGGTCTATCTGGTTGATCTTAAAGTTTAGTAGTCTTCTCTCTAAATTGTACAACTAATGCTATTATCCCCATAAAAATGTAAATCTGAGAGTGTGTTCACTAATATGATAAACAAATACTGTAATCATAATGAAGTTGCCATTAAAAAAGTTATCCAGCTGGCTCACTGAATCAATCCTTTTTTTAAAACAAATAAACAAACCCATAATAAATGGAGACAATTTTGTATTTATATAACAATATGTCAAAAGACTTTGTCACAAATTATTAATCCTTAATGCACTCTTCTACTCTTTGATGATTTCAGCTTTGTCACATCTATTACTTGAGACTGGCTCTGTCTGCCCGGTAGGATGAGAATTCTTGAATATATTTGTCCATTTTATAGTCTTCAAACTTACAAACCTCCAAGAATCAGCAGAAAGTTTCTGTTTAACAACTGCCTGTCTGACAAGCAGACTGTGGTGCTACACGGTAGATCCCAGGTGGAAATAAACTAAATTAAATTGTATGCATACAGGGTAGAAAAACTTAAAAAGAACATATAGGTACTTAACAAAACTCTTTCTGTATAAGTGGTTATTAAAAGTACCTCAAACATCCATAATGACCTAACCACAAGAAAAGAGGTGCAGATTATGCCCATAATCTTATGGTCACCAGTTTGACCATTTGCAGCATCCTGGCTCACACTAACAATGAGGGAGAAGGGAAAAGAAATGACCTGCTCTGAGTGGGTTCTCTTTTCAGCAGGGGAGACAGATGCTTGTTTACTGGCCTCATTATGTCAGCAGCTGTCCTGAGCAGGTCACACTGTAGTCCTCTGTCCACCTACTGAGACCCATGAGTCCAGCACCTGGCAATGGACACACTGTAAAGGGTTTCAAATATGAGAAAAGCTTGAGAGGCTCTTCATTGAAATTGCTGTCACTTGGCCTCTATGTGTCCAAGCTTAATTGCACCACAGACTAAATAATGGTCTAATCTAGTAAGTCATTTAAAGGTGTACTGGTATTTTTGACAAAATATATGACAGGAATATCCACATATAATTGAATAGTTTGGCGTCTGCTGTAGATGGAAAATACTTTTTTGTTCGTTTTTTGTTTCTCAGTTGTTTGAGAACTATAATTGAAAATAATACAAAACAACCCTGTTCAACTCCTGTGTAGACGAAAAAAAATGACTTGTTAAACAGGTTTAAACAAACCGTTTTGTTTTACATTTGATCTCACACCACCTGCCTTTTAATAGATTCTTCTAATACTAGCACCTAGGCTGTTAATAGGAAAGGTGTTAGAATTGGTCCAGCTGAGAAAATATTACTATTTTACAAACAACAGGTTATTATAAGAATTATCTTTCAGGTTGTGTGACTTTTATCATCACATGTTGCTTTTTGTTTACAGTTTTAACCCAGGTTGCTTTTTTTTCAGATAATAATTTGTAATTCACAGATTCTGCATGAGTTTTCTGTCACTGATAACTTCAATTTAAATCAGTTTTATGCACAATAAAATAAAATGTGTATAATCTAACACTACAAACCACATTTTTATGTGCCTGCTGCGTATTAACAGGCATGCTTTTGCCCCAAATGCGTACATGAATGTGTTGTTTTTCCTCTCTGCAGTCCCCACATCTATAATCCCTTTTATTGAAATCCGTGTCACCTGCCGCCTGCGCAGTCCAGCACCCTGAAGCATTAGACGGCTGGCATAGTGACGGGCACTGCAGTGAGAGGAGAGAGAGAGAGAGAGAGAGAGAGACGGTACCATAATGTCTTTCATTTAGTTGTGTTAGTAGGCTTTTAAAATGTAGACAGGTTAGTGGTTTATTTCATGTGTACATTTAACTGGAAGGCTACAAGCAGCTCATCAGCAGGGTCTACAACACGGATATTTGAGCCAGTGAAATCACCAACATTTTCACTGACAGTGGTACCAAATTTTGCTGTGAGCTTGACATCTCCCTGTTGTTATGGCAGCACACTGTCACCAGGGCTGCCCACACTGTTGGTCAGGAAGACGGAGTCATGGTGTGCATCTTAGCTGGACGCTTGTTGCCTGTTTCCTGCATATTTGCATTTTGTCTTCCCTTAAAGCGTGCAGCAACACCAGACTGAGCATTGTGTTTGGGGGAAGATTGAGATGGAGAGGGTGAGGTAGCCCGTGCCACGAGGGAGGTGGAGAGAAGACAGAGTGAACGGGAGAAAGGAAAGCCAGAGGGGGGAGAGGAAGAAGGGAGGATTGAGCAGAGGGAGCGCCTGGCAATTTTGCAAACCTGTGACACATTAATTATTAACAAACTCGGGCTAAATGCGTAAACTCTCCCTCCTTGTTCATTCTCTCTTCTCCTTTCTTCACCTCCTGCATAAAGCAATGGTCACATGCACTCTAGCTGTGTAGACACATAGTGACACACACTCACACACACACACACTAAACCCAGTGAGGTGGCATGTGATGCTCGTAACATCAAGTGGAGCATGTCAAAGGGCTGGGGAAGGTGTCAGGCACAAGGCCCGCAAAGAAGTGGGAGACTGGAGGGAAGAAGCCAGTGAGAGTGACGTGAGGCAGGGAAAGGAGGTTTAAACTATAATATAAAAGAGAGAGGCGGAAGAAAGAATGCACGAATGTAAAATGTATAAAAATTAATTGTGATCATGTACAGCAGTTGAGCTTAATTCACCCTTTGTCTGGAGACCCACACTATCCTTCACGCAGCTCGGTTACTGCAAATCATTAATAGCTGGTCAGTCCATTTGGCATTCAGTATTCTCTAATCAATTGGCTAGAATGTTGCAACGGCATAACATGAACGTGCCTCAGTGTGTGTGTGTGTGTGTGTGTATTGAGGCAGGCGCTGCTTGAGCGGTCACTCTACCCCTTAGGCAATGGTGTGTGTTTGGAAGGGAATGGATCCTCCCCCAGGAGTGCAGGGAGGAGATGTGTGTTGAACGTCCCTACAATACTTTTGCTGCAGTCTGTCCTCTCACACAACAGTCCGGACTCCGCGAGTGCACGTACACGGACACAACATCCAAAAGACAAAGGCCAAGATACAGATAGACAATTTTGGAGTATATAAATGTCATCATCATCAATCGGACTACAGGAGGGTGTGTTTATCTTTATATGCTTAAAATGGACTTGTCAGTGACATTGAAGTAACATTTCCCCATGACGTAATGCGACATGATCCATAAATCTGTTGTTAAAAGAGTACTACACCGATTTAGCATTGCACTCAACATTTTTTTTTTAAATGCAACTTGACTGGTGACAGTTCAGTCAGAGATTTGGGTGTGTTACGTTAGTTGTGGCTAATGTAGCCTCGAGCCTCAACCAGAGATGAGGAGCGAGCTGCAGAGCTCTGGTAAGCTCACTTCTTTCGAACTCCACACGCCCAGATTTTTACATTTTCAAACTTGTAGTCTTCATCCCCAAGTGAGACTGACTCGAACTTGAAAGAAAAGCAAATGTCACCAGACTTCACGCAGCTCCCTCTGCAGCCACAAAAACTTCTATACAACTTTTTTCACACATGCTGTAATACTCACCAACACCTGTTAACATACTTTGATGTGTAAAATTTGTGGAATCTCCCTTGAATTCTTTCCGTGTCTTACCACATGTTCGAGGTAAACTTCTGTCACGCTTCCATCCAAATGGCAAACCGAATTAAATGGAGGCATTTGAGAAAATGAAATGTTCAGTCGGTGACTTCAACCCGCTACTATTGAGTTAAAGTGAATTAAAAAGGCTTCCTGAGCATCACAAAAAAACAAAAAGTGTTTTTCCAGAATTGATTAATATTTATTTTGTTTGTATTGTTCTTTTGTTCAGGCTCCTGATGACTATATTTCATTCTGTGACAAAAACAAAGAAATTTACTTGTTCTCATAAAGTATTGAATATGCTAATGCACAAACAAATGGCCATACACCATAGCAAGCACCTTTATATCACAATGGCCAACTTTACATCACAATTGCCACCATTAAGTAACAATGGCTACTTTGATGCTTGCAGCAGGGTGTATGACATTTCTGTGATTTCAAGGGGGGACAAACATCTGCTTTGTTTCCAATTTAGATTAACATAAAAAATCTCTTCTTGGATGCTGAATTACTACTTGGCCTCATGGTGTGCAATGCATATTTTGAATATTAGCTATGGGCTGATGTTTGTAGAGACTGCTTTTTTACTCATGTCATCATTTCTCATGAATCAAGCATTTCTGCTCACCATACACAATGATATATGATATGAGCAGCTCCAGTATTTTGGGTATTATGTGTTTCAGAAAGTCCACCAAACATCAAAAGCCACTAGAAAAATGAAAAATGAAAAATGACAAGGTCTAAATGGTGACATGAGACCGGTAAGATGAAAAAAGCATTAATATCAAAGAATGTCTGATCTCTGAGGTGTCCCCTCAGTGAGGAAGAGCTTTCAGCCATTACCTGCTCCAGTCCAACTGCACAGTACTGTGTGGTTTTGCCCATGGTAGCAGTAATGCCATGTTGACTTTTACGCATGAGAAGACTTCAGACCTTGGTGCTCGCCAGTTGCTCAGGCACTTCACATCACCTCCGAGCTTCACGTCCTTTCGTGTGTCACAGCTCTAGACACAGAGATACAGCCACCTGAGTCGACAGTGGTCACCAAAAATATCACTGTGCGGAGTTGTACGTCATTTCAGAGCTATACCTGACTAAATAATGGCCGAGAATGTTACACAGTCCTGTTCTCAAACACAGTCATAATGGATTGATTTTGTGTGGACATGATGATGTGTGGGGACATAAAAATAAACAAGCTTCCTTCTCTTTTCTTTTCCTGTCTCTGACATGCTCCCCGCTGTCACTCAGCGCCGCATGTCCCTGTATATACAGCAGGCACAGCCGCCCTCTGTATCTTGTCCATTAAGTCAGGTTAATATAAATATCTTACAAAATCACATTATTTTTTGACTGTTTGACTGCATTTATTATTATAATAATACAAATTTCAAAAGGTAACATTCAAATTGACACCACATACAGAAGGTTAAGGAGTTACCCTGGTAACAAATGTTTTTCACTTACTGTAACGTGAAAAACTGCATGCTTTGATTGTACTGTGTGGGAGGAGTTTCATCATGGCTCCCTGGAGTAATAACAGACTACATAGAGATTTGTGTGCAGTCAGTGATACCAACCAAGGAGATAAAAATCCAGCCAAACAACGAGATGTACATAACTGAGGCTTTTAAGCATATTATGAACTTGAGAAAGCTTGTCTGTAAGAGCAAAGACACAAGAGAATTAAAGCGTGCAGAAAAATATTTAAGGGGGAAATTACAAGAGGCAAAGAGGGCACACAAGCTACAGTTAGAAAAGGCATTTAAGAGTAACAATACCAAACACCAATACTATGAAGGGGGCTTTCAACCACATGGAAAGCATTAGTGGCAGATAATGAGAAAGAGCTGAACATTGAACATTTTTCCTCTAGGTTTGATAAAGGGAATAATTCAGATCATGTAGTTAACATTCTCAATTCAGCTATACCATGCAAATAGAGTACAGATAGTTACAGTTAATCAGACAGATTCAACTTCCATTGTTACTAACTCAGGAGCGCCCCAGGGCTGTGTGAGCTCACCTCTACTCTTCACATTTTACACAGACGATTGTAAAACTGATATTCCAAATACATTTATATTGAAATTTTCAGATGATACCACACTGTTGTCTTTGTTAGGCACTGAAGATGATCCCATTGTACCGATAATAGTGTACTAGTGGAGTGGTGTGAAGAGAATTCACTTATTATTAATCCAAAGGAGACATAAGAAATCATTTTTGGTCTTCCAGTGAACTCGTATCCTCCCCCCTTTACTCTCCAGAACCCACAGATTGAACAAGTTTCCTCCTATAAATATTTAGGCATCTATGTGGACTCTGCTTTATTTTGGAGTTCACATATAGATTATATTTGTAGCAAGGTGCAACAACACATTTACTTTCTTCGGAGACTGAGGTCATTTGGAGCAAACAAACAGATCCTGTTGTTGTTTTTCCAATTTACAATACAGAGTGTTATGCAGCATGGAATCAGTGCACGGTACGATTGTCTCTTTGTTCAGCTTAAAGCTTGCTAGACGGCTATCTGTCCAAAGATTGTGGGTCAAATGCTTGAGTCAAGTTTTCAAGCCACGTATAATAAAAGAATGGTTTCTCTGGGAGTAATATTATATCTGACCCCTCTCATATTTTATTTGAAGAATATTAGCTTTCGACATCAAACAGAAGGTTTAGAGTCGCACAGGCTCGACTGCGGAACTCTTTTGTTCCTCAGTCTGTCAAACTGCTAAATCAGAGTTTGTGATTGAAGCAACCCTCAGTTTTCCTGTGTGGACTGAGCACTGAATGTAAGCGGGAGTGATTCAGTTGATTGCATTACAGTCACTTACTCATAATGTCTGATGTATAATATGTAGTATTTGTTTGTGTGTTGTTTTGTTAAATGTTGTGGGACGCAGGACAAATTTCGGAAGAATATTTTGACGATTAAGTGAAATCAAATCAAATCAAACCAAAAATCATCATGGCTATTCATGAGTTCACACATTCTGTAATTATCCACAGTGATAAAAATATTGCATTTATTGTCACACAAATATGTGTTTTAATTTCCCCTGAAACCAGACCTGATGTGTACCAATCACCTCTTTAGTAGGATTTGGAGTCTTTGACATGTAAACCAAACCTCACAGTCAATATTTATATATAACCTCAAAGATTTGATTGATTGGTGGAGCTTGATTGGGGTTGTGTCCAAACTTGGAGGAAGAAACTGAGACATGAAATTCAAGGGAGCAAATTCACCTGACTAGAAAGTCTGCTGTGCTGTGAATTAAAGAAGTTGTATTTAATCCAATCTGTATATCATTAATTAATTAAATGTTTTACCAAAAATTTAAATTTTAGGGCGTTGTCCTTAGTATGTAGCTGCTTTCATTTAATACAAGCCCATTTGGGAAGAGATTAGGTAACTCCGGTGTCTGACAAACCTGCCAAAATACTTAAAAACTTAAAAAAAAAAACTTAAAAAAGTGAAATAAACTTACATTGATGACATGTTTCCATTTCTGAGTCAATGTCTGCAGTACATGGGCCTAAAACCTCTGCAGACAATAACTGAATAAAGAGACAAGAGAATGAGTCAGCATGAGTCATGTTTTGAAATCTTGCCATGATGGCCAAATCTCACCTGAAATTGTGAGAATGTCATGTACTGAGTGCTCAGCATCTTTGTCATACCATGTCCGAGTCTGACACACGGGATATCATCGTCACCGGCACACAAGGTCTGATTTAACAAACCCCGATGCTGTTGAACTAAGGTGGGCGCCTGCTAGGAATGCAGGTTGAATGTTAGAGAAAAGGCTGGGCGAGGGTACAGCCATTACGCTCTCACACATTGACACTGCACTTACAATTTCCCTTACACTCAGACTGTAACATTGCCAATAATTTCCATACTGAACATCAATCTTAATAAAATGCTTAAGGACAAAAGGTCATCTGGCGCTGCTGACAAGACAAAATCCACAATGCAGTTCAGAAATATGACGTGATGACAACTGAGCCAACTCCATCTGCTGATAAAGGCCATGCGTTGTGGTTGAACGCTTTTGAAAGAGCTAAGTGCATCTTGAGTTAAGATTATTTTCTCAAAGTTCAGAAATACTTTAAGTCCCATTTGCTGCCCATTTTCCCAGTCAATGCGACAGTATATTCTACCATTTTAGTTTTTCCTAATGCCGCCATCTTTATGGAAGATTTAGAATTCCTAAATAAAAGTGAAGTCAAACAAAAGAATACAGACTGTTACATGTTTTTCCTTTTTATGCACACATTAACTGTGTCACAGTGAAATTAAAACACACGTTAACAGGACAATTATTTAGCTTTTTCTCTTGTTTTTCATTGTAACATGAAGTTTCCAATCTTGCCTAAATAAACAGAGAAACACTTGAAGTATTTTGCACCTTGTAACTGTGATTAAGGTTGTAAACCCATAGGATTTCCCCTGCCCATTTTCCGTTTGTGAGCTGCTACATTCATCATCTTTTTTTTTTTATGACCACAATAGGGAGCTTAGAGTTGAGAAATGTAATGAAGCAATCATTTTGGTATTACATAAGAATGCTACTTAATAGTAATTGAATTACATTTTGTTATCAGAAAACAATGTTGTAAAATAATACCACCCAAATTACTTATTTTATCTTCTACAGTCAGTAGACTATAGATACATACTTGATGTTTAGACCATTGCTAAAACACGTATCCCTTTTTATACGCACAAAATATGAAAGAGTTTCCAACAACAAAAGGCTGTTGTGAAGTGATGAGACTTGAGAGCACCAGCTTAATTATATGCATGACATTGTAACTGAAACAACAGTGATAGCTGCTTTGTAGGTAGAAATGTTGTATTGTTTTATATCAGTTCAAATTCGGGTGGGAACAATTAAACAGTAAACCAAGTTTGAAATATCAACACCTGTATAACATCTCAAAAAAGCTGTGCTGATTCAAATAAAAAAAGTCTCCAGATGTGTCCTTTCACATAATCACATAGTAACAGAATCATTTCAGGACCACAGCATATGATTCATTCCTGTGTTTTTTTTTTTTTCCAGCTGAGAAATATTGCAAAACTTAGGCCTACTGTGTCGCAAGCTGAGATGGAGATGATTATGCAGGCTTTTATTACATCTATACCATTGTAGCTCTTTTTTGGAGTTGTCCAGAATGTGGCATAAAGCTTTCGGACCAGATCCTCTAAAAGGTCTCATGTAACTCCAGTCTTGACGTTTTTACAAGACCCACCTGTTAACATTGGCCATTGTTTTGTTTAATTCATTTTCATTTCTTTGATTTATTATTTTGTGTTTCTATTTTATGTCTTGTCTTTGATGAGATGTGTTAATTAGTGAGCTTTAGAGGTGCTGGCCGGTGAATTGTTTTACCTTTGGACAGAACAAGCTGTTTCCCCCTATTTCCAGTCTTTGTGCTAAGCTAAGCCAACAAGCCTCTGACTACAGCTACATATTCAGCATACAGACACGAGAGTGTTGTCAATCTTTTTATATAACTCTCGGCAAGAAAGCGAATAAGCGTATTTCCTGAAAATGTCCAACTTTTTGTGTAAAGTATTTGCTCATATTTACCCAGCGCCCTGCCTTCTGTGACGCCCCTCAGAGAAACAAAAAACCTCATAAGATCCCCTTTCCTTAGCTCGTCACCCATGGATGACTATAACAGACACATTGTGCTTGGACGGTGTCACTGTGGCTCTTTGTGGGATCTGCCTCTGTGGCAGTCGTCCCACTGGACATGATCTCTGAGGACTTCTTACTCTGTCAGCTGCTGGGTCTGAGGAAAAGGGGGGAGGAGGAAGCATAATAATAATAATATCATAGAGTTAACATGAAAAAAGAACAATCAGCACCAAACAACAGCAATTCATTTAAAGGGGTTTAGTTTTTTAGCTGTTTCCATCTTCTCTTGAGCCTTTTTGATCTGAATTTTTATTTATTTTTTATCAAAGATGAAGGATAAAGAGTTGAATCAATGCTTTGTACTTTGTTCAAAGTACTTGGGGTCTTTGGTTGGTGACACTGAGCAAGCAGCTGCCTACAAGCCGCGCTACTGTCTCCGCAGTTCAAACCAGAGGGGCCACCTGCTGCTGCCTGGCTACTCTACTCTTTTAAGAACTTTTGTAACAACTTGATGAACAGCATGGGCACCCTTAAGGTACTTGGCCATGGTTACACTTGTCATTCTGACATGCTATGCAAGGTCATTATGCCAAGGATAAAATTTACCAGATCAACTATGTATCTCCTATAGCTATAGATTTTTGTAGGCAGTAGCTTTTCACTCGCTCCCTTTCTATCTTTTCTCATTATGCACTGTACTACTATTACTGTACTGTATTGTTGCAGGATTGTGTCTAGATTACATATAATTCATTCACATTTTGCCCACTTCCATACTTGGATAAGAACATTTGAAAGCAACACACCTTTTCTCACTCCACTCCCTGAAACTGCCTTCAAATATATTAATTAGACATGACATGTCTCAGTAAAAACTGTGAAACTTGTAGAAAATTCTTGAAAAGACAATGCAGTTTATTCATGATGCTGAACTACTGAACCTCTTGGTAGTTCACACAGGTCATGTAACTTGAACACCAAACACTTTAGACAGGTGGGGTATTTATCTCTCTCTCCTCATTTATTCCTGCTGTCCTACATGCTACAAGTGGCTGTTAATGGTTGTGCTGTTTACACTCCTTATTATAAATCAATAATGTGATTACACGTAAATGTTTGTCGGTTTGTTGAACTTCAAAACCTAATGAAAAATGTCTACTAGGTTTGTTTTCCAAAGGTTTTGGGTGATAATGTTGTTCCTATAGGCTTTTAGCACACTGTTTAGATTAATGTGGAAAACATCCTGCAGAGCACATTGCACCCATGTATAAACTGTATAACCTTTTGTGCTGCAAATGGCTCATAATGTGTGTTCCTGACTGAAAGTTTTAAAAGGGTGTAATTTGTATCAAAGACATTTTAGCCATTTTTGCAATCGAGATATTTTAGCTTAAGTGAACGATTACTATACAGTATGTTTTTAATGCTGAAAGTACATTTTAGTATAAAATTGTAAGAAAAATGTATATATATATATATATATATATATATATATATATATATATATATATTTATAATTTGTACTCTTGTACCTTGTCAAAATAGAGTTTGACTGTCAATAATTTGTTATAATATGTTATGTACAAGATGTATGATGTATGAAAATATTACCATTGCTTGTTCCAGTAGCTGTTACAAAGGAGACAGACAGGGGAGAAAAAAGCAATTTTTGCCGAAGTTAAAGCCAAAGTTGATCGGTCAGGTAATTTGACAATGTGTTAATTCACGTGGGTTGAATAGCAATTAAAAAAAATATATGTTTCTGTATTTTCCCTGTACACAAAATACATTTCCAAATCATATGAATACATGTTTTAGTCATATGGATTATATAGTATAGTGCACAGTAAATTGCAACAAGAAAATAATTGTGTCCATTTGTATGCACCACAAAACATGGAAAAAGGCAAAAGAGTATAACTCTTTATATTTACTGAATGCATTAAATACTATATGCAGCAATACATAAGGTAATGCAAGACCAACAAGACCCACTGCTGTATGGACCAAATATGAACACTGTGCTGCTGCACTAGCTAGTAAGCAGACTACAGATCAGGCCATGGTGCATTTTTTATGTCATCTCAAAGAAGGTATGATCTAACGTCAACCATCACAGTCATGGGATGTAAATTCAACGACTGCTGCTTCAAATCTCAGTCTTGTAGTACGCCACATAAGTGTCAAAGTGTCACTTTGAGTTCGTTCACCCATTTATGGACGAGAACTATGAGGTTGTTTTTATTAATTGCTCAAAGATTTCCTGAGATTATTTAATTATTTTGGTATTAATTATATAGGTTGAGAGTGGAAAATTGTAGCTACAGTAATAGATATAATCATGATCACTAAACAACATCTGGAACAAACCCAATACTCCATGATTCAATGAGACTTCGAGTATATCACGGAAGAAAGATGCTCAAAACAACAGCTGTGTCCTAACAACACATTATATGCTAACACAATACAATATAAACTAAGTACTTTTATGGATAGTGTACTATTTCAGGAGCCAATAGTGTATTGAAAAAAAGTAGACAGACATTCAATTCAACTGTAGCTTTTGCAGTTTCAATTGTAGAACATCATCAAAATGCAAGCAAAATATTCTTTCAAGGATTCATTACTTTATATTTCTGTTTTCCACTGTCAAGCAGGGCTGTAGATCAAACTATAACTCTGTTGGTTCCTACGCGTAATCAGAGTACTAACAGGGGCACAGCATGGAGTGAGTGGCTTGCCTGATTGGTTGGACTATATACACTGTATATACTGGTCTGTGTGTGTGTGCATCAGACGTATATGTATACGTACATGACCAACTGCTAAGGTCCTCTTAAAGTAGATCACACACAAAAACGCACACACACACACACACACACACACACACACACACATACACACACTGAGCCCCTGGTTTGTCCCCCTGCCCACTTCCTCTGCAGCCTATGGTGTTTCCGCTGGGGTGAGACAGTGCCAGCTCCCTCCCTCTGCTTCCCAGTGGGGTCCTGCCTCCCGGCATCTGTCAGGGCAGCTGTCTCTCCTCTCCACTCTGCACTGCACCACACTATGCCAGGCCTCCACACAGGATCGTGAGCTACACACACACTTGCGTTAATGCGTACCAAGACACGATAGGACATGTCCTCATAGTGTTATTGTGTGAAATCAAAAGATTTTCTCAAATTGTAAAGGCCAGATTTAATCAAATGATTTAGAGCACTGAATTACCCACACTGCAGACACTGTCTTACAACAGACTGCAGTCAAATGAAACACACTTGTCAAATCAAGGCCGTAATAGATCTTGCTAAAGTATATTTGGTGTCTCTTTAAAATATAAACAGCCCCCAATGACAGCAAGATGTGATTGTACCTTTTTCGAGATATGCCTTTTTCAAGCTTTCTCATGGCACATTGGACTTAATACATGTTAGGACAAAGAGGGTTGACAAGTTTTTCAAATAATCAAATTAAAGATGTAATATAAACACATGTTTGTGAATCCAATCAGACTCTAGTAAGAATAAGTGGAAAACTGTGGAAACATACGCACTGACGAGCCTCATATTCAATTTCATTTGTTATTCATATAAATAGACCTGGAAAGAGACTGGAGACATAACAGTCAAACAGTGGGAGAAAAGAAAAACTGGAGAGCAGAGATGAAAGAAGGAGGGGTAGCTCAGGTCCAGGTGTGCCAGAAGCTTCAGGAAGTAAACATACAGGCACTGAGCTGCACAGGTGCTGAAAAATGATCCTTTTTCTAGCAAGGCCCAGCAAAGCAGAGAGGGATGTGTGTGTGTGTGTGTGTGTGCATGCATGTGTTCAGGAGTTATTCTACTGAAACCAGGAGAATAATACGGACAAGGAGGAGGACAGTGGACTAGAGAAGGTTGTCCACAACTGTAGTTTTGACTGCGAGGCTGGAATAAACCCAACATCAACAACCTCCTCCCGTCTTTGCCGGCAAATACTCGCAAATACTGGCAAATACTGGCGAATACTCACAAAGCACACAAAACCCCCTTCGCTCCCTCCCCTACCACCTAGCTGTGCACTCTCACAGGTAGCAGGAACGCATACACTCACGCTCACATGCACGGAAACACAAAACGTGTGTGGATATACAGACAAAAACACAAATGTCTCTGCTCCACCCCCCTCCCCTTGGGGTAGAGGTCCATCCAACACAGATGTAGCCCTGATTAATTGGGCGCAACACAGGGAAGTGGGTCTGGAAACTACCTGGCAATTTCCTGCAGCCTATCCTCCCCCACTACCTTCTCTCCACCGAAACCCCCCTCCTCCTCACATTTGGATCACGTAAGTCAGCAGGTGGGCTGCTGGGAGGAGTGTCTGCCGTGTGGCGTTGATATTCTGCCTGCGTCCAGCTTGCTGGGCGCCCTACATTGCAGGCACTCCCTCTGGCAATGCTTGCCTTGGCTCTGGGCTGAGTGCTGGAAACGCTGAGAGTCTGACAGACTCCATGGGCGCACGTACAGGTACACACACACACACGCAGTGAATAGACTGCACTCCACTGCCCAGCAGAGCACATCATAGAAATGGAGAACGAGGGAGCAACGAAAGGAAAGAGATGGCAAAACAGAGATGGTAGAGGCAGAGAAATGGATAGACATACTGTATTTACCTCACACTTTTTCAGTAAAGCATGTGGATTACCCAGCGGAGCACAGGGAGGCTTTTTAATGAAAGCACAGGAAGGGGGCAGCAGCTGGTGGCATGTGTTTGAGCCGGGAGGATAAGACCCCTTTGCGCTGGGCTCGCCAGCCCCCCTCCTTTCTCTCTTTCCTCATCTCCTAACGCCCCCTTCATCCTACCATCCTCCCTCCTCCTCCCCCCCACAGAGAATGAAGTCCTTTGTCCGTTCCACTACTGCCCGTCCTGGAGTTGGGCCTGAGCCGCGGGGGCCTTCTGGTCAGCCAGCACCAGAACCAGAGCAGAACCAAGTTGAGCCCCTCACAGCCCTGGCTACAGCCTGCCTCCGCAGACCAACACAAGTCCCCAATCACCCTGTGCTGGGAAAGGAAAAAGAAAAATGAGCAAAACAGTGAGAGAGATCAACAGAATGGTTGGACAATACCATTGACTGGGATGGACGGAAAGAAAAAGACAGAGGAGTGTGGCCAAAACTACAGCAGGAAAAGAAGACATTTCACTTTAAAGTCGTGCTGCCACAAGATGTCTTATTTTGAATGTGAAAAAATTACCTAAGTTAACAAAGGAGTAAATTATTGTGCTAAAGACATACCAAAACATTTCCTAAATTGTTAAATCAATAGATTAATTTGCCAAGGAGCAGCACGGCCTGTGTAGAAAAGCTGTATTGAATAAAATCAAACAGTATTTGTTCCGTTCTGTCTTATATGAGCAACTGGATAACATTCAAAACTGGATTGGAAATTCCAGTGAAAAGAAAGTAAGTGAGTAAATATAAGAATGTAATAGATGTGAAAATATAATTGTAAATATGTAAACTCTTGAATAAAAACCCTACCCTGTAAATTGCAGCAATGTATCTAATGAATTATGAACAACATTAAAACAAAACTTAAGCCAGCTATAGGAATATATTGCAACTCATCCCTTGTACTGTCCTTTACTTAGATCCAAATATTAGTTTCCTATAAATGTATGCATGAAATTAATTAGAAAAAAGAATTTAAATACTTTAGTAGAATTTATAGTTGATTGAAGTTGGTCCGAGTTGAGAAGAAATAAGTAAGTGAAGGAAACTCTTGAGTTGGGTGCTGAATGTGTCCAAATGACATGAGGTGAATATTGGAGAATCAGTCCGGCGTTGCTAGCAGTGTCTGTATCGGGTTGCTTCCATAGAGTTATGTGTGTTCAGTAAGAGTAGATATGAGGGGCTCCACTTATCAGAAAGGCTTGGTGCACAAAAGACCTTGTGTTTATTTCAGTAATTGAATCTGCATCACCTTGTTGCCCCTGAGACCCTAAATCACTGCTTCATCCCCCTGTGCTTCTGAGAAATCACACATGCAAGTGCCATCATTCGGTCTTGCCATTTATCAATATTTTTCAGCCTTTATGGATCAGCAGACTAAAAACAAGTTGAAATACTCAATAAAGGTTGAACAAACAGGACTGTTCTTTGTCCCCACAAAGCTTTCAAGGTTCTTGCTGCCTTTGAAAGAATATCTGAGAACTCATTTTTGATTAAATTCCAGTTTTTGCAGGTAACTAGTCTTTTCATTTGTTCAGCCAAGGTGGCTATGAACACTTGTGTTAACTGCTGAGGTCTTCTTGTATTGATTTCAAACAAACTGCTGCTGTTGCTTCTGGTAACGTATCAGTTCCTGCGCACCAGAGATGATTATTCCCAGGAATAAACATCCGCTGTATACCCACTACCAGCTGTTCACAACAGCAAAACGAACAATTGTTAACGCTTCCTTGAACTGGCTATTATTCTGCTGAAGTCTTTGAAAACTGCAAAAAAAGAAATGTATGTCAGAGTATTACTTTTACTTGTACAAGATTATACGAGCTACAGGCAATTATAGTGATATCATGTCATATGGCAGTTTCTTTTCTACACTGCCATCTTAAATAAATAAGTGAGTGTATAGGATTTTCCACAGGGCGGTCAGACTACAGGGTGCAGAGCAGCAGCCTGGAGCAGGTGGGGCTGTGAGTCAATGGAGGAGCTTGTTGCTCGGGTTGAAGGACTTGCCTAACTACTTACACCAACACAGACTCCCCTGGAAACCTATATGCTTCTTCAGTACCATTTTATATAGAGCGTGACATCACTGAGCACAAATAGGGGGTAATAGTGATTTTCTCATTCTTTCAGTCCCAAAAGTATTAAAATATTCATCATCTACTCCACTCCCATGTTAGTTCCCATATTTCAGATTTCTCATTTCATGAATACCCACATAGTTTTCACCCAGGCTAATATTTAGGTTTATTGTACTTATTGTACTCTACTTATTTTGAGTCATTGAAAAGCAGGACAAAGTGAAGCCAAATGCAGGAACAAAAATTCGCTCATTCTCATTTGAGTTACAGAAATACGATGGGCCATAAAAAGTAATTAAATGGTGTTATAGGAGTGTATTTTTCCTTGAACAACTCAAAGCTCAGAATTCACGAATTAACAATACAAATGGGTTTAATGCACATAATTTAAAAGTAATTTCACTGGTAGGAATATTTTAAAAATTGAAATCAGTTCAGATTCACATGTCAAGGTTTTCGCTCACCTGAATAGCTATTTTACTGAATGAACCTACTTATCTGTCACTCTGTGTTATCTCTCACTCTGTGTGTACGTTTATGCGCAGGTATGTGTGGGAACATTTTTCTGTAATCTGGTTCAGTGCGATCATTGTTCCCTGATCTCTGAACTAAGTGTTGATATACCTGCTTTGTCTCGCTATTGATTTCGCTAGAAAGTTATGCTTGGTATTGAGTTGCATTTCATAAGCTTCAAAACTTTTACAACTTATTAGACTTGGGAGTGTTTTATTCCAATCCAAACTCTACATTCTCTACACCAGTGCTGCTGGTGACTGTTGCTGGACAAACCTGGCTAACATTTTCCTCTGTCATCCCTCAATCTCTCCCACTCTCTAACAACCAAGTCTAGCCATTACCCCAATTTCCAAGTGACTTGAATGCCTTGATTCCATTGCACCTCAACACCTTGTCTTCCTTAAAAAAACATACTCAGCTCTAAGGAGAATGGACTGAGCACCACCGAGGCAGCTACAATGATCATGTGCGTGTGACTTCTATTCCTGGCAACCACAAATGTTGGATTGGTCACAGTTCCAAGGCGGAAAAGCTGGCTCTGTTGGTCCAGTGAATCAGGTGCTGAGGGTGCCCCCTAGAGACAGGGGAAGTCATTACTAGTCCCTGATGAGGATGATGGACCATGGTTTTTTTTTTTTTCCACGGCTCCTAAGGTCCTTTCACACATGCTCCCTGAAAGAGTATTGAATCCTTGTCCTTCTGCACATCGGAGCATGGCAGGCAACAGCATCCACGCATGGCAACACCAGCCCAACAACCATCTCCTAGCAACGCACGTCCTCTGCCCCAGGAGGAATCTGGAGGTCTCTGCTGTAGTCACACCATGCATTTCCTGGAGGGCAATCAGCTTTTTCCTCATCTCTTCTCTAACTCCCTTGCTCTTGCCCTACCTCTCTCTGCTTCTCTCATCCCAGTACTTCATTCCAACTGGCTTAGCTGTTTTGGAAGGAGTCTTTCTTGGGATGAAAATAACAAGCCCACAAAATTTATAAAAAGGGGGGAAAGTAAATTAGCCTCCATTATTAGAAACTGCTTGGCAAAGTGAAAGTATTAGAGATAACAAGACAAAGAATATAACTTAAGCGAAGAGCCAAAATGTTTTCACAATCTTCTGTGAATTTCAGTTCGATTTCTTTTGTCTCTCAAACGTATTCACTTGTACGTATACATTACCATATTACCAGAAACATTAATTTAATGTACGTAACAGTTTAACGCAGAGGAAGTTTCTCATGACCTTGCGTAACCTTTTTTATTTCCACTATAAGAAACAAACCCCCCCCCCCAAAAGAACTCCAATGAGCCTCCGTGTGACAGAAGATACCTAATCAAAACAGCCTCTGCATGAAACTGCTAACGTGCCTGAGCGTTTCCCTTCCGTGCTAGTCCCCTTCCTCTCAGCCCCATCACCGCAAACCACCGTTCCCACAGTATTCCCATGACTCTCTGCTGCTCCCCCTCTCTTCCCTCCAAGGGCCCAGACTTCACCAAAAGGCAGGAGGGCTGCGTTGGCGAGCAGCGAGCTGCTCTAGCCCACCTTCTTCACATCTGAGAACCTCTGTGAAATCCTAATCCCCAGAGCAGGGTGAAGCGCAGGCCCAGCTTGCCTGACCTCTCTGGTTGCCATGGATACAGCGCACTATAAATAAAACAGAGGGGGCTTTTTTTCAAGCAGTTTGGCAGGGCTGTGTGGCCTGCTCACTGGTGGGGCTTATTTTCTCTCTCCCTCCCTCGTTCTGTCTCTCCTCACGCTCATTCTACTCCCCTTTTCACTTATTCTCTCAATCATTGAGTGTCCGTCCTCTTTCTCTGTCTTGTGCTTCCTCCCTCGCCTTGTCTCCGCTGCTCATTCAGTACTTTCATTCAACCCCTTCAAACCGGAACACCTGTATTAGTACCCTACCTGTATTTCGATATATTCGTTTAATTTGTGTTAAACATGCCACTTTAACAAGTCATTGTTTTACATTAAGAAAGTAAACTCACAGAGAGGCAACTTGTTTGGCTAGGAACAATTAACATCTGTCAAGTAAACACACAAAGAGCCATCTTAACAGAAGCCAAGTTGGTAAAAAGAAGACCTATTTTCTTGGTGGTGGCAGAAAGAGAGATGAGGGAGACAGAGTGTGCTTGCGCACTGAATCAGGACTGCGCTGCAGATTTTTGTCTGGCAAGGCAAATCTCGGGGGGCTGGAAAATAATTTGGTCATGGCTGTGGGAGGTTGTTGGGAGTGGGAGGCGTGCGGGTGATGTGGGGGAGAAGGTTTGAGGGGTGACTGGTTGGTGGGAGGAGGAGGGGGTAGGGTTTTGACCGTCTCGCTGTGGTGAAAACATGCTTGACACTTCATTCCTTTCCAGTTAATGTGGAGCGGACTGCAGCATGTTAACCCTCTGCCTGCCTTTTGATGCTTAGTCTCCGCTGTTGCACAACACCCAGTCCTCACAACACTTCCTGCTTTACAGCGGTTCAGAGCTAAAACATTCCAGGAAAGTCTATGGAAGAAATCAGTCCTGCCTGCTGTGGGAGGGACGATTACAGTATACATTATTTTCTGGTATCATGTCTACATTAGCTGAGTGTAATACTGTGAGACAATATGACAGGCCTGCTGTGCAATCCTCAGAAGCTGTCATGGTGATTTGAAAATTTGACCATCACATGCCAAATACTCTTTGTCTGGGAGAATTTTGAAGTGTAAGCCACATTTCCTGGACCATCTGCCTCATATGAATTACACAAAAGACAAGACCGGCACCAGCAAACATCCACAATGTTGCCTGGGAGACAGAGGTCACATGAGAGGATGAGTCACAGAAACCCAGAACTACCTAGAAACCAACACTATTGAACGGCCTCACATCATGGTGCTCTTTACAGTTTGGCGACATGCAGAAGGATTAGTGTCGTGTCAGTGCATAAACGACAGTGAGATGTGCCCTTGGCAAAAGACAAGTATACAGTTAAACTTAATGGGGCCAGAATCTGATACCTCAATAGGAATCCACTTCAGTGCCAGTCACTATTCTTTATTACCTACACACACACCCACACACATACACACACACACACACATGTTTGTAGTTCTATACATGTGAGGACATTCATTGACACAATGCATTCCCCAGCCCCTTACTCTGAACTGAACCATCAAAACAAACGCCTAACCCCAACCCTTGCCCTAACGTTAACCTAAACTTAAATCTAACCTGAACTTCAAAACCAAGTCTAAACCCTCAAACAGCCCTTTGAGGTCTCTCAGAAAGTGAGGACAGGCAAAAATGTCCTCACTTTCCAAAAAATGTCCTCACTCCCATGGTCTAAAACTCTAAAAGATTGGTTCTCACAAAGACAGACACACACACACACACACACACACACACACACACAGGACTTTGTGTATATCAACCTGTGTCTGACCAATGGGTCTGCTGCTGGTGTGTGAGTTAGTGTGTGTGTTCATGCGGACCTGGAGAGTAGGGAGTTAATGCAGGCAGGGCTGTGGCAGTCCTCCTGCCCCTCAGCCAGATTAATCATGCAGGAGAGACACAGCAGGCCCCCGTTCATTCTGCCTGGGGGTGAAGCTGTGCCCGCATGCTCTCGGTATCACATGGCCCTGGCCCCCCTCTCCTTCTCTTCTCTTCTCTCCTCTCTCGCTCTTTCTCTCTCTACTGGGGGTGCTGTGTATGGGGCTGGGGTGGTGGTGGTGGTGGAGGTGGGGGGGGGGGTTATTGGTGGTGTGGTGGAACGCCACAGCACGTAGTATAGCTTCCTTTCTTTCCTCCACACTGTTGTTTTTTTCTCTCTTCCCCCTTCATTTCCCCTTCTGTTGGTGTGAAGCGAGTGAGGCAGGAAAAAAAAAAAAAGAGAGAAACAGGCGTCCATCTCTCCTGCAAGGAGACAACAACAACCTCTTTTTTTATCTCCCGTCGGAGGGCCCTGACGACAGCAGTGGCCAGGCTCGGTGGATGAAGAGGAGAAGTGTGTGTGGAGAAGGGGGGAGGGGGGGTGGGGGGGGCATGCCAGGGGACTCGCCACAGATATCTCCTGGAAACTGCTCGACGATGTCTCTGCGCATCAGAGAACAGCCACAGCCATTGTTGGGCTTATTGGGAAACGGAGATCTAGGCGGCATCGCACAGTTTCGTGCTTCAGCGCATTTTGCAGTGTGTTGCAAAATCACCTACAGTGTGTACAGTAGAACCTTAAATGTTTCACGATATGTTATGATGTAAGTCTTCAGGATGAGTAGCTCACTGAAAATCGGATTGTAAACAGTAGGCGTACATGTATACTGTATGTGTGCTGGGCTTCGCTTTCTTGTGGACTGCTTGTCGAAGAACAATCCACTTTTTACAAATGAACATATACAATAGTGACACTGGTGCCTACCTCTATGTGGGCCTACACAGATACAACAAAATCCATGTGCGTCTGGACAGCAGTGCATTGTTTGCAATGCATGCTTTGTCACCAGAGTCTTATCACTTTGGCCATGAAAAGACAAAGCGATGATGTCAAGTGTAGCTTTTCCTAGGCTTTTTCAACTGTCTTTAAACTACTGATTTAAGTATTCGTAAGTAAGAATTAAGTATTGTCTTACTACACACTTTACTCAAGTCTTGATTTTAAAAACAGCAAGTATAAGTGGGGTATTGTGAACTGTACCAGGAGCATCACTATACTGAGTGGCAGCTGTGTAACGTGTCATGACCCTGTTCGTGAAATACGACAAAAAAAAAAGAAGTTTTTAAACCTAAAGGTGTACAAATGTATTACTGAAAATACAATAAACCAAGATACTTAAAGTTATGTGGTGTGTTATCAGTGTTATCACGGTGTCAGCAGATGGATGAGTTATGAGTAGAGGGTGTTGTATGATGTGAAACCTAAACTCGTAACACGGCCGAAGCCAACCAAACAAAAACACGGTGCTGGAAGAATGGAGAGAGAGAACCCGTGGACTGGGACAGCCAGATCTTAAATACTCCTGGGAGACTCACCAGGTGCTCCCAGTTGCACTGATAAACTCCGCCTACCAGGGACCTGCAAGGCAACACAGACAAACAACAGACAAGGTGAAAAACATACACCCACAGCAGGCCCTGGTAAAGCAGGATGGCCGTCACAATTGGTTATACAAGAGTCACCATCCTGACTTTATTAAGGCTATATATATACATGCATATATATATATGTAACATTATATATATATATATATATATATATATATATATATATATATATATATGTAACATTATATATTATGATTATATTGTATGAAGTATATGCAGTGACATTTTCCTTCAGTGTACAACTAATTATTACATTTAATCTGACTATTTCCACTTCTTTCTCTTCTGTGTCATTTTTTTGTTAGCATGAATAGGCAAAACAAAAGCATTATGAAACTAGGTTTCATACGTCTTCAGTTATTATGAGGTTCTAAATAGAAGTTTTGAAACGCTACAGTACAAATGCAGTTTGTCTCTGCAAGGTGTTTTTAATGTCTTCTTGAAAACAATAGGAGCCAGAGAGGGCTGTCTTTTATGATCTGATCTGAGGGTCGAGTGGGGGCACATCTGGTTCCAGATGCAGAACACTTACCCATTCAGCTCGACCAAAACAATATCTGGTAATGATACTTTTAAAAGTTTGCTTAAAAGAAGAATACAGCTATGATAATAGCACAGTAAGTGTGTGTTTGTGTTTGTGAATGCAGCCTGTTGGGAAAAGAAAGACTCACTGTCCTCTGAACCTCTCTGAAACGACTACACAATTAACCACTGCAACAGCAGTTCCATGACACACACTCTGACACACACACACACACGTACACTTACATAGTGTACCCTGTAGAGAATACGGTGACTGCTGTACCCTACTGTACTCTATAAGTGTGTTACTTGTATTGTGTACTGCTTGCCAAGCTTGCAAGTTTATTTCACTTGCAAACTTGGAGCGCATCACTGGAAATTGAGCAAGAAATGTCTGAGTACAGTAATAACAAATGAGGGGGTGGCTGTGTAGCCCTGCTAAAATTCAAATTCAAATTTTACACACTGACCCTGGCGAAGCATCGAAGTGTATTTGCTGAGGCTTGACTTTTCAAATTACATATATTCTCAGAGACATAGCTGCAAACTGTATGGCATGTCAGTGTTGTAATCTGCAAAAAAGTTTCCCATTACTAATATATATATATATACACATATATAAATTGCACACACACACTCTAAGTTTACATAGTGTGTGTGTGCATGTGAAATTGTGATCACAGCAGTTGCAAGAATTATAATAAAGCTATAGATATTTGACTCTAAAAAGTTTGCCTTAAAAATAAATATGATGTTTTATTTCAGTATGAAATTGTGGGGATGGAAGTTAGCTACATAACCAGAGAAAGAGTGGGAAGGTGAGACAAAAATTGAAAACAAAAACATTACACAACAAAAGATCACTTTAAGATACAAACTGTACAAGTTACACAATTTTATTGTTTCTTTGATTGCACCATACAAGCTTGACATCAAAGATAAAAATGTCTTTCATTTTACAAGTGAGCATTGTAGTAATGTTAAATATCCCATTACAAAACAGCTTTCTCCCTATAGAAAATGTAAAAAAGAAAACATAAAGTACAACTCCATATCTCTAAAATAGTACTGAAAGAATTGGAGATGAGTAACACAGAGCTGGATTATTTGGCAGCAACTGTCTAACTTGATCCACTGGGAGCGGCAGACGAGTCATTTGGCACTGTCATTGGTCCGCAACAGGTCGCAGTGAGGCTCCTGCCAGGTGGCAGAGGGAGACGTACATTGCATTGTGTCAAATAAACAACCCTACACTATTCCCATGGAGGAGACAGCAAGATGAAGGAGGGCCCTACTGTGCATTATTTCACCCCATTATGCCTTCCTATGCCCATTCTTTTGACCTGAACCACAAATACTGAACCACATGTCTGCATATGAGCTAATGCAAACTGTTGAACTGAAACTGATGAAAATAACGTCATTGGTATGTAAACAATATTGTGTGTACAAGGTTTGTGAATTGGAATAAAAACTGTGTGTGAACCAGGCTGTATTCCACGTTACACAAAGTGGAAAAGCATCAACAACAAGTGAAAACATGTGATAGTCATCAGTTCCCTGTCAAATACATATACATTGCAATCAATTGCTTTGGATATTTCTTCCCCACAAAGAATGTTTACAGTACTGCAGCATCCAAAAATAAAAGAAAACCATTACATTCAAGCATTTCCATTGCTGTGCTTTGGGAGTGATAGCAACATTGTGAACTTAACCATTTCTGAGAGCCACCTTTGGAGTTCTCCATCCCATAAGCACTGCCCGAGGCTCCACATTAGGTGTCCGGCATTGTCCAGTGTGGCTTTATTTGAATCCCAGGGACGCGTGAAGCTGGGTGGGCGTCTGTGCATCAGTGTGTAAGTATTACCTGACAGTAGGTGTGGTCGCTAGACGCAAGTGGCTAGGCTTGGTGGGGAGAGGGGGTTTGATGGCGCGAGACGGGGTCTGTGTGGGGGTTGTAGTGCTTTCAACGCTGAAGGTTTTCATCAGCTGAGCCACCCGGCCACGCCCTGCACAGGTTGGTGCGCTCCCTGATGACCCGGCCTCTTCTGAGGCAGCCCTCCGAGACGCTTCTGATGCACCAATATCTGAAAAAAAAGAGAGTCGGATTACCTTAAGAGCTCTAACATATGGGTAACAATGTGAATTCTGATCCTTTATTTTTAGGTTTGCATTTCAAAACAATCATAAAAATAATTGGGAATTTGGAGTGCATATAACGAAATTGTCTGGCAGTTGGATTTGAAGGCAATAATAAATAAATAAAACTCCAGTATATTTAATACCTAATATAAATAAATAGATTTTAACTTTTAATTTGTAACTTTGTTGTTATTGAGGGTTATCATATGGCACTTGCAGTTTTACACTCCGTACAGTATCTGCCATAAACCATATTAAGATCTTGAAATAAACTTTGTTAAACTTCCTTAGCAGGATTTTAATACAAAATCATTACATTTGCATTTTCCTCAATTTTCCTCTTCACTGTGTACGGTAAGATGTTTTTTTTTCTGGGCTCTGCCTGTCACAAGGGGACCTTGTTTACTGTGAACTGTAGCGATCAGTGTCTCGTTGCAGCAGGACACACAACACCTTTTTGGGAGCACGAAAACATAAAAACCAGTATAAACTGGTGTACATCTTCTGTGAAATTGGGTAAAAACCATAAACAATGAGAGTACACATTCAACACGTGTATGCTATTGTTGTAAAAGCAAGAATCCAGTCTTCGCACACTGCTCGATCATTTCCCCTCTCTAAACACTCTGCCTACATTTTTCTCCACTCTTCTCTACCCTTTCTTCCTCCTTTTCATTCGCCTCCCTTTATCCCACTCTGGCTGAGCAGAGGTCATCCTTAGTGGATGTGTAGTAGGGACACAGCTGGGTGTAGTTGGTGTGTGTGTGCGCTCGCTGAGGTACTGTGTTTGGAAGAGGGTGTAATTGAGGGAGGAATGGAGGGAACAGGAGTAACGGAGGGGAGGGAGGGCCACAGGGACAGCAATGGAGAGCAGACAGACGCTGCTCAGACACCAGAAGGCTTGAGGAGCCACATATTTTTAGCGTCATCCCCGGGGGACAGAGATATGTGAGAGCGCCCGCGTGTACGGCTACAGGCGCACACAAGCTCTCTCTCTCACACACACACACACACACACACACACACACACACAAAAAGTGAAAACATGCGCAGGCATACACACACTTTCTAACAGTTGGATTTCAAAAGACACACGCACGTTCTCATGTTACATTCAGGTCTGTGCATGCTCACACACATAAACACAAACATGCACCTTCGCGCAGCCCTGCTCTTGGATTCAGTCACGCATGCAGCCATCTCTGACTAACACCATGGCATAGCACAGAGTCACACACACACACGGACACACACACAGAGGTGGGGTACAGCCAAAACCACACAGGCACTCCTGGGGCCAGGAAACCTTTAAAGCTCTTGATGTCTTGCAGGCATGAAAGGGAGAGACCTAAAGTAGCCTTTAAGGTTGTGTTATTGTTTATTGTTGTTTACACTCCTTTCTCTCCTCGCTCTCACCATCTCTTGCCCCTCTCCCTGTGGCTCTTACACCTCCCTCCACCCTCCTCTTCATCTCTTCCTCTCCCCCTGTCTTGCCCTGCCTTCCTCTGCCCCCTGACCCACGGTTCCTGTGTTAATGTCCTCTCGCCGCGCTGCGTGGGCTTGCCTCTGATTGTCTCGTTGTGTTGTGTGGTCACCACGGAAACCTTGGATAGGCTCCAGCAATTGAGGCTGAAACACATTCAGGCACGCACCGAGCACACACGCAGACGCACACACACACACACACACACACACACACACACCGATACGCACAAACACAGGCACATACACACTCATGGTCAGAGAGTTTTTTGAGCTCAGAGCCTCTGTGCAGGTCTGAGTGGAATGCTTAATAGAGAGACAGAGAGATATAAAGGGAACGAGAGGGTGGGTTGGTGTTATGTGCACGGACTGTTGTAAAGAAATATTACAAGTACATATACGTGTATACAGTTTGTATACTGTATATATTTCTTGAAGCAAAACCCTAATACTTTCCCACAGGTAACCTGACTAACCTGTCTTAACACACCTAAACAAATTCTCAAACCCCACACCTTTCTGCCTGAAACGCTCCTCGGCAGCTGCACTCTCAGCTCCGTCAGCAGAAACAGTCATTATAGCTACCTGCGAAAACACCTATTAAAATGAAAGAGAATCTCTGCATTAAATCACTTGTCGAGATTGATTAATCTCCCATTTGAGCTTTCTTACGCCACTCCTCACATCTCAGTCCAGCTCGTAAATGTACAGGGAGGACAAAGAGGAGGGGGCGGGAAGCGGTGTCACTGACCAGGCTAGCACAAAAATTAAAGACCAATCTATCTCTTTAAAGACCTCCACGTCTCCGGCAGAAAGAGAGAGGGGGGTGGGGGGGTGCAGAAGTGGGGCAGAGGGCAGAATTCCCGAGCAGCATGTCTGTGGACTGAAGGGCAGGGAGTGGAGGAGGTGTGTGTGTGTGTGTGTGTGTGTGCGTGTGTGTGTGCGTGTATATGTGTGTGCATGTGTGTGTGCGTGCATGTGTGTGTGTGTGTGTGTCTAAGCTAGGCGGGGGGGGGGGGGGGGGGGGGGGCTCCTATGTGGGGGCTGGGGCCCCTGTCACTTATCAGCTCTGGCTGAGCGTCGCCCAGGGCTAGAGTCGGGAAGCAGCGCTGGAATGTGTGTCCTTCCCTCTGAAGGTGAAGAGAGAGGAGAGGAAAGCCGACCGACAGACAGAGAAGGGTTTATAAACATGAACACACGCATTGCACATATGAATACCACCAGCTGCTGGAGATTGATACACTTCCATGTTCACATGTGCTTAAATCATATAACGCATGCACATACTAATACAAGGGTGCCACCAGAGATTTTGAAACCTATGAAAGAATATAATATGAGCCCCCCCCCCCCCCCCCCCCCCCAAAAGATCACCCATGTAGGCTACATTGCTGTAACAAAACCCATTTGACGACCCCAAATATTAATAATAAATGTATCTTTGCAGGCTGGAATCTCTATATAACATGCAGTCTATAATAGTATCAACATCATGAATTCAACAACCAACGTTTTTTGATGACTGACTTAGAACACTAAGCAGGTTTGCACATACTACTTATGCATACTAATACTGTAATTTTGTATATGGTATACTATAATATAGTAACATATAATATCTGAGGAACTGGTTTGATGCCATTCTCATTCTTACTATTGGGTTAAAAGTACCCTACTGCAATGCATTGACAAAAATGTGATTATCCAGTCAGGGAAAATCTCACTTGGGGTAAAAATTAAAAGTGCTACCTTAAATACAGTATTATTGTTATTACTATTATTTTGTCGTAATGATTAGGTATTTATTTTGAATGATCTCTGCTCTGGGAGAAGTAGAGGAGGGTTTAACTTTTCCCCCAAAGACCGGCATTTTCCATCATCGGCTCCATGGATTGCTCTGGGTAAAACTAGCCAGCTACTATCAACGAAATGCTGCTCACCTGTGGACTAGGGAGGACTGAGCTGAATTTGCATGACCAGGGCAAAACTCATTATTGATTAAAGCTTTTGAACACATTAAATTGATAATTTAATACATTTAGGCTAAATAAACAAAATGTAATGACTGAGGATGTTGTGTATTAAAGCAAAATCAAACCACCACACTGATATTATTGCACTGGCTTCAACATTAAGCCAGGATATGATTAACAAAAAGCTAAAGTGGCTGTGTAGTTTTCATTGGCACTACATGGGTACTTTATGGGAGAAAAAATTACTGACAAATTGTCATCTTTTGTTCTCCCTTTCAGCCCTTTTCTGCAGGTCTGTCTTTCCATTTCTGGCCCCTGATTTTGTTTTGAGTTTGACTTTCTGTACAGACAGCGCCGGGCGGCACTCTACAAGCCAACCACACAGACTGAGACGGACTGGCAGCAGGTAGGAATGAACCATTCAATATTTGTACTGAGGGGTGTGATATGGCAGGCTCCTTGGATGATTTTAGCAAAAAAGGAACGGACAAACATACCATAATTTTATTTCTGAAATTCCCTTATGGCGCCCCTGTGTTAACACAACACTTATTTCAGCAAGTTCAGTTCTACATGCACTCTTACACTTACTCTACACACTCCACCTCTTGAAATTTTACCTATAATATGGCCATCATTTTTGTTTTTATGCAGATGACGCATGACTTTAACATAGGATCGAGTTATCAGTTAGCCTCCTCATAATCACTTTTTACAAGGAAAATATCCAGGTCTTTTAGAGGGAGTAGATTGGTTTGAACAAATTTTCACCCAGAATTTTACACATCCTTGTTCCCAAACTGTTTCCTGCTGGAAGAGGACACGGATCATTGCAGTTTGCAGTAAATTAGGTCCTGGCTGGCAGCACATAAAATGTTTCAGGTAATAGACACTGAAGAGCAAAATGGTGAGAAAAAGGGAGTAGTAATCAGCAAACAATTTGCACTAAGTACATAAACAGTTTTTGCTTAAATTGCATTATTTAAATATTTTTTCACAATGATTTCTTGTACTATTTAATCAGATTTAAATCAGAATTTTACCTGACTAATCAAAATATATTTAGGCTAATAATATAAAAAATAATTAAATTAAAGATAAACATGATTACTAAATTTAAGATATCTTTTACCTCAGACAACAATAATTTAGATTACTTTAGATGACATAAAAGCTTATTCTTTTCCATAACCATCAAAATAAAATAAATTACATTCTTGACATTCAACAACTACATCTTAACAATATCCAGAACTTGACACTTTCAAGATGGTGATACATTTTATCCTGCTGTCTCTGGTTTTACAAAATCATTATTAGCTTTAGTCATGGCCTCCAGTCTCACACACAACTTCTTAAATTCCCAAGTATTATACTTTGGAGGTCAGAACAAGTTTAGTCCAGCTCCAATGGGTAAATACTCATGAATGTCACTAAAGCAGATTATTAAGTTCATCTTCTACAACTGCTGTGTGAGCCACAGTCCCTGCTCACAGGACGCAGGAATCCTTGTCATTACCCACATTCAAAAGAAAACAGCTGAGGCATGAGCCTTATCCTAATCGGCCTCCTCCTCCCCTTGGAACAAGTTTCCTGCCATTGTCAAGGACAGACACCCTGTCAGTATTTCTTGTCCAGAGTCAAGACACATTTATTCAGCACTGTGTTCAGCCCACCTTAACTCCCACCACACCAGCTGTTCCTTTCCCTTTTCTATCCGTTTCTTTTCCTTTTCCCTACATTCGTCTTTTATTTCGCTGGCCTGGCATTGCCCACTGATCTCATATCCAGCCACTAATGTGTGTGCAGGCATACATACAAACATGCCCATGCTACCATGATGTATTGGAACTGTATATTTCGGTTTCTTCTTTCTATCCAGATTTTAGTCATTTGTGTTCTGTGAAATTGTTTCTGATCCAATTGCTAAATCACCTCAAAAGCTCTGAGCTCACGGCACAAGCCTCCACAAACAGATTTTTTGACAGAATAAGAGCAGAAATTCTATTGAAATGCTATTTGAACATGATATTCTATGTTCAGTCCAGTCTAGTTCAGTCAATATCTGCAAACATGATTTCACAAATATTTCCAGGATATTGCCTCTTGGTTATTAAGAGCTTGTTAGCTCTTTTGTGTCTAGCTTTTGGAGAGATTTGCCTCCAAAATCTACAGTGAACTGCCAGGACTGTTCAGAATGAACCACAGAGACTAAAGAGAGGGAGAAAAAGATCCTGAAATAGTTTTAGATTATTATTTCTTTCATTCAGCTCTCTTTATCAAGAGTAAGAAAACATGCATAAAAAAAGAATACACAACACTGAACCTCGAAGAACTGTCTGTTAGTGTGTCATTATAGTGGGAGATTGCTGTTGTTGTCGATCTACATTGACTCAGATAATCTTAAAATGACAATTCTGCATTAATTCCAAACGACACTAATTAAGCATAGCATTGACCTAGCCAACCTCTCACAATCAGTGTTCAAAGGAATAAAATAACTCAGCTGGACAATGCCTTGTTTTATGTATGTTTCATTTTGTGTCTGTCTGTCTATCTGTGGATACTTTTTATTATTTATCAGCTATATAAGAGACAATGACAGTTTTGAGGTTTAAATACCCAACAATAATTCTTACATTGTATTTGAGCCTCTCTGTTGATTCTGAAGTCTTCCCAGATCAAGGTAACTCCTGGGATCTGTTGCAGTGTGTTTGCAGCATGAATGTGTAGGATGAACATTTTTCCAGCAGAGGGACCCTATAGAGATGAGGTTTTCTACCCAACTGGACTTTTTTCCCCCTACAGTATCACAGGATTCCACTGGATGGTGCTAACTTCACCCTTACTCTACCTATTTTCCTGCATAACTGGGTCACTGTATGGTGAATGAGTGTTTGGTCAATTCATGAAATTGGGTGCTGCATTCATACAGGAAGTCTAGGAATCACAATGATGATTCAAACAAGATTAAAAACAAGAAGTAAAAGACCAAGTGGAAATAATACCCATGTCAAGGCGCAAGATATCTGTTATGAAGAAAAATCCTGAAAAAATAAACAAAATCACTATCTACAGCGACAGCACCCCACTGGTTTGTGAAAAACAGAATAAAATGTGAAATTCCAGTTTAAATGTAATGGTTGTAAGGGGTGCCGTTAATTGGCTAGTTTTGCCAACACTCTCCCATCATGCCTTTGTGCTTGTTACAAAGTTACCTGTTCTTACTGGTTTAATGAGGGGAAAAGGCTGCCAAATAATGCAAACAACATTGTCTAAGGCCAACAAAGATTCCAATATAGATTAAATGGCTCAACTCTCATGTGCCTTTCTTCACGTGTGCTGTGCAATCAGTCATGACGTATAACCTTATTTTCACTTGCTGCTGAACTTCAGATTTATGGATATTATTATGTTACTAAACTAAATTGAAAGTAAAATAATAAGTAGTGTTACTTAAAATATTTCTATAAAATGATCTGATAACCAACCATTTAATATAAAGTGAATGAAGGGGTCCATTATACTTATCTTTTGGAATAGGGTGAATACTAAACATGCCAAATAACTGAATAGCAGATCAAAATACAATATTAGTTAAATAACAGCATTCACTGAAAATATCACTGTGAGAGACCATGAATTTTTGGGCATTTTCTGTGGCTCATTTCATCCCACATTAAATCAAAAATCATGTAATATAGCTTTGAAGGACCAGTGTTCCAACTTATATCGGTCTATCCTCTAGCATATGACTTGATTTGATTAAATGACCATGCACCTCAATCAATCAGGAGTGATTGTTGACAATTTTGCTGCTGACATCCACCCATGACAACAGAGAAGCTACCAAACAAGCAGGTGTGTGTGGGCGATGTGGTACCACGACACAAATCCCAGTCGCATAAGCTTTTTCCCCTCTAGGCTGGCCTCTTTTTGCTCTGCCAGTCCATAAAGATTCCAGTGGGCTGAGGCACTATTTGGCGAGCACATTAGGTTTTGGGAATAAATCCTTCTTCCTGCTGCAGCGCTGACAAACCTATGTAGTACTTTGTTCAGACTGGTTCTGCTCAACTCTCCTTAGCCATTTAAGAGAAAAGGCAGTGGGAAAAGGTTCTCTTATTGACTCAGTGGCTTGTGGTGATTTTCATGTAAGCTAGCTGCAATACTGTGGACTAAATTTTCAACCCACATCTGTGTCCAATCTGCAACATCTAACTAAAAAAATATGACAGAAGATATAGAGTAAGATATTCCAATTTCAAGGATGCCCGTAATAGCTGTGTTCTCCACGACGACACCAGCCATCATTAGTATTGTTGTACGTGTATTTCTCTTAATTAGCCAGCAAGTGAAAGAAGAAATATCAGCTCATTTAATGGACGAAGAGGAAAAACATATCTAAAATAATACATTTTCATTTATTTATTTGTTTAGACTATAGACCTATCACGTGATGCTATGCTCACTCACCTTTCCGACCCAGTGATTCCTGGGGCTTCTGAGGTTCCTGTGAGCGCAGGCCAACTTTGGTGGATGACGTTGTTCCAGAGTCTATTTTGACAGTGCTGCTGGGGGGCGGGGACGGTGCGGCGGTGGCCAGCCTCAGATTTGTGAGTCCGGGTCTCGTGTTGACAGAGCCTGGTGCTGCATTTGCAGAAGCCGGTCTCACATTGACAGGGCTAGCTCTCATGGGAGGCCTGGAGCAGATGGAGGGCTGGGGAACTGACTTCTCCTCAGTCGCACTGGCTGACTTCAGCTCGGGCTGCAGAGGGAAGAGTGACAAAAGGGGACAGAAGAGTGCGATCAGTGTTGACAGCTAATTCACATACAGTGGAATTACTGTCATGTTTGATTAAATCATTGGATAAATGATTCACCAAATTACAGTTCTCCAATGACTACACTGTGCCATCATGAAACACACAAAACTATAACCACTGATTAAGAGTTTAAGGATGTGTGGAGAGAAAATGATAAGGTGACTTGGAAATCAAGCTGCCTCGCTTATCTTCCTTCCTGATCTTACGCCTTCTTAATCAACAATATCACTCTCTCCTCCTCTCTCAGACTGACTCTTTCCCTCTCTAAATCAACTGGAGAAAGCCTACAGCAGCCA